>CM038681.1:117769001-118369001 GCA_021605205.1 Aegilops longissima
TTGATGGAAGGGAGAGGGAGCGGCGGGAGTGGAGGTGAGGTAGGGGAGGCGTGTAGAAGGAGCTAGGCGTGGGAGTCGATACAAAGTTTCCTTCGTAGGGAAGGAAGCGAAGTGGTGGGGGCAGGTGTATCTGAGGAAGGTTACACTCACCCAATCTCTCCGCACACGAATCGCCAACATCCATGGGTTTTTTTAAAGCCCAACAACCAAGTGGAGCACCGCGCACCGACGAATAACCAATCGCGAACGAGCTACCAAACAGTCATGCTGCTGACATGGACGCCGCGAGAGTGCGCTTGTTACGCGACTGTTAATGGGTTTAATATTCCTGCGAGCCCCTTTCTTTGTTTTCCCTTTTCTTTTTCGCACGTGCAACCACACGACACCGGGCCGACTCCTCATTTTACGTATCTTTTTTCTTGGGGTTGCTCATTGATTCTTGTACAATTCGAACGTATATAAGTGGCGCATGGCGCATGCTACGCGTCTATCGCTTAAAAGTCGTGGGAGAAATCAGTCACCTTATATATAAGGAAAACATGCAATTTATTCATCTTCAATCACGGCAGTATAACAAACATCAGAAATAATAAAAATTGCATTCAGATCCATAGACTACTTACGATGACTACAAGTACTGAAGCGAGTCGAAGGCGCGCCGTCGTCATAACCCCTCCCTCATCGAAGCCGGGCAAAACTTGTTGTAATAGACAGTCGGGAAGTCGTCGTGTTAAGGCCCCATAGGACCAGCGCACCAGAACAGCAACCGCCGCCGATGAAGAGTAGCGTAAATCGGAAGAATCCAACCTGAAAACACACGAACCTAGACGAACGACGAACAGATCCGAGCAAATCCACCAAGGACAGATCCGCCGAAGACACACATCCACACGCCTACTGACGATGCTAAACGTACCACCGGAACAGGGGCTAGGCGTGAAGAACCTTATTCCATCTCCAGGAAGCCACCGCCGTCTCGTCTTCCTGAGTTTGACACAAACCCTAACAGATCTCAAAGACACATCTAAAAACGAAGCACTTCCACCGGCAAGGGCCGGGATCCGTCACGCTCCCATAACCCTAAGGCCACCGGAGACAAGGTGGACCAATGCTGACGCCGGTGAAAGGCAGAAAAACCCTAAATGGGAAGGAGTCGGCTGCCTGAGGAGTCACGTATGTCTATCCAGCACCCCATGTATTCAGTCACCTTATATTAACTGTAAGATCGGCAGGAGTTGGACCGTCGGATCTTTGTTCACGTGGAGTGTTGAAACTTGAAACCATGAGACACGTTTTACACGCGTCACATGGGCGCTCGGGGTTGCTCAAACATTCTGTTTTTTTGTGAAAAGGTCAAACGTTCTGTTGTAGGCTCGGAGCACACACAATATACAAGATGACTAAGCTATCGACCATTCCTTGTTTTTCAACTTAAATCTTAAAATAATATGCCGATTCAGTTTTTTGAAGATGCTCATAAAATAAGATGTGCATATGTGCATTTGTATGGGTGAGTGTACGTGTGTATGTATGAGTGCTTGTGTCTTTATTATGTTTACAAAAGTGCCAAGGCGTGAGGTCTCTTTAGCTGCCACGCGTTGCTTGTCTTTTACTTGGTTCAGATCCGGTTTTCTAGCCTAAGGTGGATGGTTCACCGCTTTGCCATCGAAATATCTTGGATGTGGGCCCACTACCCACCGCTTTCCATGGGTGTTTCTTCCTGGTTCTACAAAGAGGGATAAACCAGAGAGGGAGAGAGGAGCGGGGCATTCGCCGCAAGGGTGAAGCCGGTGTACAGCTGTTGGGTCCTATACGGCGCCTTATGTGCGACTTGGCAAGGGGCGCTCATGCGTCTTGTCTGTTTAGAAGGCCCATCAAGCACGTTCAACTACTCGATCGATCGCTCATCTCACTCGATGTTTTTTGCTTTGCTCGGTCGTTCCTTCGATTTGACCACAGACCCTTTGACTGGTGACTTTAAAAAAAACATCAGAAAAAGTCCGCGAATACAATATAAGTTCACAAATTTGAAATAAACTTCGCGCACTAGTATTTTTTTTTATGAATTTGAAAAGGTTCATGAATTTCAGAAAAGTTCATTGCTTTAAGAAAATCCACAAATTTGGAAAATGTTAAGCATTAGAAAAAGTCCATGGTTTTTTACAAAATAGTCATAAATTTTAAAAGTTAACATTTTTAGAAAAATATTAATTTTAAAAAGGTTCATGAATTTTTTGAAAAATAATCAGCTTGAAAGTTCACAAATTTACAAAACAAGAAAAAAATCCATGTTTTTAAAAAATAGTAAATTTGACGAAGTTAAAGAATTTCAGAAAAATAAACCATTTAAAAATATTTCACAAAATTAGAAAAACAAAATCATACATTAGAAAAAGCCCTATGTATTTAAAAAATCGAATCATTGATGGATAAAGTTAATGAAATTAGAATAAAATTTAGCGAACTTGAAAAAAGTTCAACACTCTACAAAAAATCACGACTTTGACAAGAAAATCACAGATTTGATTTTTGTTACAAGAACAGATAATTTAAAAACAAAGGAAGAAGAGAAAACTAAAAAGTGAAAAAGTAAGAAAACAAAATAAAAGGAAAAGTAATAAAAAAACTAAAAGGAACACAAAAAAAGGGAGAACGAATCTGTGAGGTATCTAGAAGCTTCCAAAATCATAGTACACATGTGTTACGCGAAAACTGCACACGCGATAGGCACATAGAGCGAACCAGTAGAACAAAAATTTAAATAGGCCGGCCTCTTTAAACCGATCACCTCCCTGGTAGACAACCCGGCACATCAGGTGACTGAGCTGATTGGTGCTACAACGGCAAGTTGGAAGGAGGAATTTGTTTGACAAGTGTTCTTTCTGATCGACGCTGAATCGGTTCTCAAAATCCCAATCTATACGAGACAAGTAGATGATTTTTGGCATGGTCCGAGGATCCATGGGGCATTTTCTCGGTCAAGACAACATACAAGCTTATATATCGAGTAAAAGCTGGCAGAGAACCATGGCTTGAAGGAACCAAAGACTCCTCAAATCCTGATTATGAGCGTCGGGGTTGGTCTTCGGTGTGGAGGCTACGGGTGCCATCGAAAGTCAGGGTGTTCACATGGAGACTTTCTCAGCACTTGCTACCCACCTACGATGTTCTTCGCCACCGTAATATGCCCCCTTCGCATGTCTATGCCATATGCAGGGCGGAAGATAATTGGTTGCACTCACTACTGGACTGCAACTTATCGCGTAGCGTATGGGCACTCTCAAGTGATGAGCTAGTTCAACATATGTGCATGAACGGTGATGAAAATGCTAAGTCCTGGTTATTTGCTAGGAGTGACTCTCTACCACAGCAGGAATTTATCATTCTGATAGCCAATCTCTGTGCCATCTGGTATGCACAGCGAAAAGTCATTCACGAAGGAATTCTGCAAACACCCTTCGCTACACATGCATTCATAGACAGGTTTCTTGTTGATCTTCAGTGCCTGGCTAAACTGGCCCCCAGGGTACACTCACCACCCCAGCCTAGACCTACTAGCTGGATCCCACCCCAGGAGGGCTACGCAAAGATTAATGCTGATGCCATGGTTGCAAGGTCGGGGCGCTTCGGTGCTGTTGGAGCAATCTGCCGCGACGAGGCAGGAAACTTTCATGGGGCATCATTAGTTGTGATAAGAAATATTAGGGATCCAGAGGTGCTCGAGGTGTTGGCAATCAGAGAAGCTCTTGCCCTAGCGAATGATCTATATATTCACAAAGTCTCGGTTGCATCTGACTATAAAAATGCTGTGGAGGCGATAAGAAGGGGATCCTCATCATCATATGGAGCAGTTATACTAGAAATTACTCAGACGTGTAGGGCTTTTATTTCCTGTAATTTCTTACATGAGGTTAGACCCTCGAAAGTCGAGGCCCACAAACTAGCAAAGCATGCGTTAATGCTAGGGACCGGCCACCATGTTTGGCTAGGCCATCCTGGAGATCTCTGTTTTGTCCCTGCAAACTGCGTGGCGGATGAATAAAAGCTTTGTGAGTTTCCCTAAAAAAAGAAGGGTATGCACCATTTGCAAAAAAATGTCTATAAGTTTTGCCTGAAGTGGCAAATAGGTATTGGCGGGGACGGCTACACACCAAACACGCATCCTCCATGCCCCCCGAGCACTATTGGGTCTTCCCATGCAAGGTGGCGTTTTTTCGGTTTTACGAACATTCTACGCCTGGATTTTCATTTTTTAATGGGTTTTCTCTATGGGGTTCCCTATATTTTCTTAGTTTTGGTTTCCTTTTCTCTTTATTTATTCATTTTTAATTCATGAATATATTTCCAAATCCCTGAGCACCTTTTGAAGTTCAGGAACATTTTTAAATTCATGTACATTTTAAAATTGGTACATACGTTCTGAAACTTAGGAATATTTTCTGAATTAAGGAATTTTTTTGAATTTTGAGAATTTTTTGAAATCTGGGAACATTTGTCAAATCCAATATTTTTATAACCTTGTGAACATTTTAAGTTCTTGACTTTTCTTGAATTCACAGCCTTTCATAAAATTTCAACAGTTTCAAATTCATGAACATATTTATTTCAGGAATATTTGAGAAGTTATGGATTTTTAGAAGTATTAATTTTTATTAAGATTTTTGAACTGATAAAAAAGTTTAAAATTTGTTAGTGCATGAAGTTTTTCAAATTCTTGATAATGTTTTGGAATTTGTGAATATATTTTTAATTATGTTATTCAAAACATTTTAAATTCCATGATTTGTTTAATTCATGAATATTTTATTAAATTCTTGATCATTTTAAAATTTATGAATATGTTTTGAATTTCTCTAAAACAGAAAAATAAAATAAAAAATAATACGGAAATGCAAAAAAAATGAAAAAAAGGCGCCCTGGACCTACATGGAGTGACGGTCAAGTATGTTAATGGGCGGGATTACTGCATATGATTCTGTCTTAGAAAGTTGGGCTCATTTGCTAAATTATCAAAATTGGGCTCATCATCTCTTCAAGTGGATTGCTCGGTCCAATTTCGAGCTCGAAATAGGCCCAAGGTGGGCCACACTAAATGGTCTCCAGTTCCTTCTTCTCTGTGGCGCAAGCTGCAACCCATGGCCGTAAGAACCGTCTAACTAACCGACATGTATCCCGTGTCAATTGCGAATCGCAGGGATAATTGCTGATTTCTTAAACAGTGTAAAATTTTCAAAATGAGTCAAATTCAAAAACATTTTATGGAATTCATGAATACTTTTGAAATTCCTGGAGTGTTATTAAAATTCACACACATTTATAAATATCTCATTTTTTCTAATTCATGCATGTTTTATCACATTCTTGAATACGATTTGAATTTCCTTAAAAATATAAAAGAAAACTGAAAACAGGAAAAGAGGTAAAACCCGAAATACAAAAAAAGGAAAAAAAAAAGAGAAATGGGCGCCCTGGACCTCCAAGAAGAGTGACGCTCCAACTATTTTAATGGGCCCTTTTACTGCATATATGACCCTGTCTTACATAATTAGGCTAATCGTTTCTTCAAATGGATTTCCAGGTCCAATTTTGAGCCAGAAATAGGCCCAAAGTGGGCCTACACCAAAGGGGCTCCAGTTATTCTCAAGAAAACTTCTTCTGTGATTCTCAAAAAAGAAAAAAGTTACTTCCTCTCTGTGGCGCAGGCTGTAACCCCTGGCTGCAAGAACGGTCTAAACGACACGTATCGCGTGTCAATGGCGAATCGCAGCACTTGTGACCCATCATTATTAACCCACACACGATAGATTGATAACTACCAGGAGCAGCTTTCGCCCTCGCGCGGCCGCGGCCGGCCGGTGCCATCCTCCAGTCTGTACGACCCTGACAGCAGTACGGTCACATCGGCACCGCACCGCATTCCGCTCTGGCCGCAGTACGGTCACATCCAGTCCCCGGCCTGTCCATCTGTTGCAGCCAGCTTCAAGCAGTAGGTTAAAGCGACCTCTCTCTCTCTCACGCGCCGTGCCCTTCTTCCCGATCTGCTATCTTTTGTCGCTTTTGCGCTGGGACGCACGGGCATGGGCTCGGAGGGGGAGTGGTCACCGCGGTGATCGGCCGGCGACAGCGACGTGCCGGGGGCGGAGGCTGGCAACATGGCCATGGATGGCGACCGAGCCGTTACACTCCGCTTTCCCGCGGCCGCCGCAAGAGATAGCAAGCCAGGGCCCACCCCCGGACCCCGATCACCGTACTGTTGCCAGGCCCCAGGTCGTCCATGGGATCACGACACGACCGGTCTTCTTGCTTTGCCGCCATCGGTTCGCCTGCATGCCCCCGAATAGTAACCGCGCGCGCGCCGGACACAAAGGCCGAATTAATCGGAATTGATCGCGAGATCAGCACAGCGACCGGTGCGAGCGCGTGTAGGCGCTTGATTAGCCCCAGCTTTTGCGTTTTTTTTGAGGGACCCAGCTTTTGCGTTTTCGACATGGCCGCGACGGTGCCTTCTCATCGCTTTGACTCCGCGAGCCTGACAGGACATGCAACACTGCAGCGATCATCAGTCATTCGGAGCTCACACACGTGGGAAAACAAAGCAGGAGACACGCGCGCGGGGCCTAAGCTAGGCTTGTCGACGCTAAACGGAATTTCTCCTTCGGTTCCGATCCGGCCATGCCCATGCACCGGACAGATTCTACAGCGAGGTAACCCTTCCGGCGCGCCCGATCGATCAGGAGCGAGCGGCCCAGCAGCTAGTGTTCACCTGGCTAGCACCTGTCCCGCGCGCGGCTGACAGAGACGCCGTGATTTTTATGCGCCGTTCGTTGGTTCACCAGTTGAAATGCGGGGCACCAAAGCTGTAATCCGGTCAGGGAATCCTATCAACGCGCGCGTCTTGTCAGTGGTATGCAAGTGAGAAATAGAATCTGGAGTTTACCATGTGGCTGGGTTTCTACGTTGAGTTCAGGGTTTTGTTGTGGGGGATAAGTTCGTAGTTACCTTTATTTTATGTTTGAGACAAGTAAATAGATCAGCATACACTAGTAAAAAAGGGGCAACGGTCCAGGCCGGGTCAGCCCATTAGTCCCGGTTCAGTCTAGAACCGGGACCGATGTGACATTGGACCGGTTCGTGAGCCCAAGGAGCGGCCGGCCACGTGGGCCATTGGTCGGTTCGTCGAATCGTTGGTCCCGTTGGTGGGACGAACAGGACCAATGGGCTCAGCTCTGGCCCATCATCATTGGTCCCGGTTGGTGGCGTGAACGGGACCAATGGTTTCTTTAGTCTCGGTTCATGCGACGACGGGACCAATAGTCTTGCTATATATACCACTCGCCCATGACGAGCACTCAGGTGTTACTGTTTTCTCTGGCCGGCGAGGGGGGACTTTGTGGTGCTCTAGCTCACCTCCAATGCACATGAGGTGTTCGATGAAATGCCCGAGCCACACTACTTAGGCTTTCTCCTCTCCAAGCTCGACCTCCAAGCTCCATTTTCCTCAATATTTGTCTAGGTTTAGCGGTCCGTCACGCCCCGTCCCCGTCTTCACCGCCGTCGATCACCCGCGCCGATCTCATCACCGGCACCACCATGGTGAGCCTCTTGTTCTTATCTTCTCATCGCCGGACTTGGTTCTTCGGGGCTGGCGGAACCTTGGACCCTGTATTAGGGAAGTGCATTTGGACGGACGATCAATTGGACATACTGTTGGAAATATGCCCTAGAGGCAATAATAAATTAGTTATTATTATATTTCCTTGTTCATGATAATCGTTTATTATCCATGCTATAATTGTATTGATAGGAAACTCATATACATGTGTGGATACATAGACAACACCATGTCCCTAGTAAGCCTCTAGTTGACTAGCTCGTTGATCAATAGATGGTTACGGTTTTCGACCATGGACATTGGATGTCATTGATAACGGATCACATCATTAGTAGAATGATGTGATGGACAAGACCCAATCCTAAGCCTAGCACAAAGATCGTAGTTAGTATGCTAAAGCTTTTCTAAATGTCAAGTATCATTTCCTTAGACCATGAGATTGTGCAACTCCGGATACCGTAGGAATGCTTTGGGTGTACCAAACGTCACAACGAATCGGGTGGCTATAAAGGTGCACTATGGTATCTCCGAAAGTGTCTCATTGGGTTGGCACGAATCGGATGGGATTTGTCACTCCGTGTGACGGAGAGGTATCTCTGGGCCCACTCGGTAGGACATCATCATAATGTGCACAATGTGACCAAGGGGTTGATCACGGAATGATGTGTTACGGAACGAGTAAAGAGACTTGCCGGTAACGAGATTGAACAAGGTATCGGGATACCGACGATCGAATCTCGGGCAAGTACAATACCGCTAGACAAAGGGAATTGTATACGGGATCGATTGAGTCCTTGACATCGTGATTTATCCGATGAGATCATCGTGGAACATATGGCAGCCAACATGGGTATCCAGATCCCGCTGTTGCTTATTGACCGGAGAATGTCTCGGTCATGTCTGCATGTCTCCCGAACCCGTAGGGTCTACACACTTAAGGTTCGATGACGCTAGGGTTATAAAGGAAGTTTGTATGTCGTTACTGAATGTTGTTCGGAGTCCCGGATGAGATCCCGGACGTCACGAGGAGTTCCGGAATGGTCCGGAGGTAAAGATTGATATATTTGTGAAGGGTTTGGAGTCGAAGTGTTCGGAGGTACCGGGTGATGACCAAGCATGACCGAAAGGTGTTTGGGAGCCCCAGCAAGTGTTGGGGGCTTCATGGGCCAAGGAAGGGGCAAACCAGCCCACTAAGGGGCTGTCGCCTCACCTATTCCCACGTGACTAGGGGTTTGGGGCGCCCATCTAGGGTTCCCACCTCCGGCTTGGGGGCCAAGTCACCCAAGGGGAGATCCCATCTGCCTGCCGCCGCCCCTAGGGGAAACCCTAGGGCGCCTCCCCTCCCCTTTTCCCCCTATATATAGTGGAGGTTTTGGGGCTGCCTAACACATGAGAACTTCTCCTCTTGGTGCAGCCCTGCCTCTCCTCCTCCTCCTCTCCCTTGGTGCTTGGCGAAGCCCTGCGGGATTGCCACGCTCCTCCACCACCACCACGCCGTTGTGTTGCTGCTGGATGGAGTCTTCCTCAACCTCTCCTCTCTCCTTGCTGGATCAAGGCATGGGAGACGCCACCGGCTGTACGTGTGTTGAACGCGGAGGTGCTTGTCCGTTCGGCACTAGGATCATCGGTGATTTGAATCACGACGAGTAGCACGACTCCATCAACCCCGTTCACTTGAACGCTTCCGCTTAGCGATCTACAAGGGTATGTAGATGCACTCTCCTTCCCTCGTTGCTAGTCTCTCCATGGATAGATCTTGGTGACACGAGGAAATTTTGAATTTCGCCACGTTCCCCAACAAGTGGCATCATGAGCTAGGTCTATTGCGTAGATTCTTTGCACGAGTAGAACACAAAGTAGTTGTGGGCATTGATGTTGTTCAATATGCTTACCGTTACTAGTCCAATCTTGTTTGACGGTATTGTGGGATGAAGCGGCCGGACCGACCTTACACGCACTCTTACGTGAGGCAGGTTCCACCGACCGACATGCACTTGGTGCATAAGGTGGCTAGCGGTGCCGCTCTCCCACTTTAGTCGGAACGGATTCGATGAAAAGGGTCCTTATGAAGGGTAAATAGCAATTGGCATATCACGTTGTGGTTTTGCGAGGTAAGAAACGTTCTTGCTAGAAACCCATAGCAGCCACGTAAAACATGCAAACAACAATTAGAGGACGTCTAACTTGTTTTTGCGGGGTATGCTATGTGATGTGATATGGCCAAGAAGAATGTGGTGAATGATATGTGATGTATGAGATTGATCATGTTCTTGTAATAGGATTCACGACTTGCATGTCGATGAGTATGACAACCGGCAGGAGCCATAGGAGTTGTCTTTATTTATTGTATGACCTGCGTGTCATTAAACAACGCCATGTAATTACTTTACTTTGTTGCTAACCGGTAGCCATAGTAGTAGAAGTAATAGTTGGCGAGACAACTTCATGAAGACACGATGATGGAGATCATGATGATGGAGATCATGGAGTCATGCCGGTGACGATGATGATCATGGAACCCCGAAGATGGAGATCAATGGAGCTATATGATATTGGCCATATCATGTCACTACTATATAATTGCATGTGATGTTTATTATGTTTATGCATCATGTTTACTTAGAACGACGGTAGTAAATAAGATGATCCCTTACAACAATTTCAAGAAGTGTTCTCCCCTAACTGTGCACCGTTGCTAAAGTTCGTCGCTTCTAAGCACCAAGTGATGATCGGGTGTGATGGATT
Organism: Aegilops longissima; assembly: GCA_021605205.1. Taxonomy (NCBI): domain Eukaryota; kingdom Viridiplantae; phylum Streptophyta; class Magnoliopsida; order Poales; family Poaceae; genus Aegilops; species Aegilops longissima. The sequence goes on from CM038681.1 coordinate 117,779,359, forward strand.
CTTACGTTCACATACAACGGGTGTAAGACAGATTTACACGCGAAACACTTAGGGTTAACTTGACGAGCCTAGCATGTACGGACATGGCCTCGGAACACAGAGACCGAAGGTCGAGCATGAGTCGTATAGTAGATACGATCAACATGAAGATGTTCACCGATGATGACTAGTCCGTCTCACGTGATGATCGGACACGGCCTAGTTGACTCGGATCATGTAATCACTTAGATGACCAGAGGGATGTCTATCGAGTGGGAGTTCATAAGATGAACTTAATTATCTTGAACATAGTCAAAAGACCTTTTGCAAATTATGTCGTGAGCTCGCGCTTTAGTTCCACTTTTAGATATGTTCCTAGAGAAAATATAGTTGAAAGTTGAAAGTAGTGATTATGCGGACAGAGAAAGCTTATGTCCTTAATGCACCGCCGGTGTGCTGAACCCCAAACGTCGTTTGTGGATGTTGCGAACATCGGACATACACGTTTTGATAACTCTGCGATAGTTCAGTTAAACGGTTTAGAGTTGAGGCACGAAAGACGTTTTCGAAATGTTGCGGAACATATGAGATGTTTCGAGGGCTGAAATTAGGATTTCAGGCTCGTGCCCACGTCAAGTGGTATGAGACCTCCGACGAGTTTCTTAGCCTACAAACTAAGGGAGAAAAGCTCAATCGTTGAGCTGGTGCTCAGATTGTCTGAGTACAACAATCACTTGAATCGAGTGGGAGTTGATCTTCCAGATGAGATAGTGATGTTTCTCCAAAGTCATTGCCACCAAGCTGCTAGAGCTTCGTGATGAACTATAACATATCAAGGATAGAGATGATGATCCTTGAGGTATTCGCGTTGTTTGACATCGCGAAAGTAAAAATCAAGAAGGAGCATCAATTGTTGATGGTTGGTGAAACCACTAGTTTCAATAAGGGCAAGGGCAAGAAGGGACACTTCATGAAACGGCAAATCAGTTGTCTGCTCCATTGAAGAAACCCAAGGTTGAACCCAAACCCGAGACTAAGTGCTTCGCAATAAGGGAACAGCCAACGGAGCAGAATTACCCTAGATGCTTGGTAGATAAGAAGGCTGGCAAGGTCGATAGAAGTATATTGGATATACATTAATTTATTGTGTATTTTACTAGTACTCCTAGTAGCACCAGGGTATTAGATACCGGTTCGGTTGCTAAGTGTTAGTAACTCGAAATAAAAGGCTACGGAATAAACGGAGACTAGCTAAAGGAGAGCTGACGATATGTGTTGGAAGTGTTTCCAATTTTGATGTGATCAAACATCGCACGCTCCCTCTACCATAAGATTAGTATTAAACCAGAATAATTATCATTTGGTGTTTGCGTTGAGCATAGACATGATTGGATTATGTCTATCGCAATACGGTTATTCATTTAAGAAGAATAATGGTTACTCCATTTATTTGAATAATACCTTCTATGGTCTTGCACCTAAATAAATGGTTTATTGAATCTCGATCGTAGTGATACACATTTTCATGCCAAAAGTATAAGATAGTAATGATAGTACCACTTACTTGTGGCACTGCCATTTGAGTCATATTGGTATAGAAAGCATGAAGAAGCTCCATGTTGATGGATCTTTGGACTCACTCGTTTTTGAAAAGTTTGAGACATGCGAACCATGTCTATTGGTGTATATGCATGAAGAAACTCCATGCAAATGGACCGTTTGGACTCACTTGATTTTGAATCACTTGAGACATGCAAATCATACCACATGGGCAAGATGACTGAAAGCCTCGTTTTTCAGTGAAATGGAACAAGAAAGCAACTTGTTGGAAGTAATACATTTTGATATGTGCAGTCCAATGAGTGCTGAGGCATGCAGTGAATATCGTTATGTTCTTACTTCACAGATGATTCGAGTAGATGTTGAGTATATTTACTTGATGAAACACAAGTCTGAATTATTGAATGGTTCAAGTAATTTCAGAGTGAAGTTTAAGATCTTCGTGACAAGAGGATAGAATGTCTATGATATGATCATAGAGATGAATATCTGAGTTCTGAGTTTTGGCACACAATTAAGACATTGTGCAAATTGTTTCACAATTAATACCGCTGGAACACCATAGTGTGATGGTGTGTCCGAACATCATAGTTGCACTCTATTGGATATGGTGCGTACCATGATATCTCTTATCGAATTACCACTATCGTTCATGGGTTAGGCATTAGAGACAACCGCACTCACTTTAATGGGGCACCACGTAATTCCGTTGAGACGACACCGTTTGGAGAAACCTAAGTTGTCGTTTCTTAAAAGTTTGGGGCTGCGACGCTTATGTGGAAAAGTTTCAGGTTGATAAGCTCGAACCCAAAGCAGATAAAATGCATCTTCATAGGACACCCAAAACAGTTGGGTATACCTCCTAATTCAGATCCGAAAGCAATAGGGATTGTTTCTTGAATCAGGTCCTTTCTCGAGCAAAAGTTTGTCTCGAAAAGTTGAGTGGGAGGATGGTAGAGACTTGATATGGTTATTGAACCGTCACTACAACTAGTGTGTAGCAGGGCACAGGAAGTTGTTCCTGTGGCACCTACACCAATTGAAGTAGAAGCTTATGATAGTGATCATGAAACTTCAGATTAAGTCACTACCGTACCTCGTAGGGTGACAAGGATGCGTACTGCTTCAGAGTGGTACAGTAATCCTGTCTTGAAGGTCATGTTGCTAGACAACAATGAACCTACGAGCTATGGAGAAGCGATGGTGGGCCCATATTCCGACAAATGGTTAGAGGCCATGAAATCCGAGATAGGATCCATGTATCAGAACAAAGCATGGACTTTGGTGGACTTGCCCAATGATCGGCAAGATATTGAGATAAATGGATTTTTAAGAAGAAGACGGACGTGGACGGTAATGTCACCGTCTATGAAGCTAGACTTGTGGCGAAGAGTTTTTCACAAGTTCAAGGAGTTGACTACAATGAGATTTTCTCATCCGTAGCGATGCTTAAAGTCCGTCGGAATCATGTTAGCACAAGCTGCATTTATGAAATCTGGCAGATGGATGTCAAAACGAGTTTCCTTACCAGTTTTCGTAAGGAAAGGTTGTATGTGATCTGATCGAGAAAAGTTTTGTCAATCCTAAGGATGCTAAAAGGTATGCTAGCTCCAGCAATCCTTCTAAGGACTGGAGTAAGCATCTCGGAGTTGGAATATGCACTTTGATAAGATGATCAAAGATTTTGGGTTTATACAAAGTTTATGAGAAACTTGTATTTCCAAAGAAGTGAGTGGGAGCACTATAGAATTTTTGATGAGTATATGTTGTTGACACATTGTTGATCAGAAATGATGTATAATTTCTGGAAAGCATATAGGGTTGTTTGAAAAGTGTTTTTCAATGAAAACCTCGATTAGGCAACTTGAACAATAAGCATCAAGATCTATAAGATAGATCAAAATGTTTAATAATACTTTCAAATGAGCACATACCTTGACATAATCTTGAAAGTGTTCAAGATGGATCAGTCAAAGAAGGAGTTCTTGCCTGAGTTGTAAGGTATGAAGTTAAGAGTTAAAGCTCGACCACGGCAGAAGAGAGAGAAAGGATGAAGGTCGTCCCCTATGCTTCAGACGTAGGCTCTATAGTATGCTATGATGTGTACCGCACCGGAAGTGTGCCTTGCCATGAGTCAGTCAAGGGGTACAAGAATGATCCAGGAATGGATCATTGGACATCGGTCAAAATTGTCCTTGGAGTAAATAAGGACATGTTTCTCGATTATGGAGGTGATAAAGAGTTCGGCGTAAAGGGTTACATCGATGCAAGCTTTAACACCTATCCGAGTGACTCTGAGTAGCAAACCGGATACGTATAGTGGAGCAACCATTTGGAATAGCTTCAAGTGGAGCGTAGGAGCAGCATTTGCAATATGACTTAAAGATTTGCGAAGTACACACGGATCTGAATGTTGCAGACCCGTTGACTAAAACCTCTCTCACAAACAAAACATGATCAAACCCCAGAACTCATTGAGTCTTAATCACATGATGATGTGAACTAGTTTAATGACACTAGTAAACTCTTTGGATGTTGGTCACATGGTGATGTGACGTGTGAGTGTTAATCACATGACGATGTGAACTAGATTATTGACTCTAGTGCAAGTGGGAGACTGTTGGAAATATGCCCTAGAGGCAATAATAAATTAGTTATTATTATATTTCCTTGTTCATGATAATCGTTTATTATCCATGCTATAATTGTATTGATAGGAAACTCATATACATGTGTGGATACATAGACAACACCATGTCCCTAGTAAGCCTCTAGTTGACTAGCTCGTTGATCAATAGATGGTTACGGTTTCCGACCATGGACATTGGATGTCATTGATAACGGATCACATCATTAGTAGAATGATGTGATGGACAAGACCCAATCCTAAGCCTAGCACAAAGATCGTAGTTCATATGCTAAAGCTTTTCTAAATGTCAAGTATCATTTCCTTAGACCATGAGATTGTGCAACTCCGGATACCGTAGGAATGCTTTGGGTGTACCAAACGCCACAACGAATCGGGTGGCTATAAAGGTGCACTACAGGTATCTCCGAAAGTGTCATTGGGTTGGTACGAATCGAGACTGGATTTGTCACTCCGTGTGACGAAGAGGTATCTCTGGGCCCACTCGGTAGGACATGATCATAATGTGCACAATGTGACCAAGGGGTTGATCATGGAATGATGTGTTACGGAACGAGTAAAGAGACTTGCCGGTAACGAGATTGAACAAGGTATCGGGATACCGACGATCGAATCTCGGGCAAGTACAATACCGCTAGACAAAGGGAATTGTATACGGGATTGATTGAGTCCTTGACATCGTGGTTCATCCGATGAGATCATTGTGGAACATGTGGGAGCCAACATGGGTATCCAGATCCGCTGTTAGTTATTGACCGAGAACGCCTCGGTCATGTATCAGATGTCTCCGAACCCGTAGGGTCTACACACTTAAGGTTCGATGGCGCTAGGGTTATAAAGGAAGTTTGTATGTGGTTACCGAATGTTGGAGTCCGGATGAGATCCCGGACGTCACGAGGAGTTCGGAATGGTCCGGAGGTAAAGATTGATATATTTGTGAAGGGTTTTGGAGTCCGGAAGTGTTCGGAGGTACCGGTGATGACCAGATGACCGAAGGTGTTTCGGGAGCCCGGCAAGTGTTGGGGGCTTCATGGGCCAAGGGAAGGGGCAAACCAGCCCACTAAGGGGCCAGCGCGCCCCCTCACCTATTCCCACGTGACTGGGGGTTTGGGCGCCCATCTAGGGTTCCCACCTCCGGCTTGGGGCCAAGTCACCCAAGGGGAGATCCCATCTGCCTCGACGCCGCCCCTAGGGGAAACCCTAGGCGCCCCTCCCTTTCCCCTATATATAGTGGAGGTTTTGGGGCTGCCTAACACATGAGAACTTCTCCTCTTGGTGCAGCCCTGCCGCCTCCTCCTCCTCCTCCTCCCTTGGTGCTTGGCGAAGCCTGCAGGATTGCCACGCCTCCACCACCACCACGCCGTTGTGTTGCTGCTGGATGGAGTCTTCCTCAACCTCTCCTCTCTCCTTGCTGGATCAAGGCATGGGAGACGCCACCGGCTGTACATGTGTTGAACACGGAGGTGCTGTCCGTTCGGCACTAGGATCATCGGTGATTTGAATCACGACGAGTACGACTCCAACAACCCCGTTCACTTGAACGCTTCCGCTTAGCGATCTACAAGGGTATGTAGATGCACTCTCCTTCCCCTCGTTGCTAGTCTCTCCATGGATAGATCTTGGTGACACGTAGGAAAATTTTGAATTTCTGCTACGTTCCCCAACACATACCAGTCAAGAGGCTTCAGCAATATATCAAAGCAACGCAGCAAGGGACGTTCGTTCCAGACAGAGAGAACGACGAGCTCACAATGGCCCTCGGGAATCCTGAGCACCCTGGACGGACACGAGGCACGCCAGAGCTCCGTTTCGTGGAAGGCTGGGTTTTGACGCAGCGGTTACAAATGCCGGAGAGGAGGAAGAAAGTGCAGCAGACCGAACTGCGCAGCGCTGCATGCAAGGGTACAAGCGATAGAGGAACGAGAAGCAAATCGCAGCAAACGACCGCCAAGCTTCCCCGGCTACCATGCCATCTCAGCGGAGAAGCAGCGTGGCTTCCACCGAGCTGCTTCAATGAGCATGCCTTGACGGCTCCTCGCCAGCTATCCGTGGATGCTATCACAGAGTCTCAAAATTGCCACCTTATGACGCAATGGATGAATTTGAAGGTCAAGGCGGCTGTTGGCTCTGTTTATCCTCTTGAACCGGCGCAACTTTTCACTGCCGCCGATTCGAAGGATATGCTAGGGTGATGGTGGATGAAATAACGGAGGATTTGAGGACCTTCGCTTGACCACTCTACCGGTGAAGGGAGACTCGGCTGGGTTTCGCTCAAGACTCCATGCCTATGGCGGAAGGATCTCATCAACCTTCCAAACTGGACGCCTCGCCTCCTCCTCCTCCTCCCGTGAGTCGGGGCACTCCGCCTCCTCCTCCGGCGAGTGACGATCGGGGCACTCGGCCGGCTCCTTCTCCGGCGTGGCGGCACGCCGCCTCCTTCTCCGCTTTGCACCGCGCGCCCGAGCAGCCAGCCTCCTCCTTCCCGCCTCGTCGGCAAGGGCGGAAGAGACCCGCCGCCCGCTCCGGCTGCTCCGGCGCGTCGTAGTCCTTCTCCTCCGCCTCGTAAGCAAGAAAGAAGACATCCGCTCCGCTGCTCTGCCGGCATCTAGCAAGACAGCCAAAGGCGGAGGACATCTGAGTTCGGTCCTTCTCTGAAGACTCGGAGATGTTACCATACGAGATGACCCGGAGGAGAACACGAAGATCGCGAACCAAGTGAAGGACTGGTTTCAAGGGTTGAAAGCACAGAGACATCCACCTCCGGAGGAGAAGGTAGATCCGTGAAAGCGAAGCGCACTCTAGCTGCCCCGACAAAACCACCCAAGTCTCCGCCAAAGGCAACTATGAGCGCATTATTGAAAGGCATTTGCGAAGCGGAGCGGTCGGGAAGTCTTGTCGGTGATCAAAGGATGAAAGAACGACGAGCTGGGAAACAAATTGCCCAGCTCGGCGAACAAGCGAAGCAATCGTGCCCCCCGCTCAAGGTGCCTGCTAGCGACATCGTCGATCCGAGGATGGTGCCTAGTTATAGCAATCTTGGAGATTACCTGTCCGACGATGTACATTATGATTTCTTGGAGGTGCAAATACAAAGATACGAGTACGGGAAGCCTCTCGTCAAAGATGAAAGATCTCTATCAACGATGATGCGAAGATTGCATGATTGGTACATGAAAACCTGCAGAGAGTCTGGGGGGAGGAGTACTTTGTATGTGAGAGTTAAAAAGGAGCATGACCTCGTTGGAATTGAACTGTTGCCTGTTCCATTTGAGGAGTTTTTTCAGTTTTTCAATCAATTGGCCCTCGATAAAGCAACGGTCACCTGCTACTATATGTAAGTACTACTACTTCTGTCATTAAGTCTCTCTATATAGCTCAGCTCTTTCATTGCATGTATTTATAATTATCCTCACTATATTATGCAGATTGAAGATCGCCGAATTGAAGAAAAGACAAGTGGATGATATTGGGTTCATTAACACATATCTCATAGATGCAACTGAGGTTAAATATCATGCCGAAGATACCGAGGCCAACTTGCTACGATCGTTGGTAATAAATGAACACAAAGATATAATACTCTTTTCTTACAACTTCAAGTGAGTGTTACTGTCTTGTGGCATATTCGGTTTCCCTTATTAGTCCAGGTTATAGTAATGTAATTGATGAGTTCTGCATGCGTGCGCAGGTTCCACTATATTCTCATAGAGATTAAGCTTGAGTAGGGAGTAGTAACTGTCTTAGACTCGAGAAGAAAAGATCCCAAGAAGTATGCGGACATGACTCAAATGCTCGAGAAGTAAGTTAAATCGATCATTATCCACCATATCAGCAACTTTGTTCATTTCTGATATCAAGTAATTGTTTTTTTTGTATGGCAGGGTTTGGAGAAAATTCATCAAAAAAGCTCCGGGATTGCCGAAGAAGCTGGAATTTAGACACCCGAAAGTAAGTACTATAGTAGCATGTTCCACGCATCTCCTAGTGATTCAAGCGCTAGTTTCATCAATACGGCATTCTTGCTTATCAGTTTGATTGACCTCTATTTCTTGTAAAGTGGTTGTGGTAGGAACAAGGAAATGATTTCTGTGGATACTACGTTTGCGAGTCCATCCGCCACACGACCTGTGAGCGGGGCTACTCTGACGAACAATATGATGTGCGCAAATAACAATATTCACAATTTTATTTTATTACCATCATTTGTGTTGAGTTTCATTCATTATATATATATATATATATATATATATATATATATATATATATATATATATATATATATATATATATATATATATATATATATATATATATATATATATATATTGACCCCTTCTTAAAATTAGATGTTTGGATGCGGATGAACTCCTAGCACCAGATCGCATCGAGCAATTCAAGAGGAATTGGCGGCATTCTTTCTTGACCACGCGATCGCTGAAGACGGAGAGTACTATGTGGACCACGCGTCCGTATGTTAGGAGATTATATTTGTAAAAGATTATTATTGTATATATGTAGCGGTAGTGTCGGATAGATATACAAGAACTTGTTGTTCGACCAATCTCGGAGAAGGAGAGGTGGTCGATATCACTTCTCTCTGTATGCATATATGTTCATGACGATCTTCTGCTTCCTTCGTTTGCTTACTAGCTAGCTAGCGTGTCTAGCTAGTCCTCTCTATATGTATGTATAGTACGTGAAGCGTCGACTAAGCACGGAGAAAAGAGAGGACACTTCTCTCTATTAATTAGCTAGCTAACACAATATATGAAACACCTAAATTAACCCCCAAAACCCTCAACCCCCTCCTTCAAAAAATAACAAAACCCAAGCCACGAAATCTTGACGCGTGGATGCCTATTGGTCCCGGTTGGTGCCACCAACGGGACCAAAGGCCCTCCTGCCTGGGCTCGGCGACAGGCCACGTGGAAGGCCCATCTGTCCGGTTTCGATGAACCGGGACTAAAGGGCCAGGGCATTAGTACCGACCCTTTAGTCCCGGATCAGGAACCAGGACTAAAAGCCCTTACCAACCGGGACAATAGGCATTTTTTCTACCAGTGATATGTATTTGTCTTGCAATGGTAGACGGGGTAACACGGGGCGTATGTATAGCAACAAAACATTAAAACATAATTTAATTGAAGTGTTATATGTGACAGATTATTATCTTCTACTACCTCCTCCGGGTGGTATAAAGTTGTAGTACTAAATCAAATACACTTATTTTGGGAGGGAGAGAGTACAACTATTATGGCTACTTAGTTTAGCTCAGTGTCAAGGACTAAAAGCAGACTTTGACAAGGGTTAATGTAATTCTCGCACACCAAAAAGTTGATTAAACCTCTCCAATAACCCAGTTCAATGGCTCAAGATATGTACATGCTGCTTTTGGTTGTTTATTGTTCCTGCTTTACACAAGTTTTTTTTATTGAAACATGCCTAGTACAACTTGTAGACACAAAGATAGACACATTCATAAACCTCACTAAGCTTAAACATATTACAAGTCATCACCTCACCACTAGCACCTCGTAGTTGAGGGATACATGGTGTACATCAAAAGGATAATCTCTTTTAGTGAGACATGCAATCCGTCAAACATTGAGTGGGTTTGATCTCCAGTAGGCTGGGGTTATGATTTAATCAACGAAAGAAAACTTGGTTTTCTAGAAAAGTTATAGCTTAAGGCTACCTTGTAGTAATTTCCCTTATTTATTCAAGATGTAAGTATGATTTGTTTACTATTAGGTCCACATCTAGTGTCTAACCATGCTTCCTTGTTAGTTTAATGTTCATTTAGATAAGCACCAAGATAGATATTTTTCCCGAACACGTTTTTAGTGATTCTGCATTTTCATGTATGAGAACAAGCACACTATATTTGGCGACCGTTTTGGGTAAGTAACGAGCTTCGTCCAGAGGTGCAAAGTAAAAATAATATCACCTGTCCTCGGATCCTATCAGCTGGTGGAGATACTATACGTGCAGGCCACCCTTCCTAGGTTTTTTTGTTTTTGTGTACACAACATCTAATTCAGGATTATAGTTATTGAAATTGAATATAATAGCACCTCGTCCACCAATACATAGTCTACACCCGAAAGACAATCTCCCTTACATGAGACATATACACTAGTAGAAAACAGGGCTTTGGTCACAGGGCAATATTCAGATTAGTCTCGGTTCATTACGAACTGAGACTAATGTGAGCATTGGTCTCGGTTCGTGCGGCTAAAGGCATTAATCCCGGTTCAAATGAGCCCTTTAGTCCCGGTTTGAGACACGAACCGGGATTAAAGGGTGCGATGCCCTTTAGTCCCGGTTTTTGTCTCAAACCGGGACTAAAGATTAGACCTTTAGTCCCGGTTTGAGACACGAACCGGGACTAAAGGGCATCAGATCACCCTTTAGTCCCGGTTCGTGTCTCTAACCGGGACTAAAGGTCCCATTTTCAAACTCTACCCCCCCCCCCCTCGGTGGATCGCCTTTTTAGTTTTGAAAAAATCAAAAGAAAATGATAAAAACTTCAAAAAATAAAATCCTTCGAGAGGTAGTTATATTACTACATCTACTAGTTTTTGCAAAAAATGTAGGGAAAATGTAAAACGGCTATAACTTTTGCATACGATGTCGGAAAAAACGTATAATATATCAAAATGTTCAGAACGAAAATCCGCTTCCGATTTTGACAGTCTATGGCCTGTTTGCAAATTTTTAGAATCCTCAAATTCTAAAAGAAAAAAAAGGTTATGCTCAAATTTCAGTTTTTTTGTATTTTCGTTAAATCGGGTCAAACTATGGTCAAACTACTTATTCAAGAAGTATTAGTGTTACTAAATAATTATTCAAGAATATTAGTGTTACTAAATAATTATTTCAGTTTTTTTTGAATTTTTGTCAAATCTGGTCTAACAATGGTCAAACTACTTATTCAAGAAATATTAATGTTACTAAATAATTATTTTGTTTTTTAAATTTTGGTCAAATCTGGTCAAACTATTTATTCAAGAAATATTAGTGTTACTAAATAATTATTGTTTTGTACAATAATAGTTTCAAACTCAAACAGTGAAATGTGTGACTTCATGCTCAAGCTAAACTCTTGAGGGTTAATAGGATTGACATCTTACTATTGTCAGGAAAATAACAAGTGCAGACTTGAAAACGAAGGAGAATAGAACCCGAAAGTTAAGCGTGCTCGGGCTGAAGTAATGAGAGGGATGGGTGACCGGTCGGGAAGTTAAATGATTTGGAATGATGAGTGGTGATTAGAGATTAGAGGTTAAATTGAGCAGTGATGAGGGATGGGTGATTAGAGATTAAATTATAAAATAATTTAGAAATTTGAAAATTGAGAAAAAATTTCAAAAAAAAAAACCTTTAGTCCGGTGGCCACGTGGAGAGTCTTTAGTGCATTTGATGTCCACTGGGCTGGGACTACTATCATCTCAGTAACCACTTGACTTGCGTCTTCGTTCTACAAAAAAAGTAACCACTTGATTGTCTAGAAAAGTTTTAGCTTGGGGTTATCTAGTAGTGATTTCCTTGTATTTCTTTAGCATGTAACTAGGATTTCCTCGCTGTTAGATTCACATACAAGTATCTAACCATGCGTCCTTGCTAGCTTATTTTTGATTTAGACCAACACCGAGATGAGACCGCCAGTTTTCACGAAGAATGTTTTCGGCTAATCTGCATTTCTAGGTACAAAAACACACGCACACACACTACTTTGCCGTTGTATTCCTAGCCAAGTAACGAGCTTTCGACCAGAGGTACAAAGTGAAAAAAATTCACTTCTCCTCGTCTCCTAGCCCCGAAGTATTCCGCGATAAAAATCTGAGCATCAATTCTCCTTGATCTGCTTGTCTATACCCTAGTCACCATGACATCGACGTCGATAGGTCGATCACTAGCAACAACGACGTCTAATACGTATGCGGATACTGAGTGTACCATGGCTAATTAGCTAGCCAGTCACACGCACAGGGCGTAGTTACCGCATTCGCAATGCAATACATACTGCGCATCCGGTCTCCCATACGATCACGCTCCTGCGTAGCTCAGGGCACGAATATATGTTGCCGCTTCGCAGCCTAAGTCCCTTTTTTTTTTCCAATGAACACATCAAACTTTCCTTCCCCTACCGCGCCACAGCCTAGGCGTATCGTCGTGACAGCGCACACCCATGTGTTTCTCACTGTTTTTTTAGCAGGGCAAGCGGTGATTCTCGCCTGTACTGTGAGTGAAATATCTGGTCGAAACATGTGGCTGATTTTACGGACAATCTACCAGCTGGAGCTCGTTGAGATTCTGTTGCCGTCAGGGCCAACAATATCATGTTCTGGCACATTTTGGCGACAACCGACATTGGCATGCGTGACAACATCGAGGTGATTTGTCGTACATTAATTACCGGGTCTAGCTATTTTTTGGTCAATCTTAGCTATGGAAAATTGCACGTCTATGTGCCTAAAATTAAAGTCTTTAGAGTATGTAATTTAATTTTTATTATCAAGCAAGTGGAGGTAGATAAGGATGGTGCGTGTTGATAATGCATGTTGTCACAGATTTGTGGCTGCAATCGACATTGTCGTGCATGGCAGTCTAGCCTTAGCTCATTGGTTTAGCTAATTCTCCCGGTGCCTTTTGGCCCTGTCGCTCCCGGCTTTCCCGAATACTAAGGAGGCACATGTGATAAAAAGGAATGTTACTTTTTTTTGCGGGAAGGAATGTTACTCCCTCCATCCCAAAATATAAGATCATTTTTTATGCTAACATAGTGTCAAAAGTGATCTTATATTTTAGGACGGAGGGAATAGATAATAAGTACAACACGTAGATACAACAATGTGCATAGTCACACTATCTCTACTAAAGATTAATAATGTCATTGAACTTGAAGATAATAGCAAAGACACTAGCTAGTAGCACCTCGTCTACGTACACATGGTTTACACAGAAAGACAATCTCCCTTACATGAGACATATAATATGTCAAATTTGAGTGCGTTTGATGTCCACTAGACTAGGAGGACCATCATCTCTCTAATCACTCGACTGTCTAGAAAAGTTATAGCTTGCGGTTATCCAATACTCCCTCCGTTCCCAAATAATTGTCTTTCTAGCCATCTCAAATGGACTACAACATACGGATGTATGTAGACATGTTTTAGAATGTAGATTCACTCATTTTACTCCGTATGTAGTCACTTGTTGAAATCTCTAGAAAGACAATTATTTAGGAACGGTGGGAGTAGTATTTTTCTCGATTTCTTTAGTAAGTACTCCCTCCGTCCGGAAATACTTGTCATCAAAATGAATAAAAGGGGATGTATCTAGATGTATATTAGTTCTAGATACATTCCTTTTTGTCCATTTTAATGATAAGTATTTTCGGACGGAGGGAGTATGTTAGTAGGATTTCTTTACTGTTATGTCCACATCTAAGTGTCTAACCATGAGTCCTTGCTAGCTCAGTGCTGAGTTAGACCAGCACCGAGACCAGACAGATAGTTTCCAATAAGATTTTTTCAGCTATTCTGCATTCCCAGGTACGAAAACGAAACACACTGTTTTTGCCGCTGTATTTCCTGGCCAAGTACGGGCTTTCGACCAGAGGTACAAAGTGAAAAATATCACTTGTCCTCGTCTCCTAGCTACTGCGTATCCTGCAATAAAAATCTCAGCATCAATGCCTTTGATCTGCTTGTCTATACCCTAGTCGCGTTGACATCGATGTCGATAGGATGATCACTACCATCACACATTATCTCTGGACAGCGACATGCATGCTAAGACGACGTATGCCGATAGCGACCGTGTGATGGTTAAGCAGCTGGCCAATCACGTGCACGGGCGCATAGTTACCGCAATCGCAGAGCAACACCTAGCGGGCTTCTTCTGGATTGGCCAAGAGGCGCTCGTGGTAAAAACATTTACCACGCATTGCTGGTTTCCACCGCGCGAAGGCTAGTAAAAAGGCCATGTAAAACAGGCTAGGGTAAAAGATGCCACCAAAGAGCGGTCAATTCGTGAGCTCCGGAGATAAGATAAGGATCGATCGTTGCATAAGGTAAGAGATAGCGGGGTAATTACGCTTCAGATCGATCGACAAGACGGGTTGTCTTGTTTGGATAGATGGAACGTACAGAATCCATTTTTTTTTTTACATAAGCAAGAAAACTGACAAACATAATAAAATTCGTGCTTGACTATTCTAACGGATATATCCGCGGATATTTATCTGCCGCTTCCTCCGCGCCGTCCGCCGTGGTGGTCGCCGCCACCGAGGCCATCTCCTTGAGCTCTCGCGGCAAGCCTTCGTTGCCGCCGCGAATCAGGCGTCGAGGGGAAGCGGTCGGTGTTCGTGCGCGCTGAGCCGTCAAAGCCACGGCTGCGGGTTGAGCATGAGAAGCTGTGCGGGGGCCGACGAAGGGAGGTTGAGCTCCATATAGTAATGGTGGTGGTGACAGGAGGAAACGACGACATGGAATCGGAGACTTCGCGGCTAAATTGGGAAAGTTCCTCAGCTTGGGAAGGACACCAGCTCACAGCTCACGGGACGAGATAGGCATAGGCATGGTAGATTGGTATTTTTTGGTACGGGGAATAGGAAAGCTGATTGCGTCTCCAAGCAGGTACTGGACGGGGCTGGTTTTACAAACAAAAAAATCGCACACTCCGTAAATATAAACAGGTTACAAAAAGTTACACCTGTAAAACCAGTTTACCTAGAAAAGTTTTCTAAAAACCTGTCACTAATATTTGTTATTCAAAAAACCACGGGTTATTTGTCGTTTAGGAGCTCACAGCCATGGGGCCTCGTCCACAAGTCAACGTCGTCAAAATCATCCGAATCAGGGAAGCCGGGAGGCGACATGGCTGAAAGGCATAGGGACGCACGGCCATCCCTGCCCCACCCCATACACGCCGTTGTATCGATTGCCCATATGCTCGCACTCCTGTCCGTCTAGGGACACAAAATAAGGTTGCCGCTTTGTAGCCTAACTCTTTTTTTTTTCAGGTGAAGTCGTCAAACTTTTCTTCCCCTACCGCGCCACGGCCTGGGTGTATTGCTTTGACAACGTGTATACCAACAAGTGCGCCCATGCTTTTCTCATGGTTTTTTCGAGCGGGGCAAGTGCAGCAGCAGTTGTCGTCGTACCGTGCGTGAGCGAAGCAACTGGTTGATTAGGACCGCGCCTAGCTAGGGAGAGGAAACATGTGGATGATTTTATTGATGATCAGCCAGAGGTGGAGCTCATTGAATTCTATTGTAGTCTGGGTGAACCATATCATTCTCTCGCATATTTGTGGCTTTAATCAAAATTGACATGCATCACAAGACCAAGATAACTTTTCTGACTTTAGTCGGTCAGATTAGCTAATTTTCTAGTCAATCTTGGCCACGGAGAACTTCACATTATTGTGCCTAAAATTAAAAGTCTTGAGATTACAACTTTAGCAATACGTTCAGTTTTTAATATGTAGTTTACTTTATATTATCGAGCAAGCGGTGCTAGATAAGGATGGTTGGTGATGATCATCAATGTTCTCACATATTTGTTGCTGCAATGGACATTGTCGTGCATCACAATCTAACCTTACTTCGTTGGTTTAGCTAATTATCCAGTTTGTCTTTGTTATAGAAAATTGCATTATTCTTGTGCCTTACCTACAAGTATAGTCTTTAAAATACAAGTTTATCAGAACACTTTTTATTCTCATTTATATATCAAGCGAGTGGAGATAGGGATGGTCAGTGTTAACGACCTCACCAATCTCCTTGTCTTTTGCCCTACGCGTAGGTATGTCGCCTAACTCTGATTTAGAATGCATTGATTATGATCCGAAATACTATCGGAGTAAAAAAGGGATCTAAGGAGGAATGATGAAAATTCTTAGACATGTGACTGATATTGAAAAGAAAATGCAGGAAACTAACCCTTTCATTTCAAGAGTTTTGATAAACACCACACAAAAGTTACCAAGCTTCTCATAACAGATATGGGCCACATTGTTACTTCAATGTAGGTTATCACTCTCGTTGAAAAAAAAAACGGTTATCACTCTACTCTTAGCTAAGGTTATACCTCAAGTCTGTCTTCACGATATGATACTTCCTCCGTCCCAAAATAAGTTTCTTAACTAACTTATTTTGGGACGGAGGGAGTAGAATATAAGATAATTTATATTTCCTTACGGAGGGTTACAAATGGATTTCCTAACTTTAAGTTTTGGTTGGCTAGTGAGAAACGGGTACCTCATGAGAGAATATGTCATGTGAATGACGTAGAAAAGGGGGAAGTAATAGTGAATCTCGAGGCAGTAGTCCCTTAGTCCATAGTAAAGAGATGATGCTACATGACCAAAGGTGTTGGGACATATAGGTTATCCTCACCGTCGTCAAGTTAGGGGTGCAGAAGGGGAACATACGTGCCCCCCCCCCCCCCTCCCTATCTTGGCCGTTTGATCTAGTTGGGAAAGGGATCCTAGTGTGTCCCACGTAAAACTGTTTATGTTTATGGGCTAGTAAGAGAGATTGTATAATCATGGCACACATCCTTGAAAGCTGAATCAAAGGATGAAATAGAGGTGTACTTACGTCTTTCGTGCACATATCATTCTCTAGTTTAAGTGTGGCAGCTACGCGACATAGAACTTACATGTGCGCGGTGATCAGGGAGGCATCCATGGACATCTTGGACATGTGACAACTGTCAAGATGATGTTCTCCTTTGAAAAATGAAATTAAGGAGATGACAAAAAAATTTCAAGGCGCATAAGGGCCATTCACATAATAACTAAACCACTGCAATATACTAGTTCACAAATCTTAATTTACGGGAAAAAAGTTATACAATGTGCGTCCATGTAGATCAATCATACGCGTGCATGCAATTACCATGCGTTGCTTATTTACATACACGCCTATTTATACATGATGAGTAGCTAGACCCGGCCAGAAATTATATCTGACTCGGGATTGTAATCAACTGCATATATATATTTATTATATGCACTACAATATATATGCATACAAAGCTAACATCATACTCATATATCTATAATATATATTTACTACAATATATATGGAGCACTATGTTATGATCTTTTTTTCTTCGAAAATACTCCTAGCTATGTACTACTATATGGCTATATGGCTAGCAAATTCGCACAAGTACGTGCCCATGGTGCAATGCAGCCATATATATCCATGCAATGGTGATGTGCATGCAGCTAGCTACTCAGTGCTCACTGAAAGCGACTACCACAAACTGCAACAACTACTGGCTACACTTGCAAAAGTTATGCATGCGAACGTGCATGCGCGTATGTGGTGTTCATATCATTTGCTCAGGGATTCCAGTTCACGCCGGATATTTGGACGGGATGCTGGAAACCAGAGGTGGCGGCGCTTGCGGTGGCCTCTGGCGCCAGTGGGGCGCCGAGGATGACATGGTGTTGATGGTACGTCCCGTCTTGCACGGGAAGAGGATTCATAAATGCGGGCATGGCGTTCACCGCATTGCCGGCCGCGCCAGCCATGTCGGCTGTCGATGACAGGGACATATTGCCGACGTTTCTGCTCCTGTTAAACCCAGGGAAATTCCTTGCCTGTGGGAGGATGCCGGCGGGTGACGCATCGAGCCAGTTGAATGGGGTTGAAGACGACGGGGCGAGAAACTGCTTGGTCGGAGCCGGGCTCGCCCTCGCCGCCGCGGCCAGGTGGCTCAGCGAGGTGGCGCCCGCCGAGAGGCCGGCGTCGTCTGCTGTGAACAGGCCGTCCAGGAAATGGCTGTCCTGATGATGGAGCATGGAAGGTGAAGCGTAGCTGCTGCCATGCGCACCTGCACCAGCCATGCCCGGCGTGGCATAGAGAGGGTACGCGGTGACCGCGTCCTCCATGGAGTCCTCGCACTCCGTGCTCCTCTGCTGATCGCCGGCCGCGGCCTTGTTGATCTTCTTGTAGATGCGGCACAGCACCCAGTCGTCCAACTGATGAGACGACGACGTACATAATTAACTTCATCAACCATCAACAATACCCTAATTAAGCTGGAGAGCAATTAAATACTGCTAGCTAGACCGTGGGATCGACACGTGTACGTACCCTGAGAGAGGCTGCAGCCCTGCTCCCGCCGGTCACAGGCGGCGGCGGCGGCGGCGGTCGGCTGGTGTTGGTGGAGCCAGACGCGTCGGTGAGGCGGTATTCGTGCATGATCCAGTTGGTTTTGAGGCCCTTGGGCGGCTTCCCGCGGTAGAACACGAGGGCCTTCTTGACGCCGAGCTTCTCCCGGACCAGGCCGCACCCCGTCCCCGAGGCCAGGATAGGTTTGTCCGTGCCGGTGGCCTTCCAGTACCCCGACGTCGCCGCCCGGTTCGGCCGCGCGCCGTTGGGATACTTGCGGTCGCGCGGGCTGAAGAAGTACCACTCCTGCTCCCCGAAGGTCGCCTTCTCTGATGGATCCCGATCCGGAGCGCATGAACAAGCACGACAGGATCACATACATAACCCAGATATCTACACACATGTGTACTACAAGAATATAAAAATACTTGTGCACAGGAGTTTAATCATGAGATGTATGGATTATTCGATTATTTAATCGCACCGGAAATTTGCGGCGCTAGATAAAATCAAGCACGGCCGACGAGATAGACATAACATACCGGGGAGCTCCCATGGGTCGAACTTGTAGAGATCCACCTCGGCGATGATGGTGACGGGGAGCGGCACCTTGGCGGCCTTCTTCTTGAGGTAGTGCACGACCAGCTCCTCGTCCGTCGGGTGGAACCGGAAGCCCGGCGGGAGCTCCGGCGCCGAACCTCGCTGCCGCGGAGGCGGCGGCTCATGCTGATGCCGCGCTGCTTTTTGCGCCGAGCCGGAAGATGAGTCGGGGCTGCCCATGGACCTCATCGGATCTTCCTCCCCTAGCTAGCTAGCTACCAACAAACACACCAGATGATCCCACCAGATCGAGCACCCCTGTGGGCACCTAACTCAACTGCCAAAGCTTCTAGGTAGTGTGAAGGAAGGAGCGGAGTGGGATTTGTTACAGCGACGGTTGGGAGGGAGGAGAGGAGAGGCGGGCGAGTGATCTGCGGTGGAAGCTCTGGTGGTTTCGGGGCGGCTGTGAAAACCGTGGCGAGGAGAGCAGGGGAGGAGTAAATACGGCTCCGTTGTACCTTGCCCGGGGCCGCGGGCCCGTCGCCGCTGGACACGTATGCCGGCCGCCGCTCGTACCGCGTGTCAGATCGCCACCGGACGGCGCGAGCTCGCGCGACCACGGCCACCCATTCCGCTTCCTCACTTTTCTTTTTCTTCTGGGATGGCGCGGGGGAGCCGGACCGGACACGGCTCACCTCGCCCCATCCTTCGGCCCAAGGCCTAGTTTGCACCGGCTTCGTAGCTTCCTGGGCTAGGTGTTTTGTCGGCCCGTGCTGAGCTCCATTTCAGCATATTCTGGTGAGCCGCATGATACCTAACATCGTGACCTCTTTCTTGCTTTCTTTTTTAACATCGTGTGACCATTTCAGTATCCTCGGAAGCAACTAATCAAGGGAGACCTCTTTTATCATGGTGACCTCATTTCAGACACCTTATGGAACCAACCAGTTCATCAAAATAAAAAGAGCAAATCAACCTGTGATTAGATGGTTAGAAATGCAGGTATCTCCAACCCATCAGAGTTCAAGTCTTAGACTTAATATTGATGCTTACAATATTCATGGATTATCATGATTCTGTTTGTCTGGCTGCTAGAAAGTTCCTAAGTCAACTGGCTGCTAGTTTTTTTCCTGCAGGAACAACTACCTGCTATTTTTTTTCTATGAAAACAACCTGCTGCTAGTTAGCCAACACGAAGAACGAATTTCATAAATGTTTCTCCATCTGGCGCACAGTCTTTTGGATTGGTTGAAAAATCTCTCGGATTGGATCATGGTAACAGGCTTGGGTGCCGCGAAAGCCCTAAGCATTTCTTCTCAGGCCAAATTGGCCAAGAGCGCCAAAAGATTAGTTCGCTCAAAAACTGGATACTGCGAAATCACTTAAATTACCACTTATAAAGCTCACTCCTCACCTTCTCAGAGAAGTGAAGCACTATTGTGCGCACACTTGTTGCAACCTAATATTTTTTCTTTTTTTATTGTTTTGTTTATTCAAAATGTTTTATCTCTTCAACTATGTGCCCAAATACCAAACTGTTTTAATCATTGAATTTCTCGCATCAAGATCTTTGGAACAAGATCCCTTATTAATAGGTTTCAGTAAAAAAAATTCCCATGAAAAAGCCAAAAAAACAGAGACTAGAAAAAAATAGAAACAAAAAAACTAATCCAAAAAATCAGACACACTGGCAACAGAAAATGTGGAAGAAAAAACCAGAGTCCGAAAGCAAGGTTAAGGTTTTCATTTTGGGGGTGGGGGGTGGGGGGGGGGTGGAGGAGCGACACTCTCGAATCGCCCTATACGCCGAGTGCTACGGACACTCGGCAAAGGCCCAAAAACCACCGGCAACGCCTTTGCCGAGTGTCACCTTCGGCAAAAGCCACCCGCGTACACCTCTTCGGCAAACAGGAATTTCCCGAGAGCCATAACACGGGCACTCGGCAAAGCCTTTGCCGAGAGCTAAACAGCCCGTGTCGGCAAAATAAAGCATCTAACGGATAAGTCCGTTAGCTCCAGACATGTGGGACCACGTAAACTTTGCCGAGAGCCACTCTCGGCAAAAAGAAATACTAGGAGGCTGACACGTGTCGTGTCCTGACATGTGGGTCCATGACAACAGGTCGAGCCCCGACTGCCACTCTCGGCAAAGGGAACCATTAGGAGGCTGACATGTGTTGCTTCCTGACATGTGGGCCCACCACCACATGGCGAGGGCCAACTTTGCCGAGAGCAACTCTCGGCAAAGAAAACCAGTAGGAGGCTGCCATGTGTCGCCTCCTAACATGTGGGTCCACGAGAACAGGTCGAGGGCCAACTTTGGCGAGAGCCACTCTCGGCAAAGAGAACCAGTAGGAGGTTGACACGTGTCACCTCCTGACATGTGGGACCACGAGAGCAGGCCGAGGGCCAACTCTTCCGAGAGGCCCTCTCGGCAAAGGGAACCAGTAGGAAGCTGACACGTGTCACCTCATGACATGTGGGACCACGAGAACAGGCCGAGGGCCAACTTTGCCGAGAGCACCTCTCGGCAAAGAGAACCACTAGGAGGCTGACACGTGTCACCTCCTGACATGTCGGACCACGAGAACAGGCCGAGGGCCAACTTTGCCGAGAGCTCCTCTCGGCAAAGAGAACCACTAGGAGGCCGAGGGCCAGCTTTGCCGAGAGCCAACCTCGGCAATCCTTTTCCCTTTACGGAGAGCCCCTCTCGGTAAAGTTGTCAGGGGCACCATAGGTTATTATCGTTTACCGAGAGGCCTCTCGGTAAAGGTGTCGAGTTCTCTTGGTCGGTATACGTTTCGAGAGGCCTCTCGGTAAAGGGTGCATTCAGTTCGATTTCACGGTCATTGCCGAGAGCCACCCTCGGTAATGGTGTGCCCAGAGCCTTTTTCCTGTTTTTGTTTCTTTCCAAAGAATGAAACATATACAGCAGCAAACATATAGTTCATCACACATAGAACATGTCACATATAGGCATCATTGAACAAAAGAAGCAATGATTGATTCTGAAAAACATTCCACATAAAAGCAATAGTGCATAAAAGGTGAAATAGTAGTGAAGACACTCGACTACCACAAGTTTACAAGTCTCAAGATGCAAGAGTTCTCAACACACAAGGAACAGTTTCAAACATAACATAACATGAAGTTCACACGATTTTGGAGATCGGAGTGATAACATCAACATTAGAAGGCATTCCGTTTGCTGCCCCAACTCCATCAACCGGAGTGATAACATCAACATTAGAAGGCATCATTCCGTTTGCTACCCCAACTCCACCAACTTGAGGTGGAACTACCGAACATTGTTAGACCCTTGTGATGGGTTGAGCTGTGATTGATTGACCCAATAGTGAGATGAATGCATATGGTAATGCCGAAAATGGTGATAGAAATAGTTTGAACGAAACTCACAATGTTCCACTCTAGCGTCGGTGGCATATCTGGCACTGGTTGGTCTTGCATGGAATAAAGATTGGCCACCATATGTTGTAAAGACTTCACTAGATCATCTTGTGCCTTCAGCTTGGCCCGGTTTTCATCTCGTTATTTCTCGGTGTCAATCAGTCGAGACTACAATATGGCAATGCAAATGTCATTCATGTTGAAATGCAAATATGCAGGACCATGAAGGATCAATGAAGAAGCACTGACCTGAATATCCTCAATAATGCTCACGGAATGTGGTACGTGACGCTCTACGGTAGGAGTAGAGCCAGTACTCATAGCATGGAGCGTGTTGACTCTCGGAAGGGAGGAGGTTATGACAGAATCGAGGTGAACCGCCATCCGGCGATTCGGTATACCGCCTGCCGCGGCAATGGCCACAAGAGGGTCAAACGGTAGCATGTGAGGATCAGCGTCAGGCCCGTACGTCTCCTTTAATTTTTTGGTGTAGTTCTCTCCATCTGACCGGGCTTTAGAGCTAATCCAGTCCCTCTCCGGGTGGAGAGGGTCCTTGTCCTTGTCGTCTTTGGTACGTTTGATGGTCCATGCCTCAAGTAAGTGATATCCTTGCGGTGTCTTCTTTACGCAAAGAAAGCGATCCAAACAATCAAGGAATGCTCACAAATGAAAGAGAACATGATGAAAAGAAAAGGATGTGGTTGCCTACATGTTTTGAGGCGACACAGGATGGTGAGGTTGCCTTGACGGTGTCCTCGACCCCCATCAACTTACGCCGTTCAGATATTGCTTTGTGTTCATCCCGCCACCTGGATCTGTCCACCGTTCGACGATCTTCTCCCAAAGACGGACGTTTGTCGCGCACCACCGAGGAATCACCTGTAAATTAAACAAATACATCTTAGTAAGGATTCTAATTTTGCGGTAATGTAGGGAATAGCAAGCATCCATCGTCACTTGCCTGGAAGTAATTATCCCGTGAAAGATGCGTCCCTCGAGCCTCCTGTTTGGAAATCCTATGGTTGAGATAGTCCGCGTGATACTTGACCACTAACCGGACGCGCTCCTCATAATGCATGTCGTGGACTAGTTTCTTGGCAATATTCTCAACCACCACATTTGCTCGATCCTTCTGACCCTCAACGCATGTATAGAAATGCTACAAACATGCATACACGTGAGAAGGGTTAAATCATGACTATGACAAATTTGAACCTTTTGGTATTGACATTTAGGTGTTTGAAAGGACTTACCCAGAAATCGTTGACCACTCGCATGGCTATGTTATCATAAACCCTCTGACGCATTTCCAGGAAATCCGGTGCAAGTTTGTAGTGATCCCATGACCAAGCTGGCTCAATGATACCGTTCGGCAAAGTGACCAGTCCAGGATAATTTAACGATGCCACTCGGCGACCGTGGCAGACGCCTCTCACCACCTTTTACTAAGCTTCTGCATTACGAAGAGTGAAGTCATATTATATGTGAGGAAATGACAAAAGGTACAATTTATATGGGATGATTCGAGATAACCACTTACTTCTCTCCCATTGGTTTAATCAACACGTCTCTATGCACATATGGACGTCTTGGAAGCTTTGAAGGACCACGCAGCCACACTTTCCCTCTGGAAGTAGTGCTGATAGTCGAACCGCTCGGTTGCAAACCGCTCACCTCGTGGTGCTCTATCACCCGTGAGGGTCCATCCCCACCCTCAGAAACCTGACGAACAACCAGCCTCCTCTCGGCGGCGGCGTCCTCCACCACGTCTTCCGCAAAATCTTCCTCGTCCTCCTCCTCACACGCCTCATCCCTATCCTCTGTTTCCTCCTCCTAAGCACGGTGAAGCACTGCATCAGAGGGTCGAGGAGAAGAAAGAGGTGCTCTACTCCGGGCTGCTTTACGTACTCCTCGTCCACCTCCTCTTCCTGCCTCACCTACTCCCCCTCCTCATCCCCCTACTCCCCCCTCCTACCCCCCCTCCTCGTCCCCCTCGTCCCCCTCCTCGTCCGCCTCCTCCTCCTGCCTCACCTACTCCCCCTCCTCGTCCGCCTCCTCCTCCTGCCTCACCTACTCCCCCTCCTCATCCTTCTCCTCATCCGCCTCCTCCTCCTGTCTCACCTACTCCCCCTCATCGTCCGCCTCCTCTTCCACCACCTCCTCCTGCCTCACCTCCTCCCCCTCCTCGTCGGCCTCCTCGTCGGCCTCCTCGTCCGCCTCCTCCTCCTGCCTCACCTACTCCCCCTCCTCGTTCGCCTCCACCTCATCTGCCTCCTACTCCTCCCTCGCATGGTACTCGACCTTGTTTCGCACGTTTTGTCGGACGGGTGTCTAGACCCGCCAATCCTTTGGCCTTCTTGGTGGTTGTGGCAACCGATGAAGGAGCGGCCACCGCTTTCACCGGTCGAGCAATTTGATCATTGTACAGATCATTCACTTTTTTCAAACTTTCCTTTGGAATCTTGTTGCTACCTGTCATGTTTCAATCACTTGATACGAAGAAGAACAAACCATTTAGTACAGATGATACAACTTGATGTAAATACAATGAATATATCACATATGAAGAATAAATGGAATTGTCACAACAATACATATAGTTGTTACACACACAAATACATAGAGTTGTTGCACACACGAATACATTGAGTTGTTACACACATGAATACATAGAGTTGTTACACACACAAATACATAGAGTTGTGACACACATACATAGAGTTCTCACACGATTACATGGAGTTGTTAGAAATAAGGGTCAACATTAGGTGCAACATTTGGATCAGGGCTTTCATCATCGCTATCACGCCCGTTCATACATTCATCCTCGAAGTCTTCAGGGGGCCCTCATCCTCATCTAGCCCCATGTGCCATCGCATAAGTAATGCCAAATCTCGAGGGTCAGAAACATCCTCGTATTCGTCCTCTGCATTATCTACTTCCATGTCATCCATGGCCTCATGTTCCATAGCATCATGTTCGTGATGCACGCCATCATCTTCCTCTGCATCATCTTCGTCTTCGTAAGTGTCTGCTTCTTGAAAGAACCCTCCCTCGTATGTGTTAAGGTTTATATGGTAATCGTCCTTGTTTGGGGTAGGTACCTTGATACGCGGGAGTACCTTGTACACGACATCCCACTTCAAGAGATCGATATATTCCGTAGATGTGCACGCGTATGGGAGAAAAACCACTTGTGTAGCCTCTTGAGCCATAATATAGACATCAATTCCTGCATATTTTGATGCTCGTTCAACTTCGACAAAGCCAATACTAGGGGTTCGTCTCACTTTCTCAGGATTGAGCCAGCTGCATATGAATACGATGGGCTTCACTCCTTGTAAACCACAATACTGCAGCTCATAAATTTCTTCGATGGTTCCATAGTAGTGACGTCCATCTGTCCCTAGACAATAGACCGCACTATTTATTGACCTTCGGTTGGGCCTCTCACGCGTGTGTTTATCAGTGTGGAAGCGATACCCATTCATGTCGTAAGCCTTAAATGACTTGGCCTCGTATTCAAAACCTTTGGCTACTTCTCTCACTTTGGCGTCCATATCAACCTCCTGATATGCCTACAAGATTAATAGGAGATTGTCTGGTTCATTAGTGGAAGCATTACCAGCAAGTAAGATCAACTTGAAGTAACATAAAGTTAGAAAAGTTACTTTTCTTGAGAACCAAGAAATGAAACCGCCATCAGCATTGCTATCTTCAAGAAGTTCTGCTGATTCTTCGTCGCTAGGAGGCCGTGGTAGCTTCCAGAATTCGTTCTGGAATTCCCTAGCAATGGGAAGAATTCGAGTTAGAACTCAAGACTAGTGAGTAGTTGTCAATAAAGGTGTTCTACACTTACTTTATGTACGGTTGCACTTCTTCCATGTTGGTCAAGACATAGATCATAATAGTCGACTACTCAGTAGGCGAAAAGTTCTTGGGCTTTGGTCCACTTGCTTTGCCACCTTGGTCTCCGAAGAGGCTAAGGTCGGAAACATTACTGGTGGGTTCTTCATTGTAACGAGGAGCTAGATTTAACCTAGTCTGAATACTGTCATGATCGTACTTTGTCGTGGTCGTGGCCACCTCCTCGTTCAGGTATGCCTCGGCTATGGAGGTTTCAATGCGGGCTTTATTCTTACATTTCCCACGAAGATGCTTGAACTCCCGTTTAGGTGCATACTGCCATCGGAACTGCACATGTCCTCCGGTTCTAGCCTCATACGCGAGATGTAAGATCATATGTTGCATCGGATTAAAGAAACCTGGCGGAAATATCATCTCTAACTTGCATAGCAACTCAGGTGCTTGTTCCTCCAACTTTGTAACCACTTCATAATCTAGTTTTTTGGCACAAAGCTGACGGAAGAAGTAGCTCAACTCCGCCAGCACTCGCCAAATATCCTCTCTGACATACCCTCGAATCATCACAGGCATTATCCGCTCAAGCCATACATGGTAGTCATGACTCTTGAGGCCTCCTATTCGCTTTGTAGCCGTATTCACTCCCCTCATGATATTAGCTGCATATCCATCAGGGAAGTACAAGTTGTTCACAATCCATTGGACAATTTCCTTCCTTTGGGGCATTGAAGGGGTGAAAGGGGATGGTGGCTTCTTCCAAGAATTACCTTTTGCATGAGGCACCAAATTTAATTTTGGCATGTTGCATAGTTTGGCTTGATCGATCCTAGCCTGAATGTTATCCTTTGACTTCTCGGTGTCGAGGAGCATGCCGAGTAAGGCCTCCACAATATTCTTTTCAGTGTGCATTACATCAATGTTGTGTGGAAGTAGAAGATCTTTAAAGTAAGGGAGCCTCCATAAGCTTGGAATGTGAGTCCACTGGTGTGTCTCTCCATATCCCACAAAACCTTTCCCATCGAGCTTTTCCTCGAGAGCATCTAACTCATCCTTAAGCTGGGCACCGGTCATAATAGGTGGTGGCGTGTCATCAACAATAACACCTTTTTGGAAGTGCATATCGTCTTGTCTGTATGGGTGATCAAGACGAAGGAACTGCCGATGTTGGTCAAAGCATACATACTTGTGACCCTTAGCCAGCCAAATGAAAGTCACATGTTGTCGACACACTGGGCAAGGCCACTTCCCCTTTACACACCAACCACAAAATATCGCACGTGCCGGTAGATCATGTAGCGATGTGTGGTACCAAATATGCATATTGAAGTGCTTCTTTGAAACAGCATCGTATGTCCGGACCCCGTTGTTCCAAGCAACAAGTAAGTCGTCCACCAATGGCTCCATATACACACTCATATGCTTCCCGGGATAGTTAGGACCTGGAATTATCAACGTCAGAAACATGTGATGTCGTTGCATGCAAACGCCAGGCAGATTCAGGGGATAACATATCTTCGCCAACAATCTGATATGGCAGCCATCAAACCATATGGATTGAACCCGTCGGTTGTTATCCCAACAACTACACTCTTCCAGTCATCTGTTTTCTTATGAATCTCAACAAATTTCTTCCATGCTTCACCATCCCGTGGATGTTGCATCTTTTTCGTATTGTACATCTTCTCTTCGGCGGACCATCTCATATATATATTGGGCAGTTTCCTCGGTCATATAAAGCCTCTGGATCCTTTCTGTGAATGAAAGATATCGAAGGATATTGACGGCAATTGTGAGCTGCCTCTTGCTACCATCATCATCTATTACCTCAGTATACCTAGAGGATTTGCACTTGACACAATAATTTGTATCTTTACATTCATTTCTAAATAACATGCATCCGTTTGGACAATCATGTATTTGCTCATACGGCATCTTAAGTGAACCGAGGATTTTGTTCGACTCGTACATGTTCTTTGGCAATATATTTTCTTTAGGCAACAGGCTAGCAATAACTGAGAATAACTCATTGAAGCAAATTATGCTCGTGTTATGGTTTGCCTTCAAAGCCATTAGGTGTGTAATGCCATCTAGTTGAGTAACCTCTGTATGGGCGTGAAGGGGTTTTTGTGCCGCAAACAAAGCTGCATGATACTCTTCAGGGCTTTCCGGCGGCTCCTCGGAGTTCGGGTCCTCCCGCGGATCCGCACGGCGGATGTCATCTAACAGGTTTTCAATTCGAGTATCATATTCGCCGGTGCGTTGTCGCACCACCTCCGCCCTGGACTGTTATGTCTCACCGTGAAAGATCCACCGGCAATAGCCTGGCGTAAATCCATATTTGCCTAAGTGTTTACTCATAGTAATCTTATCTCTTTCAGTCTGGTTATCACACTCCGTGCATGGGCACCAAATTACACGAACTGGCGTTTCTCCAGGAAATCATTGGTCTTCGACCTCCACTCAGGGGTCATACCCTCCATGCTGGGATGTCCAGTGTACATCCACTCATGTTCTTCCATCCTCTGATATAAAGTGAAACACACACATAATTTTTTTATGTAACAAGTGGTTCCATCAAGTTTTACGACATGCACTGAGCTATGTAATAGGTAAAGATAGGTCCTAATCCCACCCGAGAATGTGTAGGCTGGGTCCGCTTTCATGACGTACTCCGACCCGAGACAAAATTTCGGCTGCACCTCCCCGCTGTTCTCCAAATACACGTCTCAGCAATAAGCCAATAGGATGTGTATCTAGAGAACAACAAGGAGACACTGTTGAAATTCTGTCTAGGATCTAAGTACATCATGAAAACCTACACATGAACGGGAAGAGATTACCCTTGAAGCGTGCAACGGAATTCACTCTCTCTATTGTCAAAATAGATGCATGTCCTGCATGAAAGAATGAAGTTGTTTCAATCATATGTCAAACACACAAACATCAATAACACTCACTCACACACACCCCACACACAAACACACTCACATATCCATACACACATATCACACACTCACTCACACATGCACACACACACACACATCAATAGCACCCCTCTCCCACACACACACTCACATACACCATTCATTATATATGCACATATATACACACCTAAATATAAAAAACCATTCATTATATGTGCACACATACACCAACATCACTCACTAACACACACACATACAAAGCACACACTCACACACATTATTCACTATGCATATATATACACCTTTTGTTGTAATGGAGAGGGGGGAAACCCCTTTTATTTCAAAAAAAACGAGATTGAGTAGGGGCTCACCAACGGGGCAGGGGCGCCGCGGGGGAGGTGGATGCCGGACGTGGTAGAGCTCAGTGGAGGGGATGCCGCGCCGGTGGTGCTCGGTGAAGCTTGGCCGAGATGGTGCCGGTGGACGAGCTCGGTGGGGGTGGCGGTGGGGGGGGGGGCTCGATGGAGGTGGAGGGGTCAGGGGAGGCACTCCTGGTGGCGGCGGCGGCAGAGCTCGCCGGATGGGGCGGCGGCAATGAGGGGCGGCGGCGGACAGAGGGGGCGGGGGCGAGAGAGACAGAGAGAGAAGAGAGGAGTGAGCGCGCGCGATGGGGAAATTTTGCATAAGTCCCCGCGGGAAACATTTCCGAGAGCCAAATTTTAGTGACACTTGGTAAAAGTCTTAACCTAGATCTCGGGGGCTTTTCCGAGAGCCGCAACGACAGTGGTTACCGAGGGTCGTCCAACAGCACTCGGCAATGGCCGCATTTTTCGAGAGGAACTCTCGGTAAAGCATCCTTCTTGTGCATTCTCCATAATATGTATTATACTTTTTTTGTTGTTTTCTTCCATGCTTGGCAAACAACCTTAGCACATGATAATTACCGTCTTGTGTTTTGTTTTTCAAATGATGGGCCTCGCCCGGTTCTAGAGACCGGCACCCCTCCGGTGGCCCCGACGGTCTAGGTCGTTGATCGGCCCGAGAGGGTGTAGTCCACGGTGAATAACTGCTTCTTCGTGTTAGTGCATGTCATTGCGAGATGACAGACAAAGTCTAGGCTAAAGCCACAGCAAGATCCCATCCGTGTAGACCAGACGCGTCCGTTTCCCCCCGCCAAGTGCCGGCGGCAGCGCTGTCCGTGAGGGGGGGCACACCCCCGGAGACGCGTGCTGGACGTTTGCAACCGCCACAACACTTCCAGACTTGTGAGAGGCCGCCTACGCAAGATTTGGCGGCATGTGCTAGCCCCCGGAGGCCGCCGGCCACAGTCGTAGACACGCGAAGAGCAATCCACGGAGAGGGAAGTGTTCAGATACTTCTCCGTCACCAAAAATTATGAAAAATTACCATCAGTCCTATAGCACATCTGCCCACGTCGTGTAAAAAACTCATGATTTTATCACGCTCTGAGTATTTAATAATATTCACGCCGCATCGTTACCGCAGAACGTCTACTACTGTGTCATCGCCATCCGTGAGGGGGGCCACACCCCGGAGACGTGTGCCGCCTCTTCGGACATGCCACCACACCGTACGGCATGTATGAGGGTCTGGTGCGATGCTCCCATAGCATTTCTAACCCCCCCTCCCCCAGGGCCCCCGTCCCGCCTAACCCTGTAGCGTTTGACCACGGGATCTAGCCCTTTGACTTTGCATGGACGGGCTTTGACCAGTGGAACTCTCCACCCGGTTGTGTTAGGTTAGCCCATAGGAACACTTTGGAGCAACATCCGGGCCAAAGCCACAGCAAGATCCCATCCGTGTAGACGCGTCTGTTTCCCCGTGTGTGTGGTTTATGAGGCATGTGCCATGTCAAGGACGTGCGTTGCTTATTCAAATAGCACACCATCCCTGCATGCATATGCATGGGCCACACGCATGTAGGGGTGCCCTCCCCCCCCCCCCTCGGGCGGTCTCTATATCGAGCACCCATCCGGTGGCCCCGGCGGTCTTGGGCGTTATTTGGCACCGAGAGGGTGCAGTCCATGGTGAATAACTGCTTCTCCGTGTTAGTGCATGTCATCGCGAGATGGTAGACCAAGTCTAGGCTCGTTCTGTCATGGGATCACCCACCGAAGATTCTGTCTCGGGGACGGACGTAGCCGGTCCTCGACGTTCCCGCCCGTGTGTGTGGTTTGTGAGGCACGTGTCACGTCAAGGACGTGCATTGCATATGCATGGGCTACACGCATGTGGGGGTGCCCTCCCCCCTCGGGCGGTCTCTATATCGAGCACCCATCTGGTGGCCCCTGCGGTCTTGGAAGTTGACCGGCACCAAGAGAGGGGGTAGGCCACGGTCAACAACTACTTCTTCTCATGTTTTTTTACTTTACACTCTTTAAAGTTGAGTTTTGAACAAATCTAACCCAAAAAGCATATATATATATATATATATATATATATATATATATATATATATATATATATATATATACATGTATGAGTGCATCAAAAGTCTTTTATCAAAAAATTTCATCAAAAGTCATGGAATTTCCAAACTTTGGTCGTAAAAACATATGAAATATGAGATACAAAAAAGATAGTGCAAAAAAAACAAAAAGAGAAGGGGAAAAAATTAGAGCAGTGGTTACCGAGGGTCGTCTATAGGCTCTCAGTAATGTCCACCTTTCCGAGAGTTACTCTCTGTAAAAGTGTAACCTAGATCTAGGGGGACATATTTTCCGAGAGTTACTCTCGGTAAAAGTGACGCACCGACAAGCACTCGATAAATGTGACGTCGACTACTTAAGCATATTCCCCGTGTTGTTTCTTCTCTCTGCTCCCCACCGACCGGCGCCCCTCCACTCCTCTCCTCTCCTCTGCTCCCCACCGACCGGCGCCCCTCCACCGGCCGGCGCCCCCTCCACCGCCGCCCCCCACACCACACCGAGCTCCTCCCTCCGGTGAGCCCCCCCTCCTCCTCTCCATGTGTGCATAGATAGATGGATGCATAGATAGATGGATGGATTGATAGATGGATGCTTAGATAGATGGATGGATTGATAGATGGATGGATGGATTGATAGATGGATGGATGCCATGTAGATACATTTTTTCTATATCAATAGAAAAATGTAGATAATTGTTGATAATGTTGTATGAATGGATGCTATGTGTGGATGTGACCGATGAGATACGTGAGAGAGTGTTGATGAGAGTTGTTCCTTGGAGGAAGAAAAATCAACTTTTGGACGATGACGGTGATCTGTGTGAGCTCCTCCTCATGTTATATCTTGATAACGCACGAGGGGCTCACCCAGCTCAACCATCACCGAAAGTTGAAATACCCGTGAGAGAGTGTCCACCATATATACCATCACCAGCGAGAGTGTCCACCGTATATAGGTGAGAGAGTGTCGTTGAGAGTTGTTCTTGGAGGAAGAAAATCGACTTTTGATGATGGTGGTCGATCTACGTGAGCTCTTCGTGTTATATCTTTCATGTTTGATACTTATGTTATTGTCCATTGTGTGATGAAAGGTGTTAGCATCGATCGATTTTTTGGCTATGGCTTCCTCCAACGGCGAAGCTTCCATTAGGGTCGACTCCACGGACACGGAGAAGAGCGCCGAGGACTGCTTGGAGGAACTGCTTGAGAAGAACCCACAGCTGATCATAATGAAGTTTTTTGTGGATCTGGCCAAGAAGAATCCCCCACCTAAGGAGGGCAAGGCTCCACCATGTAAGGAGCCATTGAGTCCACCGACCATCATTCCCGACGACGCTTGGTCCTCCACTGTGGGGGATGCCCCCACGTGCTCTGACTCGACGATCACTGGTTTCACCAACTACACCTTGGAGTAGTCACCAAGATTGTTTGACGTTGATTTAGTTGTATCCTTAAGTACATGCTGATATTGACTTGGATGGCCACTTGCAATGCTTTTGATTGTATGGGTGATGAATGCTTATGTTGATTATGTATGAAGTGCATTATTTCTTGTTCTTTTGTAGATGAAGTGGTATGTGGTGTACAGAGGACGGTGTCCAGGAGTCTACAATTCATGGTCGGAATGCAATGAACAAATACTTCGTTATGAAGGCAACTCCCATGAATCATTCGACAACAAAGAGACGGCAGAGTATCATTACAATCAGTATTTGCTTAAGCAAAAGAGAAAAACTGATGAACGCGATGGTGCAAGCCAGACAAGGCTTAGCTGGTTCACTGGATTGAAGAACTTCATAATTCTCTTTTAGTTTGTCATAATTGTGGTGTTGCTTTTTATCATATGCTGCATGCATGTAGACCACTTTGTTGTTTAATTAGTAAGTAGGCACTTGTATTAAAGAGCTACTTTGTGATTTGAAATGAAGCTTGTGTGAACTATTTATGGATTAATGCTTATGTGAGTTTGTTGTTAACCTGTGTGACTTGAAATGCAAGTTTGAGTATTGTATAAATGTTTTTGCTGCACCAACTCGAGCAAAAAATAGTATGAACAGAAGTGGGAACAAACTTTTACCGAGGGCGGTTATGCCGAGAGGACTCTCGGTAGAGCAGTGGTTACGGAGGGTCGATTCTCGGCTCTCGGTAATGGCCACCTTTTCCGAGAGGCGCTCTCGGTAAAGCATCTAACCTAGATCTCTTTCCTTCTTGTGCATTCTCGATAATATTATTATACTTTTTGTGTTATGTTCTTCCATGCTTGGCAAACAACCTTAGCACATCATAATTACCGTCTTGTGTTTTCTTCTTCAGATGGGCCTCGTCCGGTTCTAGAGACCGGCACCCCTCTGGTGGCCCCGGCGGTCTAGGGTGTTGTTCGACACCTAGAGGGGGTAGGCCACGGAGAATAACTGCTTCTTCGTGTTAGTGCATGTCATCACGAGATGATAGACCAAGTCTAGGCCCGTTCTGTCACAGGATCACCCACCGAAGACTCTGTCTCGGGGACGAACGCAGCCGGTCCTCGACGTTCCCGCCCGTGTGTGTGGTCTGTGAGGCATGTGCCACGTCAAGGACGTGCGTTGCTTATTCAAATAGCACACCACCCCTGCATGCATATGCATGGGCCACACGCATGTAGGGGCACTACAAGAAATATGTCAACTTGTGACCACCACTATTGGTCACTGAAAGGTCATGGTTTTTCATTTGCGACCTTTTTGTGACCAAAAACAGAAGGTCAAAAGCTGGCAGTCGTAAACTGACTATAGCGACTTTTCTTCTGGAATGGTCGTGGATGTTTATGACCAAAATATGTCTACTATGTCGTTTTGGTCACTAGCAACCTCCCCAGGCCACGTAGGCATCCAGCGTGGCAAGCTGAGGTGGCACAAGATTCAGCCCGGTCCAATTCGATTTTCTACATGGGCCTAGCCCAACAATTCAGCCTTTTTACTGTATATTTTTTCCCTATTAATTTGGTTGACTACATGGGCCAAGCCCACTGAGGGAGTTCCGGACTAGGGGGTGTCCGGATAGCCGAACTATCATCATCGGCCAGACTCCAAGACTATGAAGATACAAGATTGAAGACTTCGTCATGTGTCCGGATGGGACTTTCCTTGGCGTGGAAGGCAAGCTTGGCGATACGGATATGGAGATCTCCTACCTTTGTAACCGACTTTGTGTAACCCTAGCCCTCTCCGGTGTCTATATAAACCGGACGGCTGTAGTCCATAGGACGAACAACAATC
This sequence comes from Aegilops longissima, assembly GCA_021605205.1. NCBI lineage: Eukaryota > Viridiplantae > Streptophyta > Magnoliopsida > Poales > Poaceae > Aegilops > Aegilops longissima. Next base: position 117,814,121 of record CM038681.1, read on the forward strand.
ATACCATAGGCTAGCTTCTAGGGTTTAGCCTCTTTGATCTCGTGGTAGATCCACTCTTGTAACACACATCATCAATATTAATCAAGCAGGACGTAGGGTTTTACCTCCATCAAGAGGGCCCAACCTGGGTAAAACATCGTGTCCCTTGTCTCCGTTACCATCCGCCTAGACGCAGTTCGGGACCCCTACCGAGATCCGCCGGTTTTGACACCGACATTGGTGCTTTCATTGAGAGTTCCTCGTGTCGCCACCAACAGGACCGATGGCTCCTTTGATCATCAACAACGACGCGTCCAGGTGAGACTTTTCTCCCGGACAGATCTTCGTGTTGGCGGCTTTGCATGCGGGCCAATTAAGCTGGCCATCCGGAGCAGATCGAAGCTACGCCCCGCCGTCAGTCAGATTTGGAAGTTTAAACTATATGGCCGATATCGCAGAGACTTGATCTTCGACGGATTCGAGCCGTAATAGCCGCCGCCAAGACCGTCTCGATGGGCATGATCTAGCTCGCAGCGAGCGATTGCCACTCGAGGTCGCGATTCGTAATCCGCTCCGACCCTTAATCCGGAGCTGGATTCCCGATCGAGGACGAGTGGTTGGACACCGCCTCGGGGGCTTTAATCTCTACAGCGATCGAGCCGAAGTCCATCCCTGTCCTTTGTGAAGACCTCGACTCCAGGGTGCCGGACTCCTCTCCGGACTCCGAACCCTCCACACCCTTGCCAATCGAATCCGATTGGGCGCCCGTTATGGAGTTCACGGCCGTGGACATCTTTCAGCACTCGCCCTTTGGCGACATCCTGAATTCACTAAAGTCTCTCTCTTTATCCGGAGAGCCTGGCGGACTACTTAACAGGAAGGTTGGGATGCGGACGATGAAGAAACTCAATGCCCACCCACCACCCACTTCATAGCCATCGCCGAAAGCTTACACGACGTGCTCGATTTCGACTCCGAAGACATCGACGGTATGGACGACGATGTAGGAGACAACAATGAACCAGCACCTATAGGATGCTGGACAAGCTCATCCCATGATGTATACATGGTGGATACACCTAAAGGAAATGAAGACGAGGAACAACGGGACGCCACGAAGGATAAATCCCTCGAAAAGCAGTCAAACGGCAACGTAAGCGCCGAACAAAGTCCCGCCTCAACAACGACCCAGCCATAGAGCAGGGCGAACCGGTGGACAACGAACAAGCTATCGAGCAATCGTCCGAACAAGACAACTTGGATAAACAATCTGTCCCCGGCGAAGACAACAGTCCGGACGACCTCACGCCGGACAAACCATTGGAGCAAAATGACCTCCAGAAAAGGCTCGTCGCCACTACGCGTAGCCTGAAAAAGCAGAAGCGGAAGCTCAAAACAGCGGAAGATACACTCAGGATTAGGTGGAGCAAAGTATTCAGCACCGCAGATAAGTATAGCGACAGTCGCCGAACAAAGAGCTACCCGAAAAGAAAGCTACTGCCCGAATTCGATGAGGAGGCCTTAGAGCCCCCACAATTAAAAAGCAAGAAGGCCACCCGGTCGGATGGACGACCTCACGGCAAAAAGAGAGCGGCGAATGGTGCCGCACACAAGCCAATATGCGATCTGCCTAAGGATTCACATCAAAAGGATGGCCCAGTTAGGTCCATCTATGGTCCATGAAAGCACGCTAGTCAAAGCAATGCAACACGCCAAAATTCCGAAAACCACGGCACACCCAAATATAGGGGCGCCGCACACCCCCTATGTTTCACCGATGAGGTGTTGGATCATGAATTTCCAGCGGGATTCAAACCCGTAAACATAGAGGCATACGACGGAACAACAGACTCGAGTCTTGATTGAGGATTACATCCTCCACATACACATGGCTAGAGGAGATGATCTCCACGCCGTAAAATACTTACCCTTAAACTCAAAGGGCCAGCTCGGCATTGGCTTAAGAGCCTCCCGAAAATACCATTGGAAGCTGGGAAGAGCTCGAGGATGCATTTCGAAAATTTCAGGGGACCACGTCCGCCCTCGGACGCTTGACGATCTAAGTCACATAACTCAACAGCCGGAGAGTCAGCCCGAAATGCAGAACAGGTTCCTTACTAAAAGAACCAAATAGTCGATCGTCCGGACTTGAAGCCTTAGCAGCTTTCAAACACAATGTCCGAGACGAATGGCTCGCCAGACACCTCGGCCAAGAAAAGCCAAGAACAATGGCCGCATTAACAAGCCTCATGACCCGCTTTTGCGCAGGGGAAGACAGCTGGCTTTCTAGATGCAGCACCAGCGACCCGAGTACATCCGAAATCAGGGATGGAAATGGGAAATCACGACGCAGAAAAGATCAGCGCCGGAATAAGGAAAATGGCCCAAATAGTACGACGGTCAACGCCGGATTCAAAAGCTCTCGGCCGAACAACAAAACACTGCCCCTAAAGGATAACGGTGACGAGCTATCCAACCTAAACAAGATTCCGGATAGACTGTGTCAAATACATGGTACCTCCGGGAAGCCTGCAACCATACCCACAGAGATTGTTGGGTCTTCAAGCAGTCCGGCCGACTTAACACCGAACACAAGGGGCTCGACACACCAAGTGAAAGTGACGAAACCCAAAAGCAGCACTCCGGAAAACAAAAGACTTTCCCACTAGAAGTCAAAACAGTGAACTCACTTCATGTGATAGCACACAGCGCGGCACCTACCATACCAGGACACCGTCCGCAGAAAGGGGATAGAACCTACCAAAATTCGCTATAGCAGCACTTCCTTCAAAGGAATGACGCCAGGCCTTCTTTATTATACAGGCTCTGTACCACTAGAGGTTGTGTCCGGTTCATCCGACCACCCCCGTCGCGGAAAGCTCACTCCCCATCACCCCATTCAGCAGTAGCCTTTAAGCACTACTGAGGCGTACAGCTTTCGCCCCTTTTACGCAATACCGCATTATGCATCTCTAACACTTAAAATGCCCGGTCCACGCGGCATCATCTCGTTAAAAGGAAGTATTAAGTGTCACTTGAGCACGGAAGAACGGGAGACCGCCTTGACAGCCCCACAACTATCCGGCTCGCTAGGCAAAGAACCTGAATCGGTCATTCAAACCCCGGACTCGGTTAGGCAATAAGCGCCTACTAGCGGCATACCCCATACGAGGGCCGCATACATGTATAACAAGAGACAATAAAGCTCAATTTTATTTAATTCTTGAACCGCACTCTGTTTATTTAATATTAAGTACACCTTTCGCACGACCCTTTTTCTTTCAAACTAAGTTCCTCTCTTTTACAGATGAACAACGTGCTACACCTGTCCAGGATACGGCACAACGGAGACACAGGCGCAGACGTGCAGAGGGACCCGCTGCAAGGATTCTTTTCAGATTAAGACTCTGCGATACCTTTTTCACTGTCTCTTGTTGATATACATCCCCGGTTCCTTAATATAACCGAGGAGGAGGCTGGTGCTTTGGCATTGGCCGCACCAGAATTTTTTGGCGCACCTAGACACCGGGGCTTAGGGCATTATTCTGCCCATTTTCATAAAGACCAATACCTTAGGGAGTATTCCGCGTCTCGAGTTAGGCCTTATATGCATCAGCTCAATCATGTCTTTGGTCAAATGTTGGGTTGCCCGGCTCCTGTGTTTTGTTGCCTTACGCCCGCTTTCATGGCTAACGCGCGGCACAGGAGAACTATCGCGATTGTGCCCGGTTCGTCCGGCGAGCACCTCAAGAGAGAAAGCCGAAAACCGATCTGTCATGATATAGCGAGAGGCTGGTCAACCACTGATGACTCATAGGAATGTTTAGGATTCCTCCGCATTAACGAAGGACCGGTTTTCGGTCAGGCACATACGCACCCCAAATTCGGGAGAGTGCGGTGCCCCTGTGGGCTATATAGTAGCCCCACCTCGAACTCCTATGGCTAAGTGAAAATGATAAAGCATTATAGTCCGGTTGCTGGTTTGCTACGCTATCACCTCCTTAACAGGACCAAGGTGTTGGATTATGTGAAAAGCGTTTTTTGTAAACACCCCGCACTATGTGCGTATGGCTGAAGCCAAGGACTGCAATCTTTCAGTTATATACACATATACATAAACGGCCGCACAGGAGTAGTTTACTACTTGAACGCACAAGTATAAAAAGCACTTATATTACATTGAAACATTGTTTTCACAAATCATACATGTCATTTAAACATAATATCCTTCGAGCATCTGCGTCTCTATTAAACGAGCCCGCAGACTTCTTCAAAGTAGTGCTCGGCGGTACTCGCCTCCGTCCGAGTCCGGACGCAACGTCGCTGGCCTTCATCTCGCCCAAGACGTCTTGACACGGCAAGAGCCATCCGCTCCCTCAATACACGCCGATCGCTTCATTGCGCCGTCACGCTGCACCGCACCAAGAAACTGCTGCACTAAACCAAAATAGCTCTTCGCTGGGTCCGTCCGCCACAAGTGAGTCAAGACATGCTTCATGGAAAATCCGGACAATCGATTCAGCTTGGCCCATTCGCCAACCGATCGGTCAGCGGCAGAGGACGCCCGGACTATGGAATTGCGACCAATATAGCTCTTCCTTCGTGCCCCTTCCGCCCCGGAAGTGCTCAACCGCGTCCCACGGCCGCCGCCAAGTCCAGATAAGCATCCTCTAAACTCCACAATTTATCCAACCGAGCATACTTTGATCTGTATATTTCTCCGCAGCGTAAACGGTTTTCCAGCCGCAATTGCCCCGGCCTGACTAAGCTCCTCCTTGGCAGCTCTCAAAGCCGATTGGGCATTCTTGGATTCGGCGGCGGCCTTCTTTAGGCCCTCTTGTTCCGCTTGACGTTACTTTTCAAGAACGGCGCAGCGATCGGTAGTATTCCTTAACTTTTGGCCATATCGGCCATCTCCTCTTTGCTTCGGCAGTGAGCAGCCCGCTCAGCTTCTAGCTCTTCACCGCCTTTACAGACGCCGACATTAATTCTGGCTTACTCTTTCGCCGGGCGAAGTTCTGCCCGCAGCTCCTCCACGGCAGCGACACCATCTGCATTAAGCATACAAACAGTAAGACATGGGCGTCAAGCTCCCTTACAAGGTGTCCGCATAGAGGTCGCATACCTTGTGACTCGTCCAACCGTTTATTGACCAGCACGATGTCCGCATCCGCCTCGTCAAGTTGCCGCTTTAGTTCGGCATATTCAGCAGTCCGGCTGGCCTCCGGACGCCCCGCCACCTGTTCAAGAGCGGCGATATGTTAAAACTAAGAATTTGATCCTCGGCACATCGTCAATTTTGACAACATACCGAGTCTCAGGGGCTACTATCTATACATGGCGCATTTTATACGCATAACTGTCAGAAGGTACATTATTTTTTGCGTACCTCAAACCCGTCAAGAAGCTTCGACGGCTTTGTGTAATCCGCTCTCTCGGATGCAATTCTTTCAATCACCGCACTCCATTAGAGCACGGTGATCTTCGAGATAACCGCCGTCCGAGCAGATCCTTCACTCCTCCGACCGCACACCACTTGGCGTCGGACCTTCCGCCTCGCGTGCATTTGGGAACCCTCGCGCGACACCTCCGGTCGTCCGCTTCACATGAGGGTGCGACAGGTGGAGGCGTTGGCTCTCCATCATCTACGGAAGAAGATCCCTCAAGACGAAGCTCACTGAGAAGGGCTGAGGTCCGAACTACAAGGTACAATTTCGTTATCTTCATAAATAAATACAGGATGTTCCAGATTTACAAGACCCCTTCTTTCTACTTACGGCTCGCTGGAGGGCTGATTCCCTTGGGGAAATAGTGCGGCTGGGTTACTTCCCAGCGCCAGACTCTCCGACGAAGATTCCCTTCCCCTCTTTGAGGCCTTGACCTCCGGATCTTTCGAGGCAGTCCTCTTCCTGCCTCGAAAGACGGGACTTTTAATCCCTCCTTCCTTGATAGCCTCCTTCATGGGGGCAGTCGCTTCCCCGCTCCCCCCTTCGCCTTCTTCAAAGGGCGCGACCTTCAACATCTTGGTCAGCATGGGATCCGGCGTGGTCTCTGGGAGGGGGGTCGGACACCTTATTAACTTTGCCTTGGCTATCCACTCCTGTTCAAGAAACGGCTCCTTTAAAGGGCATATATATATATATGAAATAAATGAATGAACAACTTGTCCGGTTACAGGACTACTTACTTGAGTATCTGGGCGATTGCAGCTTAGTCCTGCGTCCTCGGTCAAGTCCGGACACTTCTCTTGTGATCCGAAGAACAGTTTATACATCTCCACGGGCGTCGTGCCCATAAAATTTTGAAAGCTCCTGGTCCCTCCGGATTGAATTCCCACAAAGGAGGGGGCGACGCTTACATGGCTGAAGGCGCCGGATCACCATAACTCCGCGCCATCGCAACCAGATTGATCCTCTTTCCGGAGGTCTCGAATACAGCCCTGCAGCAGGGGAACGCCCTTGACGACCCCAGCCGAGCCCCTTGTTGACCCATGATGCCAGCCGCTGTGGTGGACTGAGCGGAAGGCGGGAGCGCCGCCCATTTGGTGCCGCCGAGCGGTGATATAAAACCACTCCCTGCCACAAACCAAGCTCCTCTTGAAAAGAGCCCTCGGGCCATGGAGCATCAGCACATTTGCTTATGACTGCCCCTCCGCACTCCGCTTGCTGCCCCTTGATCATCTTTGGCTTCACCTTGAAGGTCTTGAGCCACACTCCAAAGTGGGGGGTAATATGGAGGAAGGCCTCACATACGAAAATGAATGACGAGATATGGAGGATGGACTCCGGATTCAAGTCATGGAAATCAAGCCCATAATAAAACATGAGCCCCCGCACAAAGGGGTCCGTCGGAAGCCTAAACCCGAAGGAAGTGGGACACGAACACCACGTTCTCGCCGGGCTCGGGAGTGGGAATGACCTGCCTCGAGCAGCAGCCTATGCGAGATCTCGCCGGTCGATACTGGCGCCTCGCAGCTTTAGCATATCTTCTTCGCGGACGGAGGAAGACATCCATCGGCCGTGTTGGTCGGAGCCGACATCGCCGAAAGTCCGGCGCTGAATCTGAAGCTTTGGGTGTTGGAACTCGGCGCGAGGCTAACTCGATGGAGGGTGTAAGAAGAAGAGGGCCTTGGTCTCATCATAAAGAGCTTGAATACCAAGAGCCCACCGCGTGGTCGATTAGGACTCGCCGATAGAGGAGGCAGGCCAACGGGCATGGTTGGGTTACCCACGTCCGTATTGATGAGAACCCCGAATAAGGGGCACGATCTACGCTTTGATAAGACGTGCCAAGGAAACCGCCCGCTAAACACGCTGAGGTGGAACAATAAAAACGATTCATATAAAGGCCTGGCCGTGGTGTGATGTCACGCCGCTGAATACGCCAGCAGATCTGTGCAAAAATTATTCTCTACGGTGTTATGTGGAACTTGTTTTGCGAGCGGACACTATCCTTGTGTTCAAAACCTTCTATGAAGTATTCGGAGGAGGAACCCGCCTCGCAATGCCGAAGACAATCAACGCGCTGGAATCGTCGTCATTGAAGCCTGGTTCAGGGGCTACTGAGGGAGTTCCGGACTAGGGAGTGTCCGGATAGCCGAACTATCATCATCGGCCGGACTCCAAGACTATGAAGATACAAGATTGAAGACTTCGTCCCGTGTCCGGATGGGACTTTCCTTGGCGTGGAAGGCAAGCTTGGCGATACGGATATGTAGATCTCCTACCTTTGTAACCGACTTTGTGTAACCCAAGCCCTCTCCGGTGTCTATATAAACCGGACGGCTGTAGTCCATAGGACGAACAACAATCATACCATAGACTAGCTTCTAGGGTTTAGCCTATTTGATCTCGTGGTAGATCCACTCTTGTAACACACATCATCAATATTAATCAAGCAGGACGTAGGGTTTTACCTCCATCAAGAGGGCCCGAACCTGGGTAAAACATCGTGTCCCTTGTCTCATGTTACCATCCACCTAGACGCACAGTTCGGGACCCCCTACCCGAGATCCGCCGGTTTTGACACCGACACCCACATTTTAGCCTTTTTATTTCTGGGCCATGGCCTCTTATAATGCATTTCTTATTAGTTTTTGTCCTTCCAGAAAAATATTGTTTGGGCCATGGCCTTTTCACCCCTGACCACGTTTGTGCCACGGCCACGGCCCAGTACTATCATGAAAATTGAGTAATTTTCACAATCTGGCATTAAAGCAACATGTACACAGGGAATACAAAATTTCATTACACAGAATTGTTCAACACGCAGATTTGGTACATCCGCAATCGCCCTAACAATGTCCTAACAATGTCTACATAATTTGCCTTATCTCACTACTACATAACATTGTGCAGGCAAGTTCTTCATTGCTCCTCTCGATGGGCAAGTTCTCCAAAGCGACAACTTGCCTTCCTACAAGAAATGAACATTACATGAATAGATCAATCGAGGAGGAAACAGTAAAACAGGCTGAAAGCATGACACATACAAATAATAACAGCATACATTAATGTATAAAATAATAAAAATATCTATAACCAGGGCTATTTCTAGCCAACCTGTGTGCATGAATCATAATAGATCAAGCAAAAGACGTATAACCATCAGCAAACAGCAAATATTAGTGAAAGGGGACAATTTCTAGTACTCAACATTTTTGCAAAGTGAGCAAGAACGATGATATTTTCCTACACATACTTTTTGATTTTTCCTTAGTCCTATAGTGATCTGCTCACTCCAATTCTATCTACTCAACCCGTTCACATGCAACATGGATAACCAGGAAGCATCTACTCAAATAAGGAATTAGAATGCAACATGGATAACTATGCCCTATGAAACAGTTCACGTATCAAGAACCATCAAAGTAAATAAGGAACTGGTATAGAACACCAACTCAATCACCTTCACAGCAATGAAATCATGGATAATTCTTCTATTTAATTGAAGTTCTCTAAGCTTCTTCCCCCATTGAAAGCAGTCTACAAAATAATTGAGAACAAGGTCAGCGCCAAAATTAAAACCATATAATTTCTTGCTAATCTCATATATTGTTATTCAAAAGAAAGATGTATTTTGCTGTAGAATTTTAGCGCTAGTACACAAGACATAAAAAGGTACCAAAAATCCTTAGTGATCTGAAGCAGCAAACAAATTTTAAACACAGAGAATGCATGCCATAGTAATAGCAGCACAAACAGAGAAATGCAAAAGGCACCTCATACTAGTATGGTGATCTTCGTCGCAAATTTTAAGCTCTGTTTCATGTAGATAATTTATTTGGTTTCAGTAAACAACAACAACAGCATGTAGTATATACAAGCAGACATAATAAATGAAGACAGTCATCAAAGCACATTGAACATCATCAGCATTGCATGTAGTGAGTTCAGACATATTTCATGGGACTTGTATTTCAAGCAGACATAATAAATGAACACAGTCATGAAAGCACAATTGAACATCATCAGCATTGCATGCAGTGAGTTCAGACATAGTATTTCATTGCGCCTACTCACAGGAACAGGCATTATGGCAACTGTTTCGAAACAGAATCATCACACAAATTTATCGGGCTTTACCTGGTGAGGCTTGGAGTCTGGCGGTAGCTAAACCTTCTGCCCAGGTCCTTGGCTTTGCTGTGGGGGTCAAATCACACAAATCAGACTGAGGGGGCTGACACTGAAGAAAACATCGGTCATGGTATCATGGTTCAGGCAAAGAGATCTGGGGAGGCAAACCTGAATGCTTAGTTATCGGCGACGAATATCTAGACACCAAAATATCGGTGCCTCTGCCGCAAGTGACCATCATCGTGAACTAGACATACGAATACTAAATATCAACCAATGCACATACTTTTATTACCAGGAAGAGAGATAGCTCTAAACAGAACACATATAATTTGCAATAAGGAAATCGTCCATAATTAATAGGGAGAGATATAACCAAAACAAGTTCATGTGTCTTCCAAGTATAAAACATCAAGTGCACAAACTCACATCAGTTAACATCATTACAGAATTTCAGATAACATGTTTACTGCAGAAATCAAGCATAGGCAGTAGTGCTGCTGGTGTTTCTTTCTGTGGTTGTGTCGGACATGCAACTAACTTTCTGGTAATTGATGAAATGCAGTAGCAGGCAGGCAGCGTTGCATTAACCAAGTAATATAATGTAACAGCAGAGCGAGGCAAATCAAGTTGGTTGTGTGTGTGCTTGAGCTAGCTTAGTACATACAGTCCATGGTTGGGCTCCAAAACAAACAGAGCATGCTAGTGTCAACAGAATCAAGCCAGGAGAATATAAACAGACCATACCATGATGAAGTTTAAAATAGAATAAGCGATGCATATACATTTTCTTGTGGAAAATCACAGAAACAGTTGATGAAAATCTGCATCCGAAGTTCTAACAATGCCATGTCTACAACAAAACAAGACTAGGATGATTGCTGTAATTCTAGTGCAGCAATAAAACAGAACTAACTACATCATTCAGCGGCTTTGAATTACAAAAAAATCAACCATTTATGATTAATTCAACAAACAAAACTAAATAGCATAGGCAAGCATTCCCGATAAGAGGAACGGCCAGCGCTTGGAGCGAGCGGAAAATCATGGAGTCTTCAACCCCGTTAACTTCTCTGCCCACTGCATTGAGGAAGAGATGCCATTTAGAAACTGCTACAAAGAGTTAAACAGTAAAATCTCTTTCTCTTGTTCCACCTCGTATCATGAGAGCACAATAAAGAATGCATAGCCAGGAGCGCCACATTTATAACCTCATTGGGATGAATTCAGATTGTTAAGAATACAGGAACTAGAAAGAATGTAGCAACAATGGTGACAACAAACAAGCATTTCATTCAGCAATGGTTCTGTTTTGGCATCAAGCAAACTGAAAATGGTGCAATGCTGCATTTTTAGGCGGTTAGCGCGAGCGTGAATCAGGACAGCGCTAACGCCACAATAATCAACTCATCATGCATATAAAGGCATAATCCCTCTTTGTGTACTGAAAATGCTGAAACTGATGCACATGCGTCACTAGTGAGACAAAATTCAGATCTCAAATGGCAAGATACAGCTCAGAATAGACTAGCAAGGAAGCAGATCTGAACTGGGCCCAGATTCGCAGAACCGATCGGCATACCTCCTCGTGCATGAGCTCCGGATCCACCCTCTTGCTCCCCGCGTCCTGGTCCGACCCCGAGCTCGTGGCCTGCGATCCCTCATCTTCACCGACGACACAAAATCAAATCAGAACCTCGGCTGGAGAAGGAGAAACACAAAATTGGAAGGGGGGAAATGCAGACCTTCACGCAGGAACACGGCCGACAGCGTGTTCCTGGACGGCGGCGCCCTCCTCTCGCCGCCAACCTGATCGGCACAGACCGGAATCAAAAAACAAACAAAAATAAGCAATTGCGGCCGGAATTTACACACCCCAGCTAGTTGATCCGTGCCCGGGAACAGGCGCACGGGTTCCACGCGGGGTGCAATGGGGGAGAGGAAAGTAGCTTGGGGCTGGGATGATAGAGGAAGAGACGAGCTGGGCGCGGGCGCGGCCGGCGCGCGGCTCACCGCCGCCGCGCGAAAGCAGTCGAACAGGCACCCCATCCCCGTCCTCCTCACCGCGTCCCCCTTGCCGAGCGCCGAGCCTTGGAGCCGCGGAGGCGAGATTTCATCCGCCCGTGCAGAGCCGACAGCGTCGTGAGCCTTGTGGCTGAGGCGGCGCGGCCTGGACCATGCGTGACAAGACGACCAGGAGGAGGAAAAGCATGTCGGCTGCCAGCGACACGGCCGTGTTATCAAGGCGCCGTGGAATAGGATCCAGGAGGCAACGACGGTCGCCAGAGTAGGGCGCCAGGTCGGCGCCACAAAGACCACGCCTACGGTGAGGGTCATCGACGGGGTGGGTTTGAGGCGGCGGATCGAGATCTGAGGGAGGGAGAGGGCGGCGGTGTGGGTGCGAGGGAGAGAGGGGATGAGAGGATGAGTGGTGTGGGTTGTGTTAGGGTTAGTTGGGTGAGACGGTGAGGGGTCAAGTGTGCCGCTGATCCGGACGATCGGACGGTTCAGATCGCCTAAGGTAGGGTGATCCGGGGGAGATGTCCTGATTGGTTGGAGATTCCAGGTGTAATTTAAAATATAGTCCCTAAGTGATAGAAACAAAGGGGTTTATGAAGCAACTATCAATAATATTTTGCAAAATGGAACCACTATAATTTTCACTCAAGTTATACCACATTCTATGGATGATAACCAACTTGTATGCATTTCCGATCATTCTAGCCTTTTTTGGCAATTTAAACTAACTAGTACCAAATAAGGAGGAACCGGGTCAAATTTAAACTACAACAACTTCATAGTTTGCTCATTGTTTTTTCCAAAAAACATTATTAGGTACACATGTATATATTTCATCACAGAACACTATGAGTTTTGTAAGATTCCACCCGCAGCTACGAACGGTTATGCCCATGGTTTTAACCGCGTTTTGAAATTGGCATAAAGAATTAAAGAAATCAAAAAAATGGAAAGCCTTTGCATTGTGTCATTATATGTGATCTAGTGTCTAGGGTGCATCTTGGAATGGCAAACAATGTTGCCTAAGGAATTTTTCATTTTCTTTGGACGAAAAAACAAATTTCCATTTTTCGAGTGCCCGAAATGAGGTTTTTTCATGAAGGACCTACCATATATTTGTTGAAAAATTGTACCAAATCAATTTTCTAAAATACTAGGACATATTTAATGCACAATTGACCAAATGGTTCGGTGTAAAAAGTTTTGATCCACCTCTGGTGAAAAAGACAAATTCTCGCCGATTCAGCTGGAAGCGGGTCAAATTTGAACTGTAGCTACCTCGTAGTTTGCTCTTTATTTTTTTCAAAAATCATTTCTAGGTACATAAGTATCTATTTAATCAGAGAAACACCAAAAAAATTCCAAGATTCAACCACTAGCTAGGAACGGGCAAGCCCGCCGTTTTGACCGCATTTTGAAACTGGCATAAAAAATTTAAAAAAAATCAAAAAAATTGGAAAACCTTCGCATTGTGTCATTATATGTGACCATGTTTCCAGGAAAAATAATAAACTTGTAATACGGAAATTATTTTAAAAAAGTGTTCTCAGAAATGAGCTGTCATGCGTGAAGATTCATGGCTTTCAAGCCAAATGATCAATCTTATGGCCACATTCATGGCGTAGTTTGTTCAAATGATCTCATATTGTGCACAAGGGTGCATCTTGGAATTCCAAACAATGTTGCCTAAGGGAGTTTTCACTTTCATTGCACAAAAGAGCCATTTTTCATTTTTTGAGTGCCCTAAATGAGGTTTTTTTGTGAAGGACCTACCATATATTTGTTGCAAAATTGGACCAAATCATTTTTCTAAAATACTAGGCCATATTTAATGCACAATTGACCAAATGGTTGGGTGTCAAAAGTTCTGATCCACCTCTGGTGAAAAAGACAAATTCCCGCCGATTCAGGTGGAAGCGGGTCGAATTTGAACTGCAGCTGCCTCATAGTTTGCTATTTATTTGTTCCAAAAATCATTTCTAGGTACATAAGTATCTATTTAATCATAGAAACATCAAAAGTTTTCCAAGATTCAACCACTAGCTAGGAACGGTCAAGCCCGCCGTTTTGACCGCATTTTGAAACGTGCATAAAAAATTCAAAAAAAAATCAAAAAATTGGAAAACCTTCGCATTGTGTCATTATATGTGACCAAGTTTCCAGGAAAAATAATAAACTTGTAATACGGAAATTATTTTAGAAAAGTGTTCTCAGAAATGAGCTATCAAGTGTGAAGATTCATGGCTTTCAAGCCAAATGATCAATCTTATGGCCACATTCATGGCATAGTTTGTTCAGATGATCTCATATTGTTCACAAGGGTGCATATTGGAATGGCAAACAATGTTTCCTAAGGAAGTTTTCATTTTCTTTGGACGAAAAAAACCATTTTCCATTTTTCGAGTGCCTGAAATGAGTTTTTTTTTATGAAGGACCTACCATATATTTGTTGCAAAATTGGACCTAATCAATTTTATAAAATACTAGGCCATATTTAATGCACAATTGACAAAATGGTTGGGTGTCAAATTTTTGATCCACCTCCGTGAAAAAGACAAATTCCGCCGATTCACCGAAGCGGGTCAAATTTGAACTGCAGCTGCCTCATAGTTTGCTCTTTATTTTTTTCCAAAAATCATTTCTAGGTAATTTTAGTATCTATTTAATCAGAAATACATGGTTTGATGGCGAGACATCGAGGTTTGGACGGTGGCCGAGGGCCCCAACTCTAGAGCGCGTAAGCTCGCATGCCCGCCTCATGGTCACCGCATGACCGTGGCGTTTCCATGTGTTCTGGGCGGCCTAGTCATGTCTAGTGGGTTGGGCACTCCCCAGGTAGGTGCTAGGAAGAAAATCACAACATAAGGTTCTCATGAGGAGACCGATCGATGCTCAAACATGAATAAGCAGCCAAGTGTTTGATTTGCGGTACGGGAAATGCAGATGGCTAATGGGCGTGAGTTTTGGCTGAGGATGATCAGTTACTAAGAAGACCGTCTTTCCAAATTTTCACCTCAAAAGGAGGAGCCTAGGTGGTACTTGCTTTACAAAGTACCACAGTGGACATAAATACGAATGTTGAAGCTGGGCTCAAAATAATGAATGGATTGAGTTGGCATTTGGTGGAGGATGGTTATTTGGGCATAGGAAAGCACTGTAGAAAATGGATACCATTTGGACATGCCAAAGTGGTACTTCCTTCACAAAGTGCTGCTCTGAACATAATAGGAAAATGAATATTTTCGAGTTATTTTTGAACTAGGCAAGGAATGTTTTTGACATATTTGATGAAGATATGATCCAAAACATTTATGAGAATTTTTTGGGAATTTTTGGAATAACAGAAATATAGGTTGCTTCACAACCTAGGGCAAAAACTTCCACATGGACATGACACATAGGCAAAACTGATGAGATGGCGCCTAGTCATCACAAACCACCACAATCTACAAGGCTATGACCATCTATATTGGTCGTTAACAACTAGAAATAAGGCAGCGGACTAGCACTGTTTGCTTTGTGACCATTTCGTGTAGGGAAATTACGACCTTTCTGACCAAAATGGTCGCAATGGTTTAGGGTTTGGAGCCCCCCGAACAGCTTTTGACCAATTGGTATCAAATGGTCATAGATATATGACCAATTCTTCCAGGGTCACTGACAGAATGTCACTAGTTGACATATTTCTTGTAGTAGGGTGCCCTCCCCCCACCTCGGGCGGTCTCCATATCGAGCACCCATCTGGTGGCCCCGGCGGTCTAGGGAGTTATTTGGCACCAAGAGGGTGTAGCACGGTGAATAACTACTTCTCCGTGTTAGTGCATGTCATCGTGAGATGAAAGACCAAGTCTAGGCTCGTTCTGTCACGGGATCACCCACCGAAGATTCTGTCACGGGGACGGACGCAGCCGGTCCTCGATGTTCTCGCCCGTGTGTGTGGTTTGTGAGGCACGTGTCACGTCAAGGACATGCGTTTCTTATTCAAATAGCACACCACCCGTGCATGCATATGCATGGGCCACACGCATGTAGGGGTGCCCTCCCCCCTTGGGCGGTCTCTATATCGAGCACCCATCCGGTGGCCCCAGTGGTCTAGGGCATTGTTCGGCACGGAGACGGTGTAGTCCACGGTGAATAACTGCTTCTCCGTGTTAGTGCATGTCATCACGAGATGACAGACCAAGTCTAGGCCCATTCTTCGAATAGTCTATGGGTATCGAGAGGGACTGTGTCCAGTTTGTGCAGGAAGTGCGGGTCTTGTTGCTCCGTTGGCCTCGAAACTTCTTGTGCTCTCAAAGGAGGCCATCGCATGTATATGCATGGACTATCCGGTGGCCCCGACAGTCTAGGAAGTTGACCGGCACCGAGAGAGGGGGTAGGCCATGGTCAACAACTGCTTCTTCTCATGTTTATTACTTTACACTCTTTAAAGTTCTCTCTCGGTGCCGGTATAGAAAGTTGACCAGCACCGAGAGAGGGGTTTGGCCACGGTCAACAACTACTTCTTCTCATGTTTTTACTTTACACTCTTTAAAGTTCTCTCTCGGTGCCGTTCTAGGAAGTTGGCCGGCACCGAGAGAGGGGGTAGGCCACGGTCAACAACTGCCTCTTCTCATGTTTTTTTACTTTACACTCTTTAAAGTTCTCTCTCGGTGTCGTTCTGGAAAGTTGACCGCACCGAGAGAGGGGTAGGCCACGGTCAACAACCGCTTCTTCTCATGTTTTTACTTTACACTCTTTAAAGTTGAGTTTTGAACAAATCTAACCCAAAAGCATATATATATATATATATATATATATATATATATATATATATATATATATATATATAGTGATGCTATTCATCATCCAGTGCAGAATAACTTATTCTTCACCCGAGGTAATTTTACGATCATTTCATAATTAAATTATGTTTGAATTCAAATAGCTACATTCATATTCATTCACTACGTAATATTTGACATAAGAAAATAAAATATAGGTCATAAGACAAGAAAATTTGCAGTTTATGTGTATTTTACACTATGTTTTTACGCTTGTAATTTTACATAATATAAAATATTTTTATGACGATTATATATTTTCTTACGGTCTCTTTTTATGTCGAAAATAAGGCAAAACTTACGTAAACGTAAAATTACGGTGCATTGATGGTAAAATAGAGGGTGAAGAATAACTATTCCTCACCTGTGGTGACGAATAGACAATCCCTATATATATATATATATATATATATATATATATATATATATATATATATATATATATATATATATATATGAGTGCATCAAAAGTCTTTTGTCGAAAAAAATCATCAAAAGTCATGGAATTTCCAAACTTTGGTCATAAAAGCACATGAAATATGAGATACAAAAAAGATAGTGCAAAACAAAAACAAAAAGAGAAGGGAAAAAATTAGAGCAGTGGTTACCGAGGGTCGATTCTCGGCTCTCAGTAATGGCCACCTTTTCCGAGAGGCGCTCTCGGTAAAGAATCTAACCTAGATCTCTTTCCTTCATGTGCATTCTCGATAATATGTCTGATAATTTTTTTTGTTTTCTTCCATGCTTGGCAAACAACCTTAGCACATCATAATTACCGTCTTGTATTTTCTTCTTCGGATGGGCCTCTTCTAGAGACCGGCACCCCTCCGGTGGCCCCGACGGTCTAGGGCGTTGTTCGGCACCTAGAGGGGGTAGGCCACGGGGAATAACTGCTTCTTCATGTTAGTGCATGTCATCGCGAGAAGACAGACCAAGTCTAGGCCCGTTCTGTCACGGATCACCCACCGAAGGCTCTGTCTTGGGGACGAACGCAGCCGGTCCTCGACGTTCCCGCCCGTGTGTGTGGTTTGTGAGGCACATGCCATGTCAAGGACATGCGTTGCTTATTCAAATAGCACACCACCCCTGCATGCATATGCATGGGCCACACGCATGTAGGGGTGCCCTCCCCCCCTGCATGCCATCGCAAGATGACAGACCAAGTCTAGGCTCGTTCTGTCACGGGATCACCCACCGAAGATTCTGTCTCGGGGACGGACGCAGCCGGTCCTCAACGTTCTGGCCCGTGTGTGTGGTTTGTGAGGCACATGTCACGTCAAGGACGTGCGTTTCTTATTCAAATAGCGCACCATGCGTGCATGCATATGGATGGGCCACACGCATGTAGGGGCTGCCTCCCCCTCGGGCGGTCTCTATATCGAGCACCCATCCGGTGGCCCCAGCGGTCTAGGGCATTGTTCGGCATGGAGAAGGTGTAGTCCATGGTGAATAACTGCTTCTCCGTGTTAGTGCATGTCATCGTGAGATGACAGACCAAGTCTAGGCCCGTTCTTCGAGATAGTCTATGGGTATCGAGAGGGAATGTATCCGGTTTGTGCAGGAAGTGCGGGTCCTGTTGCTCCGTTGGCCTCGAAACTTCTTGTGCTCTCAAAGGAGGCCATCGCATGTATATGCATGGGCTATCCGGTGGCCCCGGAGGTCTACGAAGTCTACCAGCGTCGAGAGAGGGGGTAGGCCACGGTCAACAACTGCTTCTTCTCATGTTTATTACTTTACACTCTTTAAAGTTCTCTCTCGGTGCCGGTCTAGAAAGTTGACCGACACCGAGAGAGGGGGTAGGCCACGGTCAACAACCGCTTCTTCTCATGTTTTTTACTTTACACTCTTGAAAGTTCTCTCTCGGTGCCGTTCTAGGAAGTTGGCCGGCACCGAGAGAGGGGGTAGGCCACGGTCAACAACTGCCTCTTCTCATGTTTTTTTACTTTACACTCTTTAAAATTCTCTCTCAGTGTCGGTCTAGAAAGTTGGCCGGCAACGAGAGAGGGGGTAGGCCACGGTCAATAACTGCTTCTTACTGCTTCTTCTCATGTTTTTTACTTTACATTCTTTAAAGTTGAGTTTTGAACAAATCTAACCCAAAACAGACACACACACACACACACACACACACAATATATACATCTGGTTATTTCATACGCGTAATGAATATTATTCTATTACCCTTTTGAACCGACGCTTGTGTGGTTGTCTTGATGTTTTCAAGCGGTTGAACTGATGCTTTCAATTGTGTTTAACAGATCGTTTTCTTTAGTTCAAAAACTTTTTTAATTTTTTTGTCGGAACGGGATGCATAATATATCGTTGGAAAGCTCTTGACAACCATATTTCAAGTATATTGAACGTATTTACAAAATCATTATGGTTTAAGAGCAGTTTTGAAAAAAATCGTCTTTTTCAAAACCGAAAATGTGAATCGTATTTTGGACTCAATTTTCAAACCGTTTGTCGGAATTGAGCAAATAAGATGGCGTTGGAAAGCTGGTGAAAACCCGCATCTTCCATATATGTATTGTTTTTTCTAATTCTATATTATTTAAAAGTAATTTGAAAAACGGTGAAATTCTGGGCAAAACGTATTTTCACGATTTTTTGCAAACGGTTTGTCGGATTGACGCAAATGATACGGCGTTGGAAAGCTATGGAAAATGCGCAACGTTTTCTTATAGAAATGTTTTTCTAATTCCTTACGATTTAAAAACGAATTCAAATACAGTCAAATTTGATTTTGAAAGCGATGTTTTTTAAAAGTTTGTCGAAATATGGCAAATAATATACTGTTGGATAGCTATCGAAAATGCGAAACTTAGTCATGTTGAACGTTTTCTCTACTTCGCAAACGTTTAAGAGTAATTTAGAATACAGCATGACGGATCTTGCTGTTTTCTTGTCTGAAAAACAGAGTAGTCGTACTGATATATGTGTATGTTTGTACTGAGTTATTTTTTGTAGAGTAATTTTGAATTGTTCCGAAAAAGGGTACTTGTACTGATGCTTGCATGGGTTTGTACTAAGCGTGCTTTCACTAACTAGACTTTGCTCTGTTTTTTGGGTAATATTTTTCTCATAAGTTTTCAACGGTTTACTGTATCGTCGCCCCTGTACTTGTATGGTTTGTATCATCGTACTGAATTATATTTTATTCAAAAAGAAAATGTGTTTGTTTTGTTTCTTTTTTTTAACTCGACATTTTTTTGACAACGTTGTTGTGAACTTCTCTCATTTTACGACTTGTACTGAGGTACTTACTAAGCGGGATTTTCATGGGGTTTCTTTTTTTGCTTGAACTTTACAATTTTAATTTCTGTCATTTATTTTATTCCGAACGGACCACCGTTTTTAACTCGTACTGAGGTACTTACTACGCCCGAACTGAGGTGGCTGTCACGTGTCTCGGCGTGTTTTTTAACAAGAACAAGCAACCAAGTTTTTCAACGAATTTGAGAGAGAAGAAAGAAAGAGATCCACGTGGGGTTGTAGCGAAGAGGGCGGCTCCCGTATCATCAGTCCGCCAGTGCAAGATGGGGAATAGCAGCAGGTTACAAAGAGGGCGGCTGTCTGCCTCGACATCATAGTACTGAGGGACGCGTCCCTGTTGAAGTGCTAGAGATGGTGCCACCCGGTGGTGAGCAGAACCTCCCCACAAACCACGGCATATTTTGTACTGAGCGTGTTTCCACATACTAGACTTTACTCTGTATTTTTTTTAAAGGTTTTCAGTACGGTAAGACAGATCCTGTTGTTTTCCCGTCTGAAAAAACAAAGTACTCGTCCTAATATATGTGTGTGTTTGTACTGATCTATTTTTCAGAGAGTAATTTTGAATGGTTCCTAAAAATGAGTACTTGAACTGATGTCCGTATTAATTTTAAATGGTTCCAAAAAAAGAGTACTTGAACTGATGTTCGTATGCGCTTGTACTGAGCGTGTTTTTCATAAAATCAACTTACTCTGTTTTGTCAGTATGATTTTCCTCACAAATTTCCAAGGCTTTACGGTATCATCATCCTTGAACTGGCATGGTTTATGACGTTGAGCTGATTGATATTTTTTAAAAAGAAAATGTTTTGTGTTTTTTTAACTCAATATTTTTTTGCAATGATGTTCTGGACTTTTCTCATTGTACGACTTTAACTTTTTACCATTTGAATTTTCATGAGGTTTCTTTTTGTTTGAGCTTTTTTACCAAACTTATATACGTCATGTTGAACTTACAACCTTTTAAATTGTGAACTTGTTGTGTTTTCACAATGCCAAAGCTAGCAAATAGTACGAGGTTCACCCAACAAGGGACTAATTACATAGAGCAGTTGCAGTAATACAACGGTAAGTGGTTACCAACACACATACACATGAACTGATAACAAGGTAATGTACAAGTTCATGTACAGTAATACTACAAGTTCACAAAGAAACCTGAAATATCCTCACATATTAGTTTTCCTGTAAACAAAAAAAACCATTAGACATATGGTCAACTAGTAAATTTAAATTGTGCTAAAGGCACACAATAAAGAATAGTCATCCTGTACATCTTGGCATAATCAAATAGAATGCAGAGTTTCCCAAACAAACTTCCACATGTTTTTGTGAATTGAACCTTATTCATTTTTTACATAGAGTAAACTGCAGTAGCATTTTTTGTGCGGATGCAATCTGCTATAGAGAGAAATGGCAACCAAAACTATTGTCATTGCAATCTTCTTTTTATCCACATTTTTTTCCTAGCAAAACTTTTATGGTGACGTTAGGAGAAGCAGCAAGGAACAAGAGAACTGATGGGCGACCAGGAGGAGGCGTGCTTGGAGCGAGGGTGTTCTTGATACACTCGGCATGAGGGAATTTCCCACTTGCGCAAGATCAAACCGCAACAGTTCATGAGTAAAGGCCGATCGCTGGCTTGTCGGCGTGGTATCGACCCTAAATTTAGGGCTCCTAGAAGCAAAGAACACATGCATAGTGGGTAAACAGAACATGCAAAATAGCTAGCAATCGTGCAAGCTCCGCACCTTCCCGATCTGGAAAATCCTAAAATAACCAAAATGGCCAAAGCTCGAAGCATTTTACTTCACTGAAATCTTAACACTTGATGAGCTAAAGATAAAAAACTACCGATTATTACAATATCGTGGAAGTTCTCTCGTTAGAGACTAAAAGAGATAGACCAAAAGAAATTCAGATCATAATAGAGATGCATTTACTGGGTTTTTTGTAGGGTGGACTTATGTTCCTTTCACGTAGTATCGAACTATTTGAAAGTTTGAAATCTAAACTTTTGTTCTTAAGTACCAATACTACATAACACATAAATCCAAGTTTCTGCACTTTTTTGCTATAACGACTATAATCATTTCTGTACCCCTGCCAATGATATTTTTGAACTTTAATTATAAATAAAGAACACATACTATAATTTAGATTGTCAATCCACATAGGGGTCTTCTTCGGGGGTGAGCCTAGTTGCCGAAACAGCAGCAGCAACCATGGAGGGCTTAGACTGGACTAGGCCGTACTGCAGCAGCGCCAGCTCCACGAAAAAAAGACCGAGCTCTCCATCTAGACAAATACATCCAAGAGAAGACGAGAGAAACATCAGCACATAGACTCACTGCTTTGGCAAAATGGCAAATACGTACTACACCTGCAGAATTTGTAAAAATCTGGTGTTCCTTTTACCTCCTTGTCGCTCTTATTATCTCAGGAGGACACGGCCTTGGCGAATCCAATGATGTGTTATAAACTGTGAATCTGTATAAAGGACAGGATGGGTCTCAGGCTACTTAGAAAATCTATGAAAAACTGGCAACATGACCAGCCTCAACATTTTCCACTTGTAAGATAAACATAAAATAGAAGTACTAGTACTGAACTAGCAGGATTACCTAAAACATAGTATTTCCAGTCTGAGCAGAAGCATCTATGAAACCAGATTGCATGTCTAACCACAAACCAAGACTAACATGTACTGTTTGCTTAGTCTGGGATGGACTGTCAGAATTTACAAAGCCACTTAATTATCTTGAGTGCACACATGATTTTTGGGGATTTCCTCAAGATTATGCACAATAAAGCATACAGACTGAAAAGAACAGACAAGATGAATTGTAAACCAAAATAAATGACCTCCGGGTTCGCCACTTAACAACTAAAACTTCAGTACAACTACACATTTTATTGCTACACTACTACTTAAACAAGGTAAATCAATAAACAAACTGAACTGACAAACTTCTACTTAATATCATTTGTGCATGTTCATGGCGGCAGCAGTGCAACCTGTCAAGCATGTAGCTCGTAAAAGGGATGCAAATGCCCTTAGTGGTGGACGAATGCTCGTGTGCCGGACGCAAGTTCCCCATATATATGTCCTCGTATGAACTTACAGATTTCCATTTCTTTTCTTTACATATAAAAACTCAGTGATTTTTGTAGAATGAACACCTACTATTTTTACCAATTGAACTATTAAAGCATTGAAAAGTGAACTTTTATTGAGTTGTTTTACATAGCTAACAAAGGACAAACATAAAAATTATGAGTTCCTTAAACATAACCAAAACAAGCATTTGAATTGGTTATGTACCTCCACTCAAAGAGAGCTTGGACTTGCTACTATTCTTTCTCTACTATGGATGTGTGAACCTTCCAAAATTAAATCCAAAATTGTTGTGTACACACACTATTTCCTAAAATTTAACGACCATATAAAATATAAACCAGTATGTTTATCAGTGCATTTGTATCACAAAGAAATTGAAGCAGCAGTAAACATGAGCAACGGACAGTGAGAGAGAACCCGCGTGGGAGAAGAGTGCATGCCTTGCATCACCGAGCAAAAGGACCTTCGCGGAGGAAAGTTGAAGCCGACATCCATGGATTGTTGCTCGCGACAAATTCGGCCATCCTAATGCCATGGGGTTGGACTGAGAACGGCACACATACGATCTTGACGATGGAGGAGACCGTGGGGTGACGGCCCTTGTCGTGCCACCATTTCTTGATCGGCGGTGATGGTGCACTAGAAGGACGCGGCGGCCGCACGCTGGATGGTTGTAGCGGCGAGAGTGTGCTGGATGGTTGAGGCGGAGGCCCGGCTGGATGGAGGCGGCAGTGGCAGCATGCTGGGTAAGGGGATCCATGACCTCGACGTCGCGGTGCGGGGATCCGTGGACAGAGCGGCTGTGGGGCTGCGATGGCAGGGGCCACGACCGCGCATGAGGTAAGGGGCACCAGCGGCGATGGCGTAGCCGGATTTGGATTTGGTTACGTTTTTTTTGCCACTCACCTCGCTGCTCCCTCCCCCTACCTAAACAGAAACATAATGAATATGAACTTTGAACTTCTCTAGAACAAAAACCAAAGGAGTGTGGACTGAAGTATTAAACCAAAGAGCAAAACCATAAGTATGTACTAGTCCGAGTTTGAACTTATCTTGAGCCTTTGTTGAACTAACGAGATGAGATGATCCAGAAAGAAAACTAGACTCTCCCCGACTTAATGGAGTGTGAACTTTGAAATTCTCTCGCAACCAAAGTTGAAGAAGTCTTAATCGACTAAATAAAGCAAAGGAGCAAAACTCCTATATTACAGATCGGATACAAAGTAGATAAATGGTTAAAAGAAACAAGTGTGGGGTTTCTTTTCCTAAACGTATCAGCATTTTTTTGACAACCAAGATGTGGCCCAAGAATTGTGCACCTTCGGTCTCATTCAGAGTCACTGCCACAATTAATCTACATGTCTTCACCATGGGCACGTGCAAGGAAGCACTCAGCAATTTGTAGCAAGCTTTTTACTACCACACAAACAAAAACTCCTAGCTCGCTAAGACACACTATGCAGAACGGAGGGATTCTCCATTTTCTCACTTGTTTGGATAATTAAGGAACATTAGATTTGTATGACTGTGTGCAGCAAGTTAAACTCCATTACCTAGCTTAATACTTTGTGTGACGATGGTTGTACTGGACACACTCAAAGATCGGGAATGTCCAACTTGTGCAATATCAAACTGCACCCATTCTCAGCGAAGAAGTTTTGAAAATTTCCCAAAATGAAAATGACATGAACGGACACCAGCAGCAACCTCTACTAGACAAGATGAACTTTGCTTTTTTCATCCAATGAACTGAAAGGCGCTGTAATTTTTCTAAACTTCCTTGATATGAACTCAGTAGCTACACGCAAGTCTCGCTGTAGGAGAAAAGCCGAGCGGCGCGCTGTAATGAACTGATATGTCCATAATAGAATAATTGCACACATGCATCAAAGAATGCATGAGATGCCCGTGGAGCTTGGGATCAACGGTGATTTCTCAAAAACAAAATCGGCAATCAACAACAGCTATAATCTATAGACAAGATGAACTTTACTTTTTTCATACCACAATTGCAGTGGCACCGCAATTTCTGAACTTGCTCGACCGGGGCGGATGGTCGCTACTGGAGGAAGGGAGAGTCGCCACCGTTGCAGGAGAGCTGGCCACGGCGGTGCAGTGGCACAACCGCCGTGTCGAGTAGATGGGACGACGAGTGCAGGGGTCGGTGGCGCTGGGCTGGGAGCGCCTAGTTGGGGTCGCCGGGTTAGGTGGAGATGGGGTCCAAGGCGTGGCTGGCGGGCGCAGCAGGACGTGGAGGCCGGATCTAGCAGCTGGACGAGAGCGAGGCGGCCGGCGGCAGGGCAAGAAGCCAGGCACGGGAGGCGGCGGCGGCGGGGCAAGAAGCCGGGCGCTGGAAGGCGGCCGGCAGCGGGCAAGAAGCCGGGCGCGGGAAGGTGGCCGCGGCGAGGGAAGAAGCGGGGGCGCCGGGAGGTGGCCGGCGGCGGGGGAAGAAGCCGAGGCGCCGGGAGGTGGCCAGCGGCGGGGCAGCGGCTGGAAGAAACTAGGTCGAGGGGGATCGGTTCGGAGGATCGCGTCTCTATATAGGGCCGGAGGGTAACAGAATAATATTATGTTACCGGTAACAATATATGAGTGCATCAAAAGTCTTTTATCGAAAAAATTCGTCAAAAGTCATGGAATTTCCAAACTTTGGTCGTAAAAGCATATGAAATATGAGATACAAAAAAGATTGTGCAAAACAAAAACAAAAGGAGAAGGGAAAAAAATTAGAGCAGTGGTTACCGAGTGTCGATTCTCGGCTCTCGGTAATGGCCACCTTTTCCGAGAGGCGCTCTCGGTAAAGCATCTAACCTAGATCTCTTTCCTTCTTATACATTCTCGATAATATGTATTATACTTTTTTTGTTTTCTTACATGCTTGGAAAACAACCTTAGCACATCATAGTTACCGTCTTGTGTTTTCTTCTTCGGATGGGCCTCGTCCGGTTCTAGAGACTGGCACCCCTCCGGTGGCCCCGACGGTCTAGGGCGTTGTTCAGCACCTAGAGGGGGTAGGCCATGGGGAATAACTGCTTCTTCGTGTTAGTGCATGTCATTGCGAGATGACAGACCAAGTCTAGGCCCGTTCTGTCACGGGATCACCCACCAAACACTCTGTCTCGGGGACGAACGCAGCCGGTCCTCGACGTTCCCGCCCGTGTGTGTGGTTTGTGAGGCACGTGCCACGTTAAGGACGTGCGTTGCTTATTCAAATAGCACACCACCCCTGCATGCATATGCATGGACCACACGCATGTAGGGGTGCCTCCCCTCAAAGCGGTCTCCATATTGAGCACCCATCCGGTATGGCCCGGCGGTCTAGGGCATTATTCAGCACCGAGAGGGTGTAGTCCACGGTGAATAATCGCTTCTCCGTGTTAGTTCATGTCATCGCGAGATGATGCATCAAGTTCAGACTCATTCCGTCACGGATCACACATCGAAGATTCTGCCTCGGGACGGACGCAGCCGTGGTCCTCGACGCTCCCGCCGTGTGTGTGGTTTGTGAGGCACGGTCACGCCAAGGACGCATTGCTTATTCAAATAGCGCACCACCCGTGCATGCATATGCATGGGCCACACGCATGTAGGGGTGCCTCCTCCCTCGCGGCGGTCTCTATATCGAGCACCCATCACTACAAAAAAATACACTTCCGTGATGATACGTGTTTGTCACAAGAGGTCGCGCTTTTTGTCATGCATGTACATCCATGACAAATTTATGATGTAATCATGATAGTCATACCGTGGTCGTCGAGAAGTGTTCCATGACATTACCAAAATTGTCATCACGGAAGTGTCCACTTCAATGACGATAAATCGCACGCACGTAAGTGCTTTCGCCAAGGGTGACCGACACGTGGCATCCACCGTAACGAACGCCGTTAAGCTATCGGGTCGGGTTTTGGATCCGATAACCCGTTAACAGCCCCGACCAATGGGGATTTTCCACGGTAAAATCATCATTGGCTGGAGGAAACACGGTCGGCTCATTGTTGGGACAGATGTCATCCACTCATTGGATGAAGGCGCCTATGATACGTCGACAGTGGCACGCCCAACAGAGGCCCATTCTCGTGAAAAGGCCGGCCCGTTTGACTTGGTCAAAAGGTAATGGGCCGGCCCATGGAAAGCCTGTTAACGGCCTGTTCGCATATAGCCCATTTCCAGCCAGCTAACCCAAGGCCCGTTATGCCTTATCCGAATTAGGCCCAGTAGCGTCATCTGGGCCATCCAATATGATTTCAGCCCATTTTCACTTCTAGCCCATGTATGGCCCATGACGTCTTTCGACCCATATGAGGCCCTATGTAACTCTTGGCCTATTAACGGCCCGTAGTGAAACTGGCCCGCAATGAACAGTGTATCACTTTAGACCTATTAACGCTCGTGGTGAAACTCGCCCGTAATGAACAAAGGTATCACTTTATACCCATTAAGGGCCCGTTATTCAGTTGGGCCGCTTCAGCCCATGTTATCTTTCGCTTTTCGAGCCCATTTACTCTTGGGCTCATTTCGAGCATTCGCTTACTTACGGCCCACATTATCATTTTCGCTTGTGGGCCAAATTCAGCTGTGGTTACAATGCCCGCTTGTGGTCCGTTAATACATTGGGTCGTTTTCATAGCGCCATCAAATACAGCCTATTAACGATGGCCCGTTATGGTCGGCCCATGAACGGACGATTCCAACTCTAGCCCGCTTATGGCCATAATGCGACCGTTATTGGCCCATGTTTCATTAATCGATCATACGCCCGATAAGGCCCATTGATGATACGCCCGTAGAAGGCCCATTATTTCTATGGCCCGTAGAAGGCCCAATGTTTCTACGGCCCGTAGAAGGCTCGCTGTTTTACGCCCATAGAAGGCCCATCGCTTCTATGGCCCATAGAAGGCCCATCGCTTTCTACTACCGTAGGAGGCCCAATCGTCACTACACTAAATATTGGCCCATGGTTATTGTGGCCTAGTTTTAAAAATAGGTTATTGCAGCCACTAGCAAACCGCAGAAAAAGAACTGCACCGACTACAAGCAAACAAATAAACAAGACAACAAGGAAAAAATAAGCAAGCAACTTATGCTAGGCTATCATGGCTATTACACATATTACATCCACTGGCATCAAAGTTCACCACCAAGGTAAATATAGGGAACACAAAGAAGATATAAACGCCATGAGCAAAACAAGTCCGAATGAAACCACTTTAAGAGTTCAAGAAACAATATCTTGGGTACCCATAATGCGGCAAGATGCTTAGCAAGCTTATTAACTTTCTCTTGTTTGGCGCTTAAATCCTCCAAAGCTTCATTGTTGCATAAGAAAGTACGATCTGAATTCTGCATGGACTTCTCGGTCCTTCTTGTCAAAAGACGGTGATCGATGCCTTTCACTTGTAGCTGAGATCAAGAAGTCAAGTGATTCAGCAGCGAAGTTCAAGAGCTTGTGTGCGGTATCGCCAAGAACTCGAAAACTACATCAAAGCAGGACTGTGGGGTTTTTCACCGCCTACAAGATCGCTTTTATCACCTTTCTTGGAGACCAACAGGTTGTCTCACTATCTTGAACCTTATCTGCATTACTTTCTCTACCATTGCATAGTGGGTGCTCTTCTCCAATATTCTGTTTGCATACTACAAGAGAAACAAGGCATACATCACAGGTTTAGCTTGTAGTATACCAAACTCATTTTGGTAAACCGTTCAAGAGTAAGGTGGACAGGATAACAACATGAAACAAACATATATCTATGTACTATGGTCATTTGTATTGTCCATATCATTCTAGTTTATGTTTCCTAATCAAGATAGAGACACAGCTCAACTCATATATTTTTAAGACACAAACAAAGATAGACATAATATAAGTGTGAGAAACTACACAAGATTGGCAAGACTTGTAATGTGCATCACATGAGAACATAACTGTTTATACAACTTAAACTGAAATCAACATAGAGCAAGAAGTTAGAACATCAATCCAGCTTAAAGAAATAGGTTTAAAACATACCTGCTTGCGCCATTGGAGTTTCAATTGATCCTTCAAATTCGAAAGTAGTTGGTATGAGTAAATATAGTGATGCAACAAGCAAAGGAGTATGGACCATAGCTACGGAATCGACCCGAGAACAGCTTGTTCTTCTCGCTTTAAACGTGGAGTTTGGGTTAGCTGTGGTGGTCTTCGTGCTTTGGGCATCGCAGTAGCTTTACAAACTGCTCGTGTGGGGGTACTGTGGTGGACATGGTGCTTTGTCAACTATAAGTGGGTTACTATCCACTGGGTTGCGTTAGATGGGTTGTAGATGGTTCTCTCGCCCAACGTGTAAGTGTGCAATCTGGAAGAGTCTCGATTATGTGGTGGGGCTAGTTTGTGGGCCAAGACAACCATGGTTCTATCTGCATCGACGGGTAGCACTGTCTTTTGTGAAGAACGGTTTTGCTCCTTAGATACTGCCATCACCCCTCCAATTCAAATGGCTGATAAACAAGAAAAGAAATTGAACGCATGACATTGTATGATAGATGATGTGGTAATTCACATATATGTTGTCTAACCAAACAGACAATGATGACACAATTTCACATATATGATGCCTAACTAAACAGGATAGCATGACACAGTTTCAGATATATGATGGATAACTTAACAGGATATAATGGCATAATTCAACATATGATGAGTACCTAAACAGATGACATGACAAAACTATATGATGTCTTTCTAAAATAGGTTGGGATGAAATAATTCACATACATGTTGTCTAAGTATACAGGATGGCATGATATAATTGACATAATTGATTCATATACTAAGCAGCTGGCACTCGCATGTATGATCTCTAAACTAAGCAGATAGAATTCAATATTGTGCATATGATGTCTAAACTAAGCAATGCAAGACACCATATGCATCATATGAGAAATATAAACATTGCAACTTAGAGCATACACCTCGTGGGATATAGGACTGGTCATCTGTCTCCTAATCCTCCTCCGAGGAGCTCCTCAGAACCATCGAGATATATGCTTCAACAGTACCATTGCTCGCTCAAGACCTTGTTTTCACTCCGATTTTTCCATAACCGCTCAAATGGCTGATACACATGAAGAGTAGTTCAATATACACAGATTGTCGATAAATGGAATACGTAATGAAAAAAAGATGGCATGAGATAATTCACATATATGATGCCCGCTCC
This sequence comes from Aegilops longissima, assembly GCA_021605205.1. NCBI lineage: Eukaryota > Viridiplantae > Streptophyta > Magnoliopsida > Poales > Poaceae > Aegilops > Aegilops longissima. The sequence goes on from CM038681.1 coordinate 117,844,113, forward strand.
ATGGCGGTGCATAATTCACATATATGATAACTGGCTGAAAAACATGGCATTGCATAATTCACATATCTGATATAGAAAGCAAACAAGAGGCATTCACACAAAGCATGTCTAATCTAAGCAGATGGCATGGCAATGCAAGACACCATATGCATGATATGAGCAATATAACCCAGCCAAGTTAGAGCATGCACCTCGAGGGGGAATACGACCGGTCATCTCTCTCTCAATCCTCCTCTCGAGGAGCTATCAGAATCAGCAAGAAATCTGCATCGACAGTAGCATCGACCGCTCGTAAGACCTTGTTTTCACTCCAGATTTTCCCATGACCGACTCAAATGGCTGATGCACAGAAGAGTAGATGAATGTATAAACATTGTTGACAAATGGAATACATTATGGAAAAAATATGGCACGATACAATTCACATATATGCTAAACAGATGGCATTGCATGATTCACGATATGATGCCCGGCTAAAGAAGATGGCATTGCATATTCCTATATACTCCCTCTCGTTTAATATTTGTCTTTTAGAGATTTCAAATGGACTACCACATACGGATGTATATAGACATATTTTAGAGTGTAGATTCACTCATTTTGTTCCGTATGTAGTCACTTGTTGAAATCTCTAAAAGACAAATATTTAGGAATGGTGGGAGTATGATATAGAAACCAAACAGTGGCATTCACACAAAGCAAATCTAAACTAAGCTGATGACATATAAGATGTATAATGTAAGCAATGCAAGGCGCCATATGCATGATATGACCAACATCAAGATGCTGTGTTAGAGCAAACACCTCGGGTGGTAAACAGCATGGTCGGCTCCTTCAATCTCCATCTGAACAGCTTATCTTCCTCTCGAATACAATCTAGAAATGCAGAGAGGAGGGGGGCACTTCGCCCACCATGGAGCAGCGCTTGCATGACATTATATTCGCACGCAACGGTCTTCTCTTTTTTCTACATGTTCAAGATGATTGTGTACAATATCCGACATGCATAATAAAAAATAGTTAGATTTTGTAAGGCCTAAGGGTGCATGCAAAAATCAAGACCGATGGTAGCAAACGAGTGGATGGATCCAAAACTAATGATAGCAGGTAGATTATAGCTTCAGTTTAAAAGATAGACAATGGATCATCTATTGTTTGTTGCCCACCCAACATGAACCACATAGAAGACCCCAGATGAACCAGATAGTAGATGATACTATTCGTTGTTGGCTCGATATGAGACCCATGGGCAATTCAAAACTCAAGATTGAACGATAAAGTAGCAGGTAATAATAACCGATGTATAACGAAGCAAACACGAAAGATCGCGACCTCTCTTCCGGAACTGTCTAGTTCTCGTGTTCATCTGCTCACCGATGATGGTAATGCAGTTGGCGTGGCTGCCGCAACGGGAAGATGATCTCGAGGCGGCGAAAGAAAGTCTGCAGGGGGATCTCTACTGCAGTGAACGCTTCGTCGATGGTGCACCTCGTGGGTGGATGACGGCACGGCAGGAGCAGGACATAACACACAGAGTTTTCTTTGAGGCCAATCTGAAAATGAAGTAAATCTGTAAGGGCTCCTTAGAATTGGAGGATTCTATAAATGCAGGACAGGAAAAACACAAGAATAGGATAGGAATGCACGTGCAAAACAGAGCATTTGGAAACATAGGATTTCACCAACCCGGTGTTTGGCTCACATGAATTGGAAGAACAGAGGAATGGAGAAACAAAGTGATGTGACGAGTGTACAACCTCTTTGGCATAGCCTTGTGGACCTCAAAGATCATTGGGTTGGACGTGGAGGATGGTGATGATGGTGTGACTGTCGGAGGCGGGAAGAAGATCCGAGGCCTTGGAAACGGCGCCGAGGGTATCTGCCCGCTGTGATGGATGGTTCCGTCGTTGGAGCAGCTCCGCTAAGGTGTACATCGACGAGGTGAAGCATGACAAGATGCATAACTTTAATCTGAAGTGGGACCCTAATATCATCTGCAATAGATGATGTAAAATACATCACCAAAAGTGCTAGATGTAAACACATCAGCCACGCCACGGCCGCCCGACAGATGTTGTAAGTACTGTTCACTCGAACTTAATCAAGAAAATGAACTTCACAAATAAACTGAATTTTACCGTCGAAACTGATTGAACTAGTGTGAGCATTGCAATAGATGTTTAGGGCATTCAAGCACTAGTAGCAGAGAAGCAAAGGATCTAAATCAGCAGACGCCGAGCAGGAATGCACTAGCAGAGAGCAAGTCGTGTAGTAGCATCATGAAGCGAAGTGCTAAAGCAGCAACTCCTCAGAAGCTGCCGGAGGTCGGCAACAGCAGCAAAGCAGAAGCAAGCGAGAGCAAGAGCAGAAGCAGCAGCACGAACGAAAGCATGAGCAAAGTGCAGCATCGTGACCGACAAAGAAGAACAGAACGCGCAGCGCGAGCGAGCCGAGCAGCCGCAGTGCCGTGTTGTGGAAGTCGCCACGAGGAAGCAACGACATGGGGGAGACGCCGTGGATGATGTGGCCGGCGACGGCGCCGGCGATGGAGACGCCATGTTTGCTCGGTATCGAGCACCGACAGCCCCGTGAGATCGAATAAAAGATAAAATGCAGCGGTGAGTGCAGAACCTCCTTGGTGGCGCCGAGTTGGCCTCGGCTTCATCGGAGGAATTGGTGAGGGTGCTGCGGTTTCGGTGGGGCAGGTCAAGACGGCACTGTGGGGATTGAGGTGGCGCGATAGACGAGGCGAACATCGGGGCAGCTCCTTGGAGGTGGAGGACGGGGCGGCTGATCCGGCGGGACGACGAGATCGACAACGGATCCTCATCCGGTGCGGTGGATGAGGGACGGCGAGTTGTTGCGGTGGACGACGAGTCGGGAAGAGTCTCCGGCTGGGCGGTCGGGAGGCCGACGGAGGAGCGTGGGGTTTCACGGGTTTTGGCGGCCTCGTGTACGAATGGGGGGCGAAGGGGAGGGGAGCCAAGCTTAGGGACGCGCTTGTCCGAAATGTAGGGTAAGTTACAGCATACCCCACCGGTTTTGACACCGCGACGTGGAGCTTCATTTTGGCTGAGGGGTAGAAGGGGATTTCATGTGTCTGGGCTGCGGAGCGATTTGGATGAGGAGGGAGTTCTCGCAAGGCCCAAATTTCGGGATAACAAGGCGGCGCGGGTTGAAGAAGCGGAGTTTCAAAGCAGGTGAGACAAAAGATACTCGAGCTTGAAAATTTCGGGATAACAAGGTGCGGATTCCTTGTTCGGCAGACAAACTTAACATGTAAAAAAATCATACAAGACACAAGAGAGTCATGTCCCTTTACTATATTGCTATAGATGCCATTGAAAAACTACAAGAAAATGTAAAAAATCGGAGAACAAGATTACCCTGCACAGTACCAAATCGATTCGCACTTCCTCAACAACAACAAAAACAAATCAATTCCCACCAAAGAAAGAGTAATGTCCCTTTTATATGATTAGAGATGCCATGATCTTGAATTTCAATTTTGAATCCATGTTATGTTGAATTGAATATATCATTAGGTGACCTTGCGGTTTATAATTGATGTAGTCGCACATTTTGATCTTCCATCATATATGAACATTTTACTCCACCATGTGAACATATATATTGTCGCTACCATATGGACTAAATTTGAATCAATTTTCCTTATTTGAATATGATTGTTGTCAAGTTATACAATAATTTAAATATTATCTTGATAACAAAAAGACATGCATATAGTAGTAATCATATTTCACTATGAACTACATGTACCATACGCCTCCAATTCAAATATTTGTATCCATTTTATGTTGAATTCAAATCATAGTACATTATTGGTCTAGGTAGCTAGATGTTCGGGATAATCTAAACCCTGTTTTCATACGATAATTTTTGGCTGAATTGGGACAAGTTTTGGTATAAGCCTCTTGCAAAACCGGAGATTCTCTCAACAAGCCTCGTGGTTCCGAGAGGGAACGTGTCACCTTTGTGTGCGAAACGATATACGCTGCCTCCCCCCTGATTTTATTTACAGAGGCAACATAGAACTATATGAGTGCCCTGTTAAATTTTGGAATTATTTCGGGTTCATTTGGCCTTTTTATACATTAATTGAGTTTCGGACTTTTAATGTGCATAATCTAAATATGAATTGCATGCACATGCTCCGTGCACCAAAGTGGGTTGAAAATCACATGTGTGTCCTTGGTTGAATTTCTAGGTCCCATGGAAGAAATGAGAATGAAATTCAAACATCTGGCGCCATGACTCTGCCGAGAACATCGAGAAACTTAGATTTTAAATTCATGTAAATCCAAAACTCGCTGGAAATCATGAAACTTGGCATGGTGTCATGTCATGGCACTAACATGTTGTGGTAAAAATTGGGCGATTTGGAAGCTCGTGGTTCTAAGAGGAACGTGCCACCTTTGAGTGTGAAACGATATACGCTGCCCCCCTTGAGTTTCTTAACAAAGGCAACATAGAACTACATTAGTGCCATGTTAAATTTTGGAATTATTCCGGGTTTGTTTGTCGCTTTTTATACATTAATTGAGTTTCGGTCATTTAATGTGCATAAGTCAAATTTGAACTACAAGCACATGCTCTCGTGCACCAAAGTTGGTTGAAAAATCACATTTGTGTCCTCGGTGAATTTCTAGGTCCCATGCAAGAAATGAGAATAAAATTAAAACATCTGGGCATCGTGGCTCGCCGAGAACATTGAGAAACTTGGTTTTAAAATTTTGTAAATCCAAAACACGCCTGAAAATCATGAAACTTGGCATGGATGTCATGTCATGGTACTACCATGTTGTGGTAAAAAAAATGGCCGAATAGGAACAGATTTTGGTATAAGCTTCTTGCAAACCGAAGCTTTTCTCAAGAAGGCTCGTGGTTCTGAGAGGGAATGTGCCACCTTTGAGTGCGAAACGATATATGTTGTCCCCCTTGAGTTTATTTACAAAGGCAACATAGAACTACATGAGTGCCCTGTTAATTTTTGGAATTATTCCGGCTTCATTTGGCCTAATTTACACATTAATTGAGTTTTTGGTCATTTAATGTGCATAATTCAAATTTGAACTACAAGCACGTGCTCCCGTGCACCAAAGTTGGTTGAAAAATCACATTTGTGTCCTCGGGTGAATTTCTTCGCCCATGCAAAAAAGGAGAATAAGATTCAAACATCTGGGCATCGTGGCTCGGTCGAGAACATTGAGAAACTTGGTTTTAAAATCATGAAACTTGGCATGGTGTCATGTCATGGTAGTACCATGCCGTGGTAAAAAAATTGGCCGAATAGGAACAAATTTTGGTATAAGCTTCTTGCAAATCGGAGCTTCTCTCAAGAAGGCTCGTGGTTCTCGGAGGGAACGTGTCACCTTTGTGTGCATAATTCAAATTTGAAATACAAGCACATGTTCCAAAGGCACCAAAGTTGGTTGAAAAATCACATGTGTGTCCTCGGTAAATTTCTAGGTTCCATGCAAGAAATGGGAATGAAATTCAAAATTCAAGGCCGTGGCTGGGTTGGAAACATTGAGAAACTTAGTTTTTAATTCCTGTAAATCCAAAACACGCATGAAAATAATGAACTTGGCTTGGTGCCATGACATGGCACCAACATGCTGTGGTAAATTTGCAGTCCGATTTGCGGCGCATACATTAACAATCAACAAAGTCATTTTGGAACAAGTGCTGTCACGCTACAATGGAAACACAAGTATTATTGAAACCGTATGCGTTCTACTTACTAGTACCATTTACGTGCCGCCACGCGTCCCCATTTTTTATTAGCTAGGAGGCGCCGCAGTGGTAGCTATTTGAGTACGAGAGGCGTGCGATCGACCTCACGCATGCTTATCGGGAGGAGAGCCTTTGACCTCCATCTGTCGTCCACCTCTGTCCCAAGGTCTCCATTAATGGCGCCCGAGCCTCTATTTAATGGCGTGGCTATGTCTCACTCGACTGAGATTTAAGAGAGAGAAAAGAAAATCTGAAAGCACGGATCTTGATATAAGATCCGACGGACCTATATAGCATCTAATGCGACTTATAGCAAGACTGATGAATATATAAGGATGATTTTTATTTATTTTTTTATCAAAGAAGGGCTTGCCCCTTCCGATTTTCATTACTGAAAGCCACCACAATTCACGAAAAGTTTAGCACAACTCCAGCCTAACACGAAGGACTAAAAGCTACGTACTAGATTGAAATCGCAACATCCCAAGAGGCCAACAAAGGCCAAACATCCGCACTAGAACCCAACATTTCACAACCGACGACACAATCCACATCCTAAACCGATTATTACATCAAAAGAAACCAGGAAACTCAAGGAAGCCCAGCAGCAACTAGAAGAACAAGAACGCTGTGGTCGCCACAAAGAAGAGTTTTCTTCATTCCAACTCGCAACATTGATCTTCCACGTAAAGATAAGGACGATTAATTGTCTTACATAATTAGAAAGATAATTAAAAAAGCTACATGCGGCTACGCCCAAATACACAAGGGCAAAAGAAGAAGGAAGACAAGGATCCGCTCGCTGATCTCTACTTTCTTGATGCGTTGTCGCAGGTCATGGAACTAGTCTCCGCGGCGAGCAGCGATGAGTTTTTCGTGTCCTCAAGACGCTGCTTGAGAACATCCACGGATTCCTCCACCAGCCTTTGGCGCCGCTATGGAGCATGTCATTCTCGCCCATAAGTTTCTTGACGATGACGCCGTCCTCTTCAACAAGGCACTGGTCTCTCCTCGCTGGTCGCACTTCGGACGATCTTCTCCTCGGCAGGTCGCGCCGCCCGGAGCCTCTCATTGCCCTCCCTTAGTTGCCGGATGACGCCGTAGCCTGTTCAAACGAGGCTTTCACGTCGTCTCCGCAACCTCGCCAAGCCGAGATCTGATCCATCCGCTATGGACGATCGCATGCATGCGCCAGAATAGCCGCCGCCGCCGCAGAAATTTTTTCTGCAGGCGCAGCGCGGCGGGACATCTCGCTGCATTCGTGGCGCGGCGGGACATCTTCGCTTCGCTGCACGGCCGGACCACCGTCTGCTGATCAACGGCGCGGCGGGACCTCCGTGTTGCTTCAGCGCGCGGCGGGACCTCAGGTTGCTACTTCCGCGGCGGGATATGTCGGCTGCTCTCGCAGTGAGGCGGGACATCTCTCGTGCTTCCGCCCATGCTCGCCTCTCCTCGGTGGCAATCTTCGACCTGTAACTCACGCTGGCCATGGCAGACGCAAGGGAAGGATGCTGAATGACTTGTTTGTTTTTGTGGATGAGGAGTTGAGGAGGAATGTGCAGTCATCTTGGCATACTAGTATTTATAACCGAGTACTAATACGCTCCTAAGTGGGAAACCGTTTAGGTTGTGATCGGTGTGAACAGGTTTGGAATTCAATATAGCGTGGTACTAATACGCCCTAAGTGGGAAACCGCTTAGGTTGTGATCGTGTGAACAGGTTTGCAATTCAATATAGCGTGGAGTAATTTGAATGTGACGACGCAAGCTCAAAATTTATTGACGGTTCTAGTTTCGAAGTGCGGCACTATTCCCGGATGGAGTACTTCTTTTTCTACTCCCTCCTTTCCGGTTTTATAGGGCTTATCTCAAAATTTTAGTTTTTCCATTTTATAAGGCTCAATTTGGTTGTTCCCCAACACATGTTCAGATTCCAAGGTGCATTAAATCATTGCATGCAAGTATTAAGAGAAAATTGACCAATGCATGTACTTTATGCATGCATGCATTGCAATTAATGCATTGATAAACATAATTTTTTGAGAAAAACAAGAGCATTAATTAGGTGCTTTTGCAAACTACAAAAAATATTCCACCACTCACCATAAACCGGAAAGGAGGGAGTACTGTTGTGTACGTGCAATAACTGGCACCGTCGTATACATATCTTATGGTTAATGGGGCGCTCGACAGAATAGTCGCATGGCAGCTCTAGGCTAGTCCTTTTTCAGACGATTAAACCTATCTCTCGGGACTTCTTGCACGCACCATCGTACACCCATTAAACTTCAGATTCTTCTCGTTTCTAAATTACTTGTCAAGGAATTGATGTATCTAGACCTATTTTAATTCTAAATACAATCATTTTACGACAACTAATTTCGAACGAGAGGAGTACTCTAAGTTTAGTAGTACGTTATACAGAAGAGAAGAGGTGCACGCATGCACTCGCCCTCTCACACACGTGTCTGTTTTTCTCTAAAAGGAGGATGATGACCCCGCCTCGTGATCCGGGAGTCACACACGATCTGTAGCTACGAATTGTAGTGTTCTCAACCATCCGATTATTCTATCATGGATGTACCTATATACTAAAACATGTCTAGATACATCTATATTTTGACAAATGGAAGGCATGTATTGTGGAACGGAGGGAGTGCTTGTCATCAAAATGGATAAAAGGTTTATCTAGAACTAAAATACGCCTACATACATCTCCTTTTATCCATTTTGATGACAAGTAGTACTTCTTACCCAAAGGAACTTTATATTCAATGCACACAAAATATCCGCTCGATCGTTGGAAATTATCGATCCGATGTCAAGTAATTGCTGCATCACCACCAAAACCCACCATTTCTTAAGCTAAAGTAGACCAAGGTAATCCCTATATTAGCATATTACTAAGATAAATGTAAGGCACTACCGAAACATTTAGGACGTGAGCTTGTCAATCTGAATGTGGAGGGACACAAGCTTAGCCCGCCAGCAGCTTGGGCGGAACTGTCAAGAAGGTCAGCCTCTGCACGCCAACGCCGCCGGATCCTTGCTGCTTGTCACCTCCATTTCCACCTTGACGGTGTCGGTCGTGCCTTTGGTCTCTCGCGGGCCGCTCGCCCACAGCTTGGCCAAGTAGTGCGGCAGTGGGGACGCCTCGCTCGATGCGCAGACGACCGACACGGCAATAGGCGCGCCGATGTCGAGCACGCCGCCGACCAAGAAAAACGCGCAGTGGTCCTCCTCCGCGAACAACAAGAGTCGTGGCTCCGACAGTGGCACTTGCAACTGGAGCACCTTGCCGTACTGGATCCTGTGCACGGGCATGGGATGCGCGATGCTGATGTGGTGGTAGAGCACCGACGACGGGCCTTCATAGCCGCAGACGGGCACGGGGCATTTGCAGGGCGAGAGCGGACACACGCTCTCGTGATCGGCAAGCTTGTGGTAAGTGACGTAGAGCCCACAGCCTTCGTGCGGGCACTCCACCTCACCGACGAAAGGACGGAGTCCACCGCCGTTCGCACGTCGAAGCCACCTCCGCGCCGCACTTCGCACCGCCGCTGGTTCCTGTGGCGCCGACGCGGCAGTCCGCGCAGGCCAGTGCCCTCCCTTGCACTTCAGTAAATCAATCCAACAAGACATCAATCAAGAAACCTGCACCTTGCTCAATCAGCCGAACGGACGAGGTGTATTCGAACCTCATACACCGGAGGCGCTAAGGGCGGAGGCACAAGGGGCAGTGGAGCACGGTGAGGTCCATCGAGACCTTAGAGAGCTCCATCGTCGGGTCCTGTTCCTGTTCGGGTCTGCATGATCTCGCCCTCCTCGTGCACAACCATCTCTCGACTTGGGCCGGGTATTACAAAGCTTATCCGTCACATATTTTATACTCCCTCCGCTCCTAAATGTACTCCTCCGCTCAAATTACTTGTCTCGAAATGGATGTATCTAGAACTAAAATTACGTGTTGTAATTAATGCATCGTAAACGCAAATTATTGAAATATATCGAAAAGTGCTTTGATGTGTCGCATCAACTCGTACATCAACAAGAAGTTTGATTATCCTCTCCTCGCGGACTTAACTGCACCTCGCTTTTGGCTGTATGACAGGTTGGCCACACACTGCCGGGCCCACCTGCCATACACGCAAAGACAGAGCGCCCTTCCTCGCCCATGAGCGTGGTGGCTGGCAAGAATAGGAGAAGCTGCCACACGCCTCCTTCTCGCACGCTGTGGACATGCAGCAGTTCAATCGGTGTCGATGGCCGAAGCGCATCAGTAGTACTCCTCCAAAGGCAGTAGTACACCATCATTGTTCGACTTCCCAAGAGGCAAAGAGCCAAGCGCAGCCCGGACGCTCGTGTGGCGTTTCATGTAGAGTAGTCTAGATAGCGGTACCGTGCCTGTAAGCTTAAAATCGTTGGGGTCGGCTCCATGCTATGTGGCCGCCTCAAGTTTTTTTTAATTAAAATAGTCTTCGCCCTACCTGTCACCCCGGTGATTGTAGTTTGCATGCTCATCTGGTCAAGACAGGAATATATATTTTAATTTGTTTTTTTTCAAAAGGGGATTCTCGCCTCTCGTGATCGTAACGATGCATACGACCACATATATTTTAATTTGTGGTGGGTAAATGTTAGAGGTTGCAGCAAATATATTGTACATCATGGGTCTTTCAGCCAAGTTTAGAGGCAAGCATGTGGGGCCGGTGCTATGATGTGTCGCACAACTCAGAGAACAAGGAGAAGCTTGATTTTACTACACGCCTTCTCCTCGCCCATGTGCGTTGTTGCTCGCAAACGAGGACAGGCTTTTGCTTAGTAGTACTTCTACAACAAGCTATCCGTCCCGCCATGTGGACGGACATGCAGCAGATGGATTCGACATCGAGAAGCAGTAGTAGTAACATCATTGTTCGCCTTCTCAAGAGGCGAAGAGCCAAGCGCAAACCGAACGCTGCAGTTATGTAACATTGAGCACGCATATAGCCGTGCTCTTGCATGAGACAAAATTGCTATGTGAGCCCACTATTGTACTAGTACGCATAACTACTTGCTAGTATAGCCTCGTAAACCGAAAGGAGTATTTGCCCTTCTAGAGATTTCAACAAGTGACTAGACTACACCGAGACGGAGTACATATGGAGCAAAATGAGTGAATCTGCACCGTAAATAAATACATACTAGTTCTATCGTTTTCCTCTCCGAGGTGCACAATATTGAGTATACTGACTAGTCTCTTTTTGACATGCATTTACGTTGTTGTTTTTTGACACAGTACAGACGCAAGTGCTCATATACACGCGCATACACTCACCCCTATGAACGCACACACACACAACACTATCATCTTGAAATTTACGAAGTCACCATAGGCACCTCATCGTCGACGGGTCCATAGGTGCTTGAATGCCAAGGAGGAAGAGGGTAGCGGTTCCCGAGACGTTGAACAGTCAATGATGCATCCTCAATTACATGCAGAGGGAATTAATTGGAGAAGTAGACTAGAGCCAGCACGATGTGAATGCAACAGAGTTTGGACTCTCATATAATAAAGGCGCCCCACCACTCCAATCCATCTACTACTTCCAAGTCTCTGCGCAACACTGCTCACTCCAATCCAAGACCAAGTGACCAGAAGCCACAAGCACCTATGGAGGCGATGGACGCGAGCGGCAGTCGGCTGTGCCAAAACATCCAAGGCGCCGGCCAGCGGCCCCGCACCGCGCAGCATTTCCAGACGGTGCTGGCGACCGCAGGCATCGTAGCCCTCACCAACGCCGGCTTCGCCACTTGCATGGACGACAAGATGGTCAACTCCATCCGCAAGTTCACCGCCGTCAAGAAGCGCGCGGACAACCTTGCCGTACTGCTCCAGCCCGCGCGCCGAGGCTCCTCATTGCCTGCCACCCTCATCGGCCTATATGGTGACAAACTCTTTCAAGCAATGGTGGCCCTGTAGGTGCCGGAGGTCGCGACGAAGAATGTGCACCTCGAGACCGCGCTCGCCGTGCAGCGCCTCGCCATGCAAGAAACCGTCGACCTGCACATCCACGTCTACGAGGAAATCGCTACATAGGCCACTACAAGGCAAGCGAGGACAGAAAGACGTTGGCCTTCTTCCAGCGCTGGAATCTTTGGACGCCATTGTTCGAAGCACGCCGACCTGGCCACAAAGCCGCTGCTACTTAGGCGCTGCTCGGTGGGCCGGCGCCGAGTCGAGGAGGTGGACGCCATCGATGGATGCATCTCTTCTTCTTGCCTCCTGTAACCAAAGATGCATCGCCTCGTGGCCTTAATGTTTTATTAGTATAGTATTCTTCCGCTCCCAAATATAAGTATTTCTAAAGATTCCAGCAAGTGACTACTACATACGGAGCAAAATGAGTGAATCTACACACTAAACTATGTCTTCATACATTTGTATGTTGTATTCCATTTGAACTAGTATCTAAAAAGGCTTATATTTATGAACGGAGGGAGTATATGGCATTTTTTATTCCAAACGTAACGTTTCCACTGTGAGGTGGGGCCGCAGTTGAGCAAACCCACCCCACCCACCGGGCATCGGCCGAGTTTAGAATTAGAAGAGAGAAACGAGGGAGGAGAGCTAGCTGTAGCACGGACGCTGTTGTCAGATGGGACTCGTGTTTATAGAATAGGAGTACTGAGCACTCGTGCCTCTTTTTTTTGAGGAAAAAATTAGTCGTATGTCTAGTACCACTAGTTGGGTGCGTATGCACCTATAGCTGTCATCACTTTAGGTCTCCTTTTCAACCGCTGCTACGCTTCACAAGACATATTTTTTCACGATTTATCCTCCTATATGTACTCCTAGGCTATTTCCACGTGCTCCCATTCGCCGACATGTGGGACATAGAGCATCTGGGTCGAGTGCATGCACGACTCGAGCATATGCCGGGGTACTTTACATTTCAGACCTCACGAATTACATGCAAACCCCCCGCAGAAGAATAAATAAATCAATGAATTACTACATGAAACCGGATTATTTTGTGGAAACCGGAGCACGTTCATTAAATTTTGGACATAACACGTTTATAAAAAATGACCGGACCTAAACCAGTCTAAGGGCCTCTTTGATTTTTCCCGAAAAAAGGGCCTCTTTGATTCGCAGGATACTGAAAACACAAGAATGGGGAAAGTATGATGGAGATGAACCGAGACGAGGAGAACTCTAGCTCAGTTAGAGGTTAGAATTAGATTCTAACCCTGAACTAACTCTAACCAAAGAGGTGTATGGATGGCAGGGTTAGATTGACAATAAATGCTCTATCTCAATCATTTGACTACTTTGGACCATATTTTTAGTCAGACTAAAATAAGTCCCTTGGATCCAAGCACCCTCTTAGTGTGGCCGGCTCTTCTGTGGCCTCCTCCCGCTCACAATTGACATAAACGAACCATCTATACAAATCAAGGATGCAAAACATGATAATTTTTACTTTGTCCATACAAATGAGATATCCCACTTAAACATACAAGTCGTCAATCAAGCTTCACAAAATAAAAAAACACTTCATGAAACAAAGAATGAGCTAACTCATCACGGAAGTCGTTCACGATAGGGAGGGAGCCCGAGCCCCTCACGCACCGAGGGAGGAGCTCGCCATCGCCGCCTCGAGGAAGGCTCAGAGAGCCCAAGCCCCGAACCCTCCAACGCTGCCCTTGCGAGTTGAGGTCGACACCGGCATGGGTAGCAGGGCCGCTGTGCAGCCGATCGGGAACTTAATCTTTGGGCCTCTAGAAATAATGAAAGCATGTAACTAAAATACCTAGAAAGGTGAACTCAATCTTTGGGCCTCTAGAAATAATGCAAGCTCTAAACTGAAATACCTAGAAAGGTGAACTGAATCTTTGGGCCTCTAGAAATAATGCAAGCCTGAAACTGAAATACCTAGAAAGGTGAACTGAATCTTTGGGCCTCTAGAAATAATGCAAGCCTGAAACTGAAATACCTAGAAAGGTGAACTGAATCTTTGGGCCTCTAGAAATAATGCAAGCCTGAAATTGAAATACCTAGAAAGGTGAACTGAATCTTTGGGCCTCTAGAAATAATGCAAGCCTGAAATTGAAATACCTAGAAAGGTGAACTGAATCTTTGGGCCTCTAGAAACAATGCAAGCCTGAAATTGAAATACCTAGAAAGGTGAACTAAATATTTGGGCCTCTACAAATAATGCAAGCCTGAAATTGAAATACCTAGAAAGGTGACCTGAATCTTTGGGCCTCTAGAAAGATGTATTACCTCCTCAAGCAGCATCAAACAATTCCATGCGTGCACCACAAATCTATAGAAAGTTTGATCAGGATCTACTTTTCCAAATCAAAATTAGCGCTAGAGCGAGCAAGATCAATGATATGGCCGTGAGACAGAGAAGGAATGAACAAACTCACCCCTATCGCAGCCTCCCTGGGAGATGCGCCTCCGCCGCGCATGACAGAGGGAGAAAAACGACTGGTGAAGGGGGAGTAGGGCGGAAGGTCGGAGGGAGAGGGCGGTCGGAGTAGGGCGGCGGAGGCCGGAAGGAGAGGGCGGCTGGAGGAGAGAGAGGACGAGCGGTGCTTGGGCGGGCGGCCCTATGGGGAACAGAGAGGAGTCGTGCAAGAGGGGGGGGGGAGCGATCTGGTGTGGGCAGGTGAGATTTTTTTAGTTCTCTTTTAGTGGGCCCGAGGATAACTAACCCAATTAGAACCTCTCCACCGAGCTAGTTTTTCTAGCTGGGTTAGAGCAAACTAGCTCAAACTAACCCCTCTTGTTTCGATAATTTGAGGCTATTTCAACCCAAACTAGCTCTAACTCAAGGATCCAACCTGTTTGGATCATGGGGCTAAAGCTAGTTTGGGTTAGTTGGGGGCTCAAATAACCCAAAAGTATCCAGACAGGGAGGGTTAGAGTGGGTTAGTTCCATCTAACCCAACTATCCCGGTGGAGAGGTGCTTATTTGGGTTAGAGTGGGTTAGAAAATAACTCTAACTCTAACTGTGTTAGAGTACCCAAACAGGGCCTAGTGTTACTGTACATGCTACAGTGTGGACCGTAGCGCATTGTTTTTTATGGCCATATCACCACATTGTTTTCTACTACTGGTTCACTGGGCTACCGTGGTTCGCACGGCTGGTTCACTGGGTTGCCGTGGTTCGCTCTCCTCCGACCTGAGTAGTACTCCCTCCGTTCCTAAATATAGGTCTTCGTAGATATTTCACTGTGGACCACATACGGATGTATATAGATGCATTTTATGTGTAGATTCACTCATTTTTCTCCGTATGTGGTCCATAGTGAAATCTCTCCAAAGACTTATATTTAGGAACGGAGGGAGTAGTATATAAACCGCATCATTCTTTGCTCCTTCTTACTACTCCGACATGTGGGAGAGTCAGCATCCGGGTCGACGTGTCATGCACCAGATTAGAGCGCTGAACGGAAGGGGGCATCACCCGGTCGGAGCGCCAAGAATTCATGACTATAGTGAGTGGTCATATCACAAGTCTTTCCAGCGATAACGCCGTCAAATCGCACAGCCCCACTCGCCCTCCTCGCCTCTCTGTCAAACCGCCACCAAAACTGCCACAGACGCCTGCCGGGAAAAGCCCCGCCCTCAACTTTTAACTACGCTAAAATAGTTCGAGCTTGTTCGTTCTATATAAATACAGTACTTATCAGTATGTTTATTCACCCGTGGGGTTGTTCAATGAATGGAGGGGCGGAAGCACAAGTGAACAATACTACCTATGTCCGGTTTATTGGTCCCCATTGTATTTGTGCCAAATTTTGACCATAGATTAAACTAAGAAAATGTTCACGCATGTCACCAAACATTATATTTTTCAAAACTATGTTCAAATACTGAATCCAATGAGATAATTTTTCTTGACATGCATTAACATTTTGTTAGTTAAATCTTTAGTCAAAATTTGGCACAAACTATAAAAGGACCTATAAACCAGACGAAGGTAGTCTTGTAGTACTAAGTAGGAGTCGAGAGTAGTCACCTTAAATAGAGAGTTTCTTTTCTTTAATGCCACGTACACAAATTGAAATGCTTGTTGTGGAGAGAAAAAAGATAATCACTCCACTATATATGGACGCAGGGGCATGAGCGCTTGCTTTACTAGGGTTGCTCTCTTCATTCTCTCATCCTCTCTAGATATAAACAAGACATGGTAGCGACATTTCTCTCTGCTCACCGCTGGTCACAGATCCGGCCGGATCCCTTCGGCCGGTGTGTGTAGAGGACTAAAAGGTGCATCATTCACGCGGTCATCGCCGCCGAGGGAGGAAACCCACAGCTGCCGGAGGGGCCCGATCCTCTGCCTCGTGCTGTTCTTCCGACACACACTGCTCGGGAGGTCCTCCGACCCTTCTTCCTCCTGCCAGATTGTCCGCAGATCCGACCTGCCGCCGACATCCCGACGACCCTCGTGTATAAGTTCTTCAAAGCGGCCTTGCTCACTGCCCCAGCTCCCCATGTGTCTGCATGTGCATCTTTTTCTACTCCCATCAGCTCTTCCAAAGCCACCTAAATTTTTAGTATTATTAGAGGTAAAGCTACTTCATGCATTCGAATCTAGGGCTTTGTTCAAACAACGAAGAAAGGGGGAAAGTTGTAGCATGAATCTAGGACTTGATTCAAAGAGGAAATAATATGGTGAAAGTAGTAGAGACCGGATACCCAACATGTCTCTTGGTTGAAAAGGGAAATAATGGGAAAACGCACTACAAATTGGATAAGGAACAGATCTATTATTGGTTGAAAAAAGGATAGAAAGTGGCGGCTGGTGGACAAGTCAACAGAGTATGTCCAGGATTAGATTTGCTGCCATCACATAGTAAAAGGTCTCCAGGATTAGATTTGCTGCCCTCACATAGTAAAAGGTCTCGGGATTAGATTTGCTGCCCTCACATAGTAAAAGGTCTCAGGATTAGATTTGCTGCCCTCACATAGTAAAAGGTCTCAGGATTAGATTTGCTGCCCTCACATAGTAAAAGGTCTCCAGGATTAGATTTGCTGCCCTCACATAGTAAAAGGTCTCCAGGATTAGGTTTGCTGCCCTCACATAGCGTGAACAAGCTCGGCATCACCACTTTATGCCTCCTTGTAGGTACATTGTGCTGATGCGTCCACTGTCGCATGTCCTTATACCAACCTTTTGCCCTTGTTAATGTAAGGGTGCATGTAAATGAAGTGATCACACTGTTACCTTAGGGACATGTCTAACCAGTGTTATTGTTAATCTAATGCCTCCAGTGATAAGATGCAATTAAATTGTGTTACAAATGGCACTCTGCTGTTTTCCCCAAAGATGATAAGTAAGTTGCTCCTTTACGCTCTTTGAGTGTCCTGGTGTCCCCACGGTCCCATGCCCTTAAACCAACTCTTTAGCTGCTGTTGATTTACTCTGTCTGGTAAACAAGCAATGCCACCATTAAAGTAATCCCATATCTGAGGAATCTCATTGTTAATCGTAATGCTTCTGGTAACATGAAGCATTGCTGATGTTTTAAAATTTCTACTGTCCTTGCGTGATTGCCATGAACATAATTAAGATGCTTCTTTTTATTTTGTATATGTTTCATATATTCTTATTGACCAGCAACTGTTTACTTTCTATCATTTTGTGCAGATAGGGATATCCATTTCACCTTGTTGCTATTGTGACCTTTTGGTGAACTGCACAAAACACTTTTTTTGGAATGAGTGTCTTGTGCAGTTCAACTAAAATGTCACGTGGGCAACATCTCTCAATTTTGGTGGAACTGCACAAAATGGTGATTGAGTTTCCAAAATCTCCGCCAAGTTCTCTTTGGTAATCTCGTGCAACATTTTATTAGCCTTTGCAAGATGGAGCCGTCATTGTCACCACAATGGCACTTTATTTTAGTGGAACTGCACAAAAGGATAAGAAAATTATAGTTGCACCTTACATGAGCCGGACAACCAACCTTAATGTTCCTCAATTTTAGTGCAACTACTAAAGAAGAACCTGCCAGCTCACAAGAGCAAGTACTTCTTGCTAGCTGAATGATGCAATCTTTGCTTCATTTCAGGTGAACCGCAGAAAAAGGCGCATGAATTGAATCATGGAACTCCAGGCAGACCTCATCCTAGTGGAGCTGGAGGTTGAGTTCAAGGAGGCCGCTATTAAAGCGAAATCATGCTCTCCTGTCTCCTTGTTTGTGCTGTGCAAACATGTTGTGCAAACGGGAATACTCAACTACAGATGTTGTGACGGTCAAGAGCATTCGCCAAGTTCTTCGATTGTATGACATGGCTAGCCAAGATGGATTTAATCCCGATATTCACTTTATCAAAACGCTCTAATGGGTTGGTTCTGAATCTTGCAAGCTAGGAATCAATGAGATGTGTAGGCATCTTTGTTGTACTTATTATTTGAATCTTATTTGTTGGTTCTGAATCTTGCAAGCTGGGAATCAATGAGATGTGTAGGCATCTTTGTTGTACTTATTATTTGGATCTTATTTGTTGGTTCTGAATCTTGCAAGCTGGGAAACACGGCATGATGATGCAGAGGACAACAACCATAACAAAAAGTTCAAACTTGGTAGTATTATCTTTGTGAAAGTGCGACAAATGTGCTGATCGTGTGCGTCCTGAGAATAATAATTCTAATTGTTGTGCATGTTGATCCCGTGGCACTGATAGAACGAGCCAATGCATTGCTTGTTTTAAGTATAAATTTCTATTAAAGCTAATTAAATTTAAGTAAAGTGACCTCTAACTCCTATTATTACAGTACCAATACAGACCCGCTCGTGAACCGACGTGTGGCCGGAGTAGGTTTCTTAATGGAGGCGTTTGAATGCGCCGAGGGTGCATCTTCTGCCGGGCGTGCAGCGGACGAGGGAGGGGTAGTAACTGTTGTCGCCTGTACACACTCAGCTTACTGTTTTATCCAGTTCCCCAAGAGCTGAAAAACGAACTGCTGCCGCCGCCTACACACTCGTTCACTCAAAGAGACTCCAATGGCGATCCGAGGGGTGAGCCTGCTGGATATGGACTTCAGCAAGGAGTTAGTTCACCGTTCAGTCCTATGGCTGCACCAAGTTGAATGTGATGTACACCAACAATACGGACTCGGTGAAGCTCGCCTCGCCTCACCCTATGGCTGCACCAGTTTCGAGCATTCGCCGTTTCATCGGCAGCGCCGATCGCACCTTCGCTACGGTGGAGAGAAGGAAGAACGCGATGATTCGGCCATCTGGTGCAACAAGCTTGTCGACATCCAGAAGCAATACAAGATCATCAGCAACGGGCAGGAGAAGGACTCCGTGGTTGACCTCGCTGAGACCATCATCGACCCCTGATATGCCAACATGAAAGAAGACGACCTGAACACGTGGGAGGTACCTCTGAATCTAGCCTACATAACCTACGCGGCCAAGGACGCATACGCATGCTACGACATGTACAGGCAGATCTTGGACATGAGGGCGGTCCGCTTCCGTGAATCGACGAGTACACGGACAGCCGCAGCGCCATGATCAAGCGTGCTGTGAAGGTCTAGATGTTGTACTTTATCTGCTTATAAGCACCTTTATCATCTGAGTGTTTCATGCATTAGCCTATGTGTCGTAATTATCTGTTTTTCCAAAATATTTCTTTTAAGAACCCATTAACCTGATTGCTTTTTTAGTGGCTATTTGCTTATGTATGTAAACTAGTTCACTTGTCCGTAAAAAAACTAGTTCACTCGGCTGCCGTGCTTTGAATCTCCTTCCTCCCAACATATTCCTCTCCTCGTGGACCCAAAGAGGTCTCTGAATTTTCTCCCACTTTCTTTTTTGATGTAAACTGAGTTTTCTCCCAAGACTTTCCCTAGAACCAACTCAACTGCCCCACGCCTAGCCTAAAAAATAATAATACCCCACGTACTATTAACTCATCAAATTAAAATGATATTTTATTTCGTAAGTTGAAAGTTCTTACAAAATAATAATAATAATTGTTTATATATAACTTGCCAAGTTAACTCCTAGTGATTGCGTACATAAGCTTGCAAAGATTTTACTGACGTGCAATCATGTGTTTATGTTTTTATAACATTTCTTCGTCTAGCCCAACATGATATTTTCACCCAGCCCAGCAAGTCCGCAGATTTCGAGAAAAATGCAAATGGGATTTAAACGGGCTGCATAGATGCTACATCATTGTTTCACCCAGCCCACCAAATGGACTAAAAAAACAAATGGACTGGCTGACATGTGGGCCAAGAGGTCGGTTTAAGAAGGTGTTGGATTTACATCCAACAGCCGCATTCTTCTTCAATCTCTCGCCTCTTCTTCCCCAGCGCTGCCGGAACCGCCGCTCCAGCCTTCGGGTCTCGGGTCCGGGCGTTGTTTTATGCTCCTCAGAAACGCTACTCGCCGACGGCCAGGCCATCCTCCACCCCGCACCTCCCGTTATTCTCTCGCGAATGTAGGCCCACCCGCACCAACCAGTCAAGTTTCCCTCCTCTCCGTCTCGCGACTCCATCGCCGCGTCTTCCCCATCTCCGGTCGTTCGATGCCTGGGCCTTGCCGCCGCCCATCGCTTTGGTAGCCGCGCGCGTGGTCAACATACGAGAGTCATCGGAAGAGGATCTGACATGGAGAGCTCGACGGCTGGGACCCACGAGGTCCATGGTCGCACGCAAGGAAAGTTCCTCCTTATTACGCGACCGTGACGTGCACTATCGTGGGAAGGGCTTCAGATTTTAAAAAAACGCCCCCCGCCGCTGTGTCGGACCCACCAGCTATATCTTCGCACGCAAGGAATTGCCTCCTTATTACGCACCAAAAATGAATACCCCCGCTAGCTGGGACCCACCATAGTGGGTGGCTGACTTAGGGCCTACTAAGTTGACGAGGACGGAGGGCTTTGTCAACTTAGTCAATATGAACGATTCTAGCTCCAAAGGACTGCACGATGTCCATCCAACGGCCATAGTGCTTCTTCAACCTCTGGTCTTCTTGCTCCAGCCGCCCAAAGCAGCGCCGGTCGTGCTGCGTGCTCCTCGCCTCTCGTGGCGGCTGTGATGCTGCTGGAGGCCTCACCGCCCCTACTACTCCCACCGCTGGCCTGTGGTATCCGCTCACTTACCCACACCCTCGTTATTTCTGGGTGACAGCAGCCTCACGCTGCAGCTGAACAAGTGAACCCTCAGATTCTCTCCGCGTGGGCATCCACCGCCGTGTCTTCCCGGCCCATGGCGCCCCTTCCTAGGCCTTGCTGCCGTCCACCGCTTTGGTGCTCTCGGCGCTGGCGTGGTCAATGTGGTCAACGACCGACTTCCATCGGAAGAGTCTTGACGTGGAGAGGTCGACAATGGGTCCAAGGCCACAGCCCAGTTTTTTGTGATTTGCCAAGTAAGTCGCTTTGTCAGGCCTGTTGGGCTGCAAATCTTTCAAGACGAGGAGAGCTTCATTCGGCTGGACGAGAAAATGGCCTATCAGTAATGAGAAATGGGTTGTACATTTTTAAAACACATCAAACCGGCAATTAGTTTCAAATATCTTTTTTTCATCTCGAGATTTTAAATTACATTAATTTTTATGCGTGGAGAATTTGTTGGATTTTATATTGATATACATCTATTTTTTAAATCAGTTTAAATGTGAGTCAAAATTTCGGGATTAAACACAGTTCGGACCGCACCGAAGTATGCAAAATTTTGTATAATTTTTTAACCGTTGCCACAATATGGGCTGTAATGCTAACAAAAGGAATATGGGCTCCAAAAAAACCTTAAGAATTAGCAAATGGGCTGTAAATTATTAGAAATAATGGCAGATGGGTTGTGTCGGTGTCAAAACCGGCGGATCTCGGGTAGGGGGTCCCGAACTGTGCGTCTAGGCGGATGGTAACAGGAGACAAGGGACACGATGTTTTTACCCAGGTTCGGGCATTCGATGGAGGTAAAACCCTACTCCTGCTTGATTAATATTGATGATATGGGTAGTACAAGAGTGGATCTACCACGAGATCAGAGAGGCTAAACCCTAGAAGCTAGCCTATGGTATGATTGTTGTTCGTCCTACGGACTAAAAGCCCTCCGGTTTATATAGACACCGGATAGGGTTAGGGTTACACAGTCGATTACAATGGTAGGAGATCTACATATCCGTATCGCCAAGCTTGCCTTCCATGCCAAGGAAAGTCCCATACGGACACGGGACGAAGTCTTCAATCTTGTATCTTCATAGTCCAGAGTCCGCCAACGGTGATAGTTCGCTATCCGGACACCCCTAATCTAGGACTCCTCATTAGCCCTCGAACCAGGCTTCAACGACGATTTAATCCGGCGCATATTGTCTTCGCATTGCAAGGCGGGTTCCTCCTCGAATACTTCATAGAAGATTTTGAACACAAGGATAGTGTCCGACTCGCAAAACAAGTTCCACATACCACCGTAGAGAGAATAACCATTGCACAGATCTGGCGACATATCCGCGGCGTGGCATCACACTACGGCCGAGCCTTTATACTAATCATTTTACTTGTCCCACCTCAGTAGCGTAGCGAGGCGGTTTCTTCGCACGCCTTATCGAGCGGAGATCGTGCCCCCTTATTCTAGGATCCTCATCAATACGGGCGGGTAATCCAATCGTGCCCGTTGGCACGCCTCCATCATCGAGCGAGTCCCGAACGGTCACGGGAGGGCTCTTGGTATTCAACCTCTTTATAACGAGACCAAGGCCCGCTCCTTTCTTCAATCTCAATCGAATCCGCCCCTCGCCTCGAGTTCCAACACACAAAGCTCCAGATTTAGGCGCTTCAGACCTTCAACGATGTCCGGCTCCGACCTGCACGGCGGTGGATGTCTTCCTCCGTCACGGAAGAAAATGTGCTAAAGCGGAGAGACCCAAGTATCTAACCGCGAAATTTCAAGATAGGCTGCCTGCCCAAGGGCAGGTTATTCCCACTCCCGAGCCTGGTGAGAGCGTGGTATTCGTGTCTCACTTCCTTCGGGGTTTAGGCTTCCCGACGGACCCCATTGTGAGGGGGCTCATGTTTTATTATGGGCTGGAATTCCATGACTTGGATCCGGAGTCCATCCTCCACATGTCGTTGTTCATTGTCGTATGTGAAGCCTTCCTCCGCATTACCCCTCACTTCGGATTGTGGCTCAAGACCTTCAAAGTAGAGCCGAAGATGATCAAGGGGCATCAGGCAGAGTGCGGAGGGGCTGTTATAAGCAAGAATGCGGACGCTCCATGGCCCGAGGGCTCTTTTCAAGAGGAGCTCAATTTATGGCAACAGGAGTGGTTTTATATCACCGCTCCCAGGGGCACCAAATGGGCGGCGCCACCTGCCTTCCGCTCGGGTCCTCCACTGCGGCGGGCGTCATGGGTCAATAAAGGGCTCGACTGGGGACCGTCCAAGGACGTACCTCTGTTGCAGGGCCGTATTCGAGACCTCCGAGAGAGAGAGAGATCAATCTGGTCGTAGTAGCGCAGGTCATGCTGATTCGTCGTACCCTGCCCTGCAAACGTCGCCTCCTCCGCCCGTGGGAGTTTAATCCGGAGGGACCACGAGCTCTCCAACATTTTATGGGCGTAACGCCCGTGGAGATGTACCAACTATTCTTCGGATCACAAGCAATGTGTCCGAACTTAACCGAGGACGCAGGTCTGAGATGCAATCGCCCGGATACTCAAGTAAGTAGTCCTGTACCCGGACATGCTATCCGCATATTTATCATACACTTGCCCTTAAAAGAGCTATCCTTTAAACAGGAGTGGATAGCAAAAGAAAAACTGATCAGTGTCCGCCCCCTCCCCGAGACCACGCCGGATCCTCAGATTAACCAAGATGCTAGAGGTTGTGCCTTTTGAAGAAGGCGAAGGGGAACAAGGAACTACTACCTCCATGAAGGAGGCTATCAAGAAAGGGGGATCGAGAATCCCTCCCTCCAAGGGGAGAAGAGGACCGCTCAAGATCCGGAGACCAAAGCCTCAAGCGGGGAAGAAATCTTCACCAGAGGGTCCCGGGCGGAGATGCCCCGCCGCACTATTTCCCCAAGGAGATCAGCCTCCAGCGAGCCGTAAGTAAAGGCGTTTTTAAAAGAGAGACATCCCTGCTTTATTTTGAAGGTAACCAAAGTTTACCTTGTAGTTCGGATCTCAGCCCTTCACAACAGAGCTCGTCTTCAGGGGATCTTGGTCCGGAGATGATGGAGAGCGAAACGCCTCCGCCTGCCGTACCATTATGGGAGGTGGACGACCCTCAGGTGTCGTCTCGGAGGGCTCCTCCGAATCCGGCGGGGCCAGAAGGCAGCCGTATGTCCCCTCAAAGCCCTCCGTGTCCGGTCTTCGAAAAAGGCCACCGGACGAGTCCGGCACCAACGGGTGTACGGTCAGAGGAGCTGAAGGATCTGCTCGGGCGAGCGTCTATCTCGAAAGATCACCGTACATTAATGGGTAAGGTGATTGAAAGGATTTCATCCGCTGAGAGCGGATTGCATGAAGCCGTCGTAAGTTTACTGACGGGTTTTGAGGTACGCAAAATGATGTACCTTCTGACAGTTTTGCATATAAAATGCGCCCTGTAAAGATAGTAGCCCCTGAGACTTGGTGCGGTGTCAAAAATGATGGTGCGCCGAGGATCATAACCCCAGGTATAATATGCGCTCTTCCTATGTAGGTGGCGAAGCGTCTGGTGGCTAGCCGGGCTGATGAATTTGCTGAACTGAAGTGGCAACTTGACATGGCGGATGCGGACATCACGCTTGTTAATAAGCGGCTTGACGAGTCACAAGGTATGCAACTTCTCCGCGGACACCTGGTAAGGGAGCTTGACGCCCATGCCTTACAACATGTATGCTTAATGCAGATGGTGCCGCTGCTATGGAGAGCCTTCGGGCGGAGCTCGCCCGAGCCAAGGAGCAAGCCAGAAAAAGTGATACGGCTGCTTTAAAGGCGGCCGCAGAGTTGAAAGCCGAACAGGCTGCTCACTGCCGAAGCAAGAAAGAAATGGCCGAGATGGCCGTGAAATTGAAGAATGCTACTGACCGTTATGAGCTTCTTGAAAAAGAAGATCGAGCGAAACAAGAGGACCTGAGAAAGGCCGCCACCGAGGCCAAGGATACTCGCTCTGCAATGAGAGCTATGAAGGAGGAGCTACGCCAGGCCGGAGAAATTGCGGCTGGAAAGCCCTTTCTGTTGCGGAGGAAATTCAAGGATCCTAGGTACGCTCAATTGGACCGGCTGTGGGGTGCGGAGGATGCTTATCTGGACTTGGCGGCGAGTGCCGCAGACGCGGCCGAACACTTCCGAGGTCAAAAGGATCACGAAATGGAAGAGATTTTTTGGTCGCGGTTCCATAGTCCGGAGTGTCCACTTTCATTAACCGATCATTTGGCCGAATGGGCTGAGCTGAATTGGTTGTCCGGACTTGCCATGAAGGCTGTCATGACTCATTTGTGGCCGAAAAGGCCCGAGCCAAAGAGTTTTTTTGGCTTGGTGCAACAGTTCCTTGGTGCGGTGCCGCATATCGATGCAATGAAGCGGTTAGCATGCATAGAGGGTGCGCGGATGGCTCTTGCCCGTGTCAAGACATACTGGGCGGAGATGATGGCCACCGACATTGCATCCCAAGATTCGGACAGAAGCCGAGTACCTGCCGAGCACTATTTTGAGGAAGTCCTGCAGGGCGCTCGTTTAATAGAGACGCAGTGCTCGAAGGATATTATGTTTTAATGACATGTATGATTTGTGAAAACAATGTTTCAATATAATATAAGAGCTTTTTATACTTGTGCGTTCAAGTATTAAAACACCTCATGTGCGGCCGTTGATGTATATGTGTATATGACCTGAAAGATGGCAGTCTTCGGCTTCAGCCCCCACGGACATAGTGCGGGGGTGTTTGCAAAAAGGAGCATTTTCACACTTAATCCAACGTCTTGGTCCTGTAAAGGAGGTGATAGCATAGCAAACTAGGCAACCAGACTATAATGCTTTATCACATTCACTTAGCCATAGGAGTTCGATGGTGGGGCTACTATATAGCCCATAGGGGCACCGCGCTCTCCCGAATTCGGGGCGCGTATGTGCCTGACTGGGAAACGGTCCTTCGTTAATGCAGGGGAATTCTAAACATTCCGGTGGGTCATCGAGTGGTTGACCAGTCTCAAGCTATATCATGGCGATCAGTTTTGGCTTTTCTCTTCGAGGTGCTCACCTGGCCGAACCGGGGCACAATCGCAGTAGTTCTCCTGGTGCCGCGTTAGCCGATAGAACGGAACGTAAGGCAGCAAAACACAGGAGCCGAGCAAACCCAACATTTGACCAAAGACATGATTCGGAGCTGATGCATATAAGGCCTAACTCGAGACGCCGAACACTCCCTAAGGTATTCGGTCTTTATGAAAACGGGCAGAATAATGCCCTAAGCCCCTGGTGTCCAGGTACGCGCAAAAATTCTGGTGCGGCCGATGCCAAAACGGCAGCCTCCTCCTCGGGTATAGCAAGAAACCGGGGGATGTGTATCAACAAGATACAGTAAAAAAGGTTTACGCAGGGTCTTAATCTGAAAAGAATCCGTGCAACGGGTCCCTACTGCACGTCTGCGCCTGTGTCTCCGTTGTGCCATATCCTGGACGGGTGTAGCACGGTGTTCATCTGTAAAAGAGAAGAACTTAGTTGAAAAAAAAAGATCGTGCGAAAAATGTACTTTATATTAAATAAACAGAGTATGGTTCGAAAAGTGAATAAAATTGAGCTTTATTGTCTCTTGTTGTACATGCGTGCAGCACCTTGTACGGGGGTATGCCGCTAGTAGGCGTTTATATGTTTGCGCCGGACTCGTCTAGCCATGTCCGGGGTTCGAATGACCTATTCAGGTGCTTTGATTAGCGGAGCCGGATTAGTGTGGGGCTGTCAAGGCAGTCTCACGTTCTTCCGTGCTCGAGTAACACTTGATACTCCCTTTTAATGAGATGATGCCGCGTGGACCGGGCATTTTAAGTGTAAGAGATGCATAATGCGGTATTGCGTTAAAGCGGGCGAAAGCTTCACGCCCCAGTAGTGCTTGATAGCTACTTTCGAATGGGGTGATGTGGAAGGTTAACTTTTCGCGGCGGAAGTTGTCGGATGAGCCGAACACAACTTCTAGCAGTAGGGAGCCCGTACAATGGGCATATAGGCCTGGCATTACCCCTTTGAAGGAGGTGTTGCTATGGCGAATTTTGGTTGGGTCTATCCCCATTTTGTGGATTGTGCCCTGATATAGCAGGTTTAGATCGCTACCTCCGTCCATTAGGACTTGTGTAAATTGGAGTCCGTCAATTATAGGATCTAATATCAAGGCAGTCCATCCTGCGTTCTGGATACTTCCGGAATAGTCCTGATGATCGAAGGTGATTGGTTTTGACAACCATCGTTGGGACTCTGCTGGGATAGAGCGTGCGGCGCATGTTTCTATGGGCGCCGCTTTGTTTTTCCCTTTTGTCACTTGAAGTGAGTTCACTGTTTTGACTTTTTGTGGAAAATTCTTTTGTTTTCCAGTGCTCTGCATGTGGGGTTCGTCATCGTCCTCACTTGGTGTGTCGAGCCCCTTGTGTTCGGCATTGAGTTTGCCGGACTGCTTAAAGACCCAACAATCTCTATGGGTATGGTTTGCAGGCTTTCCGGGAGTACTGTGGATTTGGCATATTTTGTCCAAGATTTTGTTTAGGTTGGATAGCTCGTCGATGTTGTCCTTGAGGGGCAGTTTTTTATGATTCTGTCGGGAGCTTTTGAATCCGGCGTTGACTGCCGTGCTCTTCGGGCTGTTTCCCTTTGTCTGGCGCTGGTCCTTGCTGCGTCGTGGTTTTCCATTTCCATCCCTGACTTCGGATGTACTTGGGTCGCTGGTACTGCATCTTGCCAGCCAACTATCCTCTCCCGCGTAAAAGCGGGTCATGAGGCTTGTTAATGCAGCCATTGTTCTCGGCTTCTCTGGCGAGGTGTCAGCGAGCCATTCGTCTCGGACGTTGTGTTTGAAAGCTGCTAAGGCCTCGGCGTCCGGACGATCGACTATTTGGTTCTTTTGATGAGGAACCTGTTCGAGAATTTGCGGGCTGACTCTCCGGGTTGTTGAGTTATGTGACTTAAATAAATGCAGATCCGGAGGAGGGACATAAGTCCCTTGAAAATTTGCCGAAAAACATCCTCGAGCTCTTCCCAACTTCCAATGGTATTTTCAGGGAGGCTTTTGAGCCAATGCCGGGCTGGCCCTTTGAGCTTGAGGGGTAAGTATTTTATGGCGTGGAGATCATCTCCTCTAGCCATGTGTATGTGGAGGATGTAATCCTCAATCCAGACTCCAGGGTCTGTTGTTCCGTCGTATGCCTCTATGTTTACGGGTTTGAATCCCGCTGGGAATTCGTGATCCAGCACCTCATCGGTGAAACATAGGGGGTGTGCGGCACCCCTATATTTGGGTGTGCCGTGATGTTCGGATATTTGGCGTGTTGCATTGCTTGGAAGAGCTTACTTTCTCGGCCCATAGATGGACCTAACTGGGCCATCCTTTTGATGTGAATCCTTATGCGGATCGTGTGCCGGCTTGTGTGCGGCGCCGCTTGCCGCTCCATGTTTGCCATGTGGTCGTCTATCCGACCGGGCGGCCTCTTTGTTTTTTGATTGCGGGGGCTCTACGGCCTCCTCATCGAATTCGGGCAGTAATTTGCGCTTCGGGTAGCTCTTTGTTTGGTGACTATCGTCGTATTTCTCTGCGGTGTTGAGTACTTTGCTCCATCTGATTCTGAGTGCATCTTCCGCTGCTTTGAGCTTCCGCTTCTGCTTTTTCAGGCTATGCGCAGTGGCAACGAGCCTTTTGTGGAGGTTCTTCTGCTCCAACAATTTGTCCGGCGTGAGATCGTCCGGACTGTTATTTTCGCCGGGGACGGGTTGTTTATCCCAGTTGTCCTTTTCGGACGGTTGCTCGATAGCATGCTCGTCGTCCACCGGTTCGCCTTGCTCTATGGCTGGGTCTGTGTGGCTGCCGTCTTTGTCGAGGGGGGACTTGGTGCGGCATTTACGTTGCCGTTTTGACTGCTTTTCGAGGGATTTATCCTTCGTAGTGTCCCGTTGTTCCTCGTCGTCACTTCCTTTAGGTGTATCCACCATGTATACATCGTGGGATGAGGTGGCTGTCTAGTATCCTATAGGTACTGGTTCATGGTTGTCTCCTACATCGTCGTCCATACCATCGATGTCTTCGGAGTCGAAATCGAGCACGTCGTTTAAGCTTTCGACGGTGGCTACAAAGTGGGCGGTGGGTGGGAGTTGAATTTCTTCGTCGTACGCATCCCAACCTTCCTGACCGTAGTCCGGCCAGGGCTCTCCTGATAAAGAGAGAGACTTTAGTGCATTCAGGATGTCGCCAAAGGGCGAGTGCTGAAAGATGTCCGCGGTAGTGAACTCCTTAACCGGCGCCCAATTGGATTCGATTGGCAGGGGCACGGAGGGTTCGGAGTCCGGAGAGGTGTCCGGCACCTAGGAGTCACGGTCTTCGCAAAGGACATGGATGAAGTTCGGCTCAATCGACCATAGAGATCGTAGCCCCCGAAGCGGTGTCCAACCACTCGTCCTCGATCGGCGAAGTCGGCTCCGAGCTAAGGGTCGGAGCGGACGCTGGTGCAGCCTCCAGGGCACTGTTCGGCGGCAGAGCTAGATAGTGCCCGTCGAGACAGTGCGGCGCGCTTGGCAGTGGCTCGAATCCGTCGAAGATCAAGTCTTCGCGGATGTCGGCCGTGTAGTTCAAACTCCCAAATCTGACCTGATGGCCAGGGGCGTAGCTTTCGATCTGCTCCAGATGGCCAAGTGAATTGGCCCGCAGGGCAAAGCTGCCGAATACGAAGATATGTCCGAGGAGAAAAGTCTCACCCTGGACCGCGTCGTTGTTGATGATCGAAGGAGCCATCGGGCCTAAGGATGACGACACAGAGGAACTCTCAATGAAAGCACCAATGTCGGTGTCAAAACCGGCGGATCTCGGTAGGGGTCCCCCGAACTGTGCGTCTAGCCGGATGGTAACAGGAGACAAGGGACACGATGTTTTTACCCAGGTTCGGGCCCTCTCGATGGAGGTAAAACCCTACTCCTGCTTGATTAATATTGATGATATGGGTAGTACAAGAGTGGATCTACCACGAGATCAGAGAGGCTAAACACTAGAAGCTAGCCTATGGTATGATTGTTGTTCATCCTACGGACTGAAAACCCTCCGGTTTATATAGACACCGGTTAGGGTTAGGGTTACACAGAGTCGGTTACAATGGTAGGAGATCTACATATCCGTATCGCCAAGCTTGCCTTCCACGCCAAGGAAAGTCCCATCCGGACAAGAGACGAAGTCTTCAATCTTGTATCTTCATAGTCCAGGAGTCCGGCCAACGGTGATAGTTCGACTATCCGGACACCCCCTAATCCAGGACTCCCTCAGGTTGTATGCTGTTTTTCACAGATTTGAGGCTTTCCTAAAAAAAGGTTGACGCACAAGCAGTGACTGTTGGATGTCCATCCAACGGCCGTCGTGTTTCATCAATCTCTGCTCTTCCTGCTCCAGCCGCTCAAACAAGCGCCGGCGAGACTGCCTGCTCCCTCCTCCCATGCCGATTGTCTTTGCCCAGCAGCCTCACCGCCCCACCGTACTCCCATCGCTAGCCTAGCCATCCTCTACTCACCCACACCTGCTGTTATTCTCCGGACGACGGCAGATTTAACCAGTAATCCCCTCGCGGCGTAAACAACCGCCGAAGTCTTCCCTGCCTCCGTGTCGTTTCCTTCCTAGGCCTCGCCGTCGTCCACCGCCTCGGTGCTCTCGGCGCAGCCTGGTCAACATGGTCAATGACCGACATGCATCTAAACCGATCAGACGTGGAGAGGCCGACAGCTGGTCCACGGCCGCACGCAAGGAAATGCCTCCTTATTACGCGCAAAATAATGATTCCTCCACCTGACATCAGGGACCCACCGAAAGGGCCTCTGTATTTCATGGAAAAAAAGTTACCGCCGATGACAGCTCGGACCCACCAGCTATATCTTCGCACGCAAGGAAGTGCCTCCTTATTACGCACACAAAAATGAATACTCCCCCTGTTAGCTGGGACCCAGTATAGTGGCAGGCTGACTTGTGGGCCTACTAAGTTGACGGGGACGGAGGGCTTTGTCAACTTAGTCGATATGCACGATTCTAGCTCCAGTGACCGTATGATGTCCATCCAACAGCCGTAGTGCTTCTTCAACCTCTGGTCTTCTTGCTCCAGCCGCCCAAACCAGCGCCGGTCGTGCCTCGTGCTCCTGCCTCCCGTGGCGGCTGCGATCTGGCAGAGGCCTCACCGCCCCTACTACTCCCACCGCTGGCCAGGCCATCCTCTACTCACCCACACCCCCGTTATTCGGTGGCGGCGGCAGCCTCACACCGCAGCGAACCGGTGAACCCTCGTACTTCTCACGCATGGGCATCCACATCACGTCTTCCCGGCTGCCGCGCCGCCCCTTCCTAGGCCTCGCCGCCGCCCACCGCCTGGTGCTCTCGACTTGGCGTGGTCAACGTGGTCAAGGAATGGATTCCATCGGACGTGGGATCGACGTGGAGAGGCCGATACTGGGTCCACGGCCGCAGCAAGGAAGTGCCTCCTTATTACGCGCAAAATAATTATTCCTCCACCTGACAGCGGGGATCCACCGGACGGGCCACCGTATTTCGCGAGAAAAACATTTCCCCTAACTGCTGGGACCCACCAGCTACATCTTCGCACGCAAGGAAGTGCGTCCGGGCAAAAAAAACGATTCGCCCCTTGACTGCTGGGGCCCACCAGCAACATCTTCGCAGGCAAGGAAGTGCTTGACAGTCGGGACCCAGCTGGTCGAAGCGTACGTAGGGTTGTCATTCTGGTCGCGAACGTGTACGTACATACTGGTCGTTGTAGAGGCGCGCACGCATCGTAGTAGAGGCGCGCAAGTAGCATGTACACGTACGTACAGCGGCGAGGGTGCAAGAAAGAAAATACGGCCACGTACGTACATATGGGCAAGGTCTCGAACGCCTACTCGCGCATATGTACATGGCTGGGTCGGAACGGAGAAACAGCGTCGTCGTCGTGTTCATGGGTAGCCAACCGGCTGGGTCGGAACGGAATGCGTGGTCATGTTCATCGGGAGGGCTTGGACGGAACAGGCGATGGAAACGAGGGCTGGTGTACCACACAACGGAGGAAACGGCCTTGTGTTCGACCGGCCATGTTCGAAACGGGATCCTGTTGATCGGGAGGGGCCTGGCGTACCGCACAATAAGGAAACAGACCTCCTACGGTCAGAACGGGGGTCCTGTTGATCGGGAGGGGTGAGGCGTACTGCAAAATGGACGAAACGGACTTGTGTTGGAGTGCTACGGTCGAAACAGGGGTCCTGTTGATCGGGAGGGGTGTGGCGTACCGCAAAAGCGGACTAAACGGACTTGTGTTGGGCGCCACTGACTCAAACGGGGTCCTGTTCATCGGGAGGGTGTGGCGTGCGCAAAACAGGACTCCATGGGATACTTTTCATCTCCACCGTCGACCTCCTCCGGCCTCCACGGCTACCATCGACCTCCTCCGGCCTCCACGGGCCCCTGCTCATCCAGCCTCCACCGCGCTTACTCCACCGCCTCTTGTTCAACCACCCTCCACGGGCACCCCTCCACCGCTCACTGTTCATCCAGCCCTCCACGCCACGGGTCCTGTTCAACCACCCTCCACGGCCACCCTCCACCGTCTACTATTCATCCAGCCCTCCACACCATGGTGTTCATCCGCAGGCAACGCCACCGCCTCGCTCATCCAACCCCCCGCAACGCCATCGCTCATCCAATCGATCGGCTTGATCGGCAGCAGCAGCGAAGAATCGCCCATCTGGTTAAGTTAACAGCCATCGATCGATCTCTCGGGTTCGATAACGTGTAGCTCGCATTGCAATCGCCGGGTTCGATTAGAGCCCAACGCCTCGCTTCGGGTTGATTAGATCCAACGTCTACTTTTACACGCCGCGTCACGTATGAGAGAACGCGCATCGCCGCCCCGACCTCCCCATCAGAATCGACAACTCCCCGAAATTTTCCTCCCCCTTGCTTCTACCACAGTTTTTTCCGTCATGGACGGCCCAAAGAATGTCATGCAGCTGCGTCTCCAGCCCGCCCAGGACGAAAAGCCCATTTTCTATCATGATATTTTGTCATAGAAGTAGGATCCCACCACATCTATGATGATACCGGGTTTTGTCACAATTATCGTCATAGAAGTGTCATATGTATGACAGGAAAAAAATTCGTTCAGCCCAAAATGTCATGGATGTGTCTTTTTTTTTGTAGTGCATCCGGTGGCCCCAGCGGTCTAGGGCATTGTTCGGCACCCAGAGGGTGTAGTCTAATACGTCTCCAACGTATCTATAATTTTTGATTGCTCCATGCTATATTATCTACTGTTTTGGACAATCTTGGGCTTTATTTTCCACTTTTATATTATTTTTGGGACTAACCAATTAACTGGAGGCCCAGCCCAGAATTGCTGTTTTTTGCCTATTTCAGAGTTTCGAAGAAACAGAATATCAAACGGAGTCCAAACGGAATGAAACCTTCCGGAACGTGATTTTCTCATCGAACGTGATCCAGGTGGACCTTCGCAACCTTCTGTACCCACGAGATCCCATCTTGGGGCCTGTTCCGAAGCTCCGCCGGAGGGGGCATCCACCACGGAGGGCTTCTACATCATCACCATTGTTGGGGATCGTAGCAGAAATTTATAATTTTCTACGCATCACCAAGGTCAATCTATGGAGTCATCTAGCAACGAGAGAGAGAGAGGAGTGCATCTTCATACCCTTGTAAATCGCGAGCGGAAGCGTTCAAGAGAACGGGGTTGATGGAGTCGTACTCGTCGTGATCCAAATCACCGATGATCCTAGCGCCGAACGGACGACACCTCGCGCTCAACACACGTGCGGGCGGAGACGTCTCCTCCTTCTTGATCCAGCAAGGGGAGGAGAAGTTGATGGAGATCCAGCAGACGACGGCGTGGTGGTGGAAGCAAGGGATTCAGCGAGGCTTCGCCAAGCGCCTTGGAGGAGGAAGAGGTGTCACGGGAGGGAGAGGGAGGCGCCAGGCTTAGGGTGCAGCTGCCTCCTCCCTCCACTATATATAGGGGCTAGGGCGCATGCCCCTGGAGATCCCATCTAGGGGGCGGCGGCTCTGGGGCAACGGCCCCTTAGGGTTTCAACTAGGGGGCGATGCCCCTGAGGGCTTGCAGCCCCTAGGGTTTCCAACCCTAGGCGCCTTGGGCCCTTGGGTGGGCGCACCAGCCCACCAGGGGCTGGTTCCCACGCCACTTCAGCCCATGGGGCCCTCCGGATAGGTGGCCCCACCTGGTGGACCCCGGGACCCTTCCGGTGGTCCCAAAGACAATACAGTGACCCCAAAACTCTCCGGTGGCCGATAATGGACTTCCTATATATAAATCTTTACCTCTGGACCATTCCGGAACTCCTCGTGACGTCCAGGATCTCATCCGGGACTCCAAACAACTTTCGGTTAACCACATACTAATATCTTTACAACTCTAGCGTCACCGAACCTTAAGTGTGTAGACCCTACGGGTTCGGGAGACACGTAGACATGACCGAGACAACTCTCCGGTCAATAACCAACAGCGGGATCTGGATACCCATGTTGGCTCCCACATTCTCCATGATAATCTCATCAAATGAACCACGATGTCGAGGATTCAATCAATCCCGTATACAATTCCCTTTGTCTATCGGTACGATACTTGCCCGAGATTCGATCGTCGGTATACCGATACCTTGTTCAATCTCGTTACGGCAAGTCTCTTTACTCATTCCCGTAACACATCATCCCGTGAACAACTCCTTGATCACATTGATCTCATTATGATGATGTCCTACCGAGTGGGCCCAGAGATACCTCTTCGTCATACGGAGTGACAAATCCCAGTCTCTATTCGTGCCAACCCAACAGATACTTTTGGGGATACCCGTAGTGTACCTTTATAGCCACCCAGTTACGTTGTGACGTTTGGCACACCCAAAGTACCCTCACGGTACTCGGTACTTGCACAATCTCATGGTCTAAGGAAAGGATACTTGACATTAGAAAAGCTTTAGCAGACGAACTACATGGTCTTGTCCATCACATCATTATCCTAATGATGTGATCCTGTTATCAATGGCATCCTATGTCCATGGTTAGGAAACTGTAACCATCTATTGATCAACGAGCTAGTCAACTAGAGGCTCACTAGGGACATGTTGTGGTCTATGTATTCACACATGTATTACGATTTCCGGATAACACAATTATAGCATGAACAATAGACAATTATCATGAACAAGGAAATATAATAATAACCTTTTTATTATTGCCTCTAGGGCATATTTCCAACAGTCTCCCACTTGCACTAGAGTCAATAAACTAGTTACATTGTGATGAATCGAACATCCATAGAGTTCTGGTGTTGATCATGCTTTGCACGTGGAAGAGGTTTAGTCAACGGATCTGCGACATTCAGGTCCGTATGCACTTTACAAATCTCTATGTCTCCATCTTAAACATTTTCACGAATTGAGTTGAAGCGACGCTTTATATGCCTGGTCTTCTTGTGAAACCTGGGCTCCTTGGCAAGGGCAATAGCTCCAGTGTTGTCACAGAAGAGAGTCATCGGGCCCGACACATTGGGAATAACTCCTAATGAACTCCAGTGTTGTCATAGGTCGGTAATGAACTCCTTCATCCAGATTGCTTCATGTGCTGCCTCCGAGGCTGCCATGTACTCCGCTTCACATGTAGATCTCGCCACGACGCTTTGCTTGCAACTGCACCAGCTGACTGCCCCACCATTCAAAATATACATGTATCCGGTTTGTGACTTGGAGTCATCCAGATATGTGTCGAAGCTACATCAACGTAACCCTTTACGACGAGCTCTTCGTCACCTCCATAAACGAGAAACATATCCTTAGTCCTTTTCAGGTACTTCAGGATGTTCTTGACCGCTGTCCAGTGTTCCATGCCGGGATTACTTTGGCACCTTCCCACCAAACTTACGGCAAGGTTTACATCAGGTCCGGTACACAAGATGGCATACATAATAGACCCTATGGCGAGGCATAGGGATGACACTCATCTTTTCTCTATCTTGTTGTCGTGGTCGGGCATTGAGCCGTGCTCAATCTCACACCTTGTAATACAGGCAAGAACCCCTTCTTGGACTGATCCATATTGAACTTCTTCAATATCTTGTCAAGGTATGTGCTTTGTGAAAGACCAATGAGGCATCTCGATCTATCTCTATAGATCTTGATGCCTAATATGTAAGCAGCTTCTCCAAGGTCCTTCATTGAAAAACACTTATTCAAGTAGGCCTTTATGCTTTCCAAGAATTCTATATCATTTCCCATCAATAGTATGTCATCCACATATAATATGAGAAATGCTACAGAGCTCCCACTCACTTTCTTGTAAACACAGGCTTCTCCATAAGTCTGCGTAAACCCAAACGCTTTGATCATCTCATCAAAACGAATGTTCCAACTCCGAGATGCTTGCACCAGCCCATAGATCGAGCGTTGGAGCTTGCATACCTTGTTAGCATTCTTAGGATCGACAAAACCTCCCGGCTGCATCATATACAATTCTTCCTTAAGGAAACCATTAAGGAATGCCGTTTTGACGTCCATTTGCCATATCTCATAATCATAGAATGCGGCAATTGCTAACATGATTCGGACAGACTTCAGCTTCGCTACGGGTGAGAAGGTCTCATCGTAGTCAACCCCTTGAACTTGTCGATAACCCTTAGCGACAAGCCGAGCCTTATAGATGGTTACATTACCATCCGCGTCTGTCTTCTTCTTAAAGATCATTTTATTTTCTATGGCTCGCTGATCATCGGGCAAGTATGTCAAAGTCCATACTTCGTTTTCATACATGGATCCTATCTCGGATTTCATGGCTTCAAGCCATTTGTTGGAATTCGGGCCCGCCATCGCTTCTTCATAGTTCGAAGGTTCACCATTGTCTAATAACATGATTTCCAGGACAGGGTTGCCGTACCACTCTTGTGTGGAACGTGTCCTTGTGGACCTACGAAGTTCAGTAGCAACTTGATCTGAAGTTTCATGATCATCATCATTAACTTCCTCTCTAGTCGGTGCAGGCACCACAGAAACATTTTCTTGAGCTGCGCTACTCTCCGGTTCAAGAGGCAATACTTCATCAAGTTCTACTTTCCTCCCACCTACTTCTTTCGAGAGAAACTCTTTCTCTAGAAAGGATCCATTCTTGGCAACAAAGATCTTGCCTTTGGATCTGAGGTAGAAGGTATACCCAATAGTTTCCTTAGGGTATCCTATGAAGATGCATTTTTTCGATTTGGGTTCGAGCTTTTCAGGTTGAAGTTTCTTGACATAAGCATCGCATCCCCAAACTTTCAGAAACGACAACTTAGGTTTCTTCCCAAACCACAATTCATACGGTGTCATCTCAACGGATTTCGACGGAGCCCTATTTAAAGTGAATGTGGCAGTCTCTATAGCATAACCCCAAAATGATAGCGGTAGATTGGTAAGAGATATCATAGATCGCACCATATCCAATAGAGTGCGATTACGACGTTCGGACACACCATTACGCTGAGGTGTTCCAGGCGGCGTGAGTTGTGAAACAATTCCACATTTCCTTAAGTGCGTGCCAAATCCGTGACTCAAATATTCTCCCCCACGATCTGATCGTAAGAACTTGATTTTCCTGTCACGTTGATTCTCAACCTCACTTTGAAATTCCTTGAACTTTTCAAAGGTCTCAGACTTGTGTTTCATTAAGTAGACATACCCATATCTACTTAAGTCATCAGTGAGGGTGAGAACATAACGATAACCACCGCGAGCCTCAACGCTCATTGGACCGCACACATCAGTATGTATGATTTCCAATAAGTTGGTTGCTCGCTCCATTGTTCCGGAGAACGGAGTCTTGGTCATTTTTCCCATGAGGCATGGTTCGCATGTGTCAAATGATTCATAATCAAGAGACTCCAAAAGTCCATCTGCATGGAGTTTCTTCATGCATTTGACACCAATGTCACCAAGGCGGAAGTGCCACAAGTATGTGGGACTATCATTATCAACCTTACATCTTTTGGCATTCACACTATGAATATGTGTAACATCACGTTCGAGATTCAATAAGAATAAACCATTGACCAGCGGGGCATGACCATAAAACATGTCTCTCATATAAATAGAACAACCATTATTCTCAGATTTAAATGAGTAGCCATCTCGCATTAAACGAGATCCAGATACAATGTTCATGCTCAAAGCTGGTACTAAATAACAATTATTGAGGTTTAAAACTAATCCCGTAGGTAAATGTAGAGGTAGCGTGCCGACGGCGATCGCATCGACCTTGGAACCATTCGCGACGTGCATTGTCACCTCGTCCTTCGCCAGTTTCCGCCTATTCCGCAGCTCCTTTGGTATTGCCGGCCTTCTTATCCGCTAAGTACTTGGGGCAGTTCCGCTTCCAGTGACCGTTTCCCTTGCAATAAAAGCACTCAGTCTCAGGCTTGGGTCCATGCTTTGGCTTCTTCCTGGCAACTGGCTTACCAGGCACGGCAACTCCCTTGCCGTCCTTCTTGAAGTTCTTCTTACCCTTGCCTTTCTTGAACTTAGTGGTTTTATTTATCATCAACACTTGATGTTCCTTTTTGATCTCCACCTCCGCTGATTTCAGCATTGAATATACCTCAGGAATGGTCTTTTCCATCCCCTGCATATTGAAGTTCATCAAAAAGCTCTTGTAGCTAGGTGGAGCGATCAAGGATTACATCAGCGATCGCATCATCCGGAGATTAACTCCCGGCTGAGATAAGCGGTTGTGCAACCCAAACATTTTGAGTATGTGCTCGCTGACAAAACTATTATCCTCCATCTTACAACTGTAGAACTTGTCGGAGACTTCATATCTCTCGACCCGGGCATGAGCTTGGAAAACCATTTTTAGCTCTTAGAACATCTCATATGCTCCGTGCTGCTCAAAACACTTTTGGAGCCCCGGTTCTAAGCTGTAAAGCATCCCGCACTGAACCAGGGAGTAATCATCACTAGGCGATCGCCAGCGCTCATAACGCCTTGAGTTCTTTGGGAAAACAGTGCTTCACCTAGCGGTGCATCAAGGACATATGCTTTCTTGGAAGCTATGAGGATAATCTCAGTTACGGACCCAGTCCGTGTAGTTGCTGCCATCGCCTTTCAGCTTGGTTTCTCTAGGAACGCTGAAGTTGAGGGCAACATTAGCGTGGGCCATTTGATCTACAAGACATATTGCAAAGTTTTAGACTACGTTCATGATAATTAAGTTCATCTAATCAAATTATTTAATGAACTCCCACTCAGATAGACATCCCTCTAGTCATCTAAGTGATACATGATCCAAGTCAACTAGGCCGTGTCCGATCATCACGTGAGACGGACTAGTCATCATCGGTGAACATCTTCATGTTGATCGTATCTTCTATACGACTCATATCGACCTTTCGGTCTTCCGTGTTCCAAGGCCATGTTTGTACATGCTAGGCTCGTCAAGTCAACCTAAGTGTATTGCGTGTGTAAATCTGGCTTACACCCATTGTATGCGAACGTTAGAACCTATCACACCCGATCATCACGTGGTGCTTCGGAACAACGGACCTTAGCAACGAAGGTACGTTAGGGGAACACAATTCTTGATATTTTAATGAGGGATCATCTTATTTATGCTACCGTCGTTCTAAGCAAATAAGATGTAAGAACATGATAAACATCACATGCAATCAAATAGTGACATGATATGGCCAATATCATTTCGCTCCTTTTGATCTCCATCTTCGGGGCGCCATGATCATCATCGTCACCGGCTTGACACCATGATCTCCATCATCATGATCCTTGTCATCGTGTCTTCATGAAGTTGTCTCGTCAACTATTACTTCTACTACTATGGCTAACGGTTTAGCAATAAAGTAAAGTAATTACATGACGTTTATGTTGACACGCAGGTCATAAATAAATTAAGACAACTCCTATGGCTCCTGCTGGTTGTCATACTCATCGACATGCAAGTCGTGATTCCTATTACAAGAACATGATCAATCTCATACATCACATATATCATTCATCACATCCTTTTGGCCATATCACATCACATGGCATATGCTGCAAAAACAAGTTAGACGTCCTCTAATTGTTGTTGCAAATTTTTACGTGGCTGCTATAGGTTTCTTAGCAAGAACGTTTCTTACCTACGCCAAAACCAGAAAGCGATATGCCAATTTCTATTTACCCTTCATAAGGACCCTTTTCATCGAATCCGATCCGACTAAAGTAGGAGAGACAGACACCCGCTAGCCAACTTATGCAACTAGTGCATGTTAGTCGGTGGAACCTGTCTCACGTAAGTGTACGTGTAAGGTCGGTCCGGGCCGCTTCATCCCACGATGACGCCGGATCAAGATAAGACTAGTAACGGCAAGTAAATTGACAAAATAGACGCCCACAACAACTTGTGTTCTACTCATGCACAGAAACTACACATAGACCTAGCTCTGATACCACTGTTGGGGATCGTAGCAGAAATTTAAAATTTTCTACGCATCACCAAGATCAATCTATGGAGTCATCTAGCAACGAGAGAGAGAGGAGTGCATCTACATACCCTTGTAGATCACGAGCGGAAGCGTTCAAGAGAACGGGGTTGATGGAGTCGTACTCGTCGTGATCCAAATCACCGATGATCCTAACGCCGAACGGACGGCACCTCCACGTTCAACACACGTACGGAGTGGAGACGTCTCCTCCTTCTTGATCCAGCAACGGGGGAGGAGAAGTTGATGGAGATCCAGCAGCATGACTGCGCGGTGGTGGAAGCAGCGGGATTCCAGCAGGGCTTCGCCAAGCGCTACTGGAGGAGGAAGAGGTGTCACGGGAGGGAGAGGGAGGCGCCAGGGCTTAGGGTGTGGCTGCCCTCCCTCCCCTCCACTATATATAGGGGCTAGGGGGGGCGCATGCCCCTTGGAGATCCCATCTAGGGGGCGGCGGCCCCCGGGGTGGCGGCCCCTCGGGAGGCAACGACCCCCTTAGGGTTTCCAACCAGGGGGCGCATGCCCCCTCGGGGGGCAACGCCCCCCTAGGTTTTCCAACCCTAGGCGCCTTGGGCCCTTGGGTGGTGCGCACCAGCCCACCA
This sequence comes from Aegilops longissima, assembly GCA_021605205.1. Classification (NCBI taxonomy): domain Eukaryota; kingdom Viridiplantae; phylum Streptophyta; class Magnoliopsida; order Poales; family Poaceae; genus Aegilops; species Aegilops longissima. Next base: position 117,885,152 of record CM038681.1, read on the forward strand.
GGGGCTGGTTCCCACGCCACTTCAGCCCATGGGGCCCTCCGGGATAGGTGGCCCCATCCAGTGAACCCCCGAGACCCTTTCGGTGGTCCCGGTACAATACGGGTGCCCCCGAAACTCTTCCGGTGGCCGAAACTGGACTTCCTATATATAAATCTTTACCTCTGGACCATTCCGGATGTTGGGGAACGTAGTAATTTGAAAAAAATTCCTACGCACACGCAAGATCATGGTGATGGCATAGCAACGAGAGGGGAGAGTATTGTCCACGCACCTCATAGACCGTAAGCGGCGTTATGACAACGCTGTTGATGTAGTCGACGTCTTCACGATCCGACCGATCCAAGTACCGAACGTACGACACCTCCGAGTTCAGCACACGTTCAGCTCGATGACGATACCCGGACTCCGATCCAGCAAAGTGTCGGGATGAGTTCCGTCAAGACGACGGCGTGGGACGATGATGATGCTCTACGGCGCAGGCTTCGCCTAAACTCCGCGACGATATGACCGAGGTGGAATATGGTGGAGGGGGCACCGCACACGGCTAAGGAACGATCCGTAGATCAACTTGTGTGTTCGGGGTGCCCTCCGCCTCAGATATAAAGGAGGGAGGGGAGGTGCGGCCGGCCCTCATGGTGCGCTGGAGGAGTCCTACTCCCACCGGGAGTAGGACTCCCCTCTGCCTTGTTGGAGAAGGAAAGGGGAGGGAAAGAGGAAGGCGCCGCCTCTCCTTGTCCTATTCGGACTAGGGGAGGGCGCGGCCTGCCTTGGCCGCCCTCCTCTTTTCCCTCATGGCCCACTAAGGCCCATTATCCCCCGGGAGGGTTCCCGTAACCCCCCGGTGTTCCCGTAAAATCCCGATTTCACCCGGAACCATTCCGATATCCAAATATAGGCTTCCAATATATCAATCTTTATGTCTCGACCATTTCGAGACTCCTCGTCATGTCCGTGATCACATCCGGGACTCCGAACAAACTTCGGTACATCAACACTTGTAAACTCATAATAAAACTGTCATCGTAATGTTAAGCGTGCGGACCCTACGGGTTCGAGAACTATGTAGACATGACCTAGAACTATTCTCGGTCAATAACCAATAGAGGAACCTGGACGCCCATATTGGTTCCTACATATTCTACGAAGATCTTTATCGGTCAAACCGCATAACGACATACGTTGTTCCCTTTGTCATCGGTATGTTACTTGCCCGAGATTCGATCGTCGGTATCCAATACCTAGTTCAATCTCGTTACCGGCAAGTCTCTTTACTCGTTCCGTAATACATCATCTCGCAACTAACTTATTAGTTGCAATGCTTGCAAGGCTTATGTGATGTGTATTACCGAGAAGGCCTAGAGATACCTCTTCGACAATCGGAGTGACAAAACCTAATCTCGAAATACGCCAACCCAACATGTACCTTTGGAGACACCTGTAGTACTCCTTTATAACCACCCGATTACGTTGTGACGCTTGGTAGCACCAAAGTGTTCCTCCGTAAACGGAGTTGCATAATCTCATAGTTATCGGAACATGTATAAGTCATGAAGAAAGCAATAGCAATATACTAAACGATCAAGTGCTAGGCTAACGGAATGGGTCATGTCAATCACATCATTCTCCTAATGATGTGATCCCATTAATCAAATAACAACACATGTCTATGGTTAGGAAACATAACCATCTTTGATTAATGAGCTAGTCTAGTAGAGGCATACTAGTGATTGTATGTTTGTCTATGTATTCACACATGTATTATGTTTCCGGTTAATACAATGCTAGCATGAATAATAAACATTTATCATGATATGAGGAAATAAATAATAACTTTATTATTGCCTCTAGGGCATATTTCCTTCACCGGAACTCCTCATGACGTCCAGGATCTAATCCGGGACTCCGAACAACTTTTGGTTAACCGCATACTAATATCTTTACAACTCTAGCGTCACCGAACCTTAAGTGTGTAGACCCTACGGGTTCGGGAGACACGTAGACATGACCGAGACAACTCTCCGGTCAATAACCAACAACGGGATCTGGATACCCATGTTGGCTCCGACATGCTCCACGATAATCTCATCGGATGAACCATGATGTCGAGGATTCAATCAATCCCGTATACAATTCCCTTTGTCTATCGGTATGATACTTGCCCGAGATTCGATCGTCGGTATACCGGTACCTTGTTCAATCTCGTTACGGCAAGTCTCTTTACTCATTCCCGTAACACATCATCCCGTGAACAACTCCTTGATCACATTGAGCTCATTATGATGATGTCCTACCGAGTGGGCCCAGAGATACCTCTCCGTCATACGGAGTGACAAATCCCGGTCTCGATTCGTGCCAACCCAACAGATACTTTTAGGGATACCCGTAGTGTACCTTTATAGCCACCCAGTTACGTTGTGACGTTTGGCACACCCAAAGTACCCTTACGGTATTCGGGAGTTGCACAATCTCATGGTCTAAGGAAAGGATACTTGACATTAGAAAAGCTTTAGCAGACGAACTACACGATCTTGTGCTATGCTTAGGATTGGTTTTTGTCCATCACATCATTATCCTAATGATGTGATCCCGTTATCAATGACATCCTATATCCATGGTTAGGAAACCGTAACCATCTATTGATCAACGAGCTAGTCAACTAGAGGCTCACTAGGTACATGTTGTGGTCTATGTATTCACACATGTATTACGATTTCCGGATAACACAATTATAGCATGAACAATAGACAATTATCATGAACAAGGAAATATAATAATAACCTTTTTATTATTGCCTCTAGGGCATATTTCCAACAACCATAGCCCCTCCGATGAAGTGTGAGTAGTTTACCTCAGACCTTCGGGTCCATAGTTAGTAGCTAGATGGCTTCTTCTCTCTTTCTGGATCTCAATAAAATGTTCTCCCCCTCTCTCGTGGAGATTTATTCGATGTAATCTTCTTTTTGCGGTGTGTTTGTTGAGACCGATGAATTGTGGGTTTATGATCAAGATTATCTATGAACAATATTTGAATCTTCTCTGAATTCTTTTATGTATGATTGGTTATCTTTGCAAGTCTCTTCGAATTATCAGTTTGGTTTGGCCTACTAGATTGGTTTTTCTTGCAAAGGAGAAGTGCTTAGCTTTGGGTTCAATCTTGCGGTGTCCTTTCTCGGTGTGATAGGGGCAGCAAGGCACGATTGTATTGTTTCCATCGAGGATAACAAGATGGGGTTTTTATCATATTGCATGAATTTATCCCTCTACATCATGTCATCTTGCTTAAGGCATTACTCTGTTTTCATTAACTTAATACTCTAGATGCATGCTGGATAGCGGTCGATGAGTGGAGTAATAGTAGTAGATGCAGGTAGGAGTCGGTCTACTTGTCTCGGACGTGATGCCTATATACATGATCATACCTAGATATTCTCATAACTATGCTCATTTCTGCCAATTGCTCAACAGTAACTCGTTCACCCACCGTAGAATACTTATGCTCTTGAGAGAAGCCACTAGTGAAACCTATGGCCCCCGGGTCTATCTCCATCATATTAATCTTCCATCACTTTATTTATTGCCTTTGCCTTTTACTTTTCTTTTATTCTTCTTTGCATCTTTATCATAAAAATACCAAAAATATTATCTATCATCTCTATCAGATCTCACTCTCGTAAGTGACCGTGAAGGGATTGACAACCCCTAATCGCGTTGGTTGCGAGGAGTTATTTGCTTTGTGTAGGTACGAGGGACTCGCGTAGCCTCCTCTTCGGATTGATACCTTGGTTCTCAAAACTGAGGGAAATACTTACGCTACTTTGCTGCATCATCCTTTCCTCTTCAGGGAAATCCAACGCAGTGCTTAAGAGGTAGCAAGAAGAATTTCTGGCGCTGTTGCCGGGGAGTCTACGCAAAAGTCAACATACCAAGTACCCATCACAATCCCTTATCTCCCGCATTACATTATTTTCCATTTGCCTCTCGTTTTCCTCTCCCCCACTTCACCCTTGCCGTTTTATTCGCCCTCTCTTTCCTGTTTGCCTTTTTCTCGCTCGCTTTTTGTTTGCTCGTGTGTTGGATTGCTAGTTTGTCACGATGGCTCAAGATAATACCAAATTGTGTGACTATACCAATACCAACAATAATGATTTCCTTAGCACTCCGATTGCTCCTCTTACCAATATTGAATCTTGTGAAATCAATGCTGCTTTGTTGAATCTTGTCATGAAAGATCAATTCGCCGGCCTTCCTAGTGAAGATGCCGCTACTCATCTAAATAGCTTCGTTGATTTGTGTGATATGCAAAAGAAGAAAGCTGTTGATAATGATATTGTTAAACTGAAGCTATTTCCTTTTTCGCTTAGAGATCGTGCTAAAGCTTCGTTTTCGTCTTTGCATAAAAATAGTATTGATTCATGGAATAAGTGCAAAGATGTTTTTATCTCTAAGTATTTTCCTCCCACTAAGATCATCTCCCTTAGAAACGATATTATGAATTTTAACCAACTTGATCATGAACATGTTGCACAAGCTTGGGAGAGGATGAAGTTAATGATACGTAATTGCCCTACTCATGGTTTGAATTTGTGGATGATTATACACAAATTTTATGCCGGGTTGAATTTTGCTTCTAGAAATCTTTTAGATTCGGCCGTGGGAGGCACTTTTATGGAAATCACTTTTGGAGAAGCTACTAAACTCCTAGATAATATTATGGTTAATTATTCTCAATGGCACACTGAAAGATCTACTAATAACAAAGTGCATGCGATAGAAGAAATCAATGTTTTGAGTGGAAAGATGGATGAACTTATGAAATTATTTGCTACTAAGAGTGTTTCTTCTGATCCTAATGATATGCCTTTGTCTACTTTGATTGAGAATAATAATGAATCTATGGATGTGAATTTTGTTGCTAGGAATAATTTTGGTAACAACGGTATAGAGGAAACTTTAATCCTAGGCCTTATCCTAGTAATTCCTCTAATAATTATGGAAATTCCTACAACAACTCTTATGGAAATTTTAATAAGATGCCCTCTGAATTTGAGACTAGTGTTAAGTAGTTTATGAATTCGCAAAAGAATTTTAATGCTTTGCTTGAAGAGAAATTGCTTAAAGTTGATGAATTGGCTAGGAACGTTGATAGAATTTCTCTTGATGTTGATTCTTTAAAGCTTAGATATATTCCTCCTAAGCATGATATCAATGAGTCTCTCATTGGTGAGTGCAAATAAAGAACCGCTAGGATGCGTGCTACGAAAGATGTTTATTAAAGCGTGTTCTTCTAGTTCCTATGAAAATAAAGATGAAGATCTAAAAGTTATTGATGTGTCCCCTATTAAATCTTTGTTTTGAAATATGAATCTTGATAATTATGGGATTGAATATGATCCACCTTTACCTAGAAGGCGTTCCAAAAATTCAGAGTTTTTAGATCTTGATGCTAAAATTAATAAAAGTGGGATTGAAGAAGTCAAAACCCTAGATGTTGCTAAACCCACTATTTTGGATTTCAAGGAATTTAATTATGAAAGTTGCTCTTTGATTGATTGTATTTCCTTGTTACAATCCGTGCTAAATTCTCCTCACGCTTATAGTCAAAATAAAGCGTTTACTAAACATATCGTTGATGCCTTGATGCAATCTTATGAAGAAAAACTTGAGTTGGAAGTTTCTATCCCTAGAAAACTCTATGATGAGTGGGAACCAACTATTAAAATTAAGATTAAGGATCATGAATTTTATGCTTTGTGTGATTTGGGTGCGAGTGTTTCCACTATTCCCAAAACTTTGTGCGATTTGCTAGATTTCCCGATTTTGATGATTGCTCTCTAAACTTGCACCTTGCGGATTCCACTATTAAGAAACCTATGGGAAGAATTAATGAATTTCTTATTGTTGCAAATAAGAATTATGTGCCCGTAGATTTTATCGTTCTTGATATAGATTGCAATCCTTCATGTCCTATTATTCTTGGTAGACCTTTTCTTAGAACGAGTGGTGCAATTATTGATATGAAGGAAGGAATATTAGATTCCAATTTCCATTAAAGAAAGGAATGGAACACTTCCCTAGGAAGAAAATAAAATTACCATATGAATCTATCATGAGAGCCACTTATCGATTGCATACCAAAGATGGCAATACCTAGATCTATCCTTGATTTTATGCCTAGCTAGGGGCGTTAAACGATAGCACTTGTTGGGAGGCAACCTAATTTTATTTTTAGTTTTTTTCGCTCTTGCTTCTGTTTAGGAATAAATCTTTGATCTAGCCTCTGGTTAGATGTGTTTTTATGTTTTAATTAGTGTTTGTTCCAAGTTAAACCTATAGGATCTTCTTGGATGATAGTTATTTGATCTTGCTGTAATTTCCAGAAACTTTCTGTTCACAATTTTTTTAAAAAAAATACCAGAACGTGATAAAATACTGATTCCAATTGCTGCTGATCAATAAACAAATTTCCTAGGTCGTCCTATTTTGGCTGATTTTTTGGAGTTCCATAAGTTTGTGTTAGGTGCAGATTACTACAGACTATTCTGTTTTTGACAGATTCTATTTGTCGTGTGTTGTTTGCTTATTTTGATGAGTCTACGGCTAGTAAAATAGTTTATAAACCATAGAGAAGTTGGAATAAAGTATGTTTAACACCAATATAAATATAGAATGAGTTCATTACAGTACCTTGAAGTGGTCTTTTGTTTTCTTTCGCTAACGGAGCTCACGAGATTTCTGTTGAGTTTTGTGTTGTGAAGTTTTCAAGTTTTGGGTGAAATCTTTTGATGGATTATGGAACAAGAAGTGGCAATAGCCAAAGCTTGCCCATGGCACCCAAAAGATAATCTAAGGACACCAAAAAGTCAAAGCTTGGGGATGCCCCGGAAGGCATCCCCTCTTTCGTTTACTTCTATCGGTAACTTTACTTGGAGCTATATTTTTATTCACCACATGATATGTGTTTTGCTTGGAGCGTCTTGTATGATTTGAGTTTTTGTTTTTTAGTTTACCACAATCATCCTTTCTGTACACACTTTTTGAGAGAGACATACATGATTGGGAAATTGTTAGAATACTCTTTGTGCTTCACTTATATCCTTTGAGTTATATAGTTTTGCTCTAGTACTTCACTTATATCTTTTAGAGCACGGTGGTGGATTTGTTTTAAAGAAACTATTGATCTATCATGCTTCACTTATATTATTTTGAGAGTCCTAAATAGCATGGTAATTTGCTTAAATAATCATAATATGCTAGGTATCAAAAATAGTAAAAAAAATCTTGTGAGTGTGTTGAATGCTAAGAGAAGTTTGATGCTTGATGATTGTTTTGAGATATGGAGGTAATAATATTAAAGTCGTGCTAGTTGAGTAGTTGTGAATTTGAGAAATGCTTGTGTTGAAGTTTGCAAGTCCCGTAGCATGCACGTATGGTAAACATTATGTAACAAATTTGAAACATTAGGTGTTCTTTGATTCTCTTCCTTATGAGTGGCGGTCGGGGACGAGCGATGGTCTTTTCCTACCAATCTATCCCCCTAGAAGCATGCGCATAGTGCTTTGGTTTTTGATGGCTTGTAGATTTTTGCAATAAGTATGTGAGCTCTTTATGAATAATGTTGAGTCCATGGATTATACGCACTCTCACCCTTCCATTATTGCTAGCCTCTTCGGTACCGTGCATTGCCCTTTCTCACATTGAGAGTTGGTGCAAACTTCTCCGGTGCATCCAAACCCCGTGATATGATACGCTCTTTCACACATAAACCTCCTTATATCTTCCTCAAAACAGCCACCATACCTACCTATTATGGCATTTCCATAGCCATTCTGAGATATATTACCAGCAACTTTCCACCATTTTGTTTATCATGACACATTCATCATTGTCATATTGCTTAGCATGATCATGTAGTTGACATAGTATTTGTGGCAAAGCCACCGTTCATAATTCTTTCAGACATGTCACTCTTGGTTCATTGCATATCCCGGTACACCGCCGGAGGCATTCATATAGATGAAGGAAATATGCCCTAGAGGCAATAATAAGGTTATTATTTATTTCCTTATATCATGATAAATGTTTATTATTCATGCTAGAATTGTATTAACCGGAAACATAATACATGTGTGAATACATAGACAAACAGAGTGTCACTAGTATGCCTCTACTTTACTAGCTCGTTAATCGAAGATGGTTATGTTTCCTAACCATAGACATGAGTTGTCATTTGATTAACGGGATCACATCATTAGGAGAATGATGTGATTGACTTGACCCATTCCGTTAGCTTAGCACTTGATCGCTTAGTATGTTGCTTATGCTTTCTTCATGACTTATACAAAGTTCCTGCAACTATGAGATTATGCAACTCCGCTTATCGGAGGAACACTTTGTGTGCTACCAAACGCCACAACGAATCGGGTGATTATAAAGGTACTCTCAGGTGTCTCCAAAAGTATATGTTGAGTTGGCATAATTCGAGATTAGGTTTTGTCACTCCGATTGTCGGAGAGGTATCTCGGCCTTCTCGGTAATACTCATCACCTAAGCCTTGCAAGCATTGTAACTAATGAGTTAGTTATGAAATGATGTATTACAGAACGAGTAAAGAGACTTGCCGGTAACGAGATTGAACTAGGTATTGGATACCGACGATCGAATCTCGGGCAAGTAACATACCGATGACAAAGGGAACAACGTATGTTGTTATGCGGTTTGACCGATAAGGATCTTCGTAGAATATGTAGGAACCAATATGAACATCCAGGTTCCGCTATTGGTTATTGACCGAGAATAGTTCTAGGTCATGTCTACATAGTTCTCGAACCCGTAGGGTCCGCACGCTTAACGTTACGATGACAGTTTATTATGAGTTTATAAGTTTTGATGTACCGAAGTTTGTTCGGAGTCCCGGATGTGATCACGGACATGACGAGGAATCTCGAAATGGTCGAGACATAAAGATCGATATATTGGAAGCCTATGTTTGACTTGGAAAGGTTCCGGATGAAATCGGATTTTACGGAACACCGGGGGTTTACCGGAACCCTCCCGGGGGGTCAATGGGCCTTGATGGGCCATAAGGGAGAAGAGGAGGACCGGCCAGGGCAGGTCGCGCCTCCCCCTAGTCCGAATAGGACAAGGAGAGGGGGCGGCGCCTTCCTCTTCCCCCCCCAAGTCCTAATCCAACTAGGAAGGGGGAGTCCTACTCGGTGGGAGTAGGACTCCTCCGCGCCTCCCCTAGGGCCGCCGCACCCCTCTTGCTCCTTTATATACGGGGCAGGGGGCACCCCATGACACACAAGTTGATCTACGGATCGTTCCTTAGCCGTGTGCGGTGCCCCTCCACCATATTCCACTTCGGTCATATCGTCATGAGCTTAGGCGAAGCCCTGCGCCGTAGAGTCATATCATCGCGGAGCTTAGCGAAGCCCTGCGTCGGTGGAGCATCATCATCGTACCACGCCGTCGTCGACGGAACTCATCCCCGACGCTTTCTTTGGATCGGAGCCCGGGATCGCCATCGAGCTGAACGTGTGCTGAACTCGGAGGTGTCGTGCGTTCGGTACTTGGATCGGTCGGATCGTGAAGACGACGACTACATCAACGCGTTGTTATAACGCTTCGCCACGGTCTCACGAGGGTGCGTGGACATACACTCTCCCTCTCGTTGCTATGCCATCACCATGATCTTGCGTGTGCGAGGAAATTTTTGAAATTACTATGTTCCCCAACAGTGGCATCCGAGCCTGGTTTTATGCGTTGATGTCATATGCACGAGTAGAACACAAGTGAGTTGTGGGCGATATAAGTCATACTGCTTACCAGCATGTCATACTTTGGTTTGGCGGTATTGTGAGATGAAGCGGCCCGGACCGACATTACGCGTACGCTTACGCGAGACTGGTTTCACCGCTTCGAGCACTCGTTGCTTAAAGGTGACCGGCGGGTGTCTGTTTCTCTCACTTTAGTTGAACCGAGTGTGGCTACGCCCAGTCCTTGCGAAGGTTAAAACAGCACCAACTTGACAAACTATCGTTGTGGTTTTGATGTGTAGGTAAGAACGGTTCTTGCTCAGCCCGTAGCAGCCACGTAAAACTTGCAACAACAAAGTAGAGGACGTCTAACTTGTTTTTGCAGGGCATGTTGTGATGTGATATGGTCAAGACGTGATGCTATATTTTATTGTATGAGATGATCATGTTTTGTAACCGAAGTTATCGGCAATCGGCAGGAGCCATATGGTTGTCGCTTATTGTATGAAATGCAAAGCCATGTAATTGCTTTACTTTATCACTAAGCAGAGCGATAGTCGAGAAGCAATAGTTGGCGAGACGACAGCGATGCTACGATGGAGATCAAGGTGTCGCGTCGGTGACAATGGTGGTCATGACGGTGCTTCGGAGATGGAGATCACAAGCGATGATGATGGCCATATCATATCACTTATATTGATTGCATGTGATGTTTATCCTTTATGCATCTTATCTTGCTTTGATTGACGGTAGCATTATAAGATGATATCTCACTAAAAATTATCAAGAAGTGTTCTCCCGAGTATGCACCGTAGCTAAAAGTTCGTAGTACCCGGACACCACGTGATGATCGGGTGTGATAAGTTCTCGTCCATCTACAACGGGTGCAAGCCAGTTTTGCACACGCAGAATACTCAGTTAAACTTGACGAGCCTAGCATATGCAGATATGGCCTCGAACACGGAGACCGAAAGGTCGGCGTGAATCATATAGTAGATATGATCAACATAGTGATGTTCACCATTGAAAACTACTCCATCTCACGTGATGATCGGTTATGGTTTAGTTGATTTGGATCACGTAATCACTTAGATGACTAGAGAGATGTCTGTCTAAAGTGGGAGTTTTTAATATGATTAATTGAACTTAAATTTATCATGAACTTAGTACCGATAGTATTTTGCTTGTCTATGTTTACTGTAGATAGATGGCTCGTCTTTGTTGTTCCGTTGAATTTTAATGCTTTCCTTGAGAAAGCAAAGTTGAAAGATGATGGTAGCAATTACACGGACTGGGTCCGTAATTTGAGGATTATCCTCATTGCTGCACGTAAGAATTACGCCCTGGAAGCACCGCTGGGTGCCGACCTGCTGCAGAGCAACGCCGAAGTTGTGAACGTCTGGCGAGCAAAGCTGATGACTACTCTATAGTTCGGTGTGCCGTGCTTTACGGCTTAGAACCGGTCTTCAACGACGTTTTGAACGTCATGGAGCATATGAGATGTTCCAAGAGTTGAAGTTAATATTTCAAGCAAATGCTCGGATTGAGAGATATGAAGTCTCCAATAAGTTCTATAGCTGCAAGATGGAGGAGAATAGTTACGTCGGTGAGCACATACTCAAAATGTCCGGGTATAATAATCACTTGATTCAGCTGGGAGTTAATCTTCCGGATGATAGTGTCATTGATGAATTCTCCAATCACTACCACCAAGCTACAAGAGCTTCGTGATGAACTATAATATGCAAGGGATGACTAAGACAATTCTGAGCTCTTCGCAATGCTAAAAGCAGCGGAGGTAGAAATCAAGAAAGAGCATCAAGTGTTGATGGTCAACAAGACCACTAGTTTCAAGAAAAGGGCAAAGGGAAGAAGAAGGAAACTTCAAAAGAACAGCAAGAAAGTTGCTGCTCAAGAGAAGAAACCCAAGTCTGGACCTAAGCCTGAAACCGAGTGTTTTACCGCAAGCGATGGACCTTCGAAGCGGAACTGCCCCAAGTATTTGGCGGATAAGAAGGATGGCAAGGTGAACAAAGGTATATGTGATATACATGTTATTGATGTGTACCTTACTAGAGCTCGTAGTAGCACTGGTATTTGATACTGGTTCATTGCTAATATTTGCAACTCAAACAGGGACTACGGAATAGGCGAGCACCGCAAAGGACGAGGTGACGATGCGCGTGGGAAAGCGGTTCCAAAGTCAATGTGATCGCGGTCGGCACGCTACCTCTACATCTACCTTCGGATTAGTTTTAGACCTAAATAATTGTTATTTGGTGCCAGCGTTGAGCATGAACATTATATCTGGATCTTGTTTAATGCGAGACGGTTATTCATTTAAATCAGAGAATAATGGTTGTTCTATTTATATGAGTAATATCTTTTATGGTCATGCACCCTTGAAGAATGGTCTATTCTTGTTGAATCTCGACAGTAGTGATACACATATTCATAATGTCGAAGCCAAAAGATGCAGAGTTGATAATGATAGTGCAACTTATTTGTGGCACTGTCGTTTAGGTCATATCGGTGTAAAACGCATGAAGAAACTCCATACAGATGGACTTTTAGAATCACTTGATTATGAATCACTTGGTACTTGCGAACCGTGCCTCATGGGCAAGATGACTAAAACACCGTTCTCCGGTTGTATGGAGAGAGCAACCGATTTGTTGGAAATCATACATACAGATGTATGTGGTCCGATGAATGTTGAAGCTCGTGGCGGATATCGTTATTTTCTCACCTTCACAGATGATTTAAGCAGATACGGGTATATCTACTTAATGAAGCATAAATCTGAAACATTTGAAAAGTTCAAAGAATTTCAGAGTGAAGTTGAAAATCATCGTAACAAGAAAATAAAGTTTCTACGATCTGATCGTGGAGGAGAATATTTGAGTTACGAGTTTGGTCTACATTTGAAGCAATGCGGAATAGTTTCGCAACTCACGCCACGGGAACACCACAGCGTAATGGTGTGTCCGAACGTCGAATCGTACTTTACTAGATATGGTGCGATCTATGATGTCTATTTCGATTTACCGCTATCGTTTTGGGGTTATGCTTTAGAGACGGCCGCATTCACGTTAAATAGGACACCGTCAAAATCCGTTGAGACGACACCTTATGAACTATGGTTTGGCAAGAAACCAAAGTTGTCGTTTCTGAAAGTTTGGGGTTGCGATGCTTATGTGAAAAAGCTTCAACCTGATAAGCTTGAACCCAAATCGGAAAAATGTGTCTTCATAGGATACCCAAAGGAGACAATTGGGTATACCTTCTACCACAGATCCGAAGGCAAGACATTCGTTGCTAAGAATGGATCCTTTCTAGAGAAGGAGTTTCTCTCGAAAGAAGTGACTGGGAGGAAAGTAGAACTTGATGAGGTAACAGTACCAGCTCCCTTATTGGAAAGTAGTTCATCATAGAAATCGGTTTCTGTGACACCTACACTAGTTAGCGAGGAAGATAATGATAATGATCATGAAACTTCAGATCAAGTTGTCCTTGAACTCAGAGATCAACCAGAATAAAATCCGCACTGAGTGGTACGGTAATCCTATTCGGAAGTCATGCTACTAGATCATGGTGAACCTACGAACTATGAAGAAGCGATGGTGAGCCCAGATTCATAAAATGGCTTGAAGCCATGAAATCTGAGATGGGATCCATGTATGAGAATAAAGTATGGACTTTGGTTAACTTGCCCGATGATCGGCAAGCCATTGAGAATAAATGGATCTTTAAGAAGAAGACCTGACGATGGTAATGTAACTGTCTATAAAGCTCGACTTGTTGCGAAAGGTTTTCGACAAGTTCAAGGGGTTGACTACGATGAGACTTTCTCACCCGTAGCGATGCTTAAGTCTGTCCGAATCATGTTAGCAATTGCTGCATTTTATGATTATGAAATTTGGCAAATGGATGTAAAACTGCATTCTTGAATGGATTTCTAGAAGAAGAGTTGTATATGATGCAACCAGAAGGTTTTGTTGATCCAAAAGGTGCTAACAAAGTGTGCAAGCTCCAATGATCAATTTATGGTCAGTGCAAGCCTTCGAGTTGGAATAAACGCTTTGATAGTGTGATCAAAGCATATGGTTTTATACAGACTTTTGGAGAAGCCTGTATTTACAAGAAAGTGAGTGGGAGCTCTGTAGCATTTTTGATATTATATGTGGACGACATATTATTGATTGGAAATGATATAGAATTTCTGGATAGCATAAAAGGATACTTGAATAAAAGTTTTTCAATGAAAGACCTCGGTGAAGCTGCTTACATATTGGGCATCAAGATCTATAGAGATAGATCAAGACGCTTAATTGGACTTTCACAAAGCACATACCTTGATAAAGTTTTGAAAAAGTTCAAAATGGATCAGCAAAGAAAGGATTTTTACCGTGTTACAAGGTGTGAAATTGAGTCGACTCAATGCCCGACCACAAGCAGAAGATAGAGAGAAAATGAAAATGTTCCTATGCTTCAGCCATAGGCTCTATCATGTATGCAATGCTGTGTACCTGACCGACGTATGCTTAGCAATAAGCTTGGCAGGAAGGTACCAAAGTAATCCAGAGTGGATCATCGGACAGCGGTCAAGAACATCCTGAAAGACACGAAAAGGACTAAGGATATGTTTCTCGTATATGGAGGTGACAAAGAGCTAGTCGTAAATGGTTACGTCGATGCAAGCTTTGACACTGATCCGAACGATTCTAAATCGCAAACCGGATACGTATTTTTATTAAACGGTGGAGCTGTCAGTTGGTGCAGTTCTAAACAAAGCGTTGTGGCGGGATCTACATGTGAAGCGGAGTACATAGCTGCTTCGGAAGCAGCAAATGAAGGAGTCTGGATGAAAGAGTTCATTCCCGATCTAGGTGTCATACCTAGTGCATCGGGACCAATGAAGATCTTCGTGACAATATGGTGCAATTGCCTTGGCAAAGGAATCCAGATTTCACAAGAGGACCAAGCATATCAAGAGACGCTTCAATTCCATTGGGACCAAGTCCAAGTGGGAGACATAGAGATTTGCAAGATACATATGGATCTGAATGTTGCAGCCCGTTGACTAAGCCTCTTCCACGAGCAAAACATGATCAGCACCAAGACTCCATGGGTGTTAGAATCATTCTTGTGTAATCTAGATTATTGACTCTAGTGCAAGTGGGAGATCAAGGAAATATGCCCTAGAGGCAATAATAAAGTTATTATTTATTTCCTTATATCATGATAAATGTTTATTATTCATGCTAGAATTGTATTAACCGGAAACATAATACATGTGTGAATACATAGACAAACAAAGTGTCACTAGTATGCCTCTACTTTACTAGCTCGTTAATCGAAGATGGTTATGTTTCCTAACCATAGACATGAGTTGTCATTTGATTAACGGGATCACATCATTAGGAGAATGATGTGATTGACTTGACCCATTCCGTTAGCTTAGCACTTGATCGTTTAGTATGTTGCTTATGCTTTCTTCATGACTTATACAAAGTTCCTGCAACTATGAGATTATGCAACTCCCGTTTACCGGAGGAACACTTTGTGTGCTACCAAACGTCACAACGTAACTGGGTGATTATAAAGGTACTCTACAGGTGTCTCCAAAAGTATATGTTGAGTTGGCATAATTCGAGATTAGGTTTTGTCACTCCGATTGTCGGAGAGGTATCTCTGGGCCTTCTCGGTAATACTCATCACCTAAGCCTTGCAAGCATTGTAACTAATGAGTTAGTTATGGAATGATGTATTACGAAGCGAGTAAAGAGACTTGCCGTAACGAGATTGAACTAGGTATTGGATACCGACGATCGAATCTCGGGCAAGTAACATACCGATGACAAAGGAACAACGATGTTGTTATGCGATTTGACCGATAAGGATCTTCAGAGAATATGTAGGAACCAATATGAACATCCAGGTTCCGCTATTGGTTATTGACCGAGAATAGTTCTAGGTCATGTCTACATAGTTCTCGAACCCGTAGGGTCCGCACGCTTAACGTTACGATGACAGTTTATTATGAGTTTATAAGTTTTGATGTACCGAAGTTTGTTCGAGTCCGGATGTGATCACGGACATGACGAGGAGTCTCAAATGGTCGAGACATAAAGATCGATATATTGGAAGCCTATGTTTGACTTGGAAGGTTCCGGATGAAATCGGATTTTACCGAACACCGGGTTACCGAAACCTCCCGGGGTCAATGGGCCTTGATGGGCCATAAGGGAGAAGAGGAGGGCGGCCAGGGCAGGCGCGCCCTCCCCTAGTCCGAATAGGACAAGGAGAGGGGGCCCCTTCCTCTTCCCCCTTCCCCAAGTCCTAATCCAACTAGGAAGGGGGAGTCCTACTCCCGGTGGGAGTAGGACTCCTCCGGCGCGCCTCCCCTAGGGCCGGCCGCACCCCCTTGCTCCTTTATATACGGGGGCAGGGGGGCACCCCATGACACACAAGTTGATCTACGGATCGTTCCTTAGCCGTGTGCGGTGCCCCCCTCCACCATATTCCACTTCGGTCATATCGTCATGAGCTTAGGCGAAGCCCTGCGCCGGTAGAGTCATATCGTCATGAGCTTAAGCGAAGCCCTCGTCGATGGAGCATCATCACCGTCACCACGCCGTCGTCTCGTGGAACTCATCCCGACGCTTTGCTGGATCGGAGCCCGGGGATCGTCATAGAGCTGAACGTGTGCTGAACTCGGAGGTGTCGTGCGTTCGGTACTTGGATCGGTCGGATCGTGAAGACGACGACTACATCAACCGCGTTGTTATAACGCTTCGCCACGGTCTCACGAGGGTACGTGGACATACACTCTCCCCTCTCGTTGCTATGCCATCACCATGATCTTGCGTGTGCGTAGGAAATTTTTTGAAATTACTACGTTCCCCAACAATAGAGTCATACTTTGTTCTAGTATCGAGTTGTAATCATTGAGTTGTAAATAAATAGAAGTGTGATGATCATCATCCTCTAGAGCATTGTCCCAAGTGAGGAATAAAAAAAGAGAAAGGCCATAAAAAAGAGAAGGCCCAAAAAAAAGAAAAAATGAGAAAAATGAGAGAAGAAGAGAGAAGGGACAATGTTACTATCCTTCGCCACACTTGTGCTTCAAAGTAGCACCATAATCTTCATGATAGAGAGTCTCTTGTTTTGTCACTTTGATATACTAGTGGGAATTTTTCATTATAGAAATTGGCTTGTATATTCCAACAACGGGCCTCCTCAAGTGCCCTAGGTCTTCATGAGCAAGCAAGTTGGATGCACACCCACTTAGTTTTCTTTTGTTGAGCTTTCATACATTTATAGCTCTAGTGCATCCGTTGCATGGCAATCCCTACTCCTTGCATTAACATCAATCGATGGGCATCTCCATAGCCCGTTGATTAGCCTCGTTGATGTGAGACCTTCTCATTTATTGTCTTCTCCACATAACCCCCATCATCATATTCTATTCCACCCATAGTGCTATGTCCATGACTCGTGCTCATATATTGCGTGAAAGTTTATAGGCTTGAGATTACTAAAGTATGAAACAATTGCTTGGCTTGTCATCGGGGTGTGCATGATGAGAGCATTCTTGTGTGACAAAAATGGAGCATGAATAAACTATATGATTTTGTAGGGATGAACTTTCTTTGGCCATGTTATTTTGAGAAGACATAATTTCTTAGTAAGTATGCTTGAAGTATTATTATTTTTATGTCAATATGAACTTTTGTCTTGAATCTTTCGGATCTGAATATTCATACCACAATTAAGAAGAATTACATTGAAATTATGCCAAGTAGCACTCCGCATCAAAAATTCCGTTTTCATCATTTACCTACTCGAGGACGAGCAGGAATTAAGCTTGGGAATGCCTGATATGTCTCCAATGTATCTATAATTTTTGATTGCTCCATGCTATATTATCTACTGTTTTGGACAATATTGGGCTTTATTTTCCACTTTTATATTATTTTTAGGACTAACCTATTAACGAAGGCCCAGCCTGAATTCATTGTTTTTTGCCTATTTCGAGTTTCAAGAAACGGAATATCAAACGGAGTCCAAACGGAATGAAACCTTCGGGAACGTGATTTTCTCACCGAACGTGATCCAGGAGACTTGGACCCTAAGTCAAGGAAGCTTCGAGGAGGGCACGAGGTAGGGGGGCGCGCCCTCCACCCTCGTGGGCCCCATGTTGCTCCACCGACGTACTTCTTCCTCCTATATATACCTATGTACCCTCAAACGATCAGATACGGAGCCAAAAACCTAATTCCACCGCTGCAACCTTCTCACACCCACGAGATCCCATCTTGGGGCCTGTTAGGAGCTCCACGAGGGGGCATCCACCACGGAGGGCTTCTACATCATCACCATAGCCCCTCCGATGAAGTGTGAGTAGTTTACCTCAGACCTTGGGTCCATAGTTAGTAGCTAGATGGCTTCTTCTCTCTTTTGGATCTCAATACAATGTTCTCCCCCTCTCTCGTGGAGATCTATTCGATGTAATCTTCTTTTTGCGGTGTGTTTGTTGAGACCGATGAATTGTGGGTTTATGATCAAGATTATCTATGAACAATATTTGAATCTTCTCTGAATTCTTTTATGTATGATTGGTTATCTTTGCAAGTCTCTTCTTATTATCAGTTTGGTTTGGCCTACTAGATTGTTTTTTCTTGCAATGGGAGAAGTTCTTAGCTTTGGGTTCAATCTTGTGGTGTCCTTTCCCAGTGATAGTAGGGGCAGCAAGGCACGTATTGTATTGTTGCCATCGAGGATAACAAGATGGGGTTTTTATCATATTACATGAATTTATCCCTCTACATCATGTCATCTTGCTTAAGGCGTTACTCTGTTTTCATTAACTTAATACTCTAGATGCATCTTTGGATAGCGGTCGATGAGTGGAGTAATAGTAGTAGATGCAGGCAGGAGTCGGTCTACTTGTCTCGGACCTGATGCCTATATACATGATCATACCTAGATATTCTCATAACTATGCTCAATTCTGTCAATTGCTCAACAGTAATTCGTTCACCTACCGTAGAATACTTATGCTCTTGAGAGAAGCCACTAGTGAAACCTATGGCCCCCAGGTCTATCTCCATCATATTAATCTTTCGTCACTTTATTTACTGCCTTTGCCTTTTACTTTTATTTTATTTTACTTTGCATCTTTACCATAAAAATACCAAAATATTATCTATCATCTCTATCAGATCTCACTCTCGTAAGTGACCGTGAAGGGATTGACAACCCCTAATCGCGTTGGTTGCGAGGAGTTATTTGCTTTATGTAGGTACGAGGGACTCGCGCGTAGCCTCCTACTGGATTGATACCTTGGTTCTCAAAAACTGAGGGAAATACTTACGCTACTTTGTTGCATCATCCTTTCCTCTTCAAGTAAATCCAATGCAGTGCTCAAGAGGTAGCAAGATGAATTTCTGACGTCGTTACCGGGGAGTCTACGCAAAAGTCAACATACCAAGTACCCATCACAATCCCCTCTCTCCCGCATTACATTATTTGCCATTTGCCTCTCGTTTCCCTCTCCCCCACTTCACCCTTGTCGTTT
Source organism: Aegilops longissima (assembly GCA_021605205.1). Classification (NCBI taxonomy): domain Eukaryota; kingdom Viridiplantae; phylum Streptophyta; class Magnoliopsida; order Poales; family Poaceae; genus Aegilops; species Aegilops longissima. The sequence goes on from CM038681.1 coordinate 117,904,490, forward strand.
TATTCGCCCTCTCTTTCCTGTTTGCCTTTTTCTCGCTCGCTTTTTGTTTGCTCGTGTGTTGGATTGCTAGTTTGTCACGATGGCTCAAGATAATAACAAATTGTGTGACTTTACCAATACCAACAATAATGATTTCCTTAGCACTCCGATTGCTCCTCTTACCAATACTGAATCTTGTGAAATCAATGCTGCTTTGTTGAATCTTGTCATGAAAGATCAATTCGAAGGCCTTCCTAGTGAAGATGCCGCTACTCAACTAAATAGCTTCGTTGATTTGTGTGATATGCAAAAGAATAAAGATGTTGATAATGATGTTGTTAAATTGAAGCTATTTCCTTTTTCGCTTAGAGATCGTGCTAAAGCTTGGTTTTCGTCTTTGCCTAAAAATAGTATTGATTCATGGAATAAGTGCAAAGATGCTTTTATCTCTAAGTATTTTCCTCCTGCTAAGATCATCTCCCTTAGAAACGATATTATGAATTTTAAGCAACTTGATCATGAACATGTTGCACAAGCTTGGGAGAGGATGAAGTTAATGATACGTAATTGCCCTACTCATGGTTTTAATTTGTGGATGATTATACAAAAAATTTATGCCGGATTGAATTTTGCTTCTAGAAATCTTGTAGATTCGGCCGTGGGAGGCACTTTTATGGAAATCACTTTAGGAGAAGCTACTAAAATCCTTGATAATATTATGGTTAATTATTCTCAATGGCACACTGAAAGATCTACTAATAAAAAAGTGCATGCGATAGAAGAAATCAATGTTTTGAGTGAAAAGATGAATTTACTTATGAAATTATTTGCTACTAAGAGTGTTTCTTCTGATCCTAATGATATTCCTTTGTCTACTTTGATTGAGAATAATAATGAATCTATGGATGTGAATTTTGTTGCTAGGAATAATTTTGGTAACAACGCGTATAGAGGAAACTTTAATCCTAGGCCTTATCCTAGTAATTCCTCTAATAATTATGGAAATTCCTACAACAACTCTTATGGAAATTTTAATAAGATGCCCTCTGAATTTGAGACTAGTGTTAAATATTTTATGAATTCGCAAAAGAATTTTAATGCTTTGCTTGAAGAGAAATTGCTTAAAGTTGATGAATTGGCTAGGAACGTTGATAGAATTTCTCTTGATGTTGATTCTTTAAAGCTTAGATCTATTCCTCCTAAGCATGATATCAATGAGTCTCTCATTGATGAGTGCAAAGAAAGAACCGCTAGGATGCGTGCTACGAAAGATGTTTATTAAAGCGTGTTCTTCTAGTTCCTATGAAAATAAAGATGAAGATCTAAAAGTTATTGATGTGTCCCCTACTAAATCTTTGTTTTGCAATATGAATCTTGATAATTATGGGATTGAATATGATCCACCTTTACCTAGAAGGCGTTCCAAAAATTCGGAGTTTTTAGATCTTGATGCTAAAATTAATAAAAGTGGGATTGAAGAAATCAAAACCCTAGATGTTGCTAAACCCACTATTTTGGATTTCAAGGAATTTAATTATGAAAGTTGCTCTTTGATTGATTGTATTTCCTTGTTACAATCCGTGCTAAATTCTCCTCACGCTTATAGTCAAAATAAAGCGTTTACTAAACATATCGTTGATGCCTTGATGCAATCTTATGAAGAAAAACTTGAGTTGGAAGTTTCTATCCCTAGAAAACTCTATGATGAGTGGGAACCAACTATTAAAATTAAGATTAAGGATCATGAATTTTATGCTTTGTGTGATTTGGGTGCGAGTGTTTCCACTATTCCCAAAACTTTGTGCGATTTGCTAGATTTCTGCGATTTTGATGATTGCTCTCTAAACTTGCACCTTGCGGATTCCACTATTAAGAAACCTATGGGAAGAATTTATGATGTTCTTATTGTTGCAAATAGGAATTATGTGCCCGTAGATTTTATCGTTCTTGATATAGATTGCAATCCTTCATGTCCTATTATTCTTGGTAGACCTTTTCTTAGAACGATTGGTGCAATTATTGATATGAAGGAAGGGAATATTAGATTCCAATTTCAATTAAAAAAGGCATGGAACACTTCCCTAGGAAGAAAATAAAATTACCATATGAATCTATCATGAGAGCCACTTATGGATTGCCTACCAAAGATGGCAATACCTAGATATATCCTTGCTTTTATGCCTAGCTAGGGGCGTTAAACGATAGCGCTTGTTGGGAGGCAACCCAATTTTATTTTTAGTTTTTTTTGCTTTTGCTTCTGTTTAGGAATAAATCTTTGATCTAGTATCTGGTTAGATGTGTTTTTATGTCTTAATTAGTATTTCTGCCAAGTTAAACCTATAGGATCTTCTTGGATGATAGTTATTTGATCTTGCTCTAATTTCCAAAAACTTTCTGTTCACGAAAACAATTTTTAAAAATCTCCAGAACGTGATAAAATACTGATTCCAATTGCTGCTGATCAATAAACAAATTTCCTAGGTCATCCTATTTTGGATGATTTTTTGGAGTTCCAGAAGTTTGCAATAGTTGCAGATTACTACAGACTGTTCTGTTTTTGACAGATTCTGTTTTTCGTGTGTTGTTTGCTTATTTTGATGAGTCTATGGATAGTAAAATAGTTTATAAACCGTAGAGCAGTTGGAATACAGTAGGTTTAACAACAATATAAAAAAAGAATGAGTTCATTACAGTACCTTGAAGTGGTTTTTTGTTTTCTTTCGCTAACGGAGCTCACGAGATTTCTGTTGAGTTTTGTGTTGTGAGGTTTTCAAGTTTTGGGTGAAATCTTTTGATGGATTATGGAACAAGGAGTGGCAAGAGCCAAAGCTTGGGGATGCCCATGGAAACCCCAAGATAATCTAAGAACACCAAAAAGTCAAAGCTTGGGGATGCCCCGGAAGGCATCCCCTCCTTCGTCTACTTCCATCGGTAACTTTACTTGGAGCTATATTTTATTCACCACATGATATGTGTTTTGCTTGGAGCGTCTTGTATGATTTGAGTCTTTGTTTATTAGTTTACCACAATCATCCTTGCTGTACACACCTTTTGAGAGAGCCATACATGATTTGGAAATTATTAGAATACTCTTTGTGCTTCACTTATATCCTTTGAGTTATATAGTTTTGCTCTAGTACTTCACTTATATCTTTTATAGCACGGTGGTGGATTTGTTTTAAAGAAACTATTGATCTATAATGCTTCACTTAGATTATTTTGAGAGTCTTAAATAGCATGGTAATTTGCTTAAATAATCCTAATATGCTAGGTATCAAAAATAGTAAAAAAATTCTTATGAGTGTGTTGAATGCTAAGAGAAGTTTGATGCTTGATGATTGTTTTGAGATATGGAGGTAATAATATTAAAGTCGTGCTCGTTGAGTAGTTGTGAATTTGAGAAATGCTTTTGTTGAAGTTTGCAAGTCCCATAGCATGCACGTATGGTAAACGTTATGTAACAAATTTGAAACATGAGGTGTTCTTTGATTGTCCTCCTTATGAGTGGCGGTCGGGGACGAGCGATGGTCTTTTCCTACCAATCTATCCCCCTAGGAGCATGCGCGTAGTGCTTTGGTTTTTGATGGATTGTAGATTTTTGCAATAAGTATGTGAGCTCTTTATGACTAATGTTGAGTCCATGGATTATACGCACTCTCACCCTTCCATCATTGCTAGCCTCTTCGGTACCGTGCATTGCCCTTTCTCACATTCAGAGTTGGTGCAAACTTCGTCGGTGCATCCAAACCCCGTGATATGATACGCTCTTTCACACATAAACCTCCTTATATCTTCCTCAAAACAACCACCATACCTACCTATTTTGGCATTTCCATAGCCATTCTGAGATATATTGCCATGCAACTTTCCACCATTTTGTTTATCATGACACATTCATCATTGTCATATTGCTTAGCATGATCATGTAGTTGACATAGTATTTGTGGCAAAGCCACCATTCATAATTCTTTCATACATGTCACTCTTGGTTCATTGCATATCCCGGTACACCACCGGAGGCATTCATATAGAGTCATACTTTGTTCTAGTATCGAGTTGTAATCATTGAGTTGTAAATAAATAGAAGTGTGATGATCATCATTCTCTAGAGCATTGTCCCAAGTGAGGAATAAAAAAAAGAGAAAGGCCATAAAAAAGAGAAGGCCCAAAAAAAAAGAAAAAAAGAGAAAAATGAGAGAAAAAGAGAGAAGGGACAATGTTACTATCCTTCGCAACACTTGTGCTTCAAAGTTGCACCATAATCTTCATGATAGAGAGTCTTGTTTTGTCACTTTCATATACTAGTGGGAATTTTTAATTATAGAAATTGGCTTGTATATTCCAGCAATGGGCCTCCTCAAGTGCCCTAGGTCTTCGTGAGCAAGCAAGTTGGATGCACACCCACTTAGTTTTCTTTTGTTGAGCTTTCATACATTTATAGCTCTAGTGCATCCGTTGCATGGCAATCCCTACTCCTTGCATTAACATAAATCGATGGGCATCTCCATAGCCCGTTGATTAGCCTCGTTGATGTGAGACCTTCTCCTTTTTTGTCTTCCCCACATAACCCCCATCATCATATTATATTCCACCCATAGTGCTATGTCCATGGCTCGCGCTCATATATTGCGTGAAAGTTTATAGGCTTGAGATTACTAAAGTATGAAACAATTGCTTGGCTTGTCATCGGGGTTGTGCATGATGAGAGCATTCTTGTGTGATGAAAATGGAGCATGACTAAACTATATGATTTTGTAGGGATGAACTTTCTTTGGCCATGTTATTTTGAGAAGACATAATTGCTTAGTTAGTATGCTTGAAGTATTATTATTTTTATGTCAATATGAACTTTTGTCTTGAATCTTTCGGATCTGAATATTCATACCACAATTAAGGAGAATTACATTGAAATTATGCCAAGTAGCATTCCGCATCAAAAATTCTGTTTTCATCATTTACCTACTCGAGGACGAGCAGGAATTAAGCTTGGGGATGCCTGATACATCTCCAACGTATCAATAATTTTTGATTGCTCCATGCTATAATATCTACTGTTTTGGACAATATTGGGCTTTATTTTCCACTTTTATATTATTTTTAGGACTAACCTATTAACCGAAGGCCCAGCCCAGAATTGCTGTTTTTTTTGCCTATTTCGGAGTTTCGAAGAAACGGAATATCAAACGGAGTCCAAACCAAATGAAACCTTCAGGAACGTGATTTTATCACTGAACGTGATCCAAGAGACTTGGACCCTAAGTCAAGGAAGCTTCGAGGAGGGCACGAGGTAGGGGGGCGCGCCCTCCACCCTCGTGGGCCCCATGTTGCTCCACCGACGTACTTCTTCCTCCTATATATACCTATGTACCCCCAAACGATCAGATACGGAGCCAAAAACCTAATTCCACCGCCGCAACCTTCTGTACCCACGAGATCCCATCTTGGGGCCTGTTTCGGAGCTCCGCCGGAGGGGGCATCCACCACGGAGGGCTTCTACATCATCACCATAGCCCCTCCGATGAAGTGTGAGTAGTTTACCTCAGACCTTCGGGTCCATAGTTAGTAGCTAGATGGCTTCTTCTCTCTTTTTGGATCTCAATACAATGTTCTCCCCCTCTCCCGTGGAGATCTATTCGATGTAATCTTCTTTTTGCGGTGTGTTTGTTGAGACCGATGAATTGTGGGTTTATGATCAAGATTATCTATGAACAATATTTGAATCTTCTCTGAATTCTTTTATGTATGATTGGTTATCTTTGCAAGTCTCTTCGAATTATCAGTTTGGTTTGGCCTACTAGATTGGTCTTTCTTGCAATGGGAGAAGTGCTTAGCTTTGGGTTCAATCTTGCGGTGTCCTTTCCCAGTGATAGTAGGGGCAGCAAGGCACGTATTGTATTGTTGCCATCGAGGATAACAAGATGGGGTTTTTATCATATTGCATGAATTTATCCCTCTACATCATGTCATCTTGCTTAAGGTGTTACTCTGTTTTCATTAACTTAATACTCTAGATGCATGCTGGATAGCGGTCGATGAGTGGAGTAATAGTATAGTAGATGCAGGCAGGAATCGGTCTACTTGTCTCGGACGTGATGCCTATATACATGATCATACCTAGATATTCTCATAACTATGCTCAATTCTGTCAATTGCTCAACAGTAATTCGTTCAGCCACCATAGAATACTTATGCTCTTGAGAGAATCCACTAGTGAAACCTATGGCCCCCGGGTCTATCTCCATCATATTAATCTTCCATCACTTTATTTATTGCCTTTGCCTTTTACTTTTCTTTTATTTTACTTTGCATCTTTATCATAAAAATAAAAAAAATATCTATCATCTCTATCAGATCTCACTCTCGTAAGTGACCATGAAGGGATTGACAAACCCTAATCGCGTTGGTTGCGAGGAGTTATTTGCTTTGTGTAGGTACGAGGGACTCGCGCGTAGCCTCGTACTGGATTGATACCTTGGTTCTCAAAAACTGAGGGAAATACTTATGATACTTTGTTGCATCATCCTTTCCTCTTCAAGGAAATCCAACGCAGTGCTCAAGAGGTAGCATAGTCCATGGTGAATAACTGCTTCTCCGTGTTAGTGCATGTCATCGCGAGATGACAGACCAAGTCTAGGCCCGTTCTTCGAGATAGTCTATGGGTATCGAGAGGGAAATTGTCCGGTTTGTGCAGGAAGTGTGGGTCATGCTGCTCCGTTGGCCTCGAAACTTCTTGTGCTCTCAAAGGAGGCAATCGCATGTATATACATGGGCTATCCGGTGGTCCCGGTGGTCTAGGAAGTTGACCGGCACCGAGAGAGGGGGTAGGCCACAGTCAACAACTGCTTCTTCTCATGTTTATCAGTTTACACTCTTTAAAGTTCTCTCTCGGTGCCGGTCTAGAAAGTTGACCGGCACCGAGAGAGGGGTGATACGTCTCCAACGTACCTATAATTTATGAAGTATTCATGCTATTATATTATCCATCTTGGATGTTTATGGGCTTTATTTTACACTTTTATATTATTTTTGGGACTAACCTATTGACCCAGAGCCCAGTGCCAGTTCCTTTTTTTCCTTGTTTCAGTGTTTCGAAGAAAAGGAATATCAAACGGAGTCGAAACGGAATGAAACCTTCGGAGAAGTTATTTTGGAAGGAAAGCAACCCAGAGACTTGGAGTGCATGTCAGGAAAGCAACGAGGAGGCACGAGGGGGGGCGCCCACCCCTTGGCGCGCCTCCACCTCGTGGGGCCCTCGTGGCTCCCCGACGTATTTCTTTATATATATATATATATATATATATATATATATATATATATATATATATATATATATATATATATATATATATATATATATATATATATATATATATATATATATATATATATATATCTCCATATACCCTAAAACGATCGGGGAATGTAAGAGATCGGGAGTTCCCGCCGCAAGCCTCAGAGCCACCAAAACCAATCGGGGCCTGTTAGGCACCTGCCGGAGGGGGGAACCATCACCGTGGCCATCTTCATCATCCGGCGCTCTCCATGACGAGGAAGGAGTAGTTCACCCTCGGGCTGAGGGTATGTACCAGTAGCTATGTGTTTGATCTCTCTCTCATGTTCTTGATTTTGCACGATCTTGATGTATCGCGAGCTTTGCTATTATAGTTGGATCTGATGTTGCTTCCCCCCCTCTACTCTCTTGTAATGGATTGAGTTTTCCCTTTGAAGTAATCTTATCGGATTGAGTCTTTAATGATTTGAGAACACTTGATGTATGTCTTGCCTTGCGTATCTGTGGTGACAATGGGATATCACGTGATTCACTTGATGTATGTTTTGGTGATCAACTTGCGGGTTCCGCCCATGAACCTATGCATAGGGGTTGGCACACGTTTTCGTCTTGATTCTCCGGTAGAAACTTTGGGGCACTCTTTGAGGTTCTATGTGTTGGTTGAATAGATAAATCTGAGATTGTGTGATGCATATTGTATAATCATACTCACGGATACTTGAGGTGACATTGGAGTATCTAGGTGACATTAGGGTTTTGGTTTATTTGTGTCTTAAGGTGTTATTCTAGTACGAACTCTAGGGCTGTTTGTGACACTTATAGGAATAGCCCAACGGATTGATTGGAAAGAATAACTTTGAGGTGGTTTCGTACCCTACCATAATCTCTTCGTTTGTTCTCCACTATTAGTGACTTTGGAGTGACTCTTTCTTGCATGTTGAGGGATAGTTATGTGATCCAATTATGTTATTATTGTTGAGAGAACTTGCACTAGTGAAAGTATGAACCCTAGGCCTTGTTTCCTAGCATTGCAATACCGTTTGCGCTCACTTTTATAATTAGTTACCTTGCTGTTTTTATATTTTTAGATTACAAATACTCATATCTACCATCCATATTGCACTTGTATCACCATCTCTTCGCCGAACTAGTGCACCTATACAATTTACCATTGTATTGGGTGTGTTGGGGACACAAGAGACTCTTTGTTATTTGGTTGCAGGGTTGCTTGAGAGAGACCATCTTCAACCTATGCCTCCCACAGATTGATAAACCTTAGGTCATCCACTTGAGAGAAATTTGCTACTGTCCTACAAACCTCTGCACTTGGAGGCCCAGTAACTTCTACAAGAAGAAGGTTGCGTAGTAGACATCAAGCTCTTTGTTGGTGCCGTTGCCGGGGAGGTGAGTGCTTGAAGGTATATCTTTAGATCTTGCAATCAAATCTTTTTGTTTCTTGTTTTATCACTAGTTTAGTCTATAAAATAAAACTACAAAAAAAATGGAATTGAGTTTGTCTCATACGCTTCGTCTTTTTAATATCTTTCGTGAGTATGATGGAAAGAAAAATTGTGCCAAAATGTTAGAAGAAGAATGCATTAAAATGTTTGGCACTAAATCTTTGAATGATGAGCATGATTGCAATTTTGTTAGTATGAACTATTTGAATATCCATAGTACTAATGATGATTGCACTAGTCATGATGAAAATGTTTCCTATAAGCATGTCAATTTTTGTGGAGTGCATTGGGTTTGCAAGTACACATCAAATAGAGAAGATAGATATTGCAAGAGGCATAAGCATTTAGAAACTAAATTGTTGCAAGAAAGGCTAGATGTTTGTGCTGAAAATTTAAATTTTCTTGGCCATACTTGTGAACTTTGCAATGAACAGGGTCATTTAACTATCCGATGCAAATTGTTTCATGATCTAATCGTGTCCAAAAATTGTGATGACTTGATTTCCCTTGCACATTATAATGAACTTAGTTTGCTTATGGGCTACGAAGAAATGAAACGTATGACTAATTATCTTCCGGAATTTGCCCGTTATAAACTTCTTGAATTTGATCTAGAGGAAATTTATATGTATTGTGCGGTGAATTGCATTGAAAATCCTTATATTGCCAATTACATAAAGAAAAGAAAAAAAATAGAAGATGAAGAGAATACTAATGAAAGGGAAGAGACTTCCCAATATCCTCCTATTATTTCTTATGATGAATCAGGTAACGAGGAGGAGCCTTCTATTCAACCAATATCATTAATAAGGAGCTCCAAAAAAAGGATTGAACCCACACATGATGTGGTGAAGAAGAAGAAAAGAAAAAGGAAAAAAGGTAAAAAGATATCTCCCCCAAATAAAGTTGCTCCCATTATTATTGTGCCTCATGAAAATGAATCAAAAATAATTGTGGAAGATGATGCACTTGATGATGATCTTGTTATGCCTATTGCTTGTTGTGATGATTATGATTGGGAAGATAATGATACTTCTTATGATCTTGAAAATCTTTTTGGCACTTACTTGGAAGAATATGATAATCGCTATACTATTAGTGCTATCCATACTATTAATGATGAGAGTGATTATGCTTATGATATGAAAAGGCCCAAGCTTGGGGATGCTATGTTTGATGAAAATGATCTTTTTGAGAATATATTTGCTGCAATTAATGTTTGTCCCAAGCTTGGGGATGCTGCTTATGATATGAAAAGGCCCAAGCTTGGGGATGCTATGTTTGATGAAGATGATCTTTTTGAGAATATATTTGCTGCAATTAATGTTTGTCCCAAGCTTGGGGATGCTACATTTAATGAAGATGATATTTTTAGTTTCCCAAGTTTTGATATGCAAATTTATAATAATGATAGCATGCCTCCTACTTATGATGATTATATTGATGAAAGTGGGTTTGGAAGAGTGTCAACTTTAGGAAGTAGTGATCCCACAATATTGAAGGATGTTGAATCTTATTGTGATAATTATGAAAGTGGATTTGGAGAGGCCATGACTTTATTTAGTGATGTATCCACTATTTCGGAAGAGGTTTCAATCGATTATGATGAGAACAAAGTTGCTACTTATGATGATTATTGTGATGAAACTTATGCTATAAAAAGTAGTGATGACTATACTTATAAAACTTGTCATGATTATGAATACCCTTTTTTCTAAACATTACTCTTTTAATGTGGAAACAATTTATAGTATTCAAGTCTCTTATGAAACTCCCACTATTCCGAATGAGAAGAATTTTGCTTATGTGGAGAGTAGTAAAATTTCTATGCAAGTAGATCATGAAAAGAATGATTTAGGTGCTGGTTATATTGTTGAATTCATTCATGATGCTACTGAAAATTATTATGAGAGAGGATCATATGCTTCTACATATTGCAATAATATCAAGTTTCCTCTCTATGTGCTTAAAATCTTGAAGTTATGCTTGTTTTACCTTCTTATGCAAGTTGATTCTTGTTCCCATAAGTTGTTTGCTCACAAAATCCCTATGCATAGGAAGCGGGTTAGACTTAAATGTGGTAGTAATATTCTTCATGATGCTCTCTTTATGTTTCAGTTCTTATCTTTTATGTGAGCATCATTGAAATCATTCTGCCTAGCTAAGGGCGTTAAACGTTAGCGCTTGTTGGGAGGCAACCCAATTTTATTTTAGTTTCTTGCTTTTTGGTTCTGTTTAAGAATAAATAATCCATCTAGATTCTGTTTAGATGTGGTTTTGTGTTTTAATTAGTGTTTGTGCCAAGTAGAACCTTTGGGAAGACTTGGGTGAAGTCTTTATGATCATGCTGTAAAAAACAGAAACTTTAGCGCTCACGAGATTAGCTAAAACTTTTTACTGGAGAGTGCTATTTAGTTGATTCTTTTTGCAGATGATTACTAGACAAATTCCTCAGGTCCACCAATTTATTTTAGAACTTTTTGAGTTCCAGAAGTTTGCGTTAGTTACAGATTACTACAGACTGTTCTGTTTTTGACAGATTCTGTTTTTCATGTGTTGTTTGCTTATTTTGATGAATCTATGGCTAGTAAAATAGTTTATAAACTATAGAGAAGTTGGAATACAGTAGGTTTAACACCAATACAAATAAAGAATGAGTTCATTATGGTACCATGAAGTGGTGTTTTGTTTTCTTTCGCTAACGGAGCTCACGAGTTTTCTGTTGAGTTTTGTGTTGTGAAGTTTTCAAGTTTTGGGTAAAGATTCGATGGACTATGGAATAAGGAGTGGAAAAAGTCTAAGCTTGCGGATGCCCAAGGCACCCCAAGGTAATATTCAAGGACAACCAAGAGCCTAAGCTTGGGGATGCCTCGGAAGGCATCCCCTCTTTCGTCTTTGTTCATCGGTAACTTTACTTGGAGCTATATTTTTATTCACCACATGATATATGTTTTGCTTGAAGCGTCATGTCATTTTATCTTGTTTTGCTTGCTGTTTGAATAAAGTATCAAGATCTGAAATTATTAAATGGAGAGTCTTCACATAGCTACATAATTATTTAACTACTCATTGATCTTCATTTATATCTTTTTGGAGTAGTTTATCATTTACTCGTGTGCTTCACTTATATCCTATGAGTAAATAGTTGAATGCATACAGGAAAAAACTAAAATCTGAAAATGCATACAGAAAAAAAACTGAAATTCATAGGAAGTCTCCAACACGCGACATGTGACGGTGGCTCCATAACACCGGCTGGAGGCACCACTTGGTGCGCTCCAGACCACCAAAAGTGACCCCTCGAGGTCCCCCGAAAGGGGTTACCGTTTGTTAGTGACTCCTCAGATACTGACGAAACAACGACAATTTTCGTTGGGCCAAAATCACCTGTTACTATAACTCAGGAGTCCATAGTGACATGGCCAAAATCGGGCAGTGCTAGGGAGCGACTTATTAACGGTACCACTTGGAGGGTTCCCGCAGAGGTCATGTTTTTTTACCTAGAAGCACCTCAATGGTGCGCCCAGCAGCCGCCACGTGTCATGTGTTGGGCGCATCCTCATGATTTTTTTTCCTTGTCTATGCGTGTTTTTGTTTTTTAATTTTGTTTGTTTTTTTTTTAGCTTTTCAGTTTTTGCTTGGTTTTGGTATATCTTTTTTTTGGAAGCGGTGCTTTTCCGCGAGCAAAAAACATACTTATGCTTTTTGAAAAGAGGAAAAAATACAGTCTGTGCTTCTCAAAAAGAGAAAAGCGTAGTTGTACTCGCATGAGAAGCATTGAAAAAAGAAAAAAAAACACAGTTGTGCTTCCTAGAAAAGAAAAAGCACAGCCCGTGCTTCTCGAAAAAGAAACAAAAACTGTGCTTCCCTAAAAAAAAATGGAAAGGCACAATTGTCTTTAAAAAAGAATAGTTCATTCGGTTGAACTAAGAAAGGTCAGAGGCTACACTGAGGAACACAAGCTTGTACTGACTAAAGCCTCTCTTGAAAATTGTCTTCCACATCTAAACAAGGCTATACTTATAGATACATCCATAGATCCACACGAAGAAACAACACAACTGCGTCTACCATCCATATCCCATGCATGCTTCTTGCACGGAGCTCATGCATGCAGCTCTCGAGACGACTGCAGGCGTATGTCCATGCAGGGACAGCGCTGGGAGCAATGGATGAGGCAGAGCCCTTCGAGTTCCACGCACAACTCGCACTCAGGCCCACGGTTTCGGCACCAGGCCTCGCAGCTGCAGGAGGTCGGACAGCGCAGCTGCTGCATACAGCGCCCACAGTCCCCGGCAGCCACCGCCGCCGCCGCTGCGACGTGCATGGATAGCAGGATGCAGACGGCGGCGACAGCGACGGTCACCTTGGAGGCAGCGGTGGCACCGGCGCCGCCCGGAGCCATTGTTGTTGGCCGGCCGGAGATCGGGCAGGCTAATTCACAATTCGCAAAGCCAGCTAATAGAAAGGTGATACTGTTCCAGTGGTGCGGATCGACGGATAAACTAGCCAGTGCTATTTATAGCTGGACAGTGGACAACATAAATCGGAGATGCGAATGTATACGGTCGATAATTTAGGAGGTGGAAACGTGGAAAACCGTACCGTTTACCTCGTGATCCAATCCGATCGTTGCCTGAGAAACCATGCGCATGTGTATTTGCATAGGAGCCGCCATAAGCATGTTAAATTGAGTATCATGATTCTCTTTGTCTGGCTGCTAGTAAGTTCCTGAGTCAACTGGCTGCTAGTTTTTTTTTCTGTGGGAGCAACTGGCTGCTAGTTAGCCAACATGAAGAACGAATTTCAAAAATGTTTCTTCATCCACAGCGCGCGGTCTTTTGGATTGGTTAGAAAATCTCACAGATTGGATTATAGTGACAAGCTTGGGCGGTAACGGGAAGGCCCTAAGCATTTCTTCTCGGGAGACATTTTTGGTCGGGAGAAATCGGATACTGACCGTGACCGGGTGTAAAAGTAGGGTTCACGTAGGTTTGAGGGGATCGCACGCCTCCAAAGGGTGCGGCTCATATCTTTATATAATGAAAGGATAGAGATACAAATACAAAGTATATATGGTAAGTCAAGTCCTATTCGTATACAGGAAGGAGTCTAACACCCTCCCTCAATCTTAACCGGTATCAAGAAGACATCAAACAAAGGAAGTGGAAGCGGCTTTGTGAAGACATCAAGAAGTTGATCTTTAGATAAGATGAACTTGATCTGTAGTATCTTTTGTGCAATGCGTTCCCTCACAAAATAAAAATCAACTTCGATATGCTTCATCCTTGCATAAAGATAGGATTAGATGATAGGTAAGTGGCGCCAATATTATCACACGAAAGAACCGGAGGCACATCTTGAGGGATACCCAATTCTCGCAGCGAGGACTGTACCCAAAAGAGTTAAGCTGTAGCATTGGCAACAACTTTGTACTCAGCTTCCATACTACTCCGAGAAACGGTAGCTTGCTTCCGAGCATTGGGGGCGATCAAATTTGAACCAAGAAACACAACATATCCCCGCGTGGATCACCGATCATCCGGACTCCCTGCCCAATCCGCATCAGAAAAGGAAGACAACAACATAGAAGAAGCAGGCCGAAGATGTAGTCCAAACGAGGCAGTGAGAAGAACGTAACGCAGAATGCGTTTAACTGCCGACCAATGGGTATCACGTGGTGCATGAAAATACTGACAGACACGGTTAACTGCAAGGAAATATTTTGTCGAGTGATAGTGAGGTATTGTAGAGCACCAACAATACTGCGATACTCAGTAGCGTCATCAGCAGCAAGAAGCACACCAGTGTCAGCAGAAAGCTTCTTAGTCACAGACATGGGTGTGGAAACAGACTTACACTTCAGCATCCCAGCACGACAAAGAAGATCCAAGAAATACTTTTTCTGAGTGAGTGAGAGACCAGCAGCAGTATGTGTAACCTCCAGACCCAAAAGATACATCGTGACCTTAGGGCGCTGTGGAAGAAACAGAGACGTGTCTGCACTAGATGGAACAAAGCCATGTGACCGAAGGGCTGAACCAAGACAGGCATGCCGGGCAACCGGGGGAAGGAGGTGGGGGTGTTGTTTGAGACCATAGATTGCCTTGATCAGCAGACAAAGATGTTGAGGCTGATCAGGATCAACAAAACCAGAAAGTTGACGCATGTAAACTTCTTCCTCTAAGACACCATGGAGGAATGCGTTCTGAACATCCAACTGACGAAGAGACCAACCACGATGAATTTCAAGGTGAGAATAAGATGAATGGTGGTAGGCTTGACAACAACACTAAAAGTGTCGTCGTAATCAAGACCATAACATTGTTTAAAACCTTTGGCAACTAGGCGTGCTTTATAGGGTTCAACAGATCCATCAACATGCTTCTTGACTTTAAAGACCCATTTGGAGTCACAACACCGACGACGCTTCCATTTCACGACGAGGCATCGACTCCCCTCATATCACCGGCTTGTCGTACACCTTGCATCACAATGGTGGATCCTGTAACACGGTGTCCCTCGCAGCACCACTAGCAATACGGCGGTGTCACGACAACAATGATGTAAAAAAAAGATAGTTATAAAAGTAGGGAAATACCACGCAGCAACAACGGTGCTAATTTTCACACAATGATAATGAGTGAGAAGCTCCTAGCTAGATATATTCTCGCTAAAAATAGAAGTAGTTTCTAGGTAGATAAATTTTCACCAACAACGTGCTATCACGTGAAGTCAAGGCCAGCACATGCATGCTAGAGTGAACACACAAGCGCGCGCAAGGTTTGTGCAAAGTACAGACAAGGCGATCACGCGTCATTAAAGAACAGAGATCCGACGGTGCTGCGAGCGGTTTACGCGTGCTTAAATTCAGTTTGAAACGTTTTCCCAAATTAGTAAAAGGTATGGCAGTCCGGTTCGGTCCCGCGCTAGTTCGGCTCCATATATGGAGACCATGAGCTACGGTACGAGCACTAATAAGTTGAATCGACTCTCGGCATCACGGTATCGATCGCGTGCTAGCTGCTCGTCAGTTTTGCACGTACGCCAACCCGGCGACGGCACGCGCGCGCGAACTTGACACCTCACGATGGCAACGACGGCGCACCTGATCCTGCTCGCCGTCGCCGTGTCGTTGATGCTGCAGATCGCCGCCGTGTCGGCGGCGCCACCGTCGGGATCCCGCGGCGGCGGCGTTACGCTGCGCGTGGATAGTAGACAGGTGCGCATATATATGGCTAGCTAGTTGCTCGTCGTTGGTGCAAGTTCATGGATCGAATTCGCCGTCGGTTCCGACAGCTAGCTGTGTTATCTGCATATTTTTTCTTCTTCTCAAACTACCTGGATGTTGACTATATAGACGGCTTTTTTGGGCCATAAAATCACATGCAATCAAGCGTTTTAAGCTGCATGTACGTATGACTTACATACTTACGTGTGCATGCAGGTGGTGGTGGACAACGGGTTGGTGCAGGTGTCGCTGTCGAGGCCCGGGGGCCACATCACCGGCGTCCGCTACGGCGGGGAAGGGGCGAACCTGCTGCACTCCAGCAGGAGCAGAAACACAGGCGGGTTAGTACATGCTTCATGCTTGCTTGCGTGTCAATTAATTTGTTCTGGTAATTAGTTAAACAGGATCTGTATGTATGATTTGTAATTAACTTTTTGCAGGTACTGGGATATGGTGTGGGACATCCCGGGCTCCGATCAACGAGACTTGCTCAATTCGTACGTGATCGCGAATTAACTTAATCGCATTGTCTTGAGAAATAGATGAAGTGTACTAAAGCTAGAATTAATCGCTATGTTGTGTACGTACGTAGGCTGGATGGCTCGGAGTTCAGGGTGGTAAAGCAGAGCGACGAGCAGGTGGAGCTGTCGTTCCGGAGCACGTACAACCCGGAACGTCGGAACGGCGTCCGGCTCAACGTCGACAAGAGGCTGGTGATGCTCAAGGGCAGCTCCGGGTTCTACAGCTACGCCATCCTGGAGCACGACGCGGACACACCGGCCATCGACATCACCCAGGCCCGGCTCGCCTTCAAGCTCAACACGGACAGGTTCAACTACATGGCCGTCTCGGACGACGTACAGCGGTACATGCCGCGGGCGGCCGACCGGGAGTCGCCCCGCAGCTCCCCGCTGGCGTACAAGGAGGCCGTGCTGCTGGTCGACCCGGCGGAGCCGCAGTTCAAGGGGGAGGTGGACGACAAGTACCAGTACACGCTGGACACCAAGGACAACAGGGTGCACGGGTGGGTCAGCACTAGCAGCGGCCAGCCGAGCCACGTCGGCTTCTGGGTCGTCACCCCGAGCAGCGAGTTCAAGAGCGGCGGGCCGCTCAAGCGCGACCTCACCTCGCATGTCGGCCCGACGTGCATCAGCATGTTCCATGGGAGGCACTACGTCGGGGACGACATTGTGGCGCGCATCGGGGACGGTGAGCAGTGGAAGAAGGTCATGGGCCCCGTGTTCGTCTACCTCAACTCTAACTCGCAGAAGGGAGACCCGCGGGCGCTCTGGGAGGACGCCAAGGCGACGGCCCAGGCTGAGGCCAAGAAGTGGCCCTACAGCTTCCCGGAGTCGCCGGACTTCCACAAGGCCGGCGAGAGAGGCTCCGTCACCGGCCGATTGCTCGTAAGGGACAGGTACGTGAGCAGGGACAACATGCCTGCTCGGGCAGCTTACGTTGGCCTGGCCGCGCCGGGGCAGCCTGGCTCGTGGGCGACGCAGAGCAAGGGCTACCAGTTTTGGACGACGGCGTCGAACACTTCCGGCGAGTTCACCATTGGCAACGTCCGGGCAGGGGAGTACAATCTATATGCGTGGGTTCCCGGGGTTCTCGGCGATTACATGAACACCACCCGCGTCACCGTAACACCCGGTTAGTACTGCTAGATACTGCTACTAGCTAGCGTCTCAGTTTGCAAATTTGATCGAGCACCAACTCTGTACTGTTTTGTTGACGATCTGGTTTGAAACTTTGAAACAGGCGGTGCAATCAACCTCGGCGATCTTGTGTACGAGGCTCCGAGATCAGGGCCGACGCTGTGGGAGATCGGCGTTCCTGACCGGAGCGCGAAGGAGATGTTCGTCCCCGACCCCGACCCGAAGTACCTCAACAAGCTCTTCCAGAACAAAGACAGGTTAGTGCCTCGTACTTCAGATATATAGTTCAGCGAGAGTTCTATTAGCCTTTGGTCATGATCTGATCTGACAGGTTTAATTGGTCTGGTTCCACAGGTACAGGCAGTACGGTTTGTGGGAGAGGTACGCCCAACTGTACCCGACGGACGATCTCGTCTACACCGTCGGCGAAAGCCATCACTCCAAGGACTGGTACTTCGCACATGTCACAAGGTAAGACACACAATATGGGTCCATTTCCACTTTAGTCCAAGCCAAAACGGCATAGGTACTGATCGGCGTTAATCTGTCGTGCAGAAAGGTCGGCGACGACATCTTGCCGACGACGCGGCAGATCCGTTTCCGCCTGGGCCGCGTCGTGCCCGGCGGCACCTACACCTTGCGCGTCGCCCTCGCGGCCGCTCACGCGGCGAGGCTGCAGTTCCAGGTGAACGGGGCGACGAGGCGTGTGGGCGGGGTCTTCGGGACGCCGGCGTTCGGTGACGGCAACGCGATCGCTAGGCACGGCGACCACGGCACGCAGTGGAGCTTCGAGTTCCCCATCAGTGGGAGGCTGCTCCGGGAAGGCGACAACACCATCCACATCACGCAGACGAGGGCGAACGGCATATTCTTAGGGGTCATGTACGACTACATACGGTTTGAAGGACCTCCCGGTTCTTCCTAAAACATAGTTTTTTCTTTTCTTTTTGAGTGATCTAGAACAGAGTTGCTTGTTGCTTGTTGAGATGTTTTGGAAGACTAAGTTGAACATGAATATTTGTATATAGCTAATTTCCTTTTTCAAATTGTTAATGGGTGCCATTGTGCGACGGTCCCATGGCCCCACAGTCGACCAGCCTATCTTCCACACCCCTAAGGAAAAAAAAAACGCTGCGGGAGGAACCCATTGGGCCGGCTCAGTCACGCCTGGACACGAAACTCCTTGAGGCGAGACGGAAGAGAGAGCAACTAGTTAACGAGCGCTTCTTCGGGGCTCAGAACGATCGGCGTCGGCTTGGCGTGGCTACCATTCGCTACGGTATGTCGCGCTCTCTGGCGTTCCTTCAGATTTTGTTTTTTATTTTATTTTTCTACACGTGTTTTCTGCTTTTTAAACGGGTTTTTTCAGATTTTTTTCAACATTTTGGTTTTCCACCGGTCTATCTTAGCTTTTCAATCAAAAAAATGTGAAAAAAAATTGCGCGAAAAAACGCGTTTTTTTTCCCTTTCACGAGAGTCACGGTTTTACTTCCGCGAGCGGCATGGTTTTGTTTTCGCGAGAGTCACGGCCGTGCCACTCGAAAAGGAAAAAAAATACGTTTTTTGTTTTTTTTTCTTTTGCTAGAGTCACAGGTTTGCTTCCGCGAGAGGCACGAATGTGCTTTCGCGAGAGTCACGGTCGTGCCTCTCGGAAAGGAAAAAACGTGTTTTCTATTTTTTTTTTCTTTTGCGGGAGTCACGGTTTTGCTTCCACGAGGGGCACGTTTGTGCTTTCACGAGTCATGGTCGTGCCTCTCGGAAAGGAAAAAACGTGTTTTCTAACTTTTTTTTCCTTTCACGAGAGTCACGATTTTGCTTCCGCGAGAGTCACGGTTGTGCTTTCACGAGAGTCACGGCCGTGCCTTCTTGAAAACGAAAAAAAATGCGTTTTCTCTTTTTTTTTTCCTTTCGTGAGAGTCGCGGTTTGCTTCCGCGAGAGGCACGGTTGTGATTTCGTGAGAGGCACGGGCGTGCCTCTTTCGGAAAGGAAAAAACCCGTGCTCTCCGGTTCGGTTTTTTCGTCCGATTTTTTCTTGAAAAGAAAGTTCGTCAAAACCTATCAACATGGGTTCTAGTTTTGAAGATCTCGACGCGAGGAATCCAACGGTGAAAGCGGTTCGAGATTTGGACGCACGGTTTGAGAGATAAAACATTTTGAATAAACGGATCTATGAAAAAAGGAAAAACTCTCCGGTTGCGACAAATGGCGAGCTGCATGTGCGCCACTTGTCGCAACCAGGGAAATTAAAGTGATCTTTACAACGAGTACTCCTTAATTAGTGATTTCGGACGAAAGATAGCGGCGCAGTATGCTGCTATATATAGCACTGGCATTGCATTGGTGTCATGTTTTGTCAAGCCAAAATCGATCGAAAGGCTCTGAGCTATGACCAAGTGGACGTGGTGTGTCACTGTGTCGTGCCTCGTCTAGGAAGACGTTGCCGTACCATGGGAGTCCAGCCTTACGGTCAAGTCGCTGCTCGTCGACTTTCTATGGGTTGTCCCAGTTCAGTTCAGGCGTCGAGTCCCTTGTGGTGACGACGATGTCGAAGAATCACGAAACGAAGTCGGTGAGCTCTGGCCTGATCGACTGCTAACACACTATGCATCGCATGGGGCAGTGAAAGCAGTGGAACCAAATGGACTTGCGTGCGGCGGGCGAGAGATAGCGTGGGAGAGCGACTTGCGTGCAGGAGGATGAAAGGGAGTGGTGGGGGCAGTGTATCGACGAAGACTAATATACGCAGCAGACAAGTGGACCGACGAGGAGTCCTGCTTTTCTTCTCTCCCCAATCGCGAACTACTGCAGAAACAGTACATTGGCTGACGTGGCACGCGCGAGGAACCCTCCTTGATGCGTATCTTATTGTTTGGATCCGATAACTTCCACACGTGTGATGTATCGGGTAGTTGTGTCACACGCCTCGTGTGATATGGATGAGAACCAGCCCCGCGACCCCCTTGCGCGATCGAAAACCGTGTGTGGGTGAATCGCTAAACGCCCACACACCGGCACTCAATGGTAAAACAGATGTGTGGGCGAACTATGTCACACACCACACACGCCTTGTCTACGCGTGGCGACGTAAAATCACCAGATTGCGCCAAGATTCACGCGTATAATCTTGGGACGATGATGGATGCGTGTGGTCGAGATGGTCAACGCCCACACGTGTGGACGTTAACATTTCCGTATTGTTTTGGATAGCACTGGCGTCGTCCCCTCAGAAAAAAAAACACTGGCGTCGGTGGCATTTTTTGTCAAGCCAAAATCAGTCGAAAGGCCTGAGTGGTCAAGTCGCCGCTCGTCAACTTTCTACCGGTTGGCCCAGTTCAGTTCAGACGCCGGGTCCCTTGTGGCGACGGCGATGTCGACGAATCACGAAACGAAGTTGGCGAGCTTTGGCCTGATCGACTGCTAACACACGCATCGCATCGCATGGGGCAGTGAAAGCACTGCAACCAAATGCACACCTACTATTTCTTGGCCTCGATCAGAGTTTCCGCTCCAACTAACGGGGTCACCAGCCACATCGCCCAACACACGCACGACGTTGTTCTGTCCCGCGGGCGTCGACGTACGTGGCATTGATTTTCCGCCACCATGCACTGGTCTCCGCTGCATTATTGTCGCCGCGTCTTTCCACAGGCGACCACTTCGTCAACAGTGGGCGGCGGTCGGACGGACCAAGACGACGACTGACCGTGGACGGGCTGGTGAACTGGACTAGTATATCCAACAGAACCATGCGGTGCCGATGTGCAGCGCGCACACCACTACTGTCTGCCCAGGCCCAGCGCCCACCAACCACCCAGCATGCATCCTCCTCCAAAGCTGCTGCTCCTCCTCGCGGTGCTGCTCGCCGCCTCACCGCATGCGCTGGCGGAGCGGCCACCGACGGCGGCCGCCTGCACGCCGCAGGAGCGGGACGCGCTGCTGGCCTTCAAGCAAGGGATCACCATCAGCAGCGACGTCCTCGCCTCATGGCGCGAAGACGACTGCTGCCGGTGGAGGGGCGTCCGGTGCAGCAACCGGACCGGCCATGTCGTTGCGCTCAATCTTCGAGGCCAGGGACTGGCCGGCGAGATAAGCCCTTCCTTGCTCTCCCTGCCGCACCTGGAGCATCTTGATCTCAGCTCCAACCGCCTCGTGGGCCCGGCTGGCAGTATTCCCGAATTTCTGGGTTCCCTGGGAAACCTGAGATATCTCGACCTATCCGGAGCGCCGTATTCGGGGGAAGCGCCGTTTTCTGGCCAAGTGCCCCCCCACCTTGGCAACCTCTCCAAGCTGCAACATCTTGACCTCTCAAGCAATAGAAATGTGTCCTCCAACGATCTTTCCTGGTTAACACGTCTGCCATTCCTAAGGTTTCTCGGCCTGAATTTCGTGGACCTGAGTAGGGTGGCTGACTGGGCTCGTGTGGTGAACGCCCTTCCTTTGAGGTCCCTTCATCTTGAAGGCTGCTCGCTGACAAGTGCCAACCAATCGCTCCCACACTCAAACCTTACCACAACTCTTGAGGTGCTCGACCTTGCTCTCAACAACTTTGACCAGCCAGTCGCGTCTTGTTGGTTCTGGAACCTAACAAGACTCAAGCGGCTCTACCTTGAAGTTAACAACGGCGCCCTGTATGGTCCACTTCCTGATGCATTGGGGGGTATGGTACGCTTGCAAGAACTATCCTTCAGAGAGAGTGGCAGCCACATGATGAGCATGGGCTCGGCAGACTTGAAGAACCTATGCAACTTGAAGTTCCTGTCCCTTGACTTTTGTTTCTCAGACGGACTCGAAGCGGAGAGGCTCCCGCAATGTTCCTCAGACAAATTGCAGGAATTGCACCTGATGGGAAACCAATTGACAGGAACTCTAGCGGATTGGATGGGACACCGCACCAGCTTAGTCATTCTTGATCTCAGTTCAAACAACATTACTGGGCCTATACCGGAATCTATAGGGCGGTTTACAGATTTGAGGGTTCTAGACCTTGGGAACAACAACCTGACTGGACACGTGCCACCTGAAATCGGTACTCTCGCTAATTTGGCTAGGTTGGGTCTTGGTGGGAATCACTTGGATGGTCTGATTACAGAAAGACACTTCCATGGTCTAAAAAGCTTAGAGCACATATACTTATCTCACAACCAACTGAAGATTGTGGTGGGTTCAGAATGGGTTCCTCCCTTTAGACTGCAAGAAGCCAGCTTTGCATCTTGCCAGATGGGTCCTCTGTTTCCTGCATGGCTTAAGTGGCAAGTGGATCTTACTTACCTTGACATCTCAAGCACAGGAATAACCGATAGGTTTCCAGATTGGTTCTCTAGTTCCTTCTCAAAGATCACATACTTGGATATCTCCAATAACCAAATAAGTGGTGTCTTGCCAAAAAATATGGGTAACATGTCACTGGGAGCATTATATTCTAGTTCAAACAATATATCTGGTAGAATACCTCAATTGCCCAGAAATCTAGAAACATTGGACATATCAAGAAACTCTTTATCAGGATCACTGCCATCAGATTTTGGGGCTCCAAACCTAACTCTAATAAGTCTATTCTCCAATTACATCACAGGTCAAATTCCACTGTTTGTATGTGAACTGAACTTGTATTCCTTGGATTTGGCCAACAATCTTCTTGAAGGAGAACTTCCTCAATGTTTCAGCACAAAAGACATGACTTTTCTATTGTTAAGTAACAATAGATTCTCTGGCAAGTTTCCGCCATTTCTAGAAAACTGCACCACGCTATCTTTTTTAGATCTGGCAAGGAACAGATTCTCTGGAACATTGCCAATGTGGATTGGGAACTTGGGGGAACTACAATTTCTACGGCTGAGCAACAACATGTTCCACGGGCATATTCCGAATAATATCACAAGTCTCAGGAAACTTTATCATTTGAATCTGGCCGCCAATGGGATATCAGGTTCCATACCTCATCATCTATCAAATCTAACAATGATGACAACACCATATGTACATGTCCCTGGCACCGTCGTTGCAGGTTTCCAAATTATAGTTGGTGATATGCCAGTAGTCATCAAGAGGCAAGAACTTAAATACAAAGGTGTTGGTGTTTTGGAGATATTGAGCATTGACTTCTCTTGCAACTATTTAACGGGTAAAATTCCAGAGGAAATAACGTCTCTTGGTGGATTGATAAATCTGAACTTGTCATGGAATCAATTGAATGGAGGGTTACCTAAGAAGATTGGGAACATGCAGATGTTGGAGTCACTTGACTTCTCAAACAATGATATTTCAGGAGAAATTCCGTCAAGCTTGTCAAATCTAACATATTTGAGCATTCTGGACCTGTCATATAATCATCTAGCAGGAATAATACCATCAGGAGGTCAACTTGACACTCTTTACGCGGAGAACTCATCCATATACAATGGCAACATTGGCCTTTGTGGTCCCGTCCTCCATAAAAGTTGCTCAGTCAACAATAATGCACCACAGCCTGACCATCAAGAGAGAAGTGAAAAAGTTTCGGACTCGACGTTGTTCTTTTACTTTGGACTTGGGTCAGGGTTTCAGGCTGGCCTCTGGATTGTGTTTTGTGCTCTGCTCTTCAAGAAAACATGGAGGATTGCTTATTTCTGCTTCTTTGACAAGGTGCATGACAAAGCCTATGTGTTTATTGTTGTCACTTGGCGCAGGTTAGCCAGGAAAAGGTAACTATAGTTCAAGACTTCAAGTACTATATTTAATTAGCTTATGATGAGTGTCAGTCTATCATATGGGTAGTACGAATAAATGGAAGTGAATAGCTTGCTCTACTGTGTATCGGAACTGTGTATGCCTTTTTTACTTTCGGTAAACTTGTAATAATGAATGTTGCATGCAACCGTTATTGGTTTGTACTCCCTCCGTTCCTAAATGTAAGTTTCTTTGGACATTTCAAATGGACTACAACATACGGATGAATGTAGACATATTTTAGATTGTAGATTCACTCATTTTGCTTCGTATGTAGTCACTTGTTGAAATATCTAAAAAGACTTAGTGATACGGTCACTGCAGGTATTCTTGTCGTTCCTCCATTACTGTCAAGTAAAACATCTTCCAACCGAGAGACTCGCTATGAAAACAAGATGCAAAAGTATGTGGTTCCCGCTCTACGTCATAAGAAGATCATGTGTGCTACAGAACAGAGGGGGCTCTTAGGTGTGAAGCCTGTTCTATATGCTACTGAAAGGAGATGGTCATATGCTCTACCGATTGAACGCAACAACATCGCTATAAATAATTCTTTTGTTTGTTCGGTTGCTCCTCAGATTATGCCTCGGAAGGAAGTGAAGCCCACGTTTAGAACACCCTGTGATTACTTCTATCTAGGCCAGCAGAGTGAAAGTTTGAAGGCTGCACCATCAAGTTAATTTTTGTGTCAGCCTAGAAATCATACATGCAAGTATACGTACGTGTGTCCTTTTTATTTGCTTTCTACAGTTTGTTCAGATTTGGTAGTTTTCTTTTTATTTGCTATGTACAATTTGTAACAGATGAGGACTCCTCATCGCTTCCTAGTTCAGGTTGGAGTTGATACAGAAAAATATTCAGAAAAGTCATCTTATGATTGGCGCATATCTGAGTTCCTGCGTTCCATGATTTGGATCATTGATTGCATGTGTTCTGGCTGACTTGATTCCCAGGGCGCTGGCTTCGTTTTAATTCTTGATCAATCAGGGGTCAATCCGATCTTTATTTTGTTTAATCTGCTTCTACCACCTCACGTCTTCCATGTGCTAGTTACTCCGTCGCCGCCGCCGCCGCCGATCATCATTAGTCTAAACCAATCCATCTAGCTAGCTACTACTCGTTCATGTACAGAATCACCACTGCAGCTATATATATTCGGCCTGTTCTAATTCATCTTCTTCCGTTCAAGTTTTACTCTGCTAGCTCTTATCGTCAGTGAAAGATCAAGGCCACCTCATAAAATCGTCTCAAAGCTACTTGAGGCATATCACTTAGGGTGTGTTTGGATTGCTACCAACTCTGACCATTCCAAAAGATTAGCTAGCCCATACAGTTTGGCAGCCGTTTGAACTACTACCAAAATATTGGCGCGCCTAGTTCGCCCGCGGCACGCCCATGTAAATCTTGCCAATCGCTGGCGAGCCGCGGGCGCAGAAAAGCTCCGCCAAAAGATTGGCACGGCGACTCTGTCTCCTAATCCACTGTGGGCCCAATATAATATTCCTTTTCTATTCGCATGCAGTGCATGCAGACGCTCGTTTTTTATTATTTTACCTGCAACTAATCGGGTTTCCTCGCAACGATTAGCAACTGCCCATTGTTAATGGAAAAAAGGCTGGTACATGCGGATCCGGCTTGCCTGCTCCCTTCCCATGCTCCCATCCGTGCTCCCACTTCATCCTACAGCTATCTTTTTTCTTTTCTTTTTTTAATCTAATCATCTCCCCCCTCTGATTTTGAGGAGGTGGGGCCGGGCCTTATTTTATTCCAATTAAAACAAGGGCACACGCCGGGGGAGCAGGCAAGTCTCTTCCGGTACATGCAGCTTGTTGTTAGCGGAAAAAGGCTAGTACATGCAGCTTGTTTTAGCAAAAAAGAAAGAAAAGTAAATGCATGCAGCATGGTCCTGCGGCTCGGCGTGATTAGCAACTTCCGGCCATAGCAGTCTCATGACATTATGTTGTTGTTTTTCTCTTGATTGCATCTTCACTTTAATCTATATATTTTCAGAAAGTTTGTAATAGACATGTCAATTATTCCCAAGAATAGTATGATGATCAAGTCGATGGTTGCAAACCAAACGGAAGTCTGTTTTTGCCAAAAATTTGGTCATTGCAATGGCTACAATCCAAACAGCCATGACTTGCCAATATTTTGGTCATGCCCTGGAATTAGTCTTGCTAATTTTTTGGTGGGGCAAGATTGGGCTCAATCCAAACAGCCCCTTATATTTGGTAACGGAGGGAGTACTACTTATGAGTTATGATTAACCCCAGTGCTTTTGGAGCATAGATACAGCTAATACTAAAAAGGCATCAGGCATGTCGGAAAAAACGCATAGTGAAGCTGCTGCTTAGAGCATCTCCAGCCGCGTCCCCAACAGGCCCCCCAGGGCGACTTTTGGGGTGCCGGCGCCAAACAAAAGCCCCAGTCGCGCCCTCAAGACGCCGGCTCGGCCCGTTTTTTAGCCCGGCGATCCCCGGCCGAACCCAGCGCGCTGGGGGCGCTCGGGGGCTCCGGCGGAAGGGAAAAACACGCCTGGGCCACACTGTTAGGCGAAAAGTCAAGGAAATCGCGGAGCACCAGCCGATCCCGACGCCGCCCACCGCCCAGCACCGCTAGATAGGTCATTCCCCGTCCGAAAGGAGAGAAGGTTTCACCGCGGCAACCTCTTCACCACCTTCCAGGCGAGTTTTTTCGGTGCTCCGGCCGCGCAGGGCGGTATACCGGCGGTTGTGCGCCTACGACGCCCGCCAGGTGTTCGGCAATTTGTCTGCCCAGCCCGGCGATGGACTCGGACGACGAGGAGGCGCTCGCGACGTTGCTGGAGGAGGTAGCCGAAGCCAACGTCCAGGAGGAGGAGCATCTCATGGTCCTCGCCGCCCTCGTCGGCCTGCTCGCGAGCAATGAAAAGTCGCGGCGAGGTGGCTCGGCGCCGGGGCGGCTGAAAGCAAAAACCGGCATCGTCTGGAAGGCTAATGCATGCTCTACTCCGACTATTTCGCTGACGCTCCATTGCACGGCGAAAAAACATTTCGGCGCCGTTATCGGATGAGCCGAAATCTTTTCCTCAGGATTGTGAATTCCATCCGGGAGTTCGACAGCTACTTCAAGTGCAAGAAGGATTGCACCGGCACACTTGGATTCACCGCAATCCATAAGTGCACGACAGCTATGAGGATGCTTGCATACAGAGCTCCCGGTGATTCACTCGACGACTATGGGCGCATGGCCGAGTGCACGACCATTTAGTGTTTCTACAAGTTCTGCAGGGCAGTGGTGGCAGTGTTTGGACCGCAATACTTGTGATCACCCAATGCTGAAGACACTGCTCGGATCCTAGCACAGAATGCAGCAAGAGGATTTCCTGGGATGCTTGGAAGAATCAACTGCATGCATTGGAAATGGAAGAATTATCCATTTGCTTGGCAGGGGATGTACAAAGGCGCCAAAAGCGGTTGCAGTGTGGTACTTGAGGCAGTGGCCACACAGGACCTCTGGATTTGGCACTCCTTCATTGGGATGCCAGGAACTCACAATGACATCAACGTCCTGCAGTGCTCCCCTGTCTTTGCCAAGCTTGTTGAAGGTCATTCTCCTCCTGTGAACTTCCAGGTCAATGGGCGGCACTACAACAAGGGGTACTACCTAGCTGATGGCATCTATCCAAGATGGTCTACATTTGTGAAAACTATCTCAAACCCTGTGTCAGGAGGCAAGAACTCCCACTTTGCGAAGGTCCAGGAGGCTTGCAGGAAGGATGTCGAGCGGGCATTTGGTGTGCTCCAATCTCGATTTGTTGTTGTCCGGTACCCTGCCCAAACCTGGTTGAAAGATCAAATGTGGGAGATCATGACTTGCTGTGTCATGTTGCACAACATGATCACTGAGAGCGAGCAGGAAGAGCCAGTGTTTGACACTGAACCATATTACAGGCAGGGTCCTCTTGCGCAAGTTGATCACCACTACGGCAACTGGACTGCCTTCATCAATATCGTCGGGAGATCCGAGACCCACAGGTGCATCAACAACTGTAGCACGATCTGGTGGAGCACCTATGGAGGCTCAAGGGCAACGCCTAGCTCGACATGTGATGAAATAAGAGTTTTTATTTGTTGAACTAAATGATTTGTATTGAATTATTTGTTGTTGAACTATTTGATTTCTATTGATTTTCGGTAATGAACTATGTGATAATAAAATTACTTGTGTTGAATTTGCGTCGAACCACGGCGAATATGGAACGATTTGCGCCGATATCAGGCTGATTTGTCGCCGAAATTGGGCCGAAAAGCGGGTGCAAATGGGCCGATATCGGCACTGGGGTGACTGGGGGGCTGGGAACCCAATCACCCCCAACGCTGATTTTTTGCGCCGGCTCGCCCCCAGGCGGCGATTTTCAAGCGTCCTGGGGGGGGGGGGCAACGGCTGGAGATGCTCTTACACACAACCAATACAAGTGACATTGGACAGAGAGAGACTCACTTTAGAAACCCTAAGACATTTTCTTCTCCATTACCTTAGCTTAAACTTTGAAAATGTCATTCCAGTATTTGGGCCTTTTGAAAAAACCAGGAGATATATGAACTACATTTCTTTTTCCTTTGAAAAAAGTATTATTCTCCAAGATAAAGGCTACCACACGTAAACCGAGCCACAAAAAACATGTAATGCTAGGGAGTGTTTGGTTGAGGGACCAACTGTCATGGAATAGAATGGTTCCATTCCAGAGGAACGGGTCCGTTTCATTCCTGTGTTTAGTAGGAGCAAAAGAGCAGAACGGGTTGGTTCCGTTCCACTGTTTGGTTGGAAGCACAGAATGAAAAATGGAATGACTTAAAATTCAAAATTTCGGCAACATTTCATTTGTATTTTCAAGGAAGACAACATAACAATATATATTGACAATCTTAACATATAAATGACAACACATATAACACACTTTTCAACAAAGTGCACATAATTAACACAGTTAAGAGTCATACATGTGTAGTTGACATACGAAATTTCCAAAAGCGACCAAAGTCCAATAAAGCCATACATGTCAAGTTCACATACTTGACAGCCACATGTCAAGTTCACATACAGAATCTCCAAAAGCAATCAAAGTGCACTACAGCCATACATGTCAAGTTCACATACTTAACAACCATACAACCATATCGAATTTAGAAGTTCTTCTTGACATACCTACTCACCCAAACGGACTTGTTGATTTGGGTAAGTTTCATAAAGGCTCTTGCAGTCTTGGGGTTGTCAACAAGATGAGCATAGTAGTGGGCTAGGTGCTCTTCATCAAAATCTGGCAATTAGGATATTACATCCCAAAGGTCATCGGATATGTCATCATAATCTCCGCTAGACTTCACAAGCGCTTCAGCCACAAGTTTGAACCCATCTTTGAGAGTGATAACTAGTAGATCATCAACAACGTGCTTTACCTTAGCCTTCTTTTTGGGTGGTGCTTTGGGGTCAGAAGACTCACCAACATTTGGTGACGTGTTGACCTCACCATTCTCCTCGTCTTCGAGATCAATAGAAAGAAGGTCGTTGCCAGACCTAGCATTCTGCCCCCATTGTCCCATAAATGGAAGCCATGGCATGATAGTGTTCAATTGGGGTATTCAAGAAGGGGGCATCAGCTTTGTGGGTCTACAAACATTGTGCAAATTACTTAGCATA
Organism: Aegilops longissima; assembly: GCA_021605205.1. NCBI lineage: Eukaryota > Viridiplantae > Streptophyta > Magnoliopsida > Poales > Poaceae > Aegilops > Aegilops longissima. Next base: position 117,934,497 of record CM038681.1, read on the forward strand.
ATGCAAACATAAATGGCATCACGCATCAGCTAAAACGGTTGCATCATGTGCTGACCCTTCCCAACCAGCCAACACATACGTGAAGCGGAGATCAAAATCTACCGCTGCCATCACATTTTGGGTTGTAAAGGCCTTCCTACCACGAAAAGAATGCTCCACATCTTTGGTAACACCTGCTCGCACATGTGTACCATCGATAGCTCCAATACAATCCTATATAGGGACAAGTAGTAAATACCATATCATATAGCCTACATACCTAAGGAATAGTTTTAGAAATTACCTTAAAATATGGGTCAAACCGATGATTTCCTGCAATTTTTGTGGGGGTCTCCAATGATGGTGGCCGTATATAATCATTACGAAGCTCGCCTATGGCGTGAAGAGCCTTTCTAAAATAGATGCTGGTTGTGCCATATGATCTACAAAAATTGGCTGACACAACCCTATTCCGAAGGTTATGCCCAATTGTATGCAAGAACATCGCCAATTGTTGCTCCACGGTAAGATGTGGACTGTCTTCTAGCAACTTGCGATCCCTCAATATGCCACACAAATTAAAAAATGCAGCTCTTTCAAACCTTAACATGTTTTTGCACAACACATCACTTTGCCATATTTTTTGGTTTAGATAATCAAATCTGATTCGATCTCTTTCATGCATCGGCCCATAGGTAATGCATGGTCTTCTTTTCCTTATTACAGCCCGAACAATGACTGCCATTGCAGCTAGTGCCACAAAAACAGCAGCTCCCCTAACCATCTTTTTTCTTTTGTTCATCTTCTTGACCATCTACAACATGTATTTTGGTACAAATCAGGAAAATAGACAACTGATTTTAACAAGAGGAACCGGCCGCATGATTTCAACATATATATTGCAGAAGTACACTGGACAACATGTAGCATTGACGGTTGGGAATATACATGAGCAGCAGCAACATATACAAGAGGAAGGGATTGTTGGTTTTACCTTGAGAAGAGGTGTTGTGCTGCACCTCTTCTGCCGCTGTCAGCTCGCCGGAAGCCGTCGCCGCCCCGCTGCTAATCTTTTGCAAGCCGCTGCAAGAAGATCCAGTCCGAGCTCACCTTGTTCTGCTGCAGATCACGAGAAAAAAAAGAGGGGTTAGCGTGCACAGGGGAAGGAAGGAACTGGCCGGCGGGGAAGGGAGGAACCGGCCGGTGGGGAAGAGAGGAACTGGCCGGCGCTGCTCAGATCGCTGGAGGGGGAGAGAGAGGAGGGGAGGCGACGCACCTGGGAGGCCGAGGGGATAGGGCTGCGAGAGAGTGCGAGAGTGAGCGGTTCCGCGTGGTCCGGCCCTTTTCAAGGTCTCACCTCGTTCCGCATCTGGGCCGAGTATTCGGTCCGGGGGAACCGGTGGGTGCCGTTCCACTTGTCTAACCGAACGCAAGAACGAGGCCTGGTAATGGGTCAGACCCATGCCATTCCGGTCCATGACTTCAACCAAACACACCCTTAGTGAAGGACGACTGAAGAGCACAAAACATGGCATGGTGGTATCCAGCATATTGAGAACCGAGCCCCATGCTGCTCCCGCGAGCGGCCCGGGCGCAACCCTAGCCCCCTGCTGCCGCCACCCCCACCTCGCCTCTCCCCTCTCTCGCCGCAGCTAGGGGATGCCACCGGGCAAAGCCCATGCGGCGGCGATGGGACTCTTCCCTCCCCACGAGGCGTCCAGGCAGCGCGGGATGATCGGCCTTGTGGAGGCGTGTAGCTCTGCGGGGCACATCGGGCCGGCGGCGGCTCGGGGTGGCACCGGTGCTCTACTGCACCGGGAGGGGCGAGGTGGCCATGGCACGCGGCGCGGCCATGTGCAGGGCGGCGTGCGGATCTGGCGCGGCTGTGGGCTAGCACGGGATGGCCGCGTCGGGCAGTAGCGTAGCCATGAGGGGAGGTGCAGCGTGGCGCACTGGGCGCGGCGTGGGCGACGTGGGTCTCCGGGCTGAGTGGTGCTGCAGTCTGGTGTTGTCGCAGATTGCTTGGAGTGCTCGGAGGCACAGGGTGGCGCTAGGAGGTGGCTCGTCACGAGGTGCTTGCTCCGGTCACCGGCGGGCGCGTGGGCCAAGGGACCGTGTTGGTCCATGGCCTCGCGCAGCGCTCCTCTGTGCCTTGACGACATGGTGCTGGGTACGGCGCGGTGGCTCGTGCTGCGTCCGGTGTTTCTGCTTCGGTGGAGCATCGACAAGTTTGCTGACCTGCATGGCGGGAGGGCTAGCGGTGGCCGCCGCGAGGTGCAGGTGGTCGTGTTGGCTGTGATGTGCTTGTTCGGTGGTGGTGGCAGGGGTGATGCAGTGGGCCCTCGTGCTGGAGGTTGACCGTCTGTGGGCTTCCCGATGTGCGGTTGGCCGCGGCGGTCTCGGCGCCTCTTCGTCGACGCCGGTGGTGGTTGGTGGGCTTGCCGACGCCGGTCCGGGATGATGTGCAACGGAGGTGGTGTGAGAGCTTTGGGTGAAGACCCTGTCTCGGCTTATGTCGTCACCAGTGATGGTGGCGGCTATGGCCGTCGTTGACCTCCCTGGAGGCATCGATAATCTGCTGCCACAACCTTCCCGGATGGATCCGGCCATTGCGGCCTCTCAAGGGGAAACTCAGCTTGATCTTGTGATCAGACAATGGCGGCGCTTTGGTGTGTCGTTTCCCTCTTGGGAGTTTCGTCTCAGAGCTCGGCATCGGCAAGCGAGACCGGTGGTTTGCGGTGGTTGTGGCGGCCAAGCTTCTATGGCAACGATGATGGTGGGAGCGATGAAAGCAGCACGGCAGTAGTTGCGGTAGTCGGCTCTTCTTTGGCGTGTCCGCGATATTGCCTCGGTTTGTTTGTTATTGTGAAGTCAAAGCTGCGGCGGCGGGGCCCTATGGTATACGATGACTGGCTGCAGGTGGCCCGTTCGATGATCTTCTGTGGCGCCAACCCTGCCTAGGTTTGTCCTTCAGAGCTCTCCGTCAGAGTCAGAGCTGCGCTGTCTGGCCACAAGTGGCTGAGCTTTGATGCAGATCTTCAAGCAGTTTCACGTGTCCGCAACGGTGTGGCTTGAGTTGACGATCATCGACGGCGAAGTCGGAGTCGTTTGCTCAGAATTTTTAGGGATGGCAAGGACGCCTCTAGGGGAGGAGTGGTGACGATGACGCCTGCGTGCTTTCTCGACGAGGCCCTCTTTGGAGTGGTGTGCGTGTGATTTTTTATGTGTGCTGCTCACCGGCTGTGATGGTTTTCGCCCGGTTATCCATAATTAACTGAGCAATCTGGTTTTCACTCGGTTTTCTCTAATTAACTGAGCAACTCTTTTCTTCTTAATGAATGCAGGAATTCTGCCATTTCGAAGAAAAGAGCACAAAACATATCTGAAGAACAGAAAAACTTCAGAAAAACATATCTGGGGGAGGGGCTGAACAACACAAAAACATATCTGAAGAAAAAATATACAGAAACAGACAAGGAAAGAACAAGATCACAAGACAAAAAGACTAAAAAGGTAAATTAGCAAGGCAAGGCATCAGAACAAAGAGAAACCTAGAACTGACCCCAACTCCATTGAAAGTTTACAGCAACCACTTCTTCTAACACAAGATGGCAATTCGTTCTTGAATTACCTCTTCGGTGCCCAACCATAACCCTGATTCAGCACACTCACTTTAGAATGCAGATATACTAGAGGGTAAGGGGGTGTGAAAACAAACATAATTAACTATAGATACCTGACAAACACAATGCCGTTTCCGGCCCTCTCCTGCTAATGGGTTCGCTAGACAGTGCCTAACTAGTTTTAGTTTTATGGGCTTGGCCAGCTACAAAATGGACTAACGAAATGTTGGCTGCTGATAGGTTGTGCTACCGAGCTATGGTGGGCATGTAGAAACTGGAAAAGTGCTGAATAAATGCTGAGGGACAAGGCTGTGAAATGACTAAATACGAGGTATAACAACACTCCCTCAGCTCCTATACCCCACACCGCCTAGATCTGAGAAATCAAAACTAAAGGGCAGATGAATGGATGACAACTGAAAAGTGATGCAAACATAAGGACAACAAACGAATTATTAACTGTGGACCCAAGACTAAAGACACAGCAGAATGGAAGTAGTAAACTGAAGATGACCAGGAGTTATTCATTTTGGACATTGCAAGTTGCAACTATATGAATAAATCAATTGCCTGTCTCTCATGTTCAGGCTCATGTTAATTTTGGAGACTGAATAACAAAATGAGAAAACAGACTGAATAACAAAATGAGAAAATGAAGAAATAAGAGGGAGTGGTTTGATTGATATAACGAGGACCTGAAAACTGTGAATATGCATAAGTAACTGATAAATTGATGACATACAAAGATGATAGCAGGACTGAACCTAGGAAAATAACTTACGAAATAGAATATAAATAATGAAGGTCTGAACACTGCTAAATAAAATAAAAACTGAGGTGGTCTCGCAACAGGATACCGAGTCGCCGATAACTGAATTTAGCATTCCAGTTGCTACTTGTACTACTAGTACATGTTCAGCGTTGAAAACCGCATTTAGTATGGTATGCCAAAAAGGATATTGAGCACTCCAATTGCTACTTGTACATGTGCATAGTTGAAAAGGTATTAACAGAAAAAATGGTCCAGATGCTTGGTTGAATGTTGAACGAGTGTTCCACTAAGCAACTTGTGTATGTGCAAATTTGGAACACAGATGAATCAAAAGTTGAGCATGCGCAGAATTCTGAACTGAATTACATGTCAAATGTTGCCCAGAACTAAACCGTAACTAAACTGAATGGCAGCTGTTACCCATGACTGAACCTGAACCAGAACTAAAACTAACAACTGAATACTTGAAAAAAATGACTCTCGCAGTGTTCTGGCCTTGATATGCTAAAACAATGTACTGAACAAATCGAAACAAGATTTAGCTATTCACATTCTGATGTACTCCCTCCGTTCCTAAATACTTGTCTTTCTAGAGATTTCAAATGGTCACCACATATGGATGTATATAGACATATTTTAGAGTGTAGATTCACTCATTTTGTTCCGTATGTAGTCACCATTTGAAACCTCTAGAAAGACAAGTATTTAGGAACGGAGGGAGTAGTACCTAGTTTTCCCCGGTCAGATCAGTGACGAACTTCTGGAACAAAATCAAACGGTGAACTCCCATGGAACCGAAATAGCATCGACTGGATCATACACCGGGCCAGGACCGCGCGCTGAGAAATCGATTTTGCAGGTAGAAATCGACTGAATCATAGCGACGCACGGAGAGGTAGCTGCAAAATCGGCGCGACGCATAAAACCGGTGACGACCGAGAAGAAGAAGACAAGGCGCTGAGAGCAGGGGGGAGGGGAGAAGCTCGCCGTACATGTCTCGCAGCCAGCGAGCGACGACCTGGGGTTTCTCCCTCGCGGACCACCGCTCGCTGGTGGCGCGCCCGATGGGACAGCACCGTTGGCATCCCCTCCATCTCCTTCCTCCGGCTAGTTGCCTGACTCCACAGCCTCCCCCGCCCCTCGTTCCTCCGGCAGCTTCCTCCACCGCCAGCCCGCCTCCTGAAGCGGCGGTGGCACAAGGATGAACTGACACAGAATGCCTTTTTATTTTTTTGCCTAGTAGCACAGAAAATTCATGAAAACGATGGACGCCCGCAGCAAAAAACACGGGTCCGGTTAACAGCCCGGTAAAGGAAAAGCGACAACCCAAAAGCCCACCACCAATCCGGCGGGCAATCCCAAACGCCCGCATTAAGATTCGTTAACAGAGATCAGACGATCCAGAATTTACATAGAACATAGTGAAAATCAGTCGGCTGATTTTTATTAAATACATGTATATATAATACTCAGGCCTATTTAGTAATAGGAAGGAGGGATGTCACATGAATATCATGAACATCTGTACCCTATATAGTATGTGAATAACTTTGAATACTATCCGTTGATTTTTCTTCCATCCAACAGCTGATAGATGGCCAATCCGGGCATCCGCAACCATTGGATTAATTTATTGGTGCACCAAATTGTGTCACCTTGCTTCTCTAGATATTTCTGTTTTATCAGTCGTATGAGGTGGGTACTTGGTCTAGCATGAATGAATCAAAGTTGCAGTACCATGTTTTCTTCAGGCTTCACTGAAACAATGATATAAAATCATGAGCAATGTGCATGTTCATAAATACTACTCCCTCCGTCCCATAATATAAGATGTTTTTTGACACTACACTAGTGTTAAAAAACATCTTACATTATGGGAAGGAGGGAGTACTAAGTTGCAGCCCATTTCATGCTCTCTGTGCCAAATAAATATGGGTTTTTCATGTTTGTACCCTTGCTCACACCATGTCGATCATTTCCATACTATGACAATCAACACCGCCACCTACCTATTTTTTGTCTAAACGTCTATGCTCCGTCAGTGCTTCTCACAAAATTAGAGAAGGTTTCCCGAATACGCTGATGTATGTACTCAATCCCCCATCCTCCTCCCTAAGTAGTACATGAGCCAACAAAGGCACACCAATAAACAAAAAGACAATGACCTTAAGATGTTCTTTAATATGAAAAAGAAACACTTAGTTATTTTTGGTGATGCCGAGTTTCAAAAGCAAAGTCAAGGTTCTAGTAAATGTATTATTTCCATAATACTTGGAAGTTGTCATAAACTATAAGGTCTTTATGGAGTGCATATAATCATGTGTGCATACTCAATTTAGTTGAGATAAGGCCCGGCCTGGTAAAGATATGAAGATAGAAGTTGGACGCACTGCTCAAATTTTTATTAAAGTAACATTGCGACTTCAATTCAAAACTAGACCGGTGATGTCACATGCGCAGCATGTACTGCTTACTAGTAATTTTCAAACGCATGAATATTTGTAAATGTCACAAACAATTTTTTGAATGGTACAAACATTTTTACAATTCATGTGAACAATTTTACATTTCATGAACATTTTTTTAAAATATTATGAAGATTATTGAAAGTCGTGAAATTGTTTAAACGTGTGAACATTTTCTTAAATGTCACGAATAGTTTTTGAGTGGTGTGAATTTTTATATATATTTTATGAACATTTTCAATGCACAATGAACAATACTAAAAATAAGTAACATAAAAAAAAATAGAAATACATATTTCAAAATAAATTTTAAATACAAAAAGTAGAGAAGGGAAAAATGAATAAGGAAGCAAAGGAACGAAGAAACTAGCAAGATTTTTTCCGCAATAAGCAAGACCTAGATGCCCCCCTAATCCAATCCAGGGGATTTTCTAACCAATCAAAGAGATTGCACGGGCCGAAGAATCATTTTTGGAATTCGTTTTATGCGTTGACTAACTAGCAGACGGTTGGTCCCTTGAAACATCGGAGGGATTCAACTTAAATGGTTTTAGTAAAAAATTAAAGAGAAACAACCTTCTTCGATTGTCCTGGGTGGCGACGATTGACCAAGACCTACGACTGTCGTGTAGGGATGAAGGTCGACGCAAAAACATAAAATATCTAGCAGCCAGCTGACTCGGGAACTTACTAGCAACGAGACAAACAGAATCATGATAATCCACTCAACATCCTAATGGCGACAATTTTTTTTTTTTTTGAATATCGCAACTTCTATATTTTATGCAAGTGTACCAAGTCAAATTAGGAGGCCACTTGTTATCCCTATGTTATAATCAAACAACTTTTTTACAAATTATTAAATCTTGCAAGATTCAAGCAGGCATGATACTGCAACTTCATGCTTTATCAATTTGCATATGTGGTTTTTCCGATACCACAAATCACAATAATTTATTTTTTAGAACCAATGACTAGTTTGATGATTATGGTAAGAGGGTTATTTGCTCATTTAACTGATCTATCATGAATCAAACCTCATGTTTGAAGATGCATGTGGCGATCTCTTCAATCTTAAAATACGGTACTACTTTGCCATCGCCACCCATGAGTATTTAGACTTGTAAGGTGGTCCTTGTTGAATCATACGAGATTCCATGTGCCACATGCTACTCGGGTCAAAGTGTAAGTGATGCTTTCAGCTACTAGACTTTAGCCATCTAGGGTGCGGTACTCAATCATTTCGTTTGACAACACACCGTTTGTAATGTTCTTAGACAACCTTGTTTTCAAAGGTTAGGCCCGTCCTATTCTCTCATTGTTACTACATGATTACATGAATATCTTTTGTTTTGTTTTCCTCCATGATTCCGGTCTTCAATAGATGCTATGTGCGAGTGGTGGCATACATGACACATCTATATGTACTTGGTGTTTTCTTTTCTTTTTGGTGATCTAAAATGCGCCAAATAGCATTATATATACTACATACATGAAAAACATCTCTTTTCATTTGAGAAACACGAAAATGGTCTTTTTTTAGAACAATGGAAATGTTTATTGTAGAAAACATGAAAAATTGTCTCTCAACTTTTGTTTGGAGAAAAACAACCCTTTTAATGGAAAAATGGTCTCTCAACCTTAGGAAAAAGGAGTCTCTCAACCTTAAAACCGTTCAGTTTTTTTTTGGGAATTGTTCAAGCTAACTCATAGGGCTACCATTCGGGCTAGATGGTACACAATCTAGCATATAATTTGGCCCAATCTAAACCCAACCGAAGCCAGTGTACCTGTCAGCATGTCAGCTCCTAGGTCCCACCTGTTAGGGTTTCATCTCCTCTCGGCGGCGACGCAGGTCCGTCGTAGAGACCTTTTCTCCCCTGTCGTTCTCCTCTATCGCCGGACTACCGAGGCCTTGGGCCAAGGGAGAGGGGCGAGATCGGGACAGCTAGGGATCCTACCGCCTGCGGAGAGAGACCACGGGCAAGAGATCTAATCGATGGCGGATGAAGCGGAAAGTTCGGGCTCTTCCGAACTCGAGGCGATGATGGCAGAGTTGGGACTTCAGGAGGATGATCTGCAGGATGTGATCGTGGAAGAGGACGAGCTCCCGGAAGAGGCGACCCGCTGGATGGCGATTGCTAGGGTTCATACTGATAAACCCTACAGTCAGTACTGGTTTTTTTGGAATATGCGGGTGGCATGGGATCTAGCCCAGGAGGTGAAGATCAAACCACTCGAGGAAAATCTCTATACACTGCAGTTTTCGTGTCTGGGGGATTGGGAACGGGTTATGGATGATGGACCATGGAATTTCAAGGGGAAGGCAGTCGTAATGTCTCCTTATGATGGTTTCACCAAGCCTTCTACCATAGAGCTCAATAAAGTTGAGATGTGGGTGCAAATACATGACTTTCCCCAAGGATATTTCTCCAAGATCAAAGCTTTGTCATCGACAGTGGGGGAGTTCATCTATGTTGAACCAATGGCGCAGGATTTTGAAGGAAATTTCGCCCGGGTGCGTGTTAACATTGATGTCACAAAACCCTTGAAGAACGTCGTTTCCCTTGTGGTAAATAAGAAAGGAGAGGTTCAGAGGGTGCTTTTCAGAGTAAAGTACGAAAGATTGCCGGACTGGTGCGCAGTTTGTGGATATCTAGGCCATACTTTCAAGGAGTGCGGGGACGGGGTTCACCCTCCCAAGGCACTAGTGTTTAAGGATCTCAGAGCAACATGGTTCCAAGGACCAGGGAGGGGCCCTGGCGAAAACTCAGGGAACAGAGGAGGCCGAGGTAGGGGTCGTGGTGGTCGTGGCAGTGGAAGAGGAAGAGGGGGAATGCAGCAGAACTCCAACATGCCAATGAGCGAGGTCGACCCTGTGCTTAACACAGAGGATACTGACATGACAGATGGTGAGAGGAACCGAAAGAGGGGTGCTTCTGCAGTGGCTGATCCCAAGACCCCCCCCCCCCAATCCTCCTTCTCATAACGGAAGTGGTGTCCTGCCACTGCCTCTACCGGCGCCAGAAATACCACCTAGCCCCTCGGCGGAGTAGGAGCCAAATAGGAATAAGTCAACAACCACAGCTATAGAGAAAGGACTAGTAAAGAGTCTGGCCTCTAGCAAACAAATTGATGCGCGTTTGGCGGGCCCCCATGGGGGGTCGCGCCAGGCCAATGAGTCTACTATGCTGGAACTGTCGTGGGGCTGGCAAACCCGCGACAGTTCGTGAGCTTCGTGATCTCACGAGGCAACTTGCCCCCTCTATAGTTTGTATTGTTGAGACTCAAATAGAGGGCTCTAGAGTGGAGAATATGGTAGGCTCTTTAGGTTATGAATTTTTTTTGCAATGAGTAGCTCTGGTAGAAGTGGAGGACTTGGAATATTTTGGAACGAGGAAATAAAGCTTGAAGTTATTGGTTACTCTGAGTATCACATTGATGTTGTTGTGGAGGAGTTAGCGCATATTCCTACGAGAATTACCTTTATATATGGGGAAGCGCAGGTAAGTGAACGATACAAAACGTGGGACTTACTTCATGGGATAACAGGAGCCAACAACCAGCCTTGGGTTGTCATGGGCAACTTTAATGAAGTTCTCTTGCCCGGCGAGCATGATGGAGTTGGAAACAAAAGCCAAGCCCAGATGGATTCATTCCGGGACGCACTCGACACTTGTGGTTTAACTGATATCGGTTTCAAGGGAAGGAACTGGACTTTTGAGAAAAAAAGTAGCAGGCGGAACGTACACTAGGGTACGGTTGGACAGATGCGTGGCTAATGTGGCGTGGTGCATGGCCTTTCCCAACTCAATCACAGAGCACAAAGAATCAGCGTCTTCTGATCACGTACCCATCTTCCTCGACGTGGGGAGGATGCATGCATGCAGACGGGACCCACACAGCTTTAAATATGAACTCTGCTGGGAAAGGGACCCCGCCCTCATGGACGTAGTGCAGGCTGCATGGGCGCGAGGCCCGACAAAATCTGTCGCCAGCATGCGCTACAAGCTCCAGGCGCTGGCTACTGATCTCGCGCAGTGGGACCGCCGGCATTTTGGTAATGTGCGCGCACAGATAAAACAACTGCAGAATCTGCTGCAGGAGTTGCGCGGATCCCCAGGTAGATCCGGGCCGACAGCAGCTGAAATCAAGGTAACTGACCAATTAGTTGAACTTTATCACCGTGAAGAGATTTTGTGGAGACAAAGGGCAAGAATTGAGTGGTTGAAACATGGTGACAAAAATACATATTTTTTCCATCTTCGTGCAAGTCGCCGTCGCAGGAAAAATAAAATAAAGGCTCTCCAGAGGGCTGATGGCCAAGTAACAGAAGATACGGAGGAGATGGAGGCCATGACAACCGATTTTTATAAAAATTTGTATACATCGGAAGGGGTTCAAGACATGGATCAAGTTCTCGAAACAGTGCCAAGGAAGGTGACGGATGAGATGAATGCTACTCTAAACGCCCCCTATGATATCAAGGAAGTCAAAACAGCTCTCTTCCAAATGTTCCCAACTAAGGCACCTGGACCGGATGGCTTTCCAGCACACTTCTTCCAACGTCATTGGGAGACATGCGGAGAAGAGATCACCAGGATGGTTCTACGGATAATTAATGGAACAGAGTCAGCTGAATGCATTAACGAAACCATCCTGGTCCTTATACCGAAGGTAAAGAACCCCACCCTTCTGTCTCAATTCCGCCCTATCATTTTGTGCAACGTCTTTTATAAGATTGCCTCAAAAGTGATATCAAACCGCCTGAAATTAGTTTTACCTGACATTATATCTGAGGAACAGTCTGCTTTTGTGCCTGGAAGGATGGTAACTGACAATATCATTATTGCATACGAGTGTTTGCATTTCATGAAGAGGAACAAGGCAAAGAAACACCAATCCTGTGCACTGAAGCTGGATATGATGAAAGCATATGATAGGGTTGAATGGCCATATCTCAAGGCAATTATGCTCAAACTGGGTTTCTCGGAGAGATGGGTAAACATTGTTATGAACATGGTATCAACAGTTAATTTCTCGATGTTATTCAATGGAAAGAGGCTTGAAGGTTTTAAGCCAACCCGTGGTATAAGACAAGGGGATCCGACTTCACCTTACTTGTTCTTGCTAGCAGCAGAGGGCCTGTCGTGCCTGTTAAAATCGAGAAGACAGTCATCCAACATGGAGGGGTTACAGGTGTAACCATCGGCACCTAGGGTTATGTTGGGGAACATTGCATAAAATAAAAAATTTCCTACATTCACCAAGATCAATCTATGAGTTCATCTAGCAACGAGAGAGAGGAGTGCATCTACATACCCTTGTAGATCACGAGCGGAAGCGTTCAAGAGAATGGGGTTGAGGGAGTCGTACTCGTCGTGATCCAAATCACCGGAGATTCTAGCGCCGAACGGACGGCACCTCCGCGTTCAACACACGTACGGTCAGTGTGACGTCTCCTCCTTCTTGATCCAGTAAGGGGGAAGGAGAGGTTGATGAAGATCCAGCAGACGACGGCGTGGTGGTGGATGCAGCAGGATCCGGCAGGGGCCGCCAAGCGACTACGGGAGGAGAGGTGTAGCAAGGGGGGGAGGAGGTGGCGCACCCTCCTCCCCCTTTATATGAGAGAATTCCTTATTTGGCCCTTTCTTAAATTTTGCTGCTTTTTGGTCCAAAAATATCTTTTTCCTTTTTGACACTCAAACTTTATTTTGTTTCCTATATGCCACTTCTGTTAGTTTCGACAAGTAACGGTGTTAAGTCTGACCCAGAAAGACCATTTTGCCCCTTGTGTAGAATGTGACCTGATTATTTACATGCAAACACAAAGGTAATGTGATATTTTTTGTTCGCCTGATAAAAATTGATATATTTTGTTGTAGTTCAATAATTAAAAAATAGTACTATATACATAAAAAATAGTACCCGCTGTAGAAAAATGGACAGTTACTACCCATGTGTACATGATTAAATCATCGTCACATCGTCACGGCAACGCGTGGGCGGCTCTGGCCATGGCGGTGTACTGCCTGAGCGCGCCGACAAGCACCAGCATGTCGAAGATCTGGTGGATGTACTGGTCGATGTAGTCGAACTGTTCGAAGTGACGTTTTTATTTCTCTTTCTTGGGTTAGAAAAAAAGACACTATGTGCATGAGACATGCACGTAAACACGTGTGCAATCAGAACGGGGATCTCCTAGCTGTATTCGATTTTGTATACATTACATATCCATGCAGGATTCTTTCTCGAATACACACGAGTGTGCGTATCATCTTATATAGAAGAAGAAGGGGGGAAGGATCCCAACCACCGTTGACGTTACAAAGATTTAAACGCTACATAACATCACATCAGCACACAGCGCGGCCGACAGTCCACCTGCGCAACAACTAACCCGACTACTCGCTGCTTGCCCACCCTGCTAGAAGCTGAAGCGTGCTGTGCACTTCACCTTTCAACAGGCCCGCGTGCTGCCAAGCTCTACCCTCCGCGACGACGCGCCTAACGATTCTAATTGTTCTTTGTCCAGTATGCCGTCCCTATACTAATTGCTAAAACTCCAAAGCCTTCGCGAACATCGCGGAGCGCGAGCGCGTGACGTAGAACCCAGCACCGCTGGTGTACACGAGCTCATGGCAGCAGCGTACACGAGCCCATGGCTGCCTCCATCAACACAGGAGCGGCGCTACCTCTCTTTCCATTTTTGTTGACAAACTACTACCAAGGGCAAAACTATCTTTGTACGTGCCAGTTAACACTACCGAATGGGAAAATGTATGAAAGTTTCAAATAGGGAACAAAATTTAAGCCAAGGTCCAAATAAGGAAGATTTTGTTTTATAAGGCCAAATAGGGAACCATATTTTAGAAAAGGGTCAAATAAGGAATTCTCTCTCTTTATATAGGGACCCCAGGGGGGCGCCGGCCCTAGGAGATGGGATCTCCTGGGGGGGCGGCGGCCAAAGGGGGAAACTTGCCCCCCAAGGCAAATGGAGGCACCCCCTCCCCTAGGGTTCCCAACCCTAGGCGCAGAGGGGGGCCCAGGTGAAGGAAATATGCCCTAGAGGCAATAATAAAGTTATTATTTATTTCCTTATATCATGATAAATGTTTATTATTCATGCTAGAATTGTATTAACCGGAAACATAATACATGTGTGAATACATAGACAAACAGAGTGTCACTAGTATGCCTCTACTTGACTAGCTCGTTAATCGAAGATGGTTATGTTTCCTAACCATAGACATGAGTTGTCATTTGATTATCGGGATCACATCATTAGGAGAATGATGTGATTGACTTGACCCATTCCGTTAGCTTAGCACTTGATCGTTTAGTATGTTGCTGTTGCTTTCTTCATGACTTATACATGTTCACGTAACTATGAGATTATGCAACTCCGTTTACGGAGGAACACTTTGGTGCTACCAAAGCGTCACAACGAATCGGGTGATTATAAAGGAGTACTACAGGTGTCTCCAAAGGTACATATTGGGTTGGCGTATTTCGAGATTAGGTTTTGTCACTCCGATTGTCGGAGAGGTATCTCTGGGCCCTCTCGGTAATGCACATCACTTAAGCCTTGCAAGCATTGCAACTAATGAGTTAGTTGTGAGATGATGTATTACGGAACGAGTAAAGAGACTTGCCAAGATGCTGAGATTGAACTAGGTATTGGATACCGACGATCAAATCCCGGGTAAGTAACATACCGATGACAAAGGGAACAACGTATGTTGTTATGCGGTTTGACCGATAAAGATCTTCGTAGAATATGTAGGAGCCAATATGAGCATCCAGGTTCCGCTATTGGTTATTGACCGAGAATAGTTCTAGGTCATGTCTACATAGTTCTCGAACCCGTAGGGTCCGCACGCTTAACGTTACGATGACAGTTTTATTATGAGTTTATGAGTTTTTATGTATCGAAGGAGTTCGGAGTCCCGGATGAGATCGGGGACATGATGAGGAGTCTCGAAATGGTCGAGACGTAAAGATCGATATATTGGACGACTATATTCGGAGTTCGGAAAGGTTCCGAGTGATTCGGGTATTTTTGGGAGTAACGGAGAGTTACGGGAATTCGTATTGGGCCTCTTTGGGCCATACGGGAAAGGAGAGAAAGGGCCAAAGAGTGGCGCACCTCCCTTGGACTAGTCCGAATTGGACTAGGGAGGGGGGGCGCACCCTTCTTTCCTTCTCCTTCTCTCTTCCCTTTCCTTCTCTCCTACTCCTACTATATGGAAGGGTTCCTAGTTGGACTAGGAAAGGGGGTATCCTACTCCCGGTGGGAGTAGGACTCCCCTAGGGTGCGCCATAGAGAGGGTCGGCCCTCCCCTCCTCCACTCCTTTATATACGGGGGCAGGGGGCACCCCATGGACACACAAGTTGATCTATGGATCGTTCCTTAGCCGTGTGCGGTGCCCCCCTCCACCATATTCCACTTCGGTCATATCGTCGCGGAGCTTAGGCGAAGCCCTGCGCCGGTAAAGTCATATCGTCGCGGAGCTTAGGCGAAGCCCTGCGTCGGTGGAGCATCATCATCGCCACCACGCCGTCGTCTTGTGGAACTCATCCCCGACGCTTTGCTGGATCGGAGCCCGGGATCGTCATCGAGCTGAGCGTGTGCTGAACTCGGAGGTGCCGTGCGTTCGGTACTTGGATCGGTCGGATCGTGAAGACGCACGACTACATCAACAGCGTTGTTATAACGCTTCCGCCACGGTCTCACGAGGTGCGTGGACATACACTCTCCCTCTCGTTGCTATGCCATCACCATGATCTTGCGTGTGCGAGGAATTTTTTGAAATTACTACGTTCCCCAACATGGCATCCGAGCCTGGTTTTATGCGTTGATGTCATATGCACGAGTAGAACACAAGTGAGTTGTGGGCGATATAAGTCATACTGCTTACCAGCATGTCATACTTTGGTTCGGGCGGTATTGTGAGATGAAGCGGCCGGACCGACATTACGCCAGACGCTTCGCGAGACTGGTTTCACCGCTCGAGCACTCGTTGCTTAAAGGTGACCGGCGGGTGTCTGTTTCTCTCGCTTTAGTTGAACCGAGTGTGGCTACGCCCGGTCCTTGCGAAGGTTAAAACAGCACCAACTTGACAAACTATCGTTGTGGTTTTGATGCGTAGGTAAGAACGGTTCTTGCTTAGCCTGTAGCAGCCACGTAAAACTTGCAACAACAAAGTAGAGTACATCTAACTTGTTTTTGCAGGGCATGTTGTGATGTGATATGGTCAAGATGTGATGCTATATTTTATTGTATGAGATGATCATGTTTTGTAACGAGTTATCGGCAATCGGCAGGAGCCATATGGTTGTCGCTTTATTGTATGAAATGCAAGCGCCATGTAATTGCTTTACTTTATCACTAAGCGGTAGCGATAGTCGAGAAGCAATAGTTGGCGAGACGACAACGATGCTACGATGGAGATCAAGGTGTCGCGCCGTTGGCGATGGTGATCATGGCGGTGCCGGAGATGGAGATCACAAGCACAAGATGATGATGGCCATATCATATCACTTATATTGATTGCATGTGATGTTTATCCTTTATGCATCTTATCTTGCTTTGATTGACGGTAGCATTTTAAGATGATCTCTCACTAAAATTATCAAGAAGTGTTCTCCCGAGTATGCACCGTTGCCAAAGTTCAGTAGTGCCAAGACACCACGTGATGATCGGGTGTGATAAGCTCTCACGTCCATCTACAACGGGTGCAAGCCAGTTTTGCACACGCGAATACTCAGGTTAAACTTGACGAGCCTAGCATATGCAGATATGGCCTCGGAACACGGAGACCGAAAGGTCGAGCGTGAATCATATAGTAGATATGATCAACATAGTGATGTTCACCATTGAAAACTACTCCATCTCTCGTGATGAGCGGTTATGGATTAGTTGATTTGGATCACGTAATCACTTAGATGACTAGAGAGATGTCTGTCTAAGTGGGAGTTTTTAATATGATTAATTGAACTTAAATTTATCATGAACTTAGTACCTGATAGTATTTTGCTTGTCTATGTTTACTGTAGATAGATGGCTCGTGCTGTTGTTCCGTTGAATTTTAATATGTTCCTAGAGAAAAATTATGTTGAAAAATGTTAGTAGCAATGATGCGGATTGGATCCGTGATCTGAGGTTTATCCTCATTGCTGCACAGAAGAATTATGTCCTTGATGCACCGCTAGGTGACAGACCTATTGCAGGAGCGGATGCGAGGCGTTATGAGCGTTTGGCTAGCTCAATATGATGACTACTTGATAGTTTAGTGCACCATGCTTAACGGCTTAGAATCGGGACTTCAAAGGCGTTTTGAACATCATGGGCCATATGAGATGTTCCAGAATTGAAGTTAATATTTCAAGCAAATACCGAGTTGAGAGATATGAAGTCTCCAACAAGTTCTATAGCTAAAAGATGGAGGAGAGTCGCTCAACTCGTGAGCATGTGCTCAGATTGTCAGGTACTACAATCGCTTGAATCAAGTGGGAGTTAATCTTCCGGATAAAATAGTGATTGAGAATTCTCTAGTCACCATCACCAAGTTAGTAGAACTCGTGATGAACTATAATATGCAAGGGATGACGAAAGGATTCCCAAGCTCTTCGTGATGCTGAAATCGACGAAGGTAGAAATCAAGAAAAACATCAAGTGTTGATGGTTAACAAGACCACTAGTTTCTACAAAAGGGCAAAAGGAAAGAAAGGGAACTTCAAGTAGAATGACAAGCAAGTTGTTGTAGGGGAACGTAGTAATTTCAAAAATTTTCCTACGATCACGCAAGACCATGGTGATGGCATAGCAACGAGAGGGGAGAGTGTCCGTCCACGTACCCTCGTGAGACCGAAAGCGAAGCGTTATATTAACGCTGTTGATGTAGTCAGACGTCTTCACGATCCGACCGATCCAAGCACCGTTACTCGGCACCTCCGAGTTCTTGGCACACGTTCAGCTCGATGGCGATCCCCGAGCTCCGATCCAGCAAAGCGTCGGGAAGGAGTTCCACAAGACCTGACGGCGTGGTGGCGATCTTGATGTTCTACCGTCGCGGGGCTTCGCCTAAGCACCGCTACAATATGACCGAGGTGGAATATGGTGGAGGGGGCACCGCACACGGCTAAGGAACGATCCGTAGATCAACTTGTGTGTTCTAGGGTGCCCCCTGCCCCGTATATAAAGGAGCAAGGGGAGGGCCGGCCAGCCTTGGGGCGCACCAAGGGGGGGAGTCCTCCTCCTAGTAGAGTAGGACTCCCTTTCCTAGTCCTACTAGGAAGAGGGAAGGGGAAGGAAAGAGAGGAGAGGAGAGGGAAGGGGCTGCCCCTCCTAGTCAGTCGGACTCCCCATGGAGGGGGCGCACCACCTCTTGGTGCAGCCCTCTCTCCCTCTTGGCCCAATAAGGCCCATAACTTCCCGGGGGTTCCGTAACCCTCGGCACTCCGGTTTTCTCCGGAAACTTCCGGAACTTTTCGGTGTCCGAATATAACCATCCAATATATCAATCTTTATGTCTCGACCATTTGAGACTCCTCGTCATGTCCGTGATCACATCCGGGACTCGAACTCCTTGGTACATCAAAATACATAAACTCATAATAACCGTCATTGAAACCTTAAGCGTGCGGACCCTACGGTTCGAGAACTATGTAGACATGACCTAGAACTATTCTCGGTCAATAACCAATAGCGGAACCTGGATGCTCATATTGGTTCCTACATATTCTCTGAAGATCTTTATCGGTCAAACCGCATAACAACATACGTTGTTCCTTTGTCATCGGTATGTTACTTTCCGAGATTCGATCGTCGGTATCCAATACCTAGTTTAATCTCGTTACGGAAAGTCTCTTTACTCGTTCCGTAATACATCATCTCACAACTAACTCTTTAGTTGCAATGCTTGCAAGGCTTTATGTGATGTGTATTACCGAGAAGGCCTAGAGATACCTCTCCGACAATCGGAGTGACAAAACCTAATCTCGAAACGCCAACCCAACAAGTACCTTTGGAGACACCTGTAGTACTCCTTTATAATCACCCGATTACGTTGTGACGTTTGGTAGTACCAAAGTGTTCCTCCGTAAGCGGAGTTGCATAATCTCATAGTTACAGGAACATGTATGGGTCATGAAGAAAGCATTAACATACTAAGCGATCAAGTGTTAAGCTAACGGAATGGGTCATGTCAATCAGATCATTCAACTAATGATGTGACCTTGTTAATCAAATAACAACTCCTTGTTCATGGTTAGGAAACATAACCATCTTTGATTAACAAGCTAGTCAAGTAGAGGCATACTAGTGACATCTTGTTTGTTTATATATTCACACATGTATTATGTTTCCGGTTAATACAATTCTAGCATGAATAATAAACATTTATCATGATATAAGGAAATAAATAATAACTTTATTATTGCCTCTAGGGCATATTTCCTTCAGTCTCCCACTTGCACTAGAGTCAATAATCTAGATCACATCACCATGTGATTAACATCGATAGTTCACATCATCATGTGATTAACACCCATAATTCACATCGACATGTGACCAACACCCAAAGGGTTTACTAGAGTCAGTAATCTAGTTCACATCGCTATGTGATTAACACCCAAAGAGTACTAAGGTATGATCATGTTTTGCTCGTGAGAGAATCTTAGTCATCGGGTCTGCCACATTCAGATCCGTATGTATTTTGCAAATCTCTATGTCAACAATGCTCTGCACGGAGCTACTCTAGCTAATTGCTCCCACTATCAATATGTATCTAGATCGAGACTTAAAGTCATCCAGATCGGTGTCAAAATTTGCATCGGCGTAACCCTTTCTACCGAACCTTTTATCACTTCCATAATCGAGAAACATATCCTTATTCTACTAAGGATAATTTTGACCGCTGTCCATTGATCTACTCCTAGATCACTATTGCACTCCCTTGCCAAGCTTAGTGGTAGGGTATGCAATAGATCTGGTACATAGCATGGCATACTTTATAGAACCTATGACTGAGGCATAGGGAATGACTTTCATTCTCTTTCTATCTTCTGCCATGGTCGGGTTTTGAGTCTTTACTCAATCTCACACCTTGTAACACAGGCAAGAACTCTTTCTTTGACTGTTCCATTTTGAACTACTTCAAAATCTTGTCAAGGTATGTATTCATTGAAAAACTTATCAAGCGTCTTGATCTATCTCTATAGATCTTGATGCTCAATATGTAAGCAGCTTCACCGAAGTCTTTCTTTGAAAAAACTTTCTTTGAAAAAACTCTTTTCAAACACTCCTTTATGCTTTGCAGAATAATTCTACATTATTTCCGATCAACAATATGTCATTCACATATACTTATCGAAATCTTGTAGTGCTCCCACTCACTTTCTTGTAAATACAGGCTTCACCGCAAGTGCATATAAAACTATATGCTTTGATCACACTATCAAAGCGTTTATTCCAACTCGAGATGCTTGCAGTCCATAGATGGATCGATGGAGCTTGCACATTTTGTTAGCTCCTTTAGGATTGACAAAACCTTCGGTTGCATCATATACAACTCTTCTTTAATAAATCCATTAAAGAATGTAGTTTTTCCATCCATTTGCCAGATTTCATAAAATGTGGCAATTGCTAACATGATTCGGACAGACTTAAGCATCGCTACTGATTGAGTAAATCTCATTGTAGTCAACACCTTGAACTTGTCGAAAACCTTCTGCGACAAGTCGAGCTTTGTAGATAGTAATACTACTATCAGCATCTGTCTTCCTCTTGAAGATCCATTTATATAATATGGCTTGCCGATCATCGGGCAACTCCATCAAAGTCCACACTTTGTTCTCATATATGGATCCCATCTCAGATTTCATGGTCTCAAACCATTTCGCGGAATCTGGGCTCATCATCGCTTCCTCATAGTTCGTAGGTTCATCATGGTCTAGTAACATGACTTCTAGAATAGGATTACCGTACCACTCAGTGCGGATCTTACTCTGGAAGACCCACGAGGTTTGGTAGCAACTTGATCTGAAGTTTCATGATCATCATCATTAACTTCCTCACTAATTGGTGTAGGAATCTTTGAACTGATTCTGTGATGAACTACTTTCCAATAAGGGAGAAAGTACAATTACCTCATCAAGTTCTACTTTCCTCCCACTCACTTCTTTCGAGAGAAACTTCTTCTCTAGAAAGGATCCATCTTAACAACAAATATCTTGCTTTCGGATCTGTGATAGAAGGTGTACCCAATAGTTACCTTTGGGTATTCTATGAAGACGCATTTCTCGATTTGGGTTCGAGCTTATCGGTGAAAACTTTTTCACATAAGCATCACAACTCAAAATTTAAGAAACGACAGTTTAGGTTTATTGCTAAACCATAGTTCATACGGTGTCATCTCAGCGGATTTAGATGGTGCCCTATTAAGCGTGAATGCAGCTGTCTCTAATGCATAACCCCAAAACGATAGTGGTAAATCGGTAAGATACATCATAGATCGCACCATATCAAAATAAAGTACGGTTACGACGTTCGGACACACCATAATGTTGTGGTGTTCCAGGTGGCGTGAGCTGTGAAACTATTCCACATTGTTTTCATTGAAGACCAAACTCGTAACTCAAATATTCATCTCCACGATCAGATCGCAGAAACTTTATTTTCTTGTTGCGATGATTTTCCACTTCACTCTGAAATTCTTTGAACCTTTCAACTATTTCAGACTTATGTTTCATCAAGAAGATATACGCATATCTGCTCAAATCATCTGTGAAGGTCAGAAAATAATGATACTTGCCACGAGTATTAACACTCATTGGATTGCATACATCGGTATGTATTATTTCCAACAAGTCAGTAGCTCGTTCTATTGTTCCGGAGAACGGAGTTTTAGTCATCTTGCCCAAAAGGCACGGTTCGCAAGCATCAAATGATTCATAATCAAGTGATTCCAAAAGTCCATCAGCATGGAGTTTTCTTCATGCGCTTTACACCAATATGACCTAAACGGCAGTGCCACAAATAAGTTGCACTATCATTATTAACTTTGCATCTTTTGGTTTCAATATTATGAATATGTGTATCACTATGATCGAGATCCAATGAACCATTTTCATTGGTGTGTAACCATATAAGGTTTTATTCATGTAAGCAGAACAACAATTTATTCTCTTACTTAAATGAATAACCGTATTGCAATGAACATGATCAAATCATATTTATGCTCAACACCAAATAACACTTATTTAGGTTCCACACTAATCCCGAAATTATAGGGAGTGTGCGATGATGATCATATCAATCTTGGAACTACTTCCAACACTCATCGTCACTTCCCTTCAACTAGTCTCTGTTTATTACGCAACTCCTGTTTGAGTTACTACTCTTAGCAACGAACCAAGTATCAAATACCGAGGGTTGCTACGAACACTAGTAAAATACACATCAATAATTTGTATATCAAATATACCTTTGTTCACTTTGCCATCCTTCTTATCCGCCAAATACTTGGGGTAGTTCCGCTTCCAGTGACCAGTTCCATTGCAGCAAAAGCACTTAGTCTCAGGCTTAGGTCCAGACTTGGGCTTCTTCACTCGAGTAGCAACTTGCTTGCCGTTCTTCTTGAAGTTCCCTTCTTCCTTTGCCCTTTTCCTTGAGACTAGTGGTCTTGTCCATCATCAACACTTGATGCTCTTTCTTGATTTCTACCTTCGTTGATTTCAACATCACGAAGAGCTCGGGAATCGTTTTCGTCATCCCTTGCATACTATAGTTCATCACGAAGTTCTAGTAACTTTAGTGATGGTGACTAGAGAATTCTGTCAATCACTATCTTATCTGGAAGATTAACTCCCACTTGATTCAAGCGATTGAAGTACTCAGACAATCTGAGCACATGCTCACTAGTTGAGCGATTCTCCTCCATCTTTTAGCTATAGAACTTGTTGGAGACTTCATATCTCTCAACTCGGGTATTTGCTTGAAATATTAACTTCAATTCTGGAACATCTCATATGGTCCATGACGTTCAAAACGTCTTTGAAGTCCCGATTCTAAGCCGTTAAGCATGGTGCACTAAACTATCAAGTAGTCATCATATTGAGCTAGCCAAGCGTTCATAACGCCGCATACCGCTCCTGCAATAGGTCTGTCACCTAGCGGTGCATTAAGGACATAATTCTTCTGCGCAGTAATGAGGATAAACCTCAGATCACGGATCCAATCCGCAATATTGCTACTAACATCTTTCAATACAATTTTCTCTAGGAACACATATGAAAACATAGGGAAGCAACAACGCGAGCTATTGATCTACAACATAATTTGCAAAATACTACCAGGACTAAGTTCATGATAAATTAAAGTTCAATTAATCATATTACTTAAGAACTCCCACTTAGACAGACATCTCTCTAGTCATCTAAGTGATCACGTGATCCAAATCAACTAAACCATAACCGATCATCACGTGAGATGGAGTAGTTTTCAATGGTGAACATCTTATGTTGATCATATCTACTATATGATTCACGCTCGACCTTTCGGTCTCCGTGTTCCGAGGCCATATCTGCATATGCTAGGCTCGTCAAGTTTAACCCGAGTATTCGCGTGTGCAAAACTGGCTTGCACCCGTTGTAGATGGACGAGAGCTTATCACACCCGATCATCACGTGGTGTCCGGGCACGACGAACTTTGGCAACGGTGCATACTCGTGGAGAACACTTCTTGATAATTTTAGTGAGAGATCATCTTAAAATGCTACCGTCAATCAAAGCAAGAATAAGATGTATAAAGATAAACATCATATGCAATCAAAATATGTGACATGATATGGCCATGATCACCTTGTGCTTTGATCTCCATCTCCAAAGTATTGTCATGATCTTTATCGTCACCGCACGACACCATGATCTTCATCATCTTGATCTATATCAATGTGTCATCACATGGTTGTCTCACCAACTATTGCTCTTGCAACTATTGCTATCGTATAGCGATAAAGTAAAGCATTTATTTGGCACTTGCATCTTATGCAACAAAGAGACATCCATAGGGCTTCGCCGATTGCGATAACTTCAACAAAACATGATCATCTCATACAACAACTTATATCTTATCACGTCTTGACCATATCACATCACAACATGCCTGCAAAAACAAGTTAGACGTCCTCTACTTTGTTGTTGCAAGTTTTACGTGGCTGCTACGGGCTGAGCAAGAACCGTTCTTACCACGCATCAAAACCACAACGATACTTCGTCAAATAGACTCCGTTTTAACCTTCTCAAGGACCGGGCGTAGCACACTCAGTTCAACTAAAGTGAGAGAGACAGACACCGCCGGTCACCTTTAAGCAACGAGTGCTCACGGCGGTGAAACCAGTCTCGCGTAAGCGTACGCGTAATGTCGGTCCGGGCCGCTTCATCTCACAATACCGCTGAACCAAAGTATGACATGCTGGTAGGTAGTATGACTTGTATCGCCCACAACTCACTTGTGTTCTACTCGTGCATATGACATCAACGCATAAAACCAGGCTCGGATGCCCTTGTGGGGAGCGTAGTAATTTCAAAAATTTTCCTACGATCACGCAAGACCATGGTGATGGCATAGCAGCGAGAGGGAGAGTGTCCGTCCACGTACCCTCGTAGACCGAAAGCGGAAGCGTTATATTAACGCGGTTGATGTAGTCGTACGTCTTCACGATCCGACCGATCCAAGCACCGTTACTCCGGCACCTCCGAGTTCTTGGCACACGTTCAGCTCGATGACGATCCCCGAGCTCCGATCCAGCAAAGCGTCGGGGAAGGAGTTCACAAGACGACGGCGTGGTGGACGATCTTGATGTTCTACCGTCGCGCAGGCTTCGCCTAAGCACCGCTACAATATGACCGAGGTGGAATATGGTGGAGGGGGGCACCGCACACGGCTAAGGAACGATCCGTAGATCAACTTGTGTGTTCTAGGGTGCCCCCCTGCCCCCGTATATAAAGGAGCAAGGGGGAGGGCCGGCCAGCCTTGGGGCGCACCAAGGGAGGGGGGAGTCCTCCTCCTAGTAGGAGTAGGACTCCCCTTTCCTAGTCCTACTAGGAAGAGGGAAGGGGAAGGAAAGAGAGGGAGAGGGAGAGGGAAAGGGGGGCTGCGCCCCCCCCTCCTAGTCCAATTCGGACTCCCCATGGAGGGGGGGCGCACCACCTCTTGGTGCAGCCCTCTCTCTCCCCTCTTGGCCCAATAAGGCCCATAACTTCCCGGGGTTCCGTAACCCCTCCGGCACTCCGGTTTTCTCCGAAACTTCCGGAACTTTTCCGTGTCGAATATAACCATCCAATATATCAATCTTTATGTCTCGACCATTTCGAGACTCCTCGTCATGTCCGTGATCACATCGGGACTCCGAACTCCTTGGTACATCAAAATACATAAACTCATAATAACCGTCATTGAAACCTTAAGCGTGCGGACCCTACGGTTCGAGAACTATGTAGACATGACCTAGAACTATTCTCGGTCAATAACCAATAGCGGAACCTGGATGCTCATATTGGTTCCTACATATTCTACGAAGATCTTTATCGGTCAAACCGCATAACAACATACGTTGTTCCCTTTGTCATCGGTATGTTACTTTCCCGAGATTCGATCGTCGGTATCCAATACCTAGTTTAATCTCGTTACCGGAAAGTCTCTTTACTCGTTCCGTAATACATCATCTCACAACTAACTCTTTAGTTGCAATGCTTGCAAGGCTTTATGTGATGTGTATTACCGAGAAGGCCTAGAGATACCTCTCCGACAATCGGAGTGACAAAACCTAATCTCGAAATACGCCAACCCAACAAGTACCTTTGGAGACACCTGTAGTACTCCTTTATAATCACCCAGTTACGTTGTGACGTTTGGTAGTACCAAAGTGTTCCTCCGTAAACGGAGTTGCATAATCTCATAGTTACAGGAACATGTATGGGTCATGAAGAAAGCATTAACATACTAAACGATCAAGTGTTAAGCTAACGGAATGGGTCATGTCAATCAGATCATTCAACTAATGATGTGACCTTGTTAATCAAATAACAACTCCTTGTTCATGGTTAGGAAACATAACCATCTTTGATTAACAAGCTAGTCAAGTAGAGGCATACTAGTGACATCTTGTTTGTTTATATATTCACACATGTATTATGTTTCCGGTTAATACAATTCTAGCATGAATAATAAACATTTATCATGATATAAGGAAATAAATAATAACTTTATTATTGCCTCTAGGGCATATTTCCTCAGATTGTCACTCCCCTTGAAGAAGCCCAAAGCTGGACCAAAGCCTGAAACCGAGTGCTTACTAATCGCAAAGGAAATGATCATTTGAAGCGAAATACCCTGAATATTTGGTGGATAAGAAGGATGGCAGAGTGAACAAGGGTATATTTGATATACAGGTTATTGATGTGTACCTTACTAGTGTTTATAGTAGCCCCTGAGTATTTGATACTGGTTCGGTTGCTAAAAATTAGTGACTCAAAACAGGAGTTACAGAATAAACAGAGACTAGTTGAGGGTGAGGTGACGATGAGTGTTGGAAGTAGTTCCAAGATTGATATGATCATCATCGCACACTCTTTATACTTTCGGGATTAGTGTTAAACCTAAATAAATGTTATTTGGCGTTTGCGTTAAGCATGAATATGATTTGATCATGTTTATTGCGATACGGTTATTCATTTAAAAGTTAGAGAATAATTGTTATTCTGCTTACATGAATAAGACCTTCGATGGTCATACACCCAATAAAAATAGTTTGTTGGATCTCGATCGTAGTGATACACATATTCATAATATTGATGCCAAAAGATGCAAAGTTAATAATGATAGTGCAACTTATTTATGGCACTGCCGTTTGGGTCATATCGGTGTAAAGCGCATGAAGAAACTCCATAAAGATGGATTTTCGGAATCACTTGGTTATGAATCATTTGATGCTTGCGAACCGTGCCTTTGGGCGAGATGACTAAAACTCCGTTCTTCGGAACAATGGAACGAGCAACAAACTTATTGGAAATAATACATACTGATGTATGCGATCCGATGAATGTTGAAGCTCGCGGCGGGTATCATTATTTTCTGACCTTCACAGATGATTTGAGCAGATATGGGTATATCTACTTGATGAAACATAAGTCTGAAATAGTTGAAAGGTTCAAAGAATTTCAGAGTGAAGTGGAAAATCATCGTAACAAGAAAATAAAGTTTCTACGATCTGATCGTGGAGATTAATATTTGAGTTACGAGTTTGGTCTTCAATTAAAACAATGTGGAATAGTTTCACAGCTCACGCCACCTGGAACACCACAACATTATGGTGTGTCCGAACGTCGTAACCGCACTTTATTTGATATGGTGTGATTTATGATGTATCTTACCGATTTACCACTATCATTTTGGGGTTATGCATTAGAGATAGCTGCATTCACTTTAATAGGGCACCATCTAAATCCTTTGAGACGACACCGTATGAACTATGGTTTAGCGAAGAAACTTTGAGCTGTCGTTTCTTAAAGTTTGGAGTTGCGATGCTTATGTGAAAAAGGTTTTCAACCTGATAAGCTCAAACCCAAATCGAAGAAGTGCATCTTCATAGAATACCCAAAGGAAACTGTTGGGTACACTTTCTATCACAGATCCGAAGGCAAAACATTCGTTGCTAATAATGGATCCTTTCTAGAGAAGGAGTTTCTCTCGAAAGAAGTGAGTGGGAGGAAAGTAGAACTTGATGAGGTAACTGTACCTGCTCCCTTATTGGAAAGTAGTTCATCACAGAAATCTGTTCCTGTGACTACTACACCAATTAGTGAGGAAGCTAGTGATGATGATCATGTAACTTCAGATCAAGTTGCTACCGAACCTCGTAGGTAAAACAGAGTAAGATCCGCACCAGAGTGGTACGGTAATACTGTTCTGGAGATCATGTTACTTGACCATGACAAACCTACGAACTATGAGGAAGCGATGATGAGCCCAGATTCCGCGAAATGGCTTGAGGCCATGAAATCTGAGATATGATCCATGTATGAGAACAAAGTATGGACTTTGATTGACTTGCTCGATGATCGGCAAGCCATGTTAAATAAATGGATCTTCAAGAGGAAGACAGATGCTGATAGTAGTGTTACTATCTACAAAGCTAGACTTGTCGAAAAAGGTTTTTGACAAAGTTCAAGATGTTGAATACAATGAGATTTTCTCACTCGTATCGATGCTTAAAAGTCTGTCCGAATCATGTTAGCAATTGCCACATTTTATGAAATCGGCAAATGGATGTCAAAACTGCATTCCTTAATGGTTTTCTTAAAGAAGAGTTGTATATGATGCAACCGAAGATTTTGTCAATCCTAAAGGTGCTAACAAAATGTGCAAGCTCCAATGATCCATCAATGGACTGGTGCAAGCATCTCGGAGTTGGAATATACGCTTTGATGTGTTGATCAAAGCATATGGTTTTATCTGAGACTTTTGGAAAGGCCTGTATTTACAAGAAAGTGAGTGGGAGCACTACAACCTTTTGATAAGTATATGTGAATGACATATTGTTGATCGGAAATAATGTAGAATTATTACGCAAAGCATAAAGGAGTGTTTGAAAGGAGTTTTTCAAAGAAAGACCTCGGTGAAGCTGCTTACATATTGAGCATCAAGATCTATAGAGATAGATCAAGACGCTTGATAAGTTTTTCAATGAATACATACCTTGACAAGATTTTGAAGTAGTTCAAAATGGAACAGTCAAAGAAAGAGTTCTTGCCTGTGTTACAAGGTGTGAGATTGAGTAAGACTCAAAACCCGACCACGGCAGAAGATAGAAAGAGAATGAAAGTCATTCCCTATGCATCAGCCATAGGTTCTATAAAGTATGTCATGTTGTGTACCAGATCTATTGAATACCCTACCACTAAGCTTGGCAAGGGAGTGCAATAGTGATCTAGGAGTAGATCAATGACAGTGGTCAAAATTATCCTTAGTGGAATAAGGATATGGTTCTCGATTATGGAAGTGAAAAAAGGTTCGTCGTAAAGGGTTACGTCGATGCAAGTTTTAACACTAATCTAGATGACTCTGAGTCTCAATCTGGATACATATTGAAAGTGGGAGCAATTAGCTAGAGTAGCTCCGTGCAGAGCATTGTAGACGTAGAAATTTGCAAAATACTTACGGCTCTGAATGTGACAGACCCGTTGACTAAAATTATCTCACAAGCAAAACATGATCACACCTTAGTACTCTTTGGGTGTTAATCACATAGCGATGTGAACTAGATTATCTGACTCTAGTAAACCCTTTGGGTGTTGGTCACATGTCGATGTGAACTATGGGTGTTAACCACATATAGATGTGAACTATTGATGTTAAATCACATGGCGATGTGAACTAGATTATTGACTCTAGTGCAAGTGGGAGACTGAAGGAAATATGCCCTAGAGGCAATAATAAAGTTATTATTTATTTCCTTATATCATGATAGATGTTTATTATTCATGCTAGAATTGTATTAACCGGAAACATAATACATGTGTGAATACATAGACAAACAGAGTGTCACTAGTATGCCTCTACTTGACTAGCTCGTTAATCGAAGATGGTTATGTTTCCTAACCATAGACATGAGTTGTCATTTGATTATCGGGATCAAATCATTAGGAGAATGATGTGATTGACTTGACCCATTCCGTTAGCTTAGCACTTGATCGTTTAGTATGTTGTTGTTGCTTTCTTCATGACTTATACATGTTCCCGTAACTATGAGATTATGCAACTCCGCCACCGGAGGAACACTTTGGTGCTACCAAACGTCACAACGTAACTGGGTGATTATAAAGGAGTACTACAGGTGTCTCCAAAGGTACATATTGGGTTGGCGTATTTCGAGATCAGGTTTTGTCACTCCGATTGTCGGAGAGGTATCTCTGGGCCCTCTCGGTAATGCACATCACTTAAGCCTTGCAAGCATTGCAACTAATGAGTTAGTTGTGAGATGATGTATTACGGAACGAGTAAAGAGACTTGCCAGTAACGAGATTGAACTAGGTATTGGATACCGACGATCAAATCCCGGGCAAGTAACATACCGATGACAAAGGGAACAACGTATGTTGTTATGCGGTTTGACCGATAAAGATCTTCGTAGAATATGTAGGAGCCAATATGAGCATCCAGGTTTCGCTATTGGTTATTGACCGAGAATAGTTCTAGGTCATGTCTACATAGTTCTCGAACCCGTAGGGTACGCACGCTTAACGTTACAATGACAGTTTTATTATGAGTTTATGAGTTTTTATGTATCGAAGGAGTTCAGAGTCCCGGATGAGATCGGGGACATGACGAGGAGTCTCGAAATGGTCGAGACGTAAAGATCGATATATTGGACGACTATATTCGGAGTTCGGAAAGGTTCCGAGTGATTCGGGTATTTTTGGGAGTAACGGAGAGTTACGGGAATTCGTATTGGGCCTCTTTGGGCCATACGGGAAAGGAGAGAAAGGGCCAAAGAGTGGCGCACCCTCCCTTGGACTAGTCCGAATTGGACTAGGAGGGGGCGCACCCTCCTTCCTTCTCCTTCTCTCTTCCCTTTCCTTCTCTCCTACTCCTACTATATGGAAGGGTTCCTAGTTGGACTAGGAAGGGGAATCCTACTCCCGGTGGGAGTAGGACTCCCCTAGGGCGCGCCATAGAGAGGGCGGCCCTCCCTCCTCCACTCCTTTATATACGGGGCAGGGGCACCCAATGGACACACAAGTTGATCTACGGATCGTTCCTTAGCGTGTGCGGTGCCCCCTCCACCATATTCCACTTCGGTCATATCATCGCGGAGCTTAAGCGAAGCCCTGCGCCGTAAAGTCATATCGTCATGAGCTTAGGCGAAGCCCTGCATCGGTGGAGCATCATCATCGTCACCACGCCATCGTCTTGTGGAACTCATCCGACGCTTTGCTGGATCGGAGCCCGGGATCGTCATCGAGCTGAACGCAGCTGAACTTCGGAGGTGCCGTGCGTTCGGTACTTGGATCGGTCGGATCGTGAAGACGACGACTACATCAACAGCGTTGTTATAACGCTTCCGCCACGGTCTCACGAGGGTACGTGGACATACACTCTCCCCTCTCGTTGCTATGCCATCACTATGATCTTGCGTGTGCGTAGGATTTTTTTTGAAATTACTACGTTCCCCAACACCAGGGGGGCGCACCAGCCCACCAGGGGCTGGTTCCCCTCCCACTTCAGCCCATGGGGCCCTCCGGGATAGGTGGCCTGTTGGGGAACGTTGCAGAAAATAAAAAATTTCCTACGGTTTCACCAAGATCCATCTATGAGTTCATCTACAACGAGTGATTGGAGTGCATCTACATACCTTTGTAGATCGCGAGCGGAAGCGTTCAAGTG
The DNA here is from genome assembly GCA_021605205.1 of Aegilops longissima. Classification (NCBI taxonomy): domain Eukaryota; kingdom Viridiplantae; phylum Streptophyta; class Magnoliopsida; order Poales; family Poaceae; genus Aegilops; species Aegilops longissima. The sequence continues at coordinate 117,965,786 of CM038681.1, forward strand.
AACGGGGTTGAGGGAGTCGTTCTCGTCGTGATCCAAATCACCGGAGATCCTAGCGCCGAACGGACGACACCTCCGCGTTCAACACACATACGGTCAGCGTGGCGTCTCCTTCGTCTTGATCCAGCAAGGGGGAAGGAGAGGTTGATGAAGATCCAGCAGCCCGATGGCGTGGTGGTGGATGCAGCAGTACTCCGGCAGGGCTTCGCCAAGCAACTGGGGAGGAGGAAGAGGTGTAGCAGGGGGAGGGGCGCCAAGTGCAAGGGTGCGGCTGCCTCCTCCCCCCTATATATAGGGTCCCAGGCGCGGCCCCTAGGAGATGGGATCTCCTAGGGGGGCGGCGGCCAAGGGGGGTGGAGTGCCCCCAAAGCCAAGTGGGGCGCCCCCTCCCCTAGGGTTCCCAACCCTAGGCACGGAGGGGGGCCCAGGGGGGGCGCACCAGCCCACCAGGGGCTGGTTCCCCTCCCACTTCAGCCCATGGGGCCCTCCGGGATAGGTGGCCCCACCTGGTGGACCCCCGGGACCCTTCCGGTGGTCCCGGTACAATACCGGGTGACCCCGAACTTTCCCGATGGCCGAAATAACACTTCCTATATATAATTCTTTATCTCCGGACCATTCCGGAACTCATCGTGACGTCCGGGATCTCATCCGGGACTCCAAACAACTTTCGGTTTGCTGCATACTCATATTCATACAACCCTAGCGTCACCGAACCTTAAGTGTGTAGACCCTACGGGTTCGGGAGACATGCAGACATGACCGAGACGGCTTTCCGGACAATAACCAACAGCGGGATCTGGATACCCATGTTGGCTCCTACATACTCCTCGATGATCTCATCGGATGAACCACGATGTCGAGGATTCAAGCAACCCCGTATACTATTCCCTTTGTCAGACGGTATGTTACTTGCCCGAGATTCGATCGTCGGTATCCCAATACCTCATTCAATCTCGTTACCGGCAAGTCACTTTACTCGCATCCGTAATGCATGATCCGTGACCGGACACTTGGTCACTTTGAGCTCATTATGATGATGCACTACCGAGTGGGCCCGGTGATACCTCTCCGTAATACGGAGTGACAAATCCGATCTCGATCTGTGACACCGCAGACACTTTCGGAGATACCAGTAGTGCACCTTTATAGTCACCCGATTACGTTGTGGCGTTTGGTACACCCAAAGCACTCCTACAAAGATCCGGAGTTACACGATCTCATGGTCTAAGGAAAAGATACTTGACATTGGAAAACCATGACTATCTGTTGATCAACGAGCTAGTCAACTAGAGGCTCAAGGGACATGTTGTGGTCTAAGTATTCACACGTGTATTACGATTTCCGGATAATACAATTATAGCATGAATAAAAGACAATTATCACGAACAAGGAAATATAATAATAATCCTTTTATTATTGCCTCTAGGGCATATTTCCAACAGTCTCCCACTTGCACTAGAGTCAATAATCTAGTTACATTGTGATGAATCGAACACCCATAGAGTTCTGGTGTTGATGATGTTTTGCTCGCGGAAGAGGTTTAGTCAACGGATCTACGACATTCAGATCTGTATGCACTTTGCAAATTTCTATGTCTCCATCTTGAACATTTTCACGAATGGAGTTGAAGCGACGCTTGATGTGCCTGGTCTTCTTGTGAAACCTGGGCTCCTTGGCAAGTGCAATAGCTCTAGTGTTGTCACATAAGAGTTTGATCGGCCCCGACGCATTGGGTATGACTCCTAGGTCGGTGATGAACTCCTTCACCCAAATTGCTTCATGCGCTGCCTCCGAGGCTGCCATGTACTCTGCTTCACATGTAGATCCCGCCACCACGCTCTGCTTGAATTTGCACCAGCTTACTGCCCCACCATTCAACATATACACGTATCCGGTTTGTGACTTAGAGTCATCCAGATCTGTGTCGAAGCTAGCGTCGACGTAACCCTTCTGACGAGCTCTTCGTCACCTTCATAAACGAAACATGTCCTTAGTCCTTTTCGGTACTTCAGGATATTCTTGACCGCTGTCCGGTGTTCCTTGCGGGATTACTTTGGTACCTTCCTACCAAACTTACGGCAAGGTTTACATCAGGTCCGTACACAACATGGCATACATAATAGACCCTATGGCTGATGCATAGGGATGACACTCATCTCTTCTATATCTTCTTCCGTGGTGGGACATTGAGCCGAGCTCAATTTCACACCTTGTAATACTGAGCAAGAACCCTTTCTTGGACTGATCCATTTTGAACTTCTTCAATATTTTATCAAGGTATGTGCTTTGTGAAAGACCTATGAGGCATCTCGATCTATCTCTATAGATCTCGATGCCTAATATATAAGCAGCTTCTCCAAGGTCCTTCATTGAAAAACTCTTATTCAAGTAGGCCTTAATGCTGTCCAAAAGTTCTATATCATTTCCCATCAAAAGTATGTCATCTACATATAATATGAGAAATTCTCTGAGCTCCCACTCACTTTCTTGTAAACGCAGGCTTCTCCATAAGTCTGCATGAACCCAAACGCTTTGATCATCTCATCAAAGCGAATGTTCCAACTCGAGATGCTTGCACCAGCCCATAAATGGATCATTGGAGCTTGCATACCTTGTTAGCATTCTTAGGGTCGACAAAACCTTCCGGCTGCATCATATACAGTTCTTCCTTAAGATAGCCGTTAAGGAATGCAGTTTTGACGTCCATTTGCCATATCTCATAATCATAGTATGCGGCAATTGCTAACATGATTCAGACGGACTTCAACTTCGCTACGGAGAGAAAGTCTCATCGTAGTCAACCCCTTGAACTTGCCGATAACCTTTAGCGACAAGTCGAGCTTTATAGATGGTAACATTACCATCGCGTCCGTCTTCTTCTTAAAGATCCATTTGTTTTCTATCGCTCGCCGATCATTGGGCAAGTCTGTCAAAGTCCATACTTTGTTTTCATACATGGATCCTATCTCGGATTGCATGGCTTCAAGCCATTTGTTGGAATCTGGGACCGCCATCGCTTCTTCATAGTTCAAGGTTCACCGTTGTCTAACAACATGATTTCCGGTGACAGGGTTGCCATACCACTCTGGTGTGGAACGTGTCCTTGTGGACCTCACGGGTTCAGAGTAACTTGATCCAAGTACCTTGATCATCATCATTAATTTCCTCTCTAGTCGGTGTAGGCACCACAGAACATTTTCCGAGCTGCACTACTTTCCGGTTCAAGAGGTAGTACTTCATCGAGTTCTACTTTCCTCCCACTTACTCCTTTCGAGAGAAACTCTTTTTCAAGAAAGGACCCGTTCTTGGCAACAAAGATCTTGCCTTCGGATCTAAGGTAGAAGGTATACCCAATGGTTTCCTTAGGGTATCCTATGAAGACGCATTTTTCCGACTTGGGTTCGAGCTTTTCAGGTTGAAGTTTCTTGACATAAGCATCGCATCCCCAAACTTTTAGAAACGCATACTTAGGTTTCTTCCCAAACCATAATTCATACGGTGTCGTCTCAACGGACTTAGATGGTGCCCTATTTAAAGTGAATGTAGCTGTCTCTAGAGCGTATCCCCAAAGAGATAACGGTAAATCTGTAAGAGACATCATAGACCGCACCATATCCAATAGAGTGCGACATAACGTTCGGACACACCGTTCTGTTGAGGTGTTCAGCGGCGTGAGTTGTGAAACGATTCCACATTTCCTTAAGTGTGTACCAAGTTCGTGACTTAAATATTCTCCTCCACGATCTGATCAGAAGAACTTTATTTTTCGGTCACGTTGATTCTCTACCTCATTCTGAAATTCCTTGAACTTTTCAAAGGTCTCGGACTTGTGTTTCATCAAGTAGACATACCCATATCTACTCAAGTCATCGGTGAGAGTGAGAACATAACGATATCCTCCATGAGCCTCAACGCTCATTGGACCGCTTTTACATCGGTATGTATGATTTCCAATAAGTTGGTTGCTCGCTCCATTGTTCGGAGAACGGAGTCTTGGTCATTTGCCCATGAGGCATGGTTCGCATGTGTCAAATGATTCATAATCGAGAGACTCTAAAAGTCCATCGAATGGAGCTTCTTCATGCGCTTGACACCAATGTGACCAAAGGCGGCGAGTGCCACAAGTATGTGGGACTATCGTTATCAACTTTACATCTTTTGGTATTCACACTATGAATATGTGTAATATTACGCTCGAGATTCATTAAGAACAAACCATTGACCATCGGAGCATGACCATAAAACATATCTCTCATGTAAATAGAACAACCATTATTCTCGGATTTAAATGAGTAGCCATCTCGCATTAAACAAGATCCCGATACAATGTTCATGCTCAAACTTGGCACTAAATAACAAATATTGAGATTTAAAACTAATCTAGAGGTAAATGTAGAGGTAGTAGCGGGCGGCGGCGATAACATCGACCTTGGAACCATTCCCGACGCAAGATCGTCACCTCGTCCTTCGCCATCTCCGTTTATTCCGCAGCTCCGCTTTGTGAGTTACAAATGTGAGCAACGGCACCGGTATCAAATACCCGGGAGTTACTACGAGTCTTGGTAAGGTACACATCAATTACATGTATATCAAATATACCTTTAGTGTTGCCGGCCTTCTTGTCCGCTAAGTATTTGGGGCAGTTCCGCCCAAATGGCCCTTCCTTTGCAATAAAAGCACTCGGTCTCGTGCTTGGGCCCATTCTTTGACTTCTTCCGGCAAGCTGGCTTATCGGCGCGGCAACATCTTTGCCGTCCTTCTTGAAGTTCTTCTTACCCTTGCCCTTCTTGAACTTAGTGGTTTTATTGACCATCAACACTTGATGTTCTTTCTTGATTTCTACCTCTGCTGACTTGACATTGAAAATACTTCAGAATAGTTTTCACCATCCCTGCATATTGTAGTTCATCACAAAGCTCTTGTAGCTCGGGTGGGAGCGATGAAGGATTCTGTCAATGACCGCCTTGTCCGGAGGTTAATGTCCACTGGGATAGGCGGTTGTGCAACCCGGACATCTTGAGTATGTGCTCACTTGTGAACTGTTTTCCTCCATCTTACAACTATAGAACTTGTCGGAGACTTCATATCTCTCGACCCGGGCATGAGCTTGAAAAACCATTTTCAGCTCCTCGAACATCTCATATGCTCCGTGTTACTCAAAACGCTTTTGGAGCCCCGGTTCTAAGCTGTAAAGCATGCCGCATTGAACGAGGGAGTAATCATCAGCACGAGACCGCCAAGCGTTCATAATGTCTTGGTTCTCTGGGATGGGTGCTTCACCTAGCGGTGCTTCTAGGACATATTGTTTCTTGGCTGCTATGAGGATGATCCTCAGGTTCCGGACCCAATCCGAATAGTTGCTGCCATCATCTTTCAGCTTGGTTTTCTCTAGGAACGCGTTGAAGTTCATGGTGACCTGAGCGTTGGCCATTTGATCTACAAGACATTTTGTAAAGATTTTAGACTAATGTTCATGATAATTAAGTTCATCTAATCAAATTATTTAATGAACTCCCACTCAGATTTGACATCCCTCAAGTCATCTAAGTGTTACATGATCCGAGTCGACTAGGCCGTGTCCGATCATCACGTGAGACGGACTAGTCATCGTCGGTGAACATCTCCATGTTGATCGTATCTTCCATACGACTCATGTTCGACCTTTCGGTCTCTTGTGTTCCGAGGCCATGTCTGTGAAGGAAATATGCCCTAGAGGCAATAATAAAAGTTATTATTTATTTCCTTATATCATGATAAATGTTTATTATTCATGCTAGAATTGTATTAACCGGAAACATAATACATGTGTGAATATATAGACAAACAGTATGTCACTAGTATGCCTCTACTTGACTAGCTTGTTAATCAAAGATGGTTATGTTTCCTAACCATGAACAAGGAGTTGTTATTTGATTAACAAGGTCACATCATTAGTTGAATGATCTGATTGACATGACCCATTCCGTTAGCTTAACACTTGATCGTTTAGTATGTTAATGCTTTCTTCATGACCCATACATGTTCCTGTAACTATGAGATTATGCAACTCCGTTTTTGGAGGAACACTTTGGTACTACCAAACGCCACAACGAATCGGGTGATTATAAAGGAGTACTACAGGTGTCTCCAAAGGTACTTGTTGGGTTGGCGTATTTGAGATTAGGTTTTGTCACTCCGATTGTCGGAGAGGTATCTCTAGGCCTTCTCGGTAATACACATCACTTAAGCCTTGCAAGCATTACAACTAATGAGTTAGTTGTGAGATGATGTATTACGGAACGAGTAAAGAGACTTACCGCAACGAGATTGAACTAGGTATTGGATACCGACGATCGAATCTCGGGTAAGTAACATACCGATGACAAAGGGAACAACGTATGTCGTTATGCGGTTTGACCGATAAAGATCTTCAGTAGAATATGTAGGAACCAATATGGGCATCCAGGTTCCGCTATTGGTTATTGACCGAGAATGGTTCTAGGTCATGTCTACATAGTTCTCGAACCCGTAGGGTCCGCACGCTTAACGTTTGATGACAGTTCATTATGAGTTTATAAGTATTGATGCACGAAGTTTGTTCGAGTCCCGGATGTGATCACGGACATGACGAGGAGTCTCGAAATGGTCGAGACATAAAGATTGATATATTGGAAGCCTATGTTTGGACTTGGAAGGGTTCGAGTGAAAGCAGAAGTTATTGGAACACGGGGTTACGGAACCCCGGGGTATATGGGCCTTCATGGGCCACAAGGGAGAAGAGGAAGGGCCGGCCAGGTGGGCTGCGCCCCCTCCCCTCTAGTCCGAATAGGACAAGGAGAGGGGGCGCGCCTCCCTCTTCCCCTCCCAATCCTACTCCAACTAGGACAGGGGGAGTCCTACTCCGGTGGGAGTAGGACTCCTCAAGCAGCGCCTCCCAAGGCTGGCCGCACCCCCTTGGCTCCTTTATATCTGGGGCAGGGGCACCCCATGACACACAAGTTGATCTACGGATCTTTCCTTAGCCGTGTGCGGTGCCCCTTCCACCATATTCCACTTGGTCATATCGTCATGAGCTTAGGCGAAGCCTGCGCGGAGAAGTCATATCGTCGCGGAGCTTAGGTGAAGCCCTGCGTCGGTGGAGCATCAACATCGTCCACCACGTCGTGCTAACGGAACTCATCCCGACACTTTGCTGGATCGAGTCCGGGATCGCCATCGAGCTGAACGTGTGCGAACTCGGAGGTGCCGACGTTCGGTGCTTGGATCGGTCGGATCGTGAAGACGCACGACTACATCAACAGCGTTGTTATAACGCTTCCGCTTTCGGTCACGAGGGTGCGTGGACGGACCTCTCCCTCTCGTTGCTATGCCATCACCATGGTCTTGCGTGATCGTAGGAAATTTTTGAAATTACTACGTTCTCCAACAAATGGCATCCGAGCCTGGTTTTATCGTTGATGTCATGTGCACGAGTAGAACACAAGTGAGTTGTGGGCGATACAAGTCATACCGCCTACCAGCATGTCATACTTTGGTTCAGCGGTATTGTGAGATGAAGCGGCCCGGACCGACATTACGCAGATGCTTACGCGAGACTGGTTTCACCGCCCGAGCACTCGTTGCTTAAAGGTGACCGCGGTGTCTCTCTCTCACTTTAGTTGAATCGAGTGTGGCTACGCCGGTCCTTGAGAAGGTTAAACGGAGTCTATTTGACGAAATATCGTTGTGGTTTTGATGCGAGGTAAGAACGGTTCTTGCTCAGCCCGTAGCAGCCACGTAAAACTTGCAACAACAAAGTAGAAGACGTCTAACTTGTTTTTGCGGGGCATGTTGTGATGTGATATGGTCAAGGCGTGATGCTATATTTTATTGTATGAGATGATCATGTTTTGTAACCGAGTTATCGGCAATCTGGCAGGAGCCATATGGTTGTCGCTTATTGTATGAAATGCAAGCGCCATGTAATTGCTTTACTTTATCACTAAGGAGTAGCGATAGTCGAGAAGCAATAGTTGGCGAGACGACAACGATGCTACGATGGAGATCAAGGTGTCGCGCGGTGGCGATGGTGATCATGGCGGTGCTTGGCGATGGAGATCACAAGCACAAGATGATGATGACCATATCATATCACTTATATTGATTGCATGTGATGTTTATCCTTTATGCATCTTATCTTGCTTTGATTGACGGTAGCATTATAAGATGATCTCTCACTAAAATTATCAAGAAGTGTTCTCCCGAGTATGCACCGTTGCGAAAGTTCTTCGTCTTTGAGACACCACGTGATGATCGGGTGTGATAGGCTCTATGTTCAAATACAACGGGTGCAAAACAGTTGCGCACGCGAATACTCGAGTTAAACTTGACGAGCCTAGCATATAACAGATATGGCCTCGAACACGAGACCGAAGGTCGAGCGTGAATCATATAGTAGATATGATCAACATAGTGATGTTCACCATTGAAACTACTCCATCTCACGTGATGATCGGACATGGTTTAGTTGATTTGGATCACGTAATCACTTAGATGACTAGAGAGATGTCTGTCTAAGTGGGAGGTTTTTAATATGATTAATTAAACTTAAATTTATCATGAACTTAGTACCGATAGTATTTTGCTTGTCTATGTTTCTTGTAGATAGATGGCTCGTCTTTGTTGTTCCGTTGAATTTTAATGCGTTCCTTGAGAAAGCAAAGTTGAAAGATGATGGTAGCAATTACACGGACTGGGTCCGTAATTTGAGGATTATCCTCATTGCTGCACGTAAAAATTACGCCCTAGAAGCACCGCTGGGTGACAGCCTCACTGCAGATCTTGAGCCGAAGTTGTGAACGTCGGCAAAGCGAGCTGATGACTACTCTATAGTTCGATGTGCCATGCTTTACGGCTTAGAACCGGGTCTTCAACGACGTTTTGAACGTCATGGAGCATATGAGATGTTCCAGAGTTGAAGTTAATATTTCAAGCAAATGCCCGGATTGAGAGATATGAAGTCTCCAATAAGTTCTATAGCTGCAAGATGGAGGAGAATAGTTCGTCGGTGAGCACATACTCAAAATGTCCGGGTATAACAATCACTTAATTCAGCTGGAGTTAATCTTCCGGATGATAGTGTCATTGATGAATTCTCCAATCATCGCCACCAAGCTACAAGAGCTTCGTGATGAACTATAATATGCAAGGGATGACTAAGACAATTCTCGAGCTCTTCGCGATGCTAAAAGCAGCGGAGGTAGAAATCAAGAAAGAGCATCAAGTGTTGATGGTCAACAAGACCACTAGTTTCAAGAAAAGGGCAAAGGGAAGAAGAAGGAAACTTCAAAAAGAACAGCAAGCAAGTTGCTGCTCAGAGAAGAAACCCAAGTCTGGACCTAAGCCTGAAAGCGAGTGTTTTCTTGCAAGCAAGCTGGACCTTTGAAGCGGAACTGCCCCAAGTATTTGGCGGATAAGAAGGATGGCAAGGTGATCAAAGGTATATGTGATATACATGTTATTGATGTGTACCTTACTAATACCGCAGAGTACGGGTATTTGATCTTGGTTACATTGCTAATATTTGCAACTCAAACAGGAACTACGGATTAAGCGAAGATTGGCTAAGGACGAGGTGACGATGCGCGTTGAAATGGTTCCAAAGTCGATGTGATCGCGGTCGGCACGCTACCTCTACATCTACCTTCGGATTAGTTTTAGACCTAAATAATTGTTATTTGGTGCCGCGTTGAGCATGAACATTATATCTGGATCTTGTTTAATGCGAGACGGTTATTCATTTAAATCAGAGAATAATGGTTGTTCTATTTATATGAGTAATATCTTTTATGGTCATGCACCCTTGAAGAATGGTCTATTCTTGTTGAATCTCGACAAGTAGTGATACACATATTCATAATGTTGAAGCCAAAAGATGCAGAGTTGATAATGATAGTGCAACTTATTTGTGGCACTCGCCGTTTAGGTCATATCGGTGTAAAACGCATGAAGAAACTCCATACTAATGGGCTTCTGGAATCACTTGATTATGAATCACTTGGTACTTGCGAACCGTGCCTCATGGGCAAGATGACCAAAACGCCGTTCTCCGGAACTATGGAGCGAGCAACTGATTTGTTGGAAATCATACATACCGATGTTTGTGGTCCAATGAATGTTGAGGCACGTGGCGGTATCGTTATTTTCTCACCTTCACAGATGATTTGAGCAGATATGGGTATATCTACTTGATGAAACACAAATCTGAAACATTTGAAAAGTTCAAAGAATTTCAGAGTGAAGTGGAAAATCATCGTAACAAGAAAATAAAGTTTCTACGATCTGATCGTGGAGGAGAATATTTGAGTTACGAGTTTGGTTTACATTTGAAACAATGTGGAATAGTTTCACAACTCACGCCACCCGGAACACCACAGAGAAATGGTGTGTCCGAACGTCGTAATCGTACTTTACTAGATATGGTGCGATCTATGATGTCTATTTCCGATTTACCGCTATCATTTTGGGGTTATGCTTTAGAGACGGCCGCATTCACGTTAAATAGGACACCGTCAAAATCCGTTGAGACGACGCCTTATGAACTGTGGTTTGGCAAGAAACCAAAGTTGTCGTTTCTTAAAGTTTGGGGTTGCGATGCTTATGTAAAGAAACTTCAACCAGATAAGCTCGAACCCAAATCGGAAAAATGTGTCTTCATAGGATACCCAAAGGAGACTGTTGGGTACACCTTCTATCACAGATCTGAAGGCAAGATTTTCGTTGCTAAATTCGGATCCTTTCTAGAGAAGGAGTTTCTCTCGAAAGAAGTGAGTGGGAGGAAAGTAGAACTTGATGAGATAATCAGTATCTGCTCCCTTATTGGAAAGTAGTTCATCACAAGAAATGGTTCTGTGACAACTACACCAATTAGTGAAGAAACTAATGATGATGATCATGAAGCTTCAAATCAAGTTACTCTTGAACTTCGAGAGGTCAACCAGAGTGAAATACGCACTGAGTGGTACGGTAATCTTATTCGGAAGTCATGTTACTTGACCATGGCGAACCTACAAACTATGAAGAAGCGATGGTGAGCCCAGATTCGCAAAATGGCTGGAAGCCATGAAATCTGAGATGGGATCCATGTATGAGAACAAAGTATGGACTTTGGTTGACTTGCCCGATGATCGGCAAGCCATTGAAAATAAATGGATCTTTAAGAAGAAGACCGACGCCGATGGTAATATAACTGTCTACAAAGCTCGACTTGTTGCGAAAGGTTTTCGACAAGTTCAAGGGGTTGACTACGATGAGACTTTCTCACCCGAAGCGATGCTTAAGTCTGTCCGAATCATGTTAGCAATTGCCGCATTTTATGATTATGAAATTTGGCAAATGGATGTAAAACTGCATTCTTGAATGGATTTCTAGAAGAAGAGTTGTATATGATGCAACCAGAAGGTTTTGTCGATCCAAAGGGTACTAACAAAGTGTGCAAGCTCCAACGATCAATTTATGGTGCCGTGCAAGCCTCTCGGAGTTGGAATAAACGCTTTGATAGTGTGATCAAAGCATATGGGTTTGTCAGACTTTTGGAGAAGCTTTGTATTTACAAGAAAGTGAGTGGGAGCTCAGAGCATTTCGATATTATATGTGGACGACATATTATTGATTGGAAATGATATAGAATTTCTGGATAGCATAAAAGGATACTTGAATAAAAGTTTTTCAATGAAAGACCTCGGTGAAGCTGCTTACATATTGGGCATCAAGATCTATAGAGATAGATCAAGACGCTTAATTGGACTTTCACAAAGCACATACCTTGATAAAGTTTTGAAAAGTTCAAAATGGATCGAGCAAAGAAAGGTTTTTACCAGTATTACAAGGTGTAAGATTGAGTCGACTCAATGCCCGACCACAGCAGAAGATAGAGAGAAAATGAAAGATGTTCCTATGCTTCAGCCATAGGCTCTATCATGTATGCAATGCTGTGTACCAGACACTGACGTATGCTTAGCTGTAAGCTTGGCGGGAAGGTACCAAAGTAATCCAGAATGGATCATCGGACAGCGGTCAAGAACATCCTGAAATACCGAAAAGGACTAAGGATATGTTTCTCGATATGGAGGTGACAAAGAGCTAGTCGTAAATGGTTACGTCGATGCAAGCTTTGACATCGATCCGGACGATTCTAAATCGCAAACCGGATCGTGTTTTTATTAAACGGTGGAGCTGTCGGTTGGTGCAGCTCTAAACAAAGCGCCGTGGCGGGATCTACATGTGAAGCGGAGTACATAGCTGCTTCGAAGCAGCAAATGAAGGAGTCTGGATGAAAGAGTTCATTTCCGATCTAGGTGTCATACCTAGTGCATCGGGACCGATGAAGATCTTCGTGACAATCTTGGTGCAATTGCCTTGGCAAAGGAATCCAGATTTCACAAGAGGACCAAGCATATCAAGAGACGCTTCAATTCCATTGGGACCAAGTCCAAGTGGGAGACATAGAGATTTGCAAAATACATACGGATCTGAATGTTGCAGACCGTTGACTAAGCCTCTTCCACGAGCAAAACATGATCAGCACCAAGACTCCATGGGTGTTAGGATCATTACTTTGTAATCTAGATTATTGACTCTAGTGCAAGTGGGAGATGAAGGAAATATGCCCTAGAGGCAATAATAAAGTTATTATTTATTTCCTTATATCATGATAAATGTTTATTATTCATGCTAGAATTGTATTAACCGGAAACATAATACATGTGTGAATATATAGACAAACAAGATGTCACTAGTATGCCTCTACTTGACTAGCTTGTTAATCAAAGATGGTTATGTTTCCTAACCATGAACAAGGAGTTGTTATTTGATTAACAAGGTCACATCATTAGTTGAATGATCTGATTGACATGACCCATTCCGTTAGCTTAACACTTGATCGCTTAGTATGTTAATGCTTTCTTCATGACCCATACATGTTCCTGTAACTATGAGATTATGCAACTCCGTTTACGGAGGAACACTTTGGTACTACCAAACGCCACAACGAATCGGGTGATTATAAAGGAGTACTACAGGTGTCTCCAAAGGTACTTGTTGGGTTGGCGATTTGAGATTAGGTTTTGTCACTCCGATTGTCGGAGAGGTATCTCTAGGCCTTCTCGGTAATACACATCACTTAAGCCTTGCAAGCATTACAACTAATGAGTTAGTTGTGAGATGATGTATTACGGAACGAGTAAAGAGACTTACCGTAACGAGATTGAACTAGGTATTGGATACCGACGATCGAATCTCGGGTAAGTAACATACCGATGACAAAGGGAACAACGATGTCGTTATGCGGTTTGACCGATAAAGATCTTCGTAGAATATGTAGGAACCAATATGGGCATCCAGGTTCCGCTATTGGTTATTGACCGAGAATGGTTCTAGGTCATGTCTACATAGTTCTCGAACCCGTAGGGTCCGCACGCTTAACGCTTCGATGACAGTTCATTATGAGTTTATAAGTATTGATGCACGAAGTTTGTTCGAGTCCGGATGTGATCACGGACATGACGAGGAGTCTCGAAATGGTCGAGACATAAAGATTGATATATTGGAAGCCTATGTTTGGACTTGGAAGGGTTCGAGTGAAAACAGAAGTTACGGAACACCGGGGTTACGGAACCCCGGGGTATATGGGCCTTCATGGGCCACAAGGGAGAAGAGGAAGGCCGGCCAGGTGGGCTGCGCGCCCCCTCCCCTCTAGTCCGAATAGGACAAGAGAGGGGCGGCGCCTTCCTCTTCCCTCCCCAATCCTACTCCAACTAGGACAGGGGGAGTCCTACTCCGGTGGGAGTAGGATTCTCAAGCGCGCCTCCCAAGGCTGGCCGCACCCCCTTGGCTCCTTTATATCTGAGGCGGGGGCACCCCATGACACACAAGTTGATCTACGGATCTTTCCTTAGCGTGCAGCGGTGCCCCTTCCACCATATTCCACCGGTCATATCGTCATGAGCTTAGGCGAAGCCTGCGCGGAGAAGTCATATCGTCGCGAGCTTAGGCGAAGCCCTGCGCCGGTGGAGCATCAACATCGTCACCACGCCGTCAGGTTGACGGAACTCATCCCGACACTTTGCTGGATCGGAGTCCGGGATCGCCATCGAGCTGAACGTGTGTAACTCGGAGGTGCCGTCGTTCGGTGCTTGGATCGGTCGGATCGTGAAGACGTCGACTACATCAACAGCGTTGTTATAACGCTTCCGCTTTCGGTCTACGAGGGTACGTGGACGGACACTCTCCCCTCTCGTTGCTATGCCATCACCATGGTCTTGCGTGATCGTAGGAAAATTTTTGAAATTACTACGTTCTCCAACAGTCTGTACATGCTAGGCTCGTCAAGTTAACCCTAAGTGTTTTGCATGTGTAAAACTGTCTTACACCCATTGTATGTGAACGTAAGGATCTATCACACCCGATCATCACGTGGTGCTTCGAAACGACGAACTTTAGCAACGGTGCACAGTTAGGGGGAACACTTTCTTGAAATTATTATAAGGGATCATCTTATTTACTACCGCCGTTCTAAGTAAACAAGATGCATAAAACATAATAAACATCACATGCAATTATATAAAGTAGTGACATGATATGGCCAATATCATATAGCTCCTTCGATCTCCATCTTCGGGGCTCCATGATCATCTTGTCACCGGCATGACACCATGATCTCCATCATCATGATCTCCATCATCGTTCCTCCATGAAGTTGCTCGCCAACTATTACTTCTACTACTATGGCTAACGGCTTAGCAATAAAGTAAAGTAATTACATGGCGTTAAATCATTGACACGCAGGTCATACAATAATTAAGACAACACCTATGGCTCCTGCCGGTTGTCATACTCATCGACATGCAAGTCGTGATTCCTATTAAAAGAACATGATCTCATACATCACAATATATCATTTATCATTCATCACAACTTTTGGCCATATCACATCACATGACAATTGCTGCAAAAACAAGTTAGACGTCCTCTAATTGTTGTTGCATCTTTTACGTGGCTGCAATTGGGTTCTAGCAAGAACGTTTTCTTACCTACGAATAACCACAACGTGATTTGTCAACTTCTATTTATCCTTCATAAGGGCCCTTTTCATCGAATCCGCTGCAACTAAAGTGGGAGAGACAGACACCCGCTAGCCACCTTATGCAACTAGTGCATGTCAAGAGGTGGAACCTGTCTCACGAAGCGCACGTAAGGTCGGTCCAGGCCGCTTCATCCCACAATACCGCTGAAGCAAAATAAGACTAGTAGTGGCAAGAAAGTTGACAACATCTACGCCCACAACAGATTTGTGTTCTACTCGTGCAATAGAGAACTACGATAGACCTAGCTCATGATGCCTTTGTTGGGGAACGTTGCATAAAATAAAAATTTCCTACGTTCACCAAGATCAATCTATGAGTTCATCTAGCAACGAGAGAGAGGAGTGCATCTACATACCCTTGTAGATCGCGAGCGGAAGCGTTCAAGTGAACGGGGTTGAGGGAGTCGTTCTCGTCGTGATCCAAATCACCGGAGATCCTAGCGCCGAACGGACGGCACCTCCGCATTCAACACACGCACGGTCAGCGTGGCGTCTCCTCCGTCTTGATCCAGCAAGGGGAAGGAGAGGTTGATGAAGATCCAAAGAAGACGACGGCGTGGTGGTGGATGCAGAAGATACTCGTGCAAGGCTTCGCCAAGCAACCGGGAGTTGGAAGAGGTGTAGCAGGGGAGGGGCGCCAAGTGCAAGGGTGCGGCTGCCTCCTCCCCCTCTATATAGGGTCCCCGGGCGCGGCCCTAGGAGATGGGATCTCCTAGGGGGGCGCGCCAAGGGGCGGCCAAGCCAAGTGGGCGCCCCCCTAGGGTTCCCAACCCTATCTTGTGAGAGGGGCCCAGGCGCACCAGCCCACCAGGCTGGTTCCTCCCACTTCAGCCCATGGGGCCCTCCGGGATAGGTGGCCCCACCGGTGGACCCAGGACCCTTTCGGTGGTCCCAGACAATACCGGTGACCTCAAACTTTCCCGATGGTCAAACAACACTTCCTATGTATAATTCTTTATCTCCGGACCATTCGAACTCCTCGTGACGCCCGAGATCTCATCCGGACTCGAACAACTTTCGGTTTGCTGCATACTCATATTCATACAACCCTAGCGCCACCGAACCTTAATGTGTAGACCCTACGGGTTCGGAGACATGCTGAGACATGACCGAGACGGCTCTCGGTCAATAACCAACAGCGGGATCTGGATACCCATGTTGGCTCCTACATACTCCTCGATGATCTCATCGGATGAACCACGATGTCGAGGATTCAAGCAACCCGTATACTATTCCCTTTGTCAGACGGTATGTTACTTGCCCGAGATTCGATCGTCGGTATACCAATACGTCGTTCAATCTCCTTACCGGCAAGTCACTTTACTCGCATCGTAATGCATGATCCGTGACCAGACACTTGGTCACTTTGAGCTCATTATGATGATGCACTACCGAGTGGGCCCGGTGATACCTCTCCGTAATACGGAGTGACAAATCCCATCTCGATCCGTGACACCCAATGACACTTTTGGAGATACCGTAGTGCACCTTTATAGTCACCCAGTTATGTTGTGACGTTTGGTACACCCAAAGCACTCCTACGGTATCCGGGAGTTACACGATCTCATGGTCTAAGGAAAAGATACTTGACATTGGAAAAGCTCTAGCAAAACGAACTACACGATCTTGTGTTATTCTTAGGATTGGGTCTTGTCCATCACATCATTCTCCTAATGATGTGATCCCGCTATCAACGACATCCAATGTCCATAGTCAGGAAACCATGACTATCTGTTGATCAACGAGCTAGTCAACTAGAGGCTCACTAGGGACATGTTGTGGTCTAAGTATTCACACGTGTATTACGATTTTCGGATAATACAATTATAGCATGAATAAAAGACAATTATCACGAACAAGGAAATATAATAATAATCCTTTTATTATTGCCTCTAGGGCATATTTCCAACATGGCCCCACCCGGTGGACCCCCGGGACCCTTCCGGTGGTCCCGGTACAATACCGGTGAACCCCGAAACTTTCCCGATGGCCGAAACTCGACTTCCCATATATAATGTTTTACCTCCGGACCATTCCGGAACTCCTCGTGACGTCCGGGATCTCATCCGGGACTCCGAACAACTTTTGGTTTGTTGCATACTAATATCTTTACAACCCTAGCGTCACCGAACTTTAAGTGTGTAGACCCTACGGGTTCAGGAGACACGCAGACATGACCGAGACTGCTCTCCGGTCAATAACCAACAGCGGGATCTGGATACCCATGTTGGCTCCCACATGCTCCTCGATGATCTCATCGGATGAACCACGATGTCGAGGATTCAAGCAACCCCAGATACTATTCCCTTTGTCGACGGTATGTTACTTGCCCGAGATTTGATCGTCGGTATCCCAATACCTCGCTCAATCTCGTTAGCATCGCAAGTCACTTTACTCAGACAAGAATGCATGATCCGTGACCGGACACTTGGTCACTTTGAGCTCATTATGATGATGCACTACCGAGTGGGCCCAGAGATACCTCTCCGTAATACGGAGTGACAAATCCCAGTCTCGATCCGTGACACCCAACAGACACTTTCGGAGATACCTGTAGTGCACCTTTATAGTCACCCAGTTACGTTGTGACGTTTGGTACACCCAAAGCACTCCTACGGTATCCGGGAGTTACACGATCTCATGGTCTAAGGAAAAGATACTTGACATTGGAAAAGCTCTAGCATAACGAACAACATGATCTTGTGCTATGCTTAGGATTGGGTCTTGTCCATCACATCATTCTCCTAATGATGTGATCCCGCTATCAACGACATCCAATGTCCATAGTCAGGAAACCATGACTATCTGTTGATCAACGAGCTAGTCAACTAGAGGCTCACTAGGGACACGTTGTGGTCTATGTATTCACACGCGTATTATTACGATTTCCGGATAATACAATTATAGCATTAATAAAAGACAATTATCACGAACAAGGAAATATAATAATAATCCTTTTATTATTGCCTCTAGGGCATATTTCCAACATGGACCCACCCGGTGGACCCCTGGGACCCTTCCGGTGGTCCCGGTACAATACCGGTGAATCCCGAAACTTTCCCGATGGCCGAAACTCGACTTTCCATATATAATTTTTACCTCCAGACCATTCCGGAACTCCTCGTGACGTCCGGGATCTCATCCGGGACTCCGAACAACTTTCGGTTTGCTGCATACTAATATCTTTACAACCCTAGCGTCACCGAACCTTATGTGCAGACCCTACGGGTTCGGAGACATGCGACATGACCGAGACGCTCTCGGTCAATAACCAACAGCGGATCTGGATACCCATGTTGGCTCCTACATGCTCCTCGATGATCTCATCGGATGAACCACGATGTCGAGGATTCAAGCAACCCCGTATACAATTCCCTTTGTCAATCGGTACGTTACTTGCCCGAGATTCGATCGTCGGTATCCCAATACCTCGTTTAATATCGTTACCAGCAAGTCACTTTACTCGCATCAGTAATGCATGATCCCGTGACGGACACTAGGTCACTTTGAGCTCATTATGATGATGCATTACCGAGTGGGCCCAGAGATACCTCTCCGTCATACGGAGTGACAAATCCAGCCTCGATCCGTGTCAACCCAATGACACTTTCGGAGATACCGTAGCATACCTTTATAGTCACCCGATTACGTTGTGACGCTTGGTACACCCAAAGAACTCCTACGGTATCCGGGAGTTACACGATCTCATGGTCTAAGGAAAAGATACTTGACATTGGAAAAGCTCTAGCATAACGAAAACACGATCTTGTGCTATGCTTAGGATTGGGTCTTGTCCATCACATCATTCTCCTAATGATGTGATCCCGTTATCAATGACATCCAATGTCCATAGTCAGGAAACCATGACTATCTGTTGATCAACGAGCTAGTCAACTAGAGGCTCACTAGGGACACTTTGTAGTCTATGTATTCACACGCGTATTATTACGATTTCTGGATAATACAATTATAGCATGAATAGACAATTATCATGAACAAGGAAATATAATAATAATCCTTTTATTATTGCCTCTAGGGCATATTTCCAATAGTCTTCCACTTCCACTAGAGTCAATAATCTAGTTACATTGTGATGAATCAAACACCCATAGAGTTCTGGTGTTGATCATGTTTTGCTCGCGGAAGAGGTTTAGTCAATGGATCTGCGACATTCAGATCCGTGTGTACTTTGCAAATATCTATGTCTCCATCTTGAACATTTTCACGGATGGAGTTGAAACGACGCTTGATGTGCTCGGTCTTCTTGTGAAACCTGGGCTCCTTGGCAAGGGCAATAGCTCCAGTGTTGTCACGAAGAGAGTGATTGGCCCCGACGCATTGGGTATGACTCTAGGTCGGTGATGAACTCCTTCATCCATATTGCTTCATGCACTGCCTCCGAGGCTGCCATGTATTCCGCTTCACATGTAGATCCCGCCACGACGCTCGCTTGCAATCGCACCAGCCATCGCTCCACGATTCAACATATACACGTATCCGGTTTGTGACTTAGAGTCATCCAGATCTGTGTCGAAGCTAGCGCCGATGTAACCCTTACTGACGAGCTCTTCGTCACCTCCATAAACGAGAAACATGTCCTTTGTCCTTTTCGGTACTTCAGGATATTCTTGACCGCTGTCCGGTGTTCCTTGCGGGATTACTTTGGTACCTTCCTACCAAACTTACGACAAGGTTTACATCAGGTCCGTACACAAGATGGCATACATAATAGATCCTATGGCTGAGGCATAGGGATGACACTCATCTCTTCTTTATCTTCTGCCGTGGTCGGGCATTGAGCCGAGCTCAATCTCACACCTTGCAATACTGAGCAAGAACCCTTTCTTGGACTGATCCATTTTGAACTTCTTCAATATCTTATCAAGGTATGTGCTTTGTAAAGACCTATGAGGCGCCTCGATCTATCCCTATAGATCTTGATGCCTAATATGTAAGCAACTTCTCCAAGGTCCTTCATTGAAAAACACTTATTCAAGTAGGCCTTAATGTTATCCAAGAGTTCTATATCATTTCCCATCAAAAGTATGTCATCTACATATAATATGAGAAATGCTACAGAGCTCCCACTCACTTTCTTGTAAACGCAGCTTCTCCATAAGTCTCAGATAAACCCAAACGCTTTGATCATCTCATCAAAGCGAATGTTCCAACTCCGAGATGCTTGCACCAGCCCATAAAATGGATCGCTGGAGCTTGCATACCTTGTTAGCATTCTTAGGATCGACAAAACCTTCCGGCTGCATCATATACAGTTCTTCCTTAAGATAGCCATTAAGGAATGCCATTTTGACGTCCATCTGCCATATCTCATAATCATAGTATGCGGCAATTGCTAACATGATTCGGACGGACTTCAGCTTCACTACGGGAGAGAAAGTCTCGTCATAGTCAACCCCTTGAACTTGCCGATAACCCTTAGCGACAAGTCGAGCTTTATAGATGGTAACATTACCATCCGCGTCCGTCTTCTTCTTGAAGATCCATTTGTTTTCTATCGCTCGCCGATCATCGGGCAAGTCTGTCAAAGTCCATACTTTGTTTTCATACATGGATTATATCTCGGATTGCATGGCTTCAAGCCATTTGTTGGAATCTGGGCCTGCCATCGCTTCTTCATAGTTCAAGGTTCACCGTTGTCTAACAACATGATTTCCGTGACAGGTTGCCATACCACTGTGTGGAACGTGTCCTTGTGGACCCACGGTTCAAGAGCAACTTGATCCAAGTACCTTGATCATCATCATTAATTTCCTCTCCACTCGGTTTAGGCACCACAGAAACATTTTCCTGAGCTGCACTACTTTCCGGTTCAAGAGGTAGTACTTCGTCGAGTTCTACTTTCCTCCCACTTACTCCTTTCGAGAGAAACTCTTTTTCCAGAAAGGATCCGTTCTTGGCAACAAAGATCTTGCGTTCGGATCTAAGGTAGAAGGTATACCCAATGGTTTCCTTAGGGTATCCTATGAAGACACATTTTTCCGATTTGGGTTCGAGCTTTTCAGGTTGAAGTTTCTTGACATAAGCATCACATCCCCAAACTTTTAGAAACGACAGCTTAGGTTTCTTCCCAAACCATAATTCATACGGTGTCATCTCAATGGATTTAGACGGAGCCCTATTTAAAGTGAATGTAGCTTTCTCTAGAGCGTATCCCCAAAATGATTGCGGTAAATCGGTAAGAGACATCATAGATCGCACCATATCCAATAGAGTGCGACACGACGCTCGAAACACCATTCTACCGAGGTGTTCCAGCGGCGTGAGTTGTGAAACGATTCCACATTTTCTTAAGTGCGTACCAAATTCGTGACTTAAATATTCTCCTCCACGATCTGATCGTAAGAATTTTATCTTTCGGTCACGTTGATTCTCTACTTCATTATGAAATTCCTTGAATTTTTCAAAGGTCTCAGACTTCTGTTTCATCAAGTAGACATACCCATATCTACTTAAGTCATCGGTGAGAGTGAGAACATAACGATATCCTCCATGAGCCTCAACGCCATTGGACCACACACATCAGTATGTATGATTTCCAATAAGTTGGTTGCTCGCTCCATTGTTCCGGAGAACGGAGTCTTGGTCATTTTGCCCATGAGGCATGGTTCGCATGTGTCAAATGATTCATAATCGAGAGACTCTAAAAGTCCATCAACATGGAGCTTCTTCATGCGCTTGACACCAATGTGACCAAGGCTACAGTGCCACAAGTATGTGGGACTATCGTTATCAACTTTACATATTTTGGTATTCACACTATGAATATGTGTAACATTACGTTCGAGATTCATTAAGAATAAACCATTGACCATCGGGGCATGACCATAAAACATATCTCTCATATAAATAGAACAACCATTATTCTCGGATTTAATGAGTAACCATCTCAGATTAAACGAGATGCGATACAATGTTCATGCTCAAACTTGGCACTAAATAACAATTATTAAGGTTTAAAACAAATCTCGTGGGTAAATGTAGAGGTAGCGTCGACGGCGATCACATCAACCTTGGAACCATTCCCGACGCAAGATCGTCACCTCGCCCTTCGCCAGCCTCCGCTTATGCCGCAGCTCTGCTGTGAGTTACAAATATGAGCAACGACACCGTATCAAATACCGGGAGTTACTACGAGTAATCGGTAAGGTACACATCAATTACATGTATATCACATATACCTTTAGTGTTGCGGCCTTCTTGTCCGCTAAGTATTTGGGGCAGTTCCGCTTCAAATGACCCTTCCCTTTGCAATAAAAGCATTCAGTCTCGTGCTTGGGTCCATTCTTTGACTTCTTCGGCAATCGGCTTACGGGCGGCAACATCCTTGCCGTCCTTCTTGAAGTTCTTCTTACCCTTGCCCTTCTTGAACATAGTGGTTTTATTGACCATCAACACTTGATGTTCTTTCTTGATTTCTACCTCTGCTGACTTCAGCATTGAAAATACTTCAGAATAGTTTTCACATCCCCCGCATATTGTAGTTCATCACAAAGCTCTTGTAGCTCGGTGGGAGCGATCAAGGATTCTGTCAATGACCGCCTCGTCCGGAGGTTAATGTCCACTGGGACAAAGCGGTTGTGCAACCCATACATTTTGACATTTTGAGTATGTGCTCACCGATGTAACTATTTTCCTCCATCTTACAACTATAGAACTTGTCGGAGACTTCATATCTCTCGACCGGGCATGAGCTTGGAAAACCATTTTCAGCTCCTCGAACATCTCATATGCTCCGTGTTGCTCAAAACGCTTTTGGAGCCCGGTTCTAAGCTGTAAATCATGCCGCATCGAATGAGGGAGTAATCATCAAGATGTGACCGCCAAGCGTTCATAACGCCTTGGTTCTCGGGATGGGTGCTTCACCTAGCGGTCCTTCTAGGACATATGCTTTCTTGGCAGCTATGAGGATGATCTCGGTTCGGACCCAGTCCGTATAGTTGCTGCCATCATCTTTCACCTTGGTTTTCTAGGAACGCGTTGAAGTTCATGTTGACATGAGCGTTGGCCATTTGATCTACAAGACATTTTGCAAAGATTTTAGACTAAGTTCATGATAATTAAGTTCATCTAATCAAATTATTTAATGAACTCCCACTCAGATTAGACATCCCTCTAGTCATCTAAGTGTTACATGATCCGAGTCGACTAGGCCGTGTCCGATCATCACGTGAGACGGACTAGTCATCATCGGTGAACATCTCCATGTTGATCATATCTTCCATACGACTCATGTTCGACCTTTCGGTCTCTGTGTTCCGAGGCCATGTCTGTACATGCTAGGCTCGTCAAGTTAACCTAAGTGTTTTGCATGTGTAAAACTGTCTTACACCCGTTGTATGTGAATGTAGGAATCTATCACACCCGATCATCACGTGGTGCTTCGAAACGACGAACTTTAGCAACGGCGCACAGTTAGGGGGGACACTTTCTTGAAATTATCATGAGGGATCATCTTATTTACTACCGTCGTTCTAAGTAAACAAGATGCATAAACATAATAAACATCACATGCAATTAAATAGTAGTGACATAATATGGCCAATATCATATAGCTCCTTTGATCTCCATCGTCGGGGCTCCATGATCATCTTCGTCACCGGCATGACACCATGATCTCCATCATCGTGTCTCCATGAAGTTGCTCACCAACTATTACTTCTACTACTATGGCTAACGGTTTAGCAATAAAGTAAAGTAATTACATGGCGTTAAATCATTGACACGCAGGTCATACAATAATTAAGACAAATCCTATGGCTCCTGCCGGTTGTCATACTCATCGACATGCAAGTCGTGATTCCTATTACAAGAACATGATCTCATACATCACAATATATCATTCATCATTCATCACAACTTTTGGCCGTATCACATCACAAAGCAATTGCTGCAAAACAAGTTAGACGTTCTCTAATTGTTGTTGCATCTTTTACGTGGCTGCAATAGGGTTCTAGCAAGAACGTTTTCCTACCTACGAATAACCACAACGTGATTTGTCAACTTCTATTTATCCTTCATAAGGGCCCTTTTCATCGAATCCGCTGCAACTAAAGTGGGAGAGACAGACACCCGCTAGCCACCTTATGCAACTAGTGCATGTCAGTAGGTGGAACCTGTCTCACGTAAGCGTACGTGTAAGGTCGGTCCAGGCCGCTTCATCCCACAATACCGCTAAAGCAAAATAAGACTAGTAGTGGCAAGAAAGTTGACAACATCTACGCCCACAACAGATTTGTGTTCTACTCGTGCAATAGAGAACTACGCATAGACCTAGCTCATGATGCCACTGTTGGGGAACGTTGCATAAAATAAAAAATTTCCTACGTTCACCAAGATCAATCTATGAGTTCATCTAGCAAAGAGAGAGAGGAGTGCATCTACATACCCTTGTAGATCGCGAGCGGAAGCGTTCAAGAGAACGGGGTTGAGGGAGTCGACTCGTCGTGATCCAAATCACCGGAGATCCTAGCGCCGAACGGACGGCACCTCCGCGCTCAACACACGATGGTCAGCGTGGACGTCTCCTCCTTCTTGATCCAGCAAGGGGAAGGAGAGGTTGATGAAGATCCAAGAAGACGACGGCGTGGTGGTGGATGCAGCAGGATCCCAGCAGGCTTCGCCAAGCGACTACGGGAGGGAGAGGTGTAGCAAGGGGGAGGGAGGCGCCAGTGTAAGGGTGCGGCTGCCTCCCACCCCTCTTTATATAGGGACCCTGGGGCGGGCCCAGGAGATGGGATCTCCTAGGGGGCGGCCAAGGGGAAACTTGCCCCCAAGGCAAGTGAGGCACCCTCCCTAGGGTTCCCAACCCTAGGCGCAAAGGGGGCCCAGGCGCACCAGCCCACCAGGCTGGTTCCTCCCACTTCAGCCCATGGGGTCCTCCGGATAGGTGGCCCCACCCGATGGACCCGGGACCCTTCCGTGGTCCCAGACAATACCGTGAACCTCAAACTTTTCCGATGGTCAAACTCGACTTCCCATATATAATTTTTACCTCCGGACCATTCCGAACTCCTCATGACGTCCGGGATCTCATCCGGGACTCCGAACAACTTTCGGTTTGCTGCATACTAATATCTTTAGAACCCTAGCGTCACCGAACCTTAAGTGTGTAGACCCTACGGGTTCGGGAGACACGCAGACATGACCGAGACTGCTCTCCGGTCAATAACCAACAGCGGGATCTGGATACCCATGTTGGCTCCCACATGCTCCTCAATGATCTCATCGGATGAACCATGATGTAGAGGATTCAAGCAACCCCGTATACAATTCCCTTTGTCAATCGGTACGTTACTTGCCCGAGATTCGATCGTCGGTATCCCAATACCTCATTCAATCTCATTACCAGCAAGTCACTTTACTCGTACCGTAATGCATGATCCCGTGACCAGACACTAGGTCACTTTGAGCTCATTATGATGATTCATTACCGAGTGGGCCCAGAGATACCTCTGTCATACGGAGTGACAAATCCCAGTCTCGATCCGTGTCAACCCAATAGACACTTTCGGAGATACCCGTAGCATACCTTTATAGTCACCCAGTTACGTTGTGACGTTTGGTACACCCAAAGCACTCCTACGGTATCCGGGAGTTACACGATCTCATGGTCTAAGGAAAAGATACTTGACATTGGAAAAGCTCTAGCATAATGAACTACACGATCTTGTGCTATGCTTAGGATTGGGTCTTGTCCATCACATCATTCTCCTAATGATGTGATCACGTTATCAATGACATCCAATGTCCATAGTCAGGAAACCATGACTATCTGTTGATCAACGAGCTAGTCAACTAGAGGCTCACTAGGGACACGTCGTGGTCTATGTATTCACACGCGTATTACGATTTCCGGATAATACAATTATAGCATGAATAAAAGACAATTATCATGAACAAGGAAATATAAAAATAATCCTTTTATTATTGCCTCTAGGGCATATTTCCAACAGGTTAATCACCTCTTATTCGCTAATGACAGCCTGCTGTTTTTCAAGGCAAATAGTGAGGGAGCTGAGGAGGTAAACCAAGTCTTGGACACCTATTGCAGAGCTTCTGGACAGAGAGTCAATCATGCTAAATCAACCATTTATTTCAGCAAGGGAGTGCCAGATAGTGTTCGGAATGATATCAAGTTGGCCCTAAATGTACCCAATGAAACCTTGAATGAAAAGTATCTCGGGAT
The DNA here is from genome assembly GCA_021605205.1 of Aegilops longissima. Lineage (NCBI taxonomy): Eukaryota > Viridiplantae > Streptophyta > Magnoliopsida > Poales > Poaceae > Aegilops > Aegilops longissima. The sequence continues at coordinate 117,992,092 of CM038681.1, forward strand.
GCCCTCTGACATTGGGAACAGCAAGAATGGAGCGTTCAAATACCTGAAAGATCGATTATGGAGTAAAGTTCAGGGATGGATTGAGAGCTCTATGTCGACAACAGGGAAGGAAGTGCTAGTTAAATCAGTAGCCCAAGCCGTTCCGGTGTATTCCATGTCTTGTTTCAAATTGCCAAGGGGGTTGTGTGAACACCTAAATAAACTGATACGGAAATTTTGGTGGGGCTGCAAGAATGGCAAAAGGAAACCCCATTGGGTTTCTTGGAAGGAGATGACCCAGTCGAAAGGAATGGGGGCTTGGGCTTTAAAGATTTTGAGCTTTTCAACATGGCAATGTTAGCTAAGCAGGCGTGGCGCCTTGTTCAACAACCAGACAGCCTTTGCGCACGGTTGCTTAGGAGCATATATTACCCGGGGGGGTCAGTTTTTGAACTCCGAATTGGGTTCTCATCCTAGCCAGGTATGGAGAGCCATAATAGAAGGTAAGGGCGTGTGGAAACAAGGACTAATCCGGCGTATAGGCAATGGTCAATCAACCAGAATTTGGGAGGATAATTGGATCCCGAGGGAGGAGATGATGAGGCCTTACGGACATCTTCAACCAAACCCACCGGTCTATGTGTCCGAGCTAATAGATCAAACCTTAGCTTCGTGGGACAAACAACGGGTGCAGGCAACGTTCCTGCCCATGGATGCAAGATGCATACTCGGTATCCCTCTGTGCACAAAAAATATTGAAGATTTCTGGAGCTGGAGCCACAAGAGATTCGGTTTTTTCTCGGTTAAAAGTGCATATCGCATGCTCGTAAGTACTAGGGCAAGAAGGGAAGCTTGGCTGGAAACAAGAGCGGGATCATCTAGTACGTCGCAGGAGGAGGGGCGTGGAAAACACTATGGAAAGTGCAAGTGCCAGCGAAAATCCGTATGTTCCTTTGGAGACTGTCAAAACATTCCATTCCCACGAATGATGTCCGTGAGCATCGACACATGACTAACTCCAGCTCATGTGGTATGTGCGGCCAGCCGGACTCGTGGATGCATTCGTTGTTGCAGTGCACTATGTCACGGTGCATATGGGCTCTAGTAGATGAGGACCTCTCTCAGGAGCTAGCATGTGTAACGGAACCAAGCGCGAAGCAGTGGTTGTTCACTCTCATGGAGCTGTTATCACATGATCAGTTCGTTAAACTCACCGTTACACTATGGGCTATTTGGTCATCGCGGCGCAAAGCTATTCACGAAGGAATATTTCAGAGCCCACAAAGCACGCATGCATTCATCGGAAGGTTTATACAAGAGCTTGAACTGGTTCGAGAACCAGGGCCGAGTACCTCAAGGCGAGGAGCGGGTGCAGTCCAACAAAACCAACGACCAAAAGCTCCTCCTTTGGGGGTAGCCAAGATACATGTTGACGCCGCATGCCGCAAGGGCACATGAGGAGTTGCAGCGGCGGTCTGCAGAGATGCTAATGGAGTATTCTTGGGGAGCTCAGCTCTTGGAATAGCAGGTGTCGATGACCTGGCAATTCTGGAGACGATAGCATGTAGGGAAGTACTAGCCCTAGCCCAAGACCTAAACCTCCGGGATGTGCTAGTGGCCTCGGATGCGAAGGGCGTCGTGAATGCTATCAGCAATTCGTGCCAGGGTCCGAATGGAGTGATTGTGGCAGAAATAAACAGTTTATCTTCTTTACTTAGCTTTACATTTACCTTTGAATCTCGTGCCGTCAATATAGAGGCACATAATTTAGCCAAGCATGCTTTTTCAATGGGACCGGGGCGCCACTGGCTTGGCCAATCCCATGATCAGCCTTGTATCCCACACCATGTGGAATTTTCTGAATAAAGCTTGGTTTAATCGCTAAAAAAAGGAAACGTTTCACGACGGGGCACCGGCCGAAGTTTCGGCCGGTCGCGTCCACGCGCGAACGTACCGAGTGACTCACCTAGCAATACGTAGGATGGGGGGCCCGCCCACGTGCGTCTTCTTCTTTCTGTTTCTCTTCTTCCGCCGCTTGTCTCTCTCTCCCCGCCGCCATGGCCAAGCTTCACGGCCGGAGACCTCCTGTGGCCGCCGCCATGGGAATCACCGATCCGCCGCTGCTCTCGACCAGATCGCTCGGAATCCGCGCCACCGAAGCTCCGCCCTCGTCGGACCCGATCACATCTCGAGTCGAACCCACCACGCTAAGTCGCAACCGTTGAACCTTTTTCCTCCGGAACGCACCATGGCGACAATGGCCATGGGCAGCGTGGGAGTTTCGGCGAGCAAAGAAGAACAAGTCGTGTGAAAATTGTTGTAGCAAATTCCAACGCCGCTTGTAGCAAAACCAACTATGGTTGCAAAGAAACGACGCCATGGCCATCGTGGGATTCACAACTAAGACAATTAGTTTGAAGCTTTTTTCAATGCAGGTTGTAGCTTTTGTAACCGCCGGTTGTAGCTTTTCGTTTGTCGTCCATGGCTTACGGCTCCACAGTTGAAGCTTTTTTCGTTGTCGGATGAAGCTTTTTTCATCGCCGGTTGTAGCTTTTCTTTGGTCGTTCATAGTTTTCCGTCGTACGAGTTGAAACTTTTTTCATAGCCGGTTGAAGCTTTTATCGTCGTCGGATGAAGCTTTTTACATCGCCGGTTGTAGCTTTTCTTCGATCGTTCATAGTTTTCTGTCATACGAGTTGAAACTTTTTTCATAGCTGGTTGAAGCTTTTTAAATCGCCGATTGTAGCTTTTTCCATCGCGGTTATAACTTGGGCATCTCTCGGCGCCGATTTTTTTGTTTGCAACTGGATATGGCGCGGCGGCGAAAGCACACCGTGAAAGCACGCCGGTGAAGCTCGGCTGCCGCCACCGGAGCTCGCAACGTGGCTATGGAAGCTATAACCGCAGGTGGGTTGTTGCATGGGCGGCCGATGACGAGATGGCCGCCGAGGATCGGGACCGCGACTGTGGCGGCCGAAAAGGCATTTTGGCGAGGGCGGCGCCGAGGATGAGGAGGCGAAGCGAGGAAGAGGGCGCGACGAGGAAGACGCGCGCGCCGCCGAGACGGGTTCACGAGAGAAGACACCGCCGTTCTGGCGCTCGCGAGAGGAAGACGACGACCTGGTTGGATAAGGATCCAACGGCTCGGGACGGACCCATCTAACGGCTAGGGTGCAACCGGCCGAAACATTCGGCCGGCGCACCGGCGCCTAGCATCGCCCTAAAAAAAAGCTCCTGGGTCCCACCTTCCAGCCATCGACGACAGCCCCGCGAGAAAGGAACCCCCTCAGCCATCGACGCTGGCACCGCACGAATCTTACAGCCACGCGGCTCCCCCTTCTGCTCGCCCTTGCCCTGCCCTCGCCGCCGCCGCCGCCACCGTCTTGCGCTCCGCGACCACACTTTTCTCATGGCGGCGACGGCCGCGGCGGAGGCAGACGGCGGTGGCGCCGTCACCACGCGTCTATTCGTGGGCGGGCTTGCGGAGGGCGTGTCCGCGGCCGACCTGGAGGCCGTGTTCGGCTCCATCGGCCGCGTCGCCGGCGTCGAGTTCGTGCGCACCAGCGGCCGCAGCTTCGCCTACGTCGACTTCCAGTGCCCCTCCCACAAGGCCCTGGCCAAGCTCTTCTCCACTGTAAGCATCCGCCATCCCATCCAACCATCTCCTTGTTTTTTGTTGTTAAGGGAAACCATCTTTGTTAATAGTAGTACAGTAGCAGATTGGGGTTTGTTAATTCTACCCGTTCGTCCTAATTAGCGCCTTTGGTGGGGGGTGAACTAGATTTTGGCCTTCCTATAGCTGTTTGTTGTCTCGTTTTGTGGTTGCGCAGAGGATTTCTGACACGATGTTAATTTGCGTGTAGTACAATGGGTGCAAATGGAAAGGAGGGAAGCTGAAACTGGAGAAGGCCAAGGAGCACTACCTCGTTCGGCTGAAGCGAGAATGGGAGCAGGAGGCGGCGGCAGCAGCTGCTCAAGAAATGCCTGCGGAAGATAATGTGGACAAGCAGGAGGAGAAGGAGAAGCGGAAGCTGGAGAAGGATGCTCTGGAAAGTTCAAAGCTTAACATCTACTTCCCGAGATTGAGGAAGGTGAGTTGTCTCTCTTTGTTGCATAATTCTTTGGTCTGACTGTTTTAATGAATTTTCCAAATCGGGTGTTCCGTAGTTTCTTTGGTCTGTGCAAATAGGTGTGACCATGCAAGTAATAGTATGCCATTCCTCCTGATGGTTAATAGCATGTTCTTGGAATTGCTTCATTGTACTTTTGCTTTTTCATAAGCATGAACTGATGCTGGAATCATGTTCATTTTGTAACGGAATATGAGACAAATTTAGCAGGTGTAATTTGTAAGATTAGGTTTTGAATGAGAAATAGCAATTCAGTATGAAATTTGTGTGTAGATAAATATCTTGTTGACACTGGTTGTAACAGAAACAGCAAGGGTAAAAGGGTAGTTATCATGCAGTATATTGATCAAAATAGCAGCTGTGCTTTTGCCACCGAAATGATCATCTAATATGTCAGTTATTTCCTTGACATGCATTCTCCTAACCAATGATCTGTTTTGCAGCTGAAACCTTTGCCTTTTAAAGGCAGTGGAAAGCACAAATACAGTTTCAGAAATATTGAAGTCCCTTCTTACCCAATTCATTTCTGTGACTGTGAGGAGCACTGTGGACCTCCTGAGAAAGCTAATGAAGAATATGCTGCTGTTCTTAATCGTGTTGCATATGAGAAGGAGCGCAACATCATGAATTCTGTGATGAGTAAGCTCTTTGAGAAGGACACTGAGCAAATCGATTCATCGGAAGTGCAGAAACAAGGTGATGTTGTTAACATCATGGAACCGTCTGATGCTGAGACAGAACCGTCTAATGCTGAGACAGAACCCTCTGATACGGAGACAGAACCCTCTGATTCCGACAATGATTTGCCAATGGAAGAAACAACAGAAACTACTGATGAAGATTTGGATGACTTCCAAATGGAAGAAACAGACGATCCTTCTGAAGAAGAATTGGATGATGACCTTGTGATCAACATTGCTCCTCGCAAGGCCAACAACTCAGCTGCCCAGTTAAATAGGGCAAACCAAGCAGTGAATAAGGTATGCATATTGCAGTTACTTGCCTGAATAATTTTCCTGTGATGCACAATTTTTCCATTCAACTATGTGCAATAACACTCCTAATTAATTTCTGAATATTAGGACGAGCGATTCAGAAAACGTCAGCATTTTGATGAGATTTCTCCACAAAAGAAGAGACAGAAATCAGAGGATTTATCTGAACCTAGAAACCAGAAGCAGTCTACTTCAACGAATGCAGACAGGAGGACTACAGGGAAGTCTTTGCCATCTGTTGCAGTAGCCATCCAAAATGAACAAAAATCCTCTGTTTTGTCAGGAAAAGGATTCTCTTCGGTACTTGATAGAGCTAAAAGTTCTGCTGGTCTTCAAGGTGTTGATGTTCTAACAGGTCGTTCGACCAAAAACGAAGGTTCACAAAATGAGCTTCCTACTACTGAACCTAAAAAGGGTTCTGTGTGGACTCAGAAGTCTGCCTGGAGAGATCTTGTAGGAGGCATGGGGGCTACATCTTTCAGTATATCGCAGATATTGCCGAACATCAACCCAGCACCACCAAAACTTGAACCTGCTACTGAGACCTCTGTCGCATGCACCGAAGCCAGGAGGGAAGTGACATCATTAGGTATGACATCTTTGGAATCCCCGGCGGCTATAACTGAGCCCTCGGCTGAGCAGAACTTACTGAGCTCCACGGGAACACCATCCGCTGTAACAACAATTGGTTCAGCTGGTCATGAAACCCGAGGGCACGACGAGAGCAACAAGGTAGAAGAACTGCGCGTGGTTCCAAAGATTACAATCAGTGAAGTCTGCCCGTTCATGAGAAACGAAGAGTCAATTCAGCAATGGTCGAAGGCAAAGAAGGTTCTAACCGGGTTCAGCAAGAGGGGCGATGAGAAGAAAGCAGGATCCAGTAACTCCAGGAGAGGAAAGCCACAGTCGCGGAGAGGATAACCGGATGTTCTTGGGGTCACATCTTGCGGAGCTACCTCGTAGCATCACCAAAGATTACCAAACGAGCAATCACGCTTGGGTCCGTAGCTTGACTCCTGCAAATTCGAATCTTGCAAATTTTGTTTTACATTCTGAACTAAGTTTTGTAGCCTCTCGAGCACATATCAACTGTGACTGCTTGTAGCATTATTGATCTGAGGAACGCTCCGATCTATCTGCAGTGTTACGTGAGACCTCAGTAAATCACTGTATCTTATCTCTAGGATGATTAGCTCCATTTTCTTAATCTTGCAACGTGTTTAATCTCCCTAGTACTGTTTCAACTCTTGCATGTTTACCCCTTGATGCCGAGGGCTCCTTTGTAAAAACTGCTCCTACTACTGCTGTGTTCTTCCACTCTTACATGTGAAGAACTCAGCCATTCACCCGGGCCACCATTAGAACTATGCATTTGCTAAATTTCAGTGGCCTGAAAACACAGTTCGTGTCAGGCCCGGGGCTGAGACGAGGAGGGAGGAAGAGGGTTGACGTCTGACCACGGGCACGGTGATACGGAGGGTCGCGAGGAGGAAGATGCCGACCGTCGGATCAACTGCTGAAAAAAATCAACCGATTGAAAAATATTCAGGCAATGAATGAATAGGCGGCCCTTAAAACTGACGTTCTCTCTCTAGACTCTCCCAGTTCTCTATCTCTTCCAAACCACGACCTAAAAGAAACCTGAGACAGAGGTGGATTTTGGTGGGGGCAAGGTGGTGCCGTACCCGTCTCCAACCTAACCTGACCATGCACGCATCTCACCTCTCGTCCTCCTCCTCGTCATGATTCCTTCATGGATGACGGGCGCCCTAATTAGGATCAGGTTTTAGGAGGAGATATATAAAAGCGCATTTCGCAGGAGATCAAGGTACGACAATATTAATTTCTCCCCATCATCTCCCTCTTCTTCTTCCGATTTATCCATGAGGATTTCGTCTCCGCATCAGGCTTTCATCCGTGGATCAGGACGATGACGTCGACGGCGGCGTCCGGCTCCGACTCCCGGCGGCTCTTGCCCGGCCGTCAGAACTCCCATCAGGTTTCGTTCTCCCATCCGTCTCCTTTCCTGTTCTGCATTCTTTTCTGTTTTTCCTGTTCTGCATTCTGTAGTAATTACTTCCGGTCGACCCAAATCAACCCGAGAATTGATTGAGATATTGCAATACTAACCAACATGGCAGTCGGGTGGGAATGATCAATTAATATTAACCAACTAATTGCTATACATTTAATGGTTTCCATTGATTCACAGATGGACAGGATCAATGGAAATGGCCAGAAGTCTGCCATTCAAGTGAGTGATCACAACAATTTTCCTTACCGTCTAGTGCATTCATCATACATTCCTCATTTGCATAGGTTTTTTTCTATGTTTCTGGTTTTCGTGTCACCATACTTATTCACTGCATTTGCTCTCGTTGATTTTCCTATAGAACAGGCCTCCGCATTCTCTGATGGAGCAGACGAATTCGACGACGACACGCTTATTGCCTCGGAAGGGCTGTCTCGCAGAACTGGCGGCTTTGAGAGAAATGCAGGCCCTGGGAATTTGGGGATGTTTGGTAGCCTCAAGTTTGTGCTGCTCAAGTCAAAGCTCAACCTGTTGATACCGTGTGGCTTTGTGGCGATCGTCGTCAAGGACATGACAGGAAACAATGTATGTGTGCTAAATTGCATCCAAGCGTTTCATCAATTTGTGTTAGTATCTGCTTTATGCTGCATTTTTTTTTTGTTTTCTTGTCCTGATATTACACTATTACTCCTTTGTTTGTGTTGAAGGGCTGGGTGTTTCCCCTGACTCTGTTGGGCATTATTCCTTTGGCCGAGCGACTGGGTTTCGCCACCGAGTAATTTGTTACAGTTTTCACACTTGTTTGGTGATCCTTGTTGATCTTACTGAACAAACATTTGACACTTTGCTTCTTACGCAGGCAGTTAGCATTCTTCACAGGCCCAACAGGTCTCACTCAGTTGCCCTTCTTTGAAGCATTTTGATCCAAGTAGCATTCGAATTGTCGTTGGCTTGACAAATTTCATGTGCATGCAGTTGGGGGCCTTCTGAATGCTACATTTGGCAATGCAACCGAGTTGATTATATCGATCCATGCGCTAAGGAGCGGAAAGTTACGAGTTGTCCAGCAGTCTCTGCTAGGGTCCATCCTGTCAAACTTGCTTCTGGTTCTCGGTTGCGCATTTTTCAGTGGAGGGGTCACTTGTGGCAAAACTGAGCAGAAATTCAGCAAGGTGACCATTCTTGCCTGTTCACTGATTTGCACAATGTAGATGAGAGTGCTCATTCTGTGTTGTTGTTGCAGTCAGAGGCAGTAGTGAGCTCTGGGCTTCTTTTGATGGCCGTATTGGGGTTGCTGCCTCCTACTGTGCTGCATTACACTCATTCAGAAGTCCACTCTGGAAAGTCAGGACTAGCCTTGTCAAGGTTCAGCAGCTGCGTCATGCTTGTTGCTTACGCTTGCTACATCTACTTCGAATTGACAACCAGTCGCCGTCGTGAGGAATCTAATGAAGTAAATAATGGATTGCCCATACTTATATGCATAGTTTTTGAATGATGTTTTACTGGACTTTCTATTTCTCCATATCTTCTTTTTCAAGTTTCTGAGTTACATATATGCATTTGATGGGACCAGGGAAGAGGTGAGAATGTAGGGGATGCTGACAACAATGAAGCTCCTGACATTTCAAAATCGGAAGCCATTGCCTGGCTTGCAATTTTGACAATTTGGATCTCAGTACTCTCTGACTACTTAGTTAATGCAATCGACGTAAGCTCTCTTACTGATCCACTAGATGATTACACACGTTTTTTCAGTTATGTTGCTTATTACTTTTCTTAAAATGAAAAATGATAATATTAACCTTGCAAATTTATCAGGGGGCTTCCCAGGCCTGGAATATACCAGTTGCGTTCATCAGTGTTATTTTGCTTCCAATCGTGGGGAATGCTGCTGAACATGCTAGTGCTGTCATGTTTGCAATGAAAGACAAATTAGTAAGAGAAGCTTAAAATTCTTAACAGTCCTTCCTTTTGCACAGATCACATAAAGTTCTTGTATTTCTCTTGTAGGATCTTTCCCTGGGAGTTGCAATAGGGTCATCAACACAAATGTCCATGTTTGGGGTAGGTTGGTTGAACCGTTTGTGCCTTAGTGGCATTGATCTGAATTTATCAGCTATTATTTTGCTGACAGATTTCTCTGCATCCCATTTTGCAGATACCATTTTGTGTAGTGATAGGGTGGATGATGGGCCAGCCGATGGACTTGAACTTTCATCTCTTCGAGACCGCAAGCCTCTTAATGACGGTACTGGTTGTCGCGTTTTTGTTGCAGGTACTAAAATCATGTACCAACGTTCGTCGACACCTCTGTCTTGCTTTTGCATGAATTCACTCTTCTATTTTCCTCTGAATTTCCAGGATGGGACATCAAATTGCTTAAAAGGGTTGATGCTGTTTCTATGCTATCTGATAGTAGCTGCTAGTTTCTATGTACATTCCGACCAGGATCCTGATGGTAAGTTCTTCACTACCGAACTTCCTGTGGTTTAATCTTTCAGATGAATATTTTGTGCTGCATGAATTTTCAGTTGTTAGGCATTTAGCTACAAACATGTTGCTCTATTGATACTATTTCCATGAATCTCAAACTACAAATCCACTAAGAAAGTGAGAAAGATCAACTTTGTACAATTCACTAATATTCCGAAATTTATACCTGCAGGCAATAACCCTGCACAAAACTAGGAGCACTTGGATGATCCCATGGATTCTACAGAAGATTTCTACCATGTGACAACATTTGCAGTCAGGAGCCAGGACATGGAATATTTATGTTTTTGACTAATTTGGCAGTGTTTCCTCACATTTAGATGTCTTTCAAATGCACCCATTCTTGAAACTCTTTTTGGAAAGCCACACATCCAGTTTTGTAGAAAGGCAGAATCAAGGTTAAAAAAATATTAAGTTGTGTAGGCTGAAGTATTCTTGCTATTGTACCAGCAAAGAAAGAAAGAAAGTTGAAACAATATTTTAGTTTTGGTATTTTTGTATACCAACTAATCGCAGCAAGTGCAGGTATCATCATTACGTAACATGTAAGATCAACCAAACATCCGGTTATCAACTTATTCCATTCCATCAAATTCTAAACCCATCGAAATTGCCTCGACTTCTTAGAGGCTTATATGTATGCTCCCTCTGTTCACAAATATAAGATGTTCTAACTTTTTTCTGAATCAAATGTATATAGACATGTTTTAGTGTGTTTGTTCGTTCATTTCAGTCTGTGTGTAGTCCATATTTTTTGAAATATCCAAAACATCTTATCCACCTGTTTCCTTTTCTCCCTCCTGGCCACCGTGGCCGCGGCCCTGCACGGTCCAAGCGACGAGCATAAGTGGTAGTTTTCAAAACTAAGCATATTTACCAAATGAACATAAATTCTAAATGGTAAGTTTTCGTCAGAATTACCAAAACATTTAAGCACACTTACCAAATGAACATAAATGATAAATGGTACGCCCTCCCTAGCAGTCACCTAATTTGCCCACCGTGACTACTAAGTTGTATATGTTGATACTTAATTGCCTACCGGTGCTAATTACTACTCCCTCCGTCCCATAATATAAGATCTTATTAGATCTAATTTGGAATAAAGGACGAAGGGAGTAGTTGCCTACAAAACTATGAAGCGTAATTCTTCTTCTGTATTGCAATACACCTGCTGTATTGGATTATAAGAACCAGGAATATTTAATATAATAAGAATGCTACAAATACATGTCTTTTTATTTGTCTTTTCTTATTATTGTCTTCACCCCTTCATGTTCAAATACTGGCTCTGTCCCTGATTAAGGAGTTGTATTTTAGAGAGAAATCCATGTTAACCCCGTATGTAGGGTTCACATCGCAACCTCAAACTTTGATTTAATTCAGTTTATCTTGCATGCTTAAGACACTCACGAGCCTAAACAGGGAGCAATGTGACATCAATGTTTTAAATAAAACGCTAGTTTAATTACATATGAGAATATCTTGTTTTTTCAATGGAAACAAGCAGCAGAACTAATTATATACAATGGCTAAGCTAGAACCTATTTCAGCATTAATGGATGGACCTTATCATAAGGTATATCCAAGAAAAACAGGATATATGCAATTGCAAGCACTAGAACTCTACATGGCAAGAGGGTTAAAGCATGCACCATGATCGTTCATCATGGTTCACTTTCAAGATCAAGTTGTAGCTCTGGACTTCTGCTATCCATCTGCGAGTTGTGTTCTATTTCGGTTTCTGAAATTTTATGCTTCAGCGGCGGAGCTGAAGTGGTGTTTGTTGGATAAGTGAGCAACTACAGTTTCCTGAGGGCCAAAGGCCATTACATACACATGCGTGTGAAAGTGCAGAAAAGCCCTTATACAATGGGGATGTACACAATGAACTATACACATCTAACACCCCTCAAACTCATGGTGGATCAACAACACCGAGTTTGGAGAGGAAAACCCATGCTTGCGCGAAGTCTGTGCCTTCGTGAAGAAGTCAGCCAACTGTAACTCAGAGGGCACATAGTGAAGAGCGAGAGTCTGATCTCGCACGGCAGACGCACAAAGTGGGCATCCACACCGATGTGCTTGGTGAGCTCATGCTTCACCGGTCACGCGCAATCGATAGCACCCGTCTTTGCCGGACAGAGGGGAGTTGAGGTAGTAGCATACACCAAAGTCCTCAAGTAACCACAGAACCAGATCACCTCACCGTCAACATAGCCATGGCTCGCAACTCAGCCTCTCAGATCGAAGCGAGAATCGCCGCTCGCTTCTTTGTCTTCCGTGCAATAAGAGAGCCACCAAGAAAGACACAATAAGCAGACAATGAAGGCCGATCCGGGGATCACTAGCCTGTAGCATCGAGTAGGCCTCGAGCGCAAGAGAGCCGGAGCGGGAAAGAAAAGCGCTGAGAGATCGTGCCACGAAGATATCGAGAACACGGAGGAGATGACTATAGTGGACAGAGGTGGGGCTGAAACAAACTGACTCAGGATGTGAACAGGATAGGAGATGTCGGACGCGTAATAGCAAGATAGACAAGACTGCCAACAAGATGACGATAGCGAGTGGGATTAGGAAGAGGGTCACCATCGGTAGCGAAGTTGAATGTTGAGCTCCATGGGAGTCACAACCGCACGCCATCACCGAGAGCAGCGAGCAAGGAGATCCTGAATATATTTTTCTTGGGAGATGTAGAAGCCATCGAGGTCGAGGAGATCTCAATCCCAAGAAAGTAGCGAAGTGGACCAAGATCAGTCATAAGAAACTGGTCGTGAAGGCGAGCCTTAACAAACGCAATGTAATCAGTGTCATCACCAAGTGATGATCATGTCATCAACATAGAGAAGGAGAAGAGTCCGACCACGAGGAGACGTGTGAACAAACAGCGGGATCATGGTCACGGGCAAGAAACCAGCGGCAGTCACCACAGATGCGAGCGCGCCAAACCAAGCGCGAGGGGCCTGTTTGAGACCATATAGGAGCGGCGAAGTTCTGCACCATACCATCAGGAGCATAGTACCCCTGTGGTGGCTGCATATAAACCTCCTCACGCAACTCGCCATTGAGAAAAGCGTTCTGAACATCAAGTTGAGAGATAGACCACTGACGGACAGAAGCCACATCAAGAAGAGTGCGGACAGTGGTCATGTGAGCCACAGGAGCGAATGTCTCATCATAATCACGCCCCTGCTCCTGCTGAAAGCCATGGGCCACTAGACGAGCTTTGTAGCGCTCAAGAGAAACATCAGAGCGAGTCTTAACCTTGTAGACCCACTTGCAGGTGATGGGACGGACACCGGAAGGAAGGGGAACCAGATCCCATGTGCCAGAGCGCTCAAGAGCAGCAAGATCTTCAGCCATCGCAAGTTGCCATTCAGGCTGAGTCATGGCAGTTCGGTAGGAAGTGGGCTCAGCAATAGCAGAGAGACCATACCGAGTAGGAGAGTAGCGATCAGGCGGGGGGCGAGGCCGAGCACGAAGGTTGTGAACCGGGGGAGGCGTGAGAAGAGGTGCACCAGAGGTGGAAGGCTCGTCAGAGGAGACATCCTCAGTACAAGATCGGCGAGGCGTGAGAAGAGGTGCACCAGAGGGAACGGTGAGAGAGGGCGACGGACTGGAGAAGATGGTGGAGAGGTGGAGGAGGAGGATGAAGTAGACGGTGTCGGTGGGGAATGAAAAGGAATGAGAGGTGCCGGAGGAAGAGGTGAAACATGAGGCACATAGCAGGGTGTGTCAGGAAGGAGCAGGAAAGAAATGTCATCCACAGAGAAACTCGAGGAAGGAGAACGTGGGTAGTAAGAACGAGACTCGTCAAATGTCACATCACGCGAGATGCGTAAGCGACGACCCACAAGATCCCAACATCGATAGCCCTTGTGCTCATCACTGTAGCCAAGAAAGACACACTCAACCGACTGAGCAGTCAGTTTGGTGCGTTCTCGGGGGGCAAGAAGGACATAACACACACATCCAAACATCCGAAGAGCGGAATAGTCAGGGGAACGTCCAGTGAGACACTCCATAGGAATACCACCCTGCAAGGCAGTCGAGGGCTGAATGTCGATGAGATAAGTGGATGCAGAAACAACCTCAGCCCAAAAGTGAGGCGGAAGGGAAGCGGCAATCATCAACGCACGAGCCGTTTCAAGTAGATGACGATGCTTACGTTCGGCAATGCCGTTCTGAGCATGAGCACCAGGACATGAGAACTGGGCAAGAGTACCCTGTTCCGCAAGAAAACCACGCAACAACTAAGAGATAAACTCACCAGCGGAGTCCGCACGAAAAGTACGAATGGGCGTGGAAAACTGGGTGCGAATCATGGCAGCAAAATGTTTGTATATAGAGAGAACCTCGCTACGAGATTTCATGAAGTAGAGCCAGGTGTAGCGAGAGAAATCATCAATAAACAGGATATAATAGCGATGACCACCTTTCGAATCAAAGGGGGCAAGACCCCAAACATCAGAATGAACTAAGTCAAAAGGACGCTGAGATACCGACTCACTGGTAGGATAAGGCAACTGAGTCTGTTTGCCAAGTCTGCAACCATTACAATGTAAAGAAACATCTCTAGATACAGACCCCAAGAGGCCCTGGCGAACTAAGGAAGACAAGCGAGAGCCACAAATATGACCAAGGCGATGATGCCACTGCTGGAAGGACGCAGATGAAGAGGCAGCAAGAGCATGGGAGCTGGCAGGAGTGGTGGCATCGGAAGGAACACGAAGCCAGTCAACCTCCCAAAGGCTCTCTGACTCACGGCGCCGGGGGCCAGCACCAACCAAAGCTTTGGTGCGTCAATCCTGAATGGAGCAAGAGTCGGTATCAAGGATGACCCGACAACCGAATCGATAAGTTGGGCAGCAGTAAAACAGATTCATGGTAAGACGAGGAACATGCGAGACACTAGGAATGTAAAAGGAGGGAGTGGAAAGAAGGCCACGACTAGCAATGTAAAGAGGGTGCCATCGGTGGTAAGAACATTAACAGGCGAATCAAGAGGTCGGAGAGAAGACAACACAGAAGAATCAGAAGACATGTGGAAGGAGGCACCAGAATCCAAAACCCACGAAGATGTACCTGACTGTGTAGATGCCTGCGGTGGTGGAGAAGTGGCTGCAGTCATAGCAGCAGCTGAACCAGTCGAGGAAGAGCCTGAGGAAGCCAGGAGGCGTTTGAGCCTCACAATGTCCTAGTCAGTGAGTGACGAAGTCGAGGAAGATCCAGGAGTCCCACTGGAAGAGGAGCGCCGCTGGTCGCGCTTCTTCTCACGGCAATCAGACTCTGGGTGACCGGGCCTAGAGCAGTAGCCACAGAAGGTGTCACGGCGCGACCGCCCCTCTCAAGATAAGCTGGGCGACTCACCCCTCAAGGTGTGGGGAGGAGCGGTGGAGCGGTGATCCGAGCAGACGACACAGGAGCTCGAGCAGCCAACACAGACGGGACCACCAGCAAACCAGCAGAGCGGAGGCGGGTCTCCTCAGCACGAAGCTCAGCAAGCACCTCCGAGATTGGAACACGACCTCGAGCAAGCAAGTGAGCACGTCTGGGCTCAAACTCAGAGCGGAGACGAGATAAGAACTCATGGACCCGCTGAACTCCAGATCGACCGAGTAGTTCGACAAAGAACGACAAAGCCACAAACAACTGTCCAAGAGAGTCAAGATGACGCCAGATGGCAGAGCACTGTGAATAGAACTCATCAACAGAGGAATCACCTTGCTGGAGGGCGTGCTCCTGACGCACTACAGAGAGATAGAGAGCATCACCAGAGGGCTGATAGCGCTGACAAATATAAGACCACATCGCTGCAACTGTGCCAAGTCCCATGAACTCCGAAGCAAACTGAGGGAGGACACTGGCAGTAAGAATAGCAGCAGCACGAGCATCATCATTGCACCACTGAGTGTAAGTAGAGAGATCATCCCGGTACGCCGAAAGAGCATCGGAGTAAGCAGATACCTGCTGATCATAGGCAGCAACTGCAGCATCATCAAGGGTCTTGGCGGCATCCCGGTCAGCCTGGGAAGCCTCAGAGCAAGTACCGCGGCACCGTGGGATTGGGGCCACAAGCTTAACAGGCATGGCGGCGGGAACCTCGCCGTAAAGAACACCCTGAGAAGAAGACCACGCATATGGATGCGCATGAATCCCACAAATTCAGCATAGTTGGTGCCATCGAAGATCACTGAGCACCTAGGAACAACAACATAGCCCGAAGAAGACATGAGGGAACTATGTGTGTCTCCTCTTTTTTTTTTGGTCAACGGACTCAGCATCCCGATCTGGATCGAGCAACGAAGTCGATCGAGACAGGGGGCTCAGACGGCTTCAAGCGGGATCGAGCAGAGGCCCGAGGCCCGGTCGAGGCAGAGGGCTGGGCGACTCGAGGCAAGGGGCTCAGCTGCCCGAGCTGGCCGATCGAGGCAGGCTGCCTGATCTGGAGCAGAGGACGGGCGACCGGGAAGCCAGAGGCGCGGCCTGGGGCGCGCGGAAGAAGTTGCGGCGCGGCCGGGGACGGCCTGACAGGGAGACAGGGAGGAGGCAGCCGGGCGCGGCCGGGCGCAGCGGGCAGGGCGGCGCGACTGGGCGCGGCCTGGGCGCGACTGGCAGGGAGGGCGCGCGGGCGCGCTAAGCATCGCGATGCTGGGCGCGGGCAGGGACTGCCGGGCGCGGAGAAGGTGGCCGGCGACGGAAGAGGAGATGGCCGGCGACGAGGAAGCTAGGCACGGAGCTGCAGCATGCGGGAGAGGAAGAGGAACCTGGCAACTGATATCATGTTGGATAAGTGAGCAACTACAGTTTCCTGAGGGCCAAAGGCCATTACATACACATGTGTGTGAAAGTGCAGAAAAGCCCCTTATACAATGGGGATGTACACAATGAACTATACACATCTAACATTGTTGACCTCTGTTTTCTCCTCTGGTTTCGGCACCGTAGATTTTCTGGCCTTCTGTTGTTCTAGTATCTGCTGCAAATATCTTGCATGCTCCTCTATGCGCAGCTGTAATTTCCTTTGCACCTGATGGCAAAAATAACAATGTTAACACTGCTGGTTAGCTGCAAGTTTTTCTGAATATAGTAAGTTTCTTCTTCTTATAAAATAGTTAAAGCACAGATTAACCAAGAATGAAGCTTGCAAAGATAAGTTGCAGCATGCATATAGACATACCATTTCATCCAAAATAAAAGAGACTAATAGTTGTTACCTCCAGTTGCTCATGGAGCTGTTTCTGAACCTCCAGTTGCATCCGTAGAGCTTCCGCCATTTGGAAACTCCTAAGAAATGGAAATCGATGTGAGTTTTTTATGACACTTTTTGTGCATGCCCCTCATGCTAACATAAAAAGAGATAGCAAGTTCTGGAGAGGAGATACTTCTTTTTGTCAGAATCAATTCCAGGTGCTGATTTTGCCTTGTTATCTTCTGAACAGGTTCTCTTCACTACATTTACATGGAGCCAAAAAAACTAAATGAGAATGACAAAATTACAACTCAAAGCAACTTCATGAGAATGCCAAGATTATGAATGAAAACAACTGCCACTATGTCAAATATTCAGAAATTATTTTACACTTAATCTTTATAGATTTTCCCTTCACCTTAATTATCTTACCTTCTTTTTTCTCCGGAATATACTTCACATGTCGATAGTTCTGCATTTTGAAAGAACAAGTGGTGTATAAACATCGTAATGTGACGATATGTTTGTGAGTATGCATTTAAAGATATTTGGCCGTTTACCTGCAAATGGCTCTTTACGTGAAAGATTGTCAAGCCTTCTACCTTCATAAGCTTCAGCACACCCTTGGGAGTTGCCTCTGCAAGATATATACATGGAACAAAACGTCTAAACGACGGTTCTATTTTCAAGAAAAAATTACCCCCAAAATTTAACTAGTGTGGTCACCCTACTTTCCGGTCCTCCGAGCTTTTTCAGAGCCTCCACAAAACGCTCATGGAGCTCAAGTGTCCATCTCATTCTCGTTTTGCTACATGCTGTAGCTCCCGATGATGATGGTGATGAACTCAACTGGACTTTGACCGGAGAACCCCCACTGCGCAGACCCTCATGGTCAGAGGAAGGCGATACAAGAATAGACGAGCATTGCCGCGGTATGCCATATATGTCCTAAGCAAGAATGAATTATATGGGAAATGACTAGTTAAAATCTGAACTTAGCCATGATAAAGGTGCATGTGAACTCAAGAAGCTAGTTGAAGAAATACTCGGATAATGCTGTTAAATGAAGGATCAACCATGGAACTAAAGGTACTCACATCTAACCGAGGGCTCTCCTCGTTGTCGGTGATGGCAATCCCAAGTTGTTCAGACAAGAACTGAAACTCTAGCTGCTCACTGAAAGCCATGGCATTGCCTCCTCGGTGGAAGCTACTGTCAGAAGCGTTTCCACATAGGTTAAATAAGTCCTTGAGATCATGTGAATCTTCATCATGACCTTGACCACCATTGCTGGAATCAGCAGCAAACAACAGAGCAGAGACTGATGATTGCGCAGCTGAAAACTGCTGCTGGTCACATTTAGGAGGATGAGGCAGGAAAGGCGAACCGCTGATTTGCCGGCATAGTTCAGAGTTCGTCGACGACGATGAGTACATGCTTGTACAGAATGTGGACGAGCTCGATGAGATTGGGTCTGGTAAGTCAGCATACGAGACGCGAGAAGCATCATCTGCCGAACTGTAAATATCAGATTTAGCATTGAACATTTGATGGAGTGAAGGTTGTGGAGCATTGTAGGTGTGAGCCATGCTGTCAGGAGCAATGATATGTTTCTCAGGAAGTACACTCTGTGTGCTCATTGTGCCCTAGAAAATGATAATCGAGATGGAAAGCTTGCTCCAATCCAACCCTGCAGCTTAAATATCCAGTCAAGCACCATACAAGTTCCAAGTCCTTTCAAATTTCAATATCTAAAATGAAAAATTCAGAAATATGGGTGCAAAAAGTCTAATCTTGTCCAGTAGACATCATTATGCAAGAAAAACAAAGTATTATTTGACTTGGGAGTACTAGTCTGTCAATAGAATGTTCTAGATTGACCCAAGAAATATGCTAAAAGAGTGTACATAAGAGACCTAAGAATATTCCCAGATGATTTAGACCCTTCAACAATAGCCACTCATATTTCAGAGGTAATGATAGTTTGCTTCCTATGATTGCTACGGTCATATCTGGAACTTCTTTTCCCAACTCATGAAATCAAACTCACGTACAGGGAGAGGATATAGACAATCCCTGTGTTTTTATTTAATCTGGATATTACTTTTGTCTCAAGTCAAACTTTCTAGACTTTGACTAAGTTCAAAAGTTTATTGACATATACAATCCAAATCAGTACCATTAGTTTCATCGCCGGACATATTTTGACATCAGATATTTTTGTTATTGTAAATGTTTCTATTGTTTTGTATAAACTTGGTCGAACTTTATAAATTTTCACTTGGGACAAATAGATAGGTGCACTTATGCAAATTTTATATCTCACAAGAAAAAATATAAACTTGTACCGAAGAAGAAGTGAAAATATAAACCCAGTTCCAAACTTGAGTGATCTTCTTCTGCTAGGGAAGATTTAAGCTACCAAAACACGGCCGGGGCTATCCCCTTTTCGAAAGAAAATAACAAAGCTACTCTCTAGATCCATATTAATCATCGCTACTTTAGTACAAAAACTTGATGATGGTTCCTTCCCATAAGCTGGACAAAATGAAAACGCAGAAATCAAAAGGGCACATGAAACACGACACAAGAAATGGGCAAATTTCCTTTGCGGCGGGGTGAGAGCGCATATGAGCCATTAACGTCCCAAATCAACAAGAACACAAAGCAGAATTATTTGGCCAGGAGAAGAGCACAAACAGGGCTAGATCAGTGCCGAGAAATCCATGGGAATGCACATGGAAGCTTCATTTCTTACCTGAAAATCCAAGAGGACTCTGATCTCTGGAGGTGGTAAGAGATTCGGAGCCAGATCAGCCGCCAATCCTCCTCTTCCTCCCTATGGACCCTCTGTCTTTTCTCTCTCCGTTCGTCCAGAAGCTCCCTGTGTCTCTGTCCCGCTATAAATTAAGCCTCTACCCTACCTTTTCAGTGCACCATCTTAATTGGACGATTGATTGCCTTGGCCGCCCTCTCACAACTCTCTGGAGTTATTAGTTAACAATATGCAGTTGCTTTCTCTTGCCTTTGCTCTTTCTTACTTGTGGTACTGTCCAAGGTTTGTTTATCTGTCACCACATTTTAATCATGCATGCAGGCCGGTATGGTACCCGGGTTTTTTCCTGAATAACTTTCTTTTGTAGGTTTATTTTACAAGGAAAAAAGAAGAGCAATCCTATCTAAGTTGATGTCATTTGTGAGTTGAGTTTTTCTATCCTAGCAATATTTGTACTACCAAGTTTTGTCAACTTACTTAACTTCTGAACAAAGCGACATGTTGACCTGATCATACGGACCACACGAAGCAGTCGCTTGTGTTGTGAGACCACTTGTAGTTGACCAACTTATTACAGTATTACATCTACTAGTAGCTATAGCTAAGATTATTTAACTGGTTTAGCAAGGCCGTGTGCAAAACCGAAACGTAATTAACCACCGGGTGATATATAAACAGAAGATCGAGTCGGAGCCATCTCTGAGCGCATCTCCAGCGGAAAAAAATTATATGAGACCAGGTCTCATATAAATCAGGTAAGACCCGGCCTGATGGATGACATGTGGCATTCACAAATCACAAAGCATCTAATCTCTCTCCCCCCCACACCTGATTTCAGGTGGGGGATGGGGTGGATGCTTTGTGATTTGTAAATGCCATGTGTCATCCATCAGGATGGGTCTCACCTGCTAATCCGTGAGACCTGGTCTTATAGAATTTTTTTCCATGTCCAGCAGTCGTATTATTACCATCTTTGGTAAATATGCCAGGCAGACTGTTTTGATGACTATTTTCATGATGTGACACAAATTAAATGTAAAGAGAGAAGGAAGCCGTATCATCCTGAATCAACGTGCTGGGCAGTGGGTGCAAGCTACAAGGTACAGTATTAGGCTGGTTGTAATGAGGAGTATCATGGAGGCAGATTTTTGGTCTATGGAACATCTACACCCTATATGGATTTTTTTTAGTAATTCAACAAAAAGTTAAAAATTTCTGAAAATATTTTTGAAATAAACTTGATCTTTTATTATACTCGTAAGAAAAAATCCAAAAAAAAATCTCCCTTTGATTTCTTTTAGAAAAGACAAAATTTTGGCCAAAATAGTGTGAATAGTGACCTATAATAGCAAATAAATTTGGTCTTTTTTGCTGTGAAGTCAACTTTTTTTTTCGTAAAAATTTATATACTAGTGCAAAAGTAAGTCAAGTTTTTTGTTAAAATAGTTCTTATCTATTTTGATTTTTATTTAATTATTAAAAATCCATATAGGGTACATATACAACCAGGAACCAAAGTGTATTTTCCGGAGTATCATATACTAGTATCATGCATGATACTAGTGTATGATACTACCTCCCTAATGCATAGTATCATATATTAGTATCATGCAGTACTTTATTTATTGCATGCATGACACGTACTAGTAGTATAGCATTTATTATGATACGGTATCATGATACTCAACCCTCTCTTTCTTCATTTAATTTTGTGACACCTTATTAAAATTGACTAGTTGGCATGCATGATACTAGCTATGATACTATCATTACAAACAGCCTTAGGGTAGTCATGATTTTTTATTACCTTCCTTCTTTAATATAAAGGGTAATACTATTGCTGCTAATCTATTGTTCCTTATTTTGTTTTTTTAGTTTTTCTTCCATTTTCTTTCCTTTTCAAGGGTAAAATCATTGTCACTAATTACCGAAAAAGACTTCCGCCCCACTTTATATATAAAGCAAAGATCAACATCACCCGGTACAAACGCACGCTAACACTACACACACCCAAGGCAGGATACATAGACGCCGAGCGCAGCTACACCACACCTAGCACTACCACCACGAAGAGATGAAGCCGCATATGACGAACCGTGGACTCCAAGGTGGCACCTTCAGGAAGGATACGACACTGGAGCACCGCCACCCGATTCGAGGATCAGAGTTTCCCCTGGAGCCGCACGACGGACAATGAGAGCCGTGATGACGCTTCAAGAAGGGAACGAGCTTCGCTGTCGCCGGTCCGTCCGGAGATAGAACAGGTTTTCACCGCGGCCAACACTCACCGCCACCGAACTCCACACCCCGGCTACCACGCCGCTCACACGACCATGGCCACCGGGCAGCACCAAGCCACGGGCTCTGCCCAAGAGCACCGCGCTACCGCCAACAGGGCCGCCGCCCCGGCGTCCAAGACCTTGACACCACCTCACTCGAGACCCGCCGCTACCCCAACCAAAGAGACGAGAGGAAAGGTCCAACCATTCGCACTCCTGGGCAACCCCCAGCTCGAGACCCCATAGGCCGACCGGCACTGGCATCCATCAACCCGTCCTGCAGCCCCGAGCGCGAAACGAGTTCGGTCCTGTGTAGCATCGTGAGGGGGACGAGGTCAGTCCTGCTGCACCGTGCGCGAGACGAGCTCGGTCCTGCTGCACCGGGTGCGATACGAGCGATGGACCACAGCTGGGAGAGGGCCAGCCCTTCGATGAAAGTAGCGCCCGGGCAACGAGGAGATGGCAGGAAGGTCGAAACGGTCCGAACGCAGACGAGCCGGCGCCGCAAGCAGATCCGCCAAGCCACCGTGAAACCGCCACGACACCGAGAGGCCACCACCACGCCAGACCTTCCCATGTCGCTGCCCAGGCCGGAGCAACGGCCACACCCGGCCGCTGCCGCTGCGTCGCGCGGTGAGCTCCAAGCGTCGGAGCCGCCGGGCGCACACCACCGCTGCCACACACCTCTGGCTGCCCCCATCGCTAGATCCGGCCGGATCCAACCAAGTAGCGACAGTCGCCCGCGACCGAAGCCACCCTCAGTCCGCGCCGCCGGTGGACAGACCAACCGCAGCTCGCAGCCGCCGCCGACCAAAGACGCTTCGTCCAGCCTGTCGCGCATCGCCACGCCGCTGCGCCATACCACGACGCAGCGCTGCCCAGCCCTGGGTCAGCGGGACACCCCCAATCCAGATGCGTCAGCCCGCGCCATGGCCGCCGGGAGAGGGGACGAGGAGGCCTCGCCACCGCCGGCGCCGGCCAGGCTTCGCCTGGTCATGTCATTTGGCGGCAGCGAGGGAGGAGGAGGAGGTGGGGAAGGGAGCTGGCAGCGGTGCTCTAGGGTTCCTCCCCATCGCTGCGCGGGGGCGACGGGGGAGGGTCGGTCGGGTCGAGATTCTCAAAGAGATCATTGCCACTAATTCATTCATTTTTAGAACTGTTTTCGTGAAAATTCCACTATTATATGTTTATTCTTGGATATATTTGAAAAGTGCATTTTGTGTATATTGCGCGCAAATTTTGTCGTTGTTTGTTTTACTTTTTTATTTTATTTCTTCTTAAAGGGTAATACCAATGCCATTATTTTTTTCTTACTTAGAAAACCTTATTATTTTGATTTTGTTTAAGTTTGTACTTCATTTTCTTTCTTATTTAAGGATAATACCAATGCTACTAATTCAGTCCTTCTTAATTAGGAATCCTTTTTCTTGTAAATTCCACTATTATATGTCTATTCTTGAAAATTATAACAAAGCGTATTTCCTGTGTAAATTGTGTGCAAATTCTGGCGTTACTTTTATTATTTTAATTTTGTTATAGTTTTTTCTTCACTTTGTTTCTTCTGAAAGGGTAGTACCAGTGCCACTAATTTATTCTTCCTTAGAAAACTTCACTACCATGATTTTGTTTTAGTTTTTCATTTTCTTCGTTCTAGAAGGGAAATATTAGTGCCACTAATTTATTTTTCTCAGAAAACTTCATTATTTTGATTTGAAAGGGTATATAATACCAATTCCACTAATTCATTCTTCCTTAGAAAACTTTATTATTTTGATTTTGTTTCAAAATTTTCATTTTCTTTCTTCTGAAAGGGTAATACCAATTCTAGTAATTCATTCTTTCTTACAAAACTTCGTTATTTTGATTTTGTTTTAGTTTTTTCATTTTCTTTATTCTTTAAGGGTAATATCAATGCCCTAAATCATTCCTACTTAGAAATCTTCTTTTTGTAAAATTCCACCATTTTATGCTTATTCTTGCATATTATAAATATGCACAATTCCTATGTAAATTGTGTGCAAATTTTGTTATTGTTTTTTTCTTAGTTGGTAATGCCAATGGTACTAATTCACTCTTTCTTAGAAAACCTTGTTATTATGCTTGCAAATTTTCTCATTATTTGTTTTTTGTTTTCTTTCTTCTTGAAGGGTAATATCAGTGCCACTAATTAATTATTTCTTAGATAAACTTCTTTATTTTGATTTTGATTTTTTTAGTTTTTTATTTCTTTTTAAGGGTAGTATCAATGCTACCAATTCATTCCTTATTCGAAAGATTATTTTTCTGAAAATTTCACTATTACATTCTTATTCTTGCATATTATGAAAATCACAATTTTTATGTAAATTGTGTGCAAATTTTGTCATTATTTACTTTTTTTCATTCTCTTTCTTCTTAAAGGGCAATGTAATTACGGGCAATCTATATGCAGCTACACCGTCTTAATTGGACGCTTGATTGCCTTGGCTGCCCTCTCACAACTCTTTGGAGTTAGTTAACGATATGCAGTTGCTTTCTCTTGCCTTTGCTCCTGCTATGCTCTTTCTTACTTGTGGTACTGTCCAAGGTTTGTTTATCTGTCGCCACATTTTAATCATACATACAGCCGGCGGCATGGTACCAGGATTATTTTTTCAGGATAACTAATTGTACTAGCACTTTTGTATGTTTATTTTACAGGGAAAAAAGGAGAGGAATGATGTCTAAGTTGATGTCATTTGCGAGTTGAGCTTTTATCCTAGCAATATTTGTACCAAATTTTGTTAACTTAGTATGTACTTGGACTAGCCCACTAGGGCTCCGCCCCTTCCCCTCCCGCCGCTGCCGGCCCTCCCGGCGCCGCCAGCCGCCGGCCCTCCCGCCGCCGCCAGCCGCGCTGCCTCGCGCCCGCCTCCGTCCCCTTCCTCCCACCCCCTTCCCCGTCCAGATCCGGCTCACGCCGCCTCCCCGGGAGGTGGTCGGGGCGGAGCTCGAGCTCCTCACCAGCGGTCCCCCTCCTTCCCCGTCATCCCCTGGCGCTGGCCCGGGTGGTGCCGGGGCGGCGGGCCTTCTCGTCCCCGCGCGAGCGTGCTCCCTTCCCGGGGTAGGGAGGCGACGGCGGTGCAGCCCGGCTTGGCTGCGGTCCGGCGGCCTTGCGGCGGCGGCAGGCGTGGTGTCGGCGCCGCTCCTTGGCGGCGGGGCGACGTGGTGATGCCAAGTGGCTGACGTCGTGATCCCGGCCCAGACCTGGGCCCGGGGGCCCCATCTGGGTCCTAGCGGGCCGGCCCCCCGGCGTGACCTCGTTGTCTGCGGCGCGGTGAGGAGGAGGAGCGGCTTGGATTTGGGGCGTCGGCGCCAATGGTGTGCCGGCAGCAGTGCAAGGGCGGGAGCTTTACGGGCCCATGAGGGCTCGACCGGGCTTGTGGGCTCACGGGCTTGGTGTGCTCTTGCTATTGCGTCCGGACGGCTACCGTCGCGGACGGTGGAGGTGGGACCCTCCCGCGTGCCGACGGTGCTGATGCCCTAGTCCCGACTCTGATTCTTCGCCGCGCTGTCCTCACTTCGCGGTGCCGTGGTGAGACGGCGTGGGGGCCTCATGACCGTGTTGGCGCAGGGTGATGGTTGGTTTGGTGGCTGGATCCGGAGTGCCCGAGGTGCGGGTTGGGATCGCGGGAAACCCCTGTCGGCGTGGCCGACACCGGCGCCGTGGCGCCTGTGGGTGCCACCTGACCTTCCGGGAGGGCGTCGGGGGCTACCCTTCCTTTCGCCTCGTTGTGTACCGGGAGAAACCATTGACAGCAGCGTCGTCATCGTCATGATCCTTTTTGGAGGTGTTGATAGGTGCCGGCGCTTCGGAGTCTTGGAGCCTAGTGGAAGATCCCGGTGGGCGCAGCGATCACGGGGCTTCTTCGTTTTTGTTGATCCGCCGTGGTCGGCATTTGTTTCTTTTGCTCTTTCTCTGTCGTTTTTTTGGGTGTGATTGTACTGCTTCCGCCCTAGCACCTATTCCTGTATGATTCGGTTGGTTACTTTGTATATAAAGCGGGGGAAACCTTTTTGGGTAGTCCTTGTGAACAAAGCGACATGTTGACCTGATCATACGATGCAGCATAGCTAGCTAGCACGACCATTGATTAGATGGGGAAATTAAGGGGGAAGCACACGGAGCAGTCTTTTTTTTTGACTGCAAATAGACTTTATTTCTTAAATAATAGACATGTCATTTACAAGCAGATGAGAAATAAAATCAGGGATCTCATCTGTCACGCCCAATATGCGACCCTATCCAAAAGGAACTCGAAGGTCCCACCAAGGATAGACCCGCATATTGAAACGCTTTTGCAAGGTGGATATCATTACATCAACATTACATAATAGTGGGGATACATCCAAGACATACAATGTCACAAGAATACATCAACATCATATACAAGATCAACATCCGACTAGGGATGAAACATAAACGAAACTCAAACAATATCCACCTGCTAGCCCAGGCTGCCGACCGAACCTATCCCCGATCAAGAAGAAGCGTAAGAAGAACTCCAAAACAAGCAAACGTCGCTCTCACGCCATGATCATCGCAAACCTGTACCTGCAACTGGTGGTGTAGTAATCTGTGAGCCACGAGGACTCAGCAAACCCATTACCATGGGTATCAAGACTAGCAAAGCTTAATGGGTAAGGAAGAGGTAAAGTGGTGAGGTTGCAGCAGCGACTAAGCATGATATGGTGGCTAACATACGCAAATGAGAGCGAGAAGAGAAACAAAGGAACGGTCGTCAACTAGTAATGATCAAGAAGTGATCCTGAACTCCTACTTACGTCAGACATAACCCAGAAACCGTGTTC
This sequence comes from Aegilops longissima, assembly GCA_021605205.1. NCBI lineage: Eukaryota > Viridiplantae > Streptophyta > Magnoliopsida > Poales > Poaceae > Aegilops > Aegilops longissima. Next base: position 118,018,801 of record CM038681.1, read on the forward strand.
TCCTCTCGATCAACCCCGAAAAGATACACTCACGGTTACGCACACGGTTGGTGTATTTTAGAAGAGTTTGCTTCAAGTTTACTACAACCGGATATTAACAAATTCCCATCTGCCACATAACCGCGGGCACGGCTTTCGAAAGTTCAAACCTGCAGGGTGTCCCAACTTAGCCCATGATAAGCTCTCGCGATCAACGAAGGATATTCCTTCTCCCGGAAGACCCGATCAGTCTCGAATCCTGCCACAAGACATTTCGACAAGAATAAAACAAGACCAGCAAAGCCGCCCGATGCGCCGACAATCCCGATAGGAGCTGCACATATCTCGCTCAGGGCAACACCGGATGAGACATCCTACGAGTAAAACCAAACCTCGAGTTTCCCGAGGGGCCCATGATCTACTCGGTTCGGGCCAACACTTAGACAAGCATTGGTCCGGGGCTAATAAAGATGACCCTTGGGTTAATTACTCCCAAGGGAAAGTAGGTGGTGGTGAGGCAAATGGTAAAACCAAGGTTGGGCCTTGCTGGAGGAGTCTTATTCAAAGCGAACTGTCAAGGGGGTCCCATAAATCACCCGACCGCGTTAGGGACGCAAAATCCGGGAACATATTACCGATATGACGGAAACTAGGGCGGCAAGAGTGGAACAAAACACCAGGCATAAGGCCGAGCCTTCCACCCTTTACCAAGTATATAGATGCATTAATAATATAAGATATATTGTGATATCCCAACAAGTAAACGTGTTCCAACAAGGAACAACATCTCCATGTTCCAACAAGGAACAACCTTCATCTTCACCTGCAACTAACAACGCTATAAGAGGGGCTGAGCAAAAGCGGTAACATAGCCAAGCAACGGTTTGCTAGGAGGGGTGTCAAAGGTTAGAGGTTCATGGCAATTTGGGAGGCTTGATGAGCAAAAGATAGGTAGCGCAGCATAGCGATAGAACGAAGCAACTAGCATAGCAATGATAGTAATGAGATCCAAGGTGACGGTCATCTTGCCTGAAATCCCGCAAGGAAGAAGAACGAGTCCATGAAGAAGATGAAGCCAAACCGAAAGTGAGACGAACGAATCCTCACGATCGCAACGTAAACAGAACTAACAAGAAGAAGCACACAACATAGTAAACACACCACACATGAACAAGGCATGATGCACAACAAGCATGATGCATGACAAGACTACATGAAGCTACTCATGGCAAGAGATGATGCATACAAGAGCAACACATCAAAGCAAGTTTAAATGAGGCCGGAAACAACATAGAACAATTCCGGTAAGTCCTCATATGCAAATTTCGAAATTGGTCCAGATCTGAATAAATCTTATGTTCAAGTTGTTAAACAGCAAGTTAAGATGCACCACGATGATCTACACGAAATTCTAGTCAAGTTACATATAAAGTTCATTTAATTCGGAGCTACGGCCTAGAAGATATGAGCAAAACAAGATAAGCATGGCATTGATGCAAAATGCACCCAAACATCAAGCAAACACCTCAAAACATGAATGCAACATGATAATATGAAGCTACATGCAATTCTAAGCAAGTTTCATATAGAGCACACTCAAAACGGAGCAACGGTTCAACACATACACCCTATACAAGTCATGACAACAATCTGTCCAAAACAGCAACTAGGCATCTTGCAAGCACCAAAACAACAAGCTACAACACCATAACATGATAACAAAAGGCATGGACATGAAGTACAGGTAAATCATGACGAGCTAACTCCAGAAATCACCAGACCATGCTCAAACACACATGGCAAGATTGCAAATAATAACAGTTTCAGACTTTAGCAGAAATAACATCAGGTTGCAATGTTTAGAGCTATCAAACAACATGTTACAGGAACTTAACATGGCAAACAAAGGCATGGCATGAATCTACTAAATGCATAGATCAAATGTCCTTTAGTGACCATGAGCGAAAAAGGATCAGAAAGTATGATGGCACCCATGTAAACATGGCAAGTTATATTACAGATTCATACATGGCAGGAACAACAATAAGTAGGCATGTTGGTGAGCTTGAACCACTCACCACAGAGCAATACATGGCATGACAAGGAAACCAACAGTAAGAAGACATGGCATAGAAGCTATACATGGCAACAACAAGGTCATAGGGTGCATGGATCACTAACAACAACCTTGGCAAAATTGAATAACATGTAAACAATCTGGCAGGAAACATTTTATAGCAAAAGTAGAGCTCGATTGACTCAAGCTATGGCACTCCATAATTGCAAACAAGGGCATGGATGGATAGAGAATAACCATATGTTCAAAACATCCTTACTGAAGTATCCCAAAATAAGCATGGATCTCTCAGTAGCATCAAGTTTACATGGCATAAAAATAACAAAGCAGAGCAGGACTAAAATCAAGAACATCACGATGCCTAGTTTACATGCTTGTGCTAGTCACCACAGAGATCACAAAATACATGGCATACACCCCTGTAAAGATGGCATGGCATAGAACAAAACACATGTAGACATCAACCTCATAGGATGCTCACATCAATCATGGCAAAAATGACAAAAGTGCATGTTCTGATAAGAATCTGAAACTAACATCACATAGCCCTCTTCCAACAGCATTTCGGGCATCAAGATGAGCTTAAATGAAAATTATGAAATGAGACGAAATGATGTACTCGTAGAGACGAACAATTTGACATATTACACGCACGAAACGGATCTACGGATGCAGAGATACGGCATGATGAATATGGCATGAAAATATGCAAAATCCGGGGACTTAGCAGAAAACAGAGGGGGGGGGGGAAGTCAACCTCGTCGCGGATCCGCCGGAGAGCTCGCCGGAGAGGAGAGGAGGCGGCCGGAGGACGAGGGAGAGCCCGGGAGGAGCGGGCCAGGGCCGGCGAGGGGAGCGGCGCGTTCGACGCGGCAGCTTCGCCGGTGTGGGCGGCGGCGGCGGGCGGCGGCGCGGCAGCGCGGAGACGGACGGAGCGGCGCGGCGCCCGGCCAGCGGCGGGAAGGCGCTGGAGGCGGAGCGGGCGGCGGGAGGCAGAGGCGGCGGCGCGCGGCGGAGAGGCGCGCGGCGAGGCGGCGGGAGGCGCCGGCGACCGGGCGTGGGCGCACGTGAGGCGGCGAGACAGGCGGCGGCGGCGGGGCAAGATCGGTTTTGCGGGCCCGGCGCTGGCTCGCGGGCGGGCGGCGGCGGGACGGCGCGGGAGGCGACGTGGCGGCTGGCGATTGGTCCGGGGAGGCGGCGGACATGTCCGGCGGCGGGATGGACATGTCCGGCTGCGTGCGGGGGGATTTTTAGGGTTTGATCTGCGCGAGAAAACGGAGGGAGACACATATTTATAGGTAGAAGGAGCTAGGAGACTTCAAATGGAGTGCGGTTTTTGCCCACACGATCGTGATCGAATGACCGAGAGCATGGAGGGGAGTTTGCTGGGTTTTGGGCCACTTTGAAAGGGGTGTTGGGCTGCACACAAAAGAGGCTTTAACGGTTACCCGGTTAACCGTTGGAGTACCAAACGACCTCCAAATGGCACGAAACTTGACAGCGGTTCACCGGTGGTATACCAAGGCCGCTTGACAAACCTCGGTCCATTCCGAGAACGCTTAACACCCGCATACGAAAAGAGGTAAAAGGAGCGCCATGAGACATAGGAGTGCCGGATTGCAAAACGGACAACGGAAAATGCTCGGATGCATGAGACGAACACGTATGCAAAATGAAATGCACATGATGACATGATATGAAATGCAGATGATGACATGGCAAAGTGCAACACGCAAGCACATGACATGGCAACGACGGCGAATAATCCGCAGACACGGGCGATCGAATCCGGGGCGTTACAACACTCCTCCACTAACAAGAGATCTCGTCCCGAGATCTTAGGACCGAGACGGAAGGGAAAGAGGAAGAGGCGAAACAAGAACTCAAGATAAGAAGCAAATAATCGAGAGCATACGAGAAGAAGAGAGACCCGACGAGAATGACGAGAATTGAAAGCTCACGGAATCAGATAGACTATGAAAGCACTCGTTCTAACCGGAGTGGTTAGAATGAAAAAAGAAACGGATAAGACTGAAAGGATATAGGCAGCACACCGGTTGAACAAGGAAAGAATAGAACATGAGCTTCAGAAGATGGAATGACACTTGACGAGATAAACAACGCAATGCCTCCGGAAGAATTGAAAGAATTTGAATGAAAAGAACTTAGAAGGAAGGATTGAGTGGATTTGAATATCTGAGAAGAACAAAGAAATGCAAAACTCCAATTCTAAAGAATACGGAGAATTAATTACACTTAGAGATGCAAGAAGAAAAGATATTTGAATTCCACCAAAAATATTGATGAAACTCTTGAAGAAAGAATTAAATCATGAAGAACCACCATGAAGAACTCCGGTAACAAAATGATGATGAGATACTATTGAAGGATGAAAAGAATAAGGATTAAGTCTTGCGGTGATTTAGATGGGGGATCCGACGAAATGGCCGAGGGAAATTTGAACTCCGGAAAAGAAAAGATGAAGACACTTGGAACTAGAATTTATTCCTCAAGAACAAACTCCGAAGAAAAAGACTAATCACTTTGATGAAATAAGAATAAGATTTATTGTATGCTTATCCTTCATCAAATTAAATTGATGAGAAACAATGGATTTTTCATACTACTTATTCTTCTTGAAAAGGATTGAGAAGAGATAGCACAAAACTTGAGAAGGTCTTCATGAACCACCGGTAGGATTGGAAAGAACGAATGAATTAATATGATAACAAAGGAAAAAGAATCTGAATGAACCACCATAAGAATTCAAATTGGTGATTTAAAGAGAATGGATCACCGGGAAGAATTAGAAGAACCAATATGCTCGAGGGGATTTAGATGCAAAAGAACAAGGAGATCACGAGCTGATTAAAGAACACTTGAACGAAGCACCGGGATACTTGGATAACGGTAGCTGAAATGTGAGGACAAAGAATTCTTCTGGAACGATGACCTCCGGTGAAAAGAAATAGAAATCAACTCCTGAAATACTCCGGATGGGTAAGAAAACAATATCTGACAAATGGAATAATTCGATAGGATGGCATGAAGCTAGAACCACGAAACTTCGAGAGAACGGAAAAGATTTAAGAGGAACTCTTCTTCGATCTTCAAAGCTGAGAAAGACGACGAGAAACTCCACGAAATTGTTGAGAAACTCCGAATAATGAAAAGAGGAAAGGTAGAACCGAGATGAAAAGAATTTGAAAGCGATATTGAGATGGCATCGATCGATAAAATTCATTCTTACGCCGACTTGAAAAGAATTTAGGATAACTCCGTTAATTAGAAGAGTCGTAAGATCCTGGAAAAGACCTGTGGGTTAGGGCCCACTGAAGGAAAGCACCATTGGAAAGGATTGTTGAAGAGATAGATGATGCACCAGAACGATTGAAATATTTGAATGAGGTGACAACCTTGAATTGATTAGAACACAGACGAATCTCCTGATAGGTCTTCCGAACTCCGGAATGATAAACTGGCGAGAGGCAAACGAGCGAAGAGAACACTTCGAAGGAAAAGAATATGATTAACCCGAAAAACTTGAATTGAGTCCACCGGAAAAGAGATGAAGAATGACGAACGAGACGAGAATACACCGGTTGAAACAATTGAGGAAAGACTGAAGATACTCCGAAAGAAATTGATGCTCGAAAGAGGCTCGGGCTCCGGGAAGAAGAGGGTGGGAGGGCGGGAAAACAAAGGCAACTTGGAAGGGGGAACCGACGAATATCTTGAAGAGAAAACACCGGTTGAAAACATTGCGGAAAGAAAGCAAAGACTTCGCACGAGTAGGATGGATACTCAATTACAGACTCCAGTTCCGACAAGAAAAAGGGTGGGAGGGTGGGAAAAAGAAAACAACTGAGGATAGAGAAACAACTTCGTTGAGAGCAAACTGAGGATTGGACTTGCAAAGATGAAGAGGGTCGAGTCAACTTGACGAGAAATGCATCGGATCAAAAGAGCTGAGACTCAACGAACGAAAAACTAACCACGTGATCCTAAAGAAAAACTTGAATGGGAAGAGGAGTAGTTCAAAACACCTACGTCAAGATTCCTCACCAGAGCGACGGAGGGGCAGAGGAGTAAAAGAATTCCTACTCTCTGATATAACTAGACTCAGAAAATAGTTTTCTTCTAGACTCAACAACGGCCAAACTACACGATCAATCAAGGGGGCTCCTAAGGTCGGTCGAGGCTCTGATACCAACTTGTCACGCCCAATATGCGACCCTATCCAAAAGGAACTCGAAGGTCCCACCAAGGATAGACCCGCATATTGAAACGCTTTTGCAAGGTGGATATCATTACATCAACATTACATAATAGTGGGGATACATCCAAGACATACAATGTCACAAGAATACATCAACATCATATACAAGATCAACATCCGACTACGGATGAAACATAAACAAAAACTCAAACAATATCCACCCTGCTAGCCCAGGCTGCCGACCTGGAACCTATCCCCTGATCGAAGAAGAAGCAGAAGAAGAACTCCAAAACAAGCAAACGTCGCTCTCACGTCATGATCATCGCAAACCTGTACCTGCAACTGGTGGTGTAGTAATCTGTGAGCCACGAGGACTCAGCAAACCCATTACCATGGGTATCAAGACTAGCAAAGCTTAATGGGTAAGGAAGAGGTAAAGTGGTGAGGTTGCAGCAGCGACTAAGCATGATATGGTGGCTAACATACGCAAATGAGAGCGAGAAGAGAAACAAAGGAACGGTCGTCAACTAGTAATGATCAAGAAGTGATCCTGAACTCCTACTTACGTCAGACATAACCCAGAAACCGTGTTCTCCTCTCGATCAACCCGAAAAGATACACTCACGGTTACGCTTTACGGTTGGTGTATTTTAGAAGAGTTTGCTTCAAGTTTACTACAACCGGATATTAACAAATTCCCATCGCCACATAACCGCGGGCACGGCTTTGAAAGTTCAAACCCTGCAGGGTGTCCCAACTTAGCCCATGATAAGCTCTCGCGATCAACGAAGGATATTCCTTCTCCCGGAAGACCCGATCAGTCTCGAATCCGGCTACAAGACATTTCGACAAGAATAAAACAAGACCAGCAAAGCCGCCCGATGCGCCGACAATCCCGATAGGAGCTGCACATATCTCGTTCTCGTGGCAACACGGATGAGACATCCTACGAGTAAAACCAAACCTCGAGTTTCCCGAGGGGCCCCATGATCTACTCGGTTCGGGCCAACACTTAGACAAGCATTGGTCCGGGGCTAATAAAGATGACCCTTGGGTTAATTACTCCCAAGGGAAAGTAGGTGGTGGTGAGGCAAATGGTAAAACCAAGGTTGGGCCTTCTTTGGAGGAGTCTTATTCAAAGCGAACTGTCAAGGGGTCCCATAAATCACCCGACCGCGTTAGGGACGCAAAATCCGGGAACATATTACCGATATGACGGAAACTAGGCGGCAAGAGTGGAACAAAACACCAGGCATAAGGCCGAGCCTTCCACCCTTTACCAAGTATATAGATGCATTAATAATATAAGATATATTGTGATATCCCAACAAGTAAACGTGTTCCAACAAGGAACAACATCTCCATGTTCCAACAAGGAACAACCTTCATCTTCACCTGCAACTAACAACGCTATAAGAGGGGCTGAGCAAAAGCGGTAACATAGCCAAGCAACGGTTTGCTAGGAGGGGTGTCAAAGGTTAGAGGTTCATGGCAATTTGGGAGGCTTGATGAGCAAAAGATAGGTAGCGCAGCATAGCGATAGAACGAAGCAACTAGCATAGCAATGATAGTAATGAGATCCAAGGTGACGGTCATCTTGCCTGAAATCCCGCAAGGAAGAAGAACGAGTCCATGAAGAAGATGAAGCCAAACCGAGCGTAGACGAACGAATCCTCACGATCGCAACGAAACAGGAACTAACAAGAAGAAGCACACAACATAGTAAACACACCACACATGAACAAGGCATGATGCACAACAAGCATGATGCATGACAAGACTACATGAAGCTACTCATGGCAAGAGATGATGCATACAAGAGCAACACATCAAAGCAAGTTTAAATGAGGCCGGAAACAACATAGAACAATTCCGGTAAGTCCTCATATGCAAATTTCGAAATTGGTCCAGATCTGAATAAATCTTATGTTCAAGTTGTTAAACAGCAAGTTAAGATGCACCACGATGATCTACACGAAATTCTAGTCAAGTTACATATAAAGTTCATTTAATTGAGCTACGGCCTAGAAGATATGAGCAAAACAAGATAAGCATGGCATTGATGCAAAATGCACCCAAACATCAAGCAAACACCTCAAAACATGAATGCAACATGATAATATGAAGCTACATGCAATTCTAAGCAAGTTTCATATAGAGCACACTCAAAACGGAGCAACGGTTCAACACATACACCCTATACAAGTCATGACAACAATCTGTCCAAAACAGCAACTAGGCATCTTGCAAGCACCAAAACAACAAGCTACAACACCATAACATGATAACAAAAGGCATGGACATGAAGTACAGGTAAATCATGACGAGCTAACTCCAGAAATCACCAGACCATGCTCAAACACACATGGCAAGATTGCAAATAATAACAGTTTCAGACTTTAGCAGAAATAACATCAGGTTGCAATGTTTAGAGCTATCAAACAACATGTTACAGGAACTTAACATGGCAAACAAAGGCATGGCATGAATCTACTAAATGCATAGATCAAATGTCCTTTAGTGACCATGAGCGAAAAAGGATCAGAAAGTATGATGGCACCCATGTAAACATGGCAAGTTATATTACAGATTCATACATGGCAGGAACAACAATAAGTAGGCATGTTGGTGAGCTTGAACCACTCACCACAGAGCAATACATGGCATGACAAGGAAACCAACAGTAAGAAGACATGGCATAGAAGCTATACATGGCAACAACAAGGTCATAGGGTGCATGGATCACTAACAACAACCTTGGCAAAATTGAATAACATGTAAACAATCTGGCAGGAAACATTTTATAGCAAAAGTAGAGCTCGATTGACTCAAGCTATGGCACTCCATAATTGCAAACAAGGGCATGGATGGATAGAGAATAACCATATGTTCAAAACATCCTTACTGAAGTATCCCAAAATAAGCATGGATCTCTCTGTAGCATCAAGTTTACATGGCATAAAAATAACAGCAGAACAGGGACTAAAATCAGTAACATCACGATGCCTAGTTTACATGCTTGTGCTAGTCACCACAGAGATCACAAAATACATGGCATACACCCCTGTAAAGATGGCATGGCATAGAACAAAACACATGTAGACATCAACCTCATAGGATGCTCACATCAATCATGGCAAAAATGACAAAAGTGCATGTTCTGATAAGAATCTGAAACTAACATCACATAGCCCTCTTCCAACAGCATTTCGGGCATCAAGATGAGCTTAAATGAAAATTATGAAATGAGACGAAATGATGTACTCAGAGAGACGAACAATTTGACATATTACACGCATTTAAACGGATCTACGGATGCAGAGATACGGCATGATGAATATGGCATGAAAATATGCAAAATCCGGGGACTTAGCAGAAATGAGGGGGGGAAGTCAACCTCGTCGCGGATCCGCCGGAGAGCTCGCGGAGAGGAGAGGAGGCGGCCGGAGGACGAGGGAGAGCCCGGAGGAGCGGGCCAGGCAGCGAGGGAGCGGCGTTGCTCGACGCGGCGGCTTCGCGCGGTGGGAGGCGGCCTTGCGGGCGGCGAAGGCCGGGCGGGCGGCAGGCAAGCCGGGACGGAGCGGGCGCGCGCGCGCCGGCCAGCGGCGGGAAGGCGCTGGAGGCGGGCGCCTCGGCGGCGGGAGGGAAGGCGCCGGGCGGCGCGGCGGAGAGGCGCGGCGCGGCGAGGCGGGGAGGCGCGGCAGGCGTGGGGGCGACGGGAGGCGGGCGACGGCGGGCGGCGGCGGCGGCAAGCTCTTTTTGCGGGCCCGGGCGCTGGCTCATGCCGGCGGCGGGCGGGACGGCGCGGAGGCGACGTGGCGGCTGGCGATTGGTCCGGAGGCGGCGGACATGTCCGCGGCGGGATGGACATGTCCGCTGCGTCGCGGGGGATTTTTGTTGGGGAACGAGTAATTTCAAAAATTTCCTACGCACACAAGATCATGGTGATGGCATAGCAATGAGAGGGAGAGTGTATGTCCACGCACCCTCGTGAGACCGAAGCGAAGCGTTATAACAACGCGGTTGATGTAGTCGTACGTCTTCACGATCCGACCGATCCAAGTACCGAACGCACGACACGTCCGAGTTCAGCACACGTTCAGCTCGATGACGATCCCCGGGCTCCGATCCAGCAAAGCGTCGGGGATGAGTTCCGTCAGCACAACGACGTGGTGACGATGATGATGCTCCACCGGCGCAGGGCTTCGCCTAAGCTCATGACGATATGACTCTATCGGCGCAGGGCTTCGCTTAAGCTCCATGACGATATGACCGAAGTGGAATATGGTGGAGGGGGGCACCGCACACGGCTAAGGAACGATCCGTAGATCAACTTGTGTGTCATGGGGTGCCCCCCTGCCCCCGTATATAAAGGAGCAAGGGGGGTGCGGCCAGCCCTAGGAGGAGGCGCGCCGGAGGAGTCCTACTCCCACCGGGAGTAGGACTCCCCTTCCTAGTTGGATTAGGACTTGGGGGGAGGGAAAGAGAAGGGGGGCGCCCCCTTCCTTGTCCTATTCGGACTAGGGGGGGAGGGGGCGCGCGGCCTGCCCTGGCCAGCCCTTCCTCTTCTCCCTCATGGCCCACTAAGGCCCATTAACCCCCGGGAGGTTCCGTAACCCGGTGTTCCAGTAAAATCCGATTTCACCCGGAACTATTCAAGTCCAAACATAAGCTTCCAATATATCAATATTTATGTCTCGACCATTTCGAGACTCCTCGTCATGTCCGTGATCACATCCGGGACTCGAACAAACTTCGTACATCAAAACTTATAAACTCATAATAAAGCTGTCATCGTAACGTTAAGCGTGCGGACCCTACGGGTTCGAGAACTATGTAGACATGACCTAGAACTATTCTCGGTCAATAACCAATAGCGGAACCTGGATGCCCATATTGGTTCCTACATATTCTTCAAGATCTTTATCGGTCAAACCGCATAACGACATACGTTGTTCCCTTTGTCATCGGTATGTTACTTACCCGAGATTCGATCGTCGGTATCCAATACCTAGTTCAATCTCGTTACGCAAGTCTCTTTACTCGTTCCGTAATACATCATCTCACAACTAACTTATTAGTTGCAATGCTTGCAAGGCTTATGTGATGTGTATTACCGAGAAGGCCTAGAGATACCTCTCCGACAATCGGAGTGACAAAACCTAATCTCGAATACGCCAAACCAACATGTACCTTTGGAGACACCTGTAGTACTCCTTTATAATCACCCGATTCGTTGTGACGTTTGGTAGCACCAAAGTGTTCCTCCGTAAACGGAGTTGCATAATCTCATAGTTACAGGAACATGTATAGGTCATGAAGAAAGCAATAGCAATATACTAAACGATCAAGTGCTAAGCTAACGGAATGGGTCATGTCAATCACATCATTCTCCTAATGATGTGATCCCATTAATCAAATAACAACACATGTCTATGGTCAGGAAACATAACCATCTTTGATTAATGAGCTAGTCAAGTAGAGGCATACTAGTGACTGTATGTTTGTCTATGTATTCACACATGTATTATGTTTCCGGTTAATACAATTCTAGCATGAATAATAAACATTTATCATGATATGAGGAAATAAATAATAACTTTATTATTGCCTCTAGGGCATATTTCCTTCAGTCTCCCACTTGCACTAGAGTCAATAATCTAGATTACACAGTAATGATTCTAACACCCATGGAGTCTTGGTGCTGATCATGTTTTGCTCGTGGAAGAGGCTTAGTCAACGGGTCTGCAACATTCAGATCTGTATGTATCTTGCAAATCTCTATGTCTCCCACTTGGACTTGGTCCCGAATGGAATTGAAGCGTCTCTTGATATGCTTGGTCCTCTTGTGAAATATGGATTCCTTTGCCAAGGCAATTGCACCAGTATTGTCACAGAAGATCTTCATTGGTCCCGATGCACTAGGTATGACACCTAGATCGGAAATGAACTCTTTCATCTAGACTCCTTCATTTGCTGCTTCCGAAGCAGCTATGTACTCCGCTTCACATGTAGATCCCGCCACGACGCTTTGTTTAGAACTGCACCAACTGACAGCTCCACCGTTTAATAAAAACACGTATCCGGTTTGCGATTTAGAATCGTCCGGATCAGTGTCAAAGCTTGCATCGACGTAACCATTTACTACTAGCTCTTTGTCACCTCCATATACGAGAAACATATCCTTAGTCCTTTTCGGTATTTCAGATGTTCTTGACCGCTGTCGATGATCCACTCTGGATTACTTTGGTACCTTCCTGCCAAGCTTATTGCTAAGCATACGTCAGGTCTGGTACACAGCATTGCATACATGATAGAGCCTATGGCTGAAGCATAGGGAACATCTTTCATTTTCTCTCTATCTTCTGCTGTGGTCGGGCATTGAGTCGACTCAATTTCACACCTTGTAATACTGGTAAAATCCTTTCTTTGCTCGATCCATTTTGAACTTTTTCAAAACTTTATCAAGGTATGTGCTTTGTGAAAGTCCAATTAAGCGCCTTGATCTATCTCTATAGATCTTGATGCCCAATATGTAAGCAGCTTCACCGAGGTCTTTCATTGAAAAACTTTTATTCAAGTATCCTTTATGCTATCCAGAAATTCTATATCATTTCCAATCAATAATATGTCATCCACATATAATATCGAAATGCTACTGAGCTCCCACTCACTATCTTGTAAATACAGGCTTCTCCAAAAGTGCAGATAAAACCATATGCTTTGATCACACTATCAAAGCGCTTATTCCAACTCCGAGAGGCTTGCACTGCACCATAAATTGATCGCTGGAGCTTGCACACTTTGTTAGCACCCTTTGGATCAACAAAACCTTCGGTTGCATCATATACAACTCTTCTTCTAGAAATCCATTCAAGAATGCAGTTTTTACATCCATTTGCCAGATTTCATAATTATAAAATGCAGCAATTGCTAACATGATTCGGACAGACTTAAGCATCGCTACGGGTGAGAAAGCCTCATCGTAGTCAACCCCTTGAACTTGTCGAAAACCTTTCGCAACAAGTCGAGCTTTATAGGCAGTTATATTACCATCAGCGTCAGTCTTCTTCTTAAAGATCCATTTATTCTCAATGGCTTGCCGATCATCGGGCAAGTCAACCAAAGTCCATACTTTGTTCTCATACATGGATCCCATCTCAGATTTCATGGCTTCCAGCCATTTCATGAATCTGGGCTCACCATCGCTTCTTCATAGTTTGTAGGTTCGCCATGGTCAAGTAACATGACTTCCAGAATAGAATTACCGTACCACTCTGGTGCGTATTTTACTCTAGTTGACCTACGAAGTTCAGTAGCAACTTGATCTGAAGTTTCATGATCAACATCATTAGTTTCCTCACTAATTGGTGTAGTTGTCACAGGAACCATTTCTTGTGGTGAACTACCTTCCAATAAGGGAGCAGATACAGTTATCTCATCAAGTTCTACTTTCCTCCCACTCACTTCTTTCGAGAGAAACTCCTTCTCTAGAAAGGATCCGAATTTAGCAACAAAAATCTTGCCTTCAGATCTGTGATAGAAGGTGTACCCAACAGTCTCCTTTGGGTATCCTATGAAGACACATTTCTCCGATTTGGGTTCGAGCTTATCTGGTTGAAGTTTCTTCACATAAGCATCGCAGCCCCAAACTTTAAGAAACGACAACTTTGGTTTCTTGCCAAACCACAGTTCATGAGGTGTCGTCTCAACGGATTTTGATGGTGCCCTATTTAACGTGAATGCGGCCGTCTCTAAAGCATGACCCCAAAACGATAGCGGTAAATCAGTAAGAGACATCATAGATTGCACCATATCCAGTAAAGTACGGTTACGACGTTCGGACACACCATTTCGTTGTGGTGTTCCGGGTGGCATGAGTTGCGAAACTATTCCGCATTGTTTCAAATGTAAACTAAACTCGTAACTCAAATATTCTCCTCCACGATCAGATCGTAGAAACTTTATTTTCTTGTTACGATGATTTTCCACTTCACTCTGAAATTCTTTGAACTTTTCAAATGTTTCAGATTTGTGTTTCATTAAGTAGATATACCCATATCTGCTCAAATCATCTGTGAAGGTGAGAAAATAACGATACCCATGGCGTGCCTCAACATTCATTGGACCACAAACATCAGTATGTATGATTTCCAATAAATCAGTTGCTCGCTCCATAGTTCCGGAGAACGGCGTTTTAGTCATCTTGCCCATGAGGCACGGTTCGCAAGTACCAAGTGATTCATAATCAAGTGATTCCAAAAGCCCATCAGTATGGAGTTTCTTCATGCGTTTTACTCCGATATGACCCAAACGGCAGTGCCACAAATAAGTTGCATTATCATTATCAACTCTGCATCTTTTGGTTTCAACACTATGAATATGTGTATTACTATAATAAAAATAGACCACTCTTCAAGGGTGCATGACCATAAAAGATATTATTCATATAAATAGAACAACCATTATTCTCCGACTTAAATGAATAACCGTCTCGCATCAAACAAGATCCAGATATAATGTTCATGCTTAACGCTGACACCAAATAACAATTATTTAGGTCTAAAACTAATCCCGATGGTAGATGTAGAGGTAGCGTGCCGACCGCGATCACATCGACTTTGGAACCATTTCCCACGCGCATCGTCACCTCGTCCTTAGCCAATCTTCGCTAATCCGTAGTTCTGTTGAGTTGCAAATATTAGCAATGTAACCAGTATCAAATACCTGTGTACTCTGCGAGTGTTAGTAAGGTACACATCAATAACATGTATATCACATATACCTTTGTTCACCTTGCCATCCTTCTTATCCGCCAAATACTTGGGGCAGTTCCGCTTCGATGTCCATCGCTTGCGGTAAAACACTCATTTCAGGCTTAGGTCCAGACTTGGGTTTCTTCTCTTGAGCAGCAACTTTCTTGCTGTTCTTTTGAAGTTCCTTCTTTTTCCCTTTGCCCTTTTCTTGAAACTAGTGGTCTTGTTGACCATCAACACTTGATGCTCTTTCTTGATTTCTACCTCCATGGCTTTTAGCATTGCGAAGAGCTCAGGAATTGTCTTGGTCATCCCTTGCATATTATAGTTCATCACGAAGCTCTTGTAGCTTGGTGGCGTGATTGGAGAATTCTGTCAATGACACTATCATCCGGAAGATTAACTCCCAGTTGAATCAAGTGATTATTATACCCAGACATTTTGAGTATATGTTCACCGATGAACTATTCTCCTCCATCTTGCAGCTATAGAACTTATTGGAGACTTCATATCTCTCAATCCGGAATTTGCTTGAAATATTAACTTCAACTCTTGGAACATCTCATATGCTCCATGACGTTCAAAACGTCGTTGAAGACCCGGTTCTAAGCCGTAAAGCATGGCACATCGAACTATAGAGTAGTCATCACTTTGCTCGCCAGACGTTCACAACTTCGGCGTTGCTCTGCAGCAGGCTGGCACCCAGCGATGCTTCGGGGCGTAATTCTTACGTGCAGCAATGAGGATAATCCTCGTTACGGACCCAGTCCGTGTAATTGCTACCATCATCTTTCAACTTTGCTTTCTCAAGGAACGCATTAAAATTCAACGGAACAACAGACGAGCCATCTATCTACAGTAAACATAGACAAGCAAAATACTATCGGTACTAAGTTCATGATAAATTTAAGTTCAATTAATCATATTAAAAACTCCCACTTAGACAGACATCTCTCTAGTCATCTAAGTGATTACGTGATCCAAATCAACTAAACCATAACCGATCATCACGTGAGATGGAGTAGTTTTCAATGGTGAACATCACTATGTTGATCATATCTACTATATGATTCACGCTCGACCTTTCGGTCTCCGTGTTCCGAGGCCATATCTGTTATATGCTAGGCTCGTCAAGTATAACCTGAGTATTCCGCGTGCGCAACTGTTTTGCACACGTTGTATTTGAACGTAGAGCCTATCACACCCGATCATCACGTGGTGTCTCAGACGAAGAACTTTCATAGCGGTGCATACTCGGGAGAACACTTCTTGATAATTTTAGTGAGAGATCATCTTATAATGCTACCGTCAATCAAAGCAAGATAAGATGCATAAAGGATAAACATCACATGCAATCAATATAAGTGATATGATATGGCCATCATCATCTTGTGCTTGTCATCTCCATCTCGGAAGCACCGTCATGATCACCATTGTCACCTGCGCGACACCTTGATCTCCATCGTAGCATCATTGTCGTCTCGCCAACTATTGCTTCTACGACTATCGCTACTGCTTAGTCATAAAGTAAAGCAATTACATGGCTTTGCATTTCATACAATAAGCGACAACCATATGGCTCCTGCCGATTGCCGATAACCGGTTACAAAACATGATCATCTCATACAATAAATATAGCATCACGTCTTGACCATATCACATCACAACATGCCCTGCAAAACAAGTTAGGCGTCCTCTATTTTGTTGTTGCAAGTTTTACGTGGCTGCTACGGGCTGAGCAAGAACCGTTCTTACCTACGCATCAAAACCACAGCGATAGTTTGTAAAGTTGGTGCTGTTTTAACCTTCGCAAGGACCGGGCGTAGCCACACTCAGTTCAACTAAAGTGAGAGAAACAGACACCGCCGGTCACCTTTAAGCAACGAGTGCTCAAGCGGTGAAACCAGTCTCGCGTAAGCGTCGACGCGTAATGTCGGTCCGGCCGCTTCATCTCACAATACCGCTGAACCAAAGTATGACATGCTGGTAAGCAGTATGACTTATATCGCCCATAACTCACTTGTGTTCTACTCGTGCATATGACATCAACGCATAAAACTAGGCTCGGATGCCCTTTGTTGGGGAACGTAGTAATTTCAAAAATTTTCCTACGCACACACAAGATCATGGTGATGGCATAGCAACGAGGAGAGTGTATGTCCACGCCCTCGTGAGACCGTGGCGAAGCGTTATAACAACGCTGTTGATGTAGTCGACGTCTTCACGATCCGACCGATCCAAGTACTGAACGCACGGCACCTCCGAGTTCAGCACACGTTCAACTTCGATGGCGATCCCGGGCTCCGATCCAGAAAGCGTCGGGGATGAGTTCCGTCAAGACGACGGCGTGGTGGCGATGATGATGCTCCACGGCGCAGGGCTTCGCCTAAGCTCCGCCACGATATGACTCTACGGCGCAGGGCTTCGCCTAAGCTCATGACGATATGACCGAAGTGGAATATGGTGGAGGGGGCACCGACACGGCTAAGGAACGATCCGTAGATCAACTTGTGTGTCATGGGGTGCCCCCCCCGTATATAAAGGAGCAAGGGGGTGCGGCCAGCCCTAGGAGGAGGCGCGGAGGAGGAGTCCTACTCCCACAGGAGTAGGACTCCCCTTCCTAGTTGGATTAGGACTTGGGGAGGGAAGAGAGAGGCGCAGCCCCCTTCCTGTCCTATTCGGACTAGGGGAGGGGCTGGCCTGCCCCTGGCCAGCCCTTCCTCTTCTCCCTCATGGCCCACTAAGGCCCATTAACCCCGGGAGGTTCCGTAACCCCGGTGTTCCGGTAAAATCGATTTCACCGGAACTATTCGAAGTCAAACATAGGCTTCCAATATATCAATCTTTATGTCTCGACCATTTGAGACTCCTTGTCATGTCCATGATCACATCCGGACTCGAACAAACTTGGTACATCAAAACTTATAAACTCATAATAAACTGTCATCGTAGCGTTAAGCGTGCGGACCCTACGGGTTCGAGAACTATGTAGACATGACCTAGAACTATTCTCGGTCAATAACCAATAGCGGAACCTGGATGCCCATGTTGGTTCCTACATATTCTTCGAAGATCTTTATCGGCAAAACCGCATAACGACATACGTTGTTCCCTTTGTCATCGTTATGTTACTTACCCGAGATTCGATCGTCGGTATCCAATACCTAGTTCAATCTCGTTCGCAAGTCTCTTTACTCGTTCCGTAATACATCATCTCACAACTAACTTATTAGTTGGAATGCTTGCAAGGCTTATGTGATGTGTATTACCGAGAAGGCCTAGAGATACCTCTCCGACAATCGGAGTGACAAAACCTAATCTCGAAATCGCCAACCCAACATGTACCTTTGGAGACACCTGTAGTACTCCTTTATAATCACCCGATTCACGTTGTGACGTTTGGTAGCACCAAAGTGTTCCTCCGATAAGCGGAGTTGCATAATCTCATAGTTACAGGAACATGTATAGGTCATGAAGAAAGCAATAGCAATATACTAAGCGATCAAGTGCTAAGCTAACGGAATGGGTCATGTCAATCACATCATTCTCCTAATGATGTGATCCCATTAATCAAATAACAACACATGTCTATGGTCAGGAAACATAACCATCTTTGATTAATGAGCTAGTCAAGTAGAGGCATACTAGTGACTGTATGTTTGTCTATGTATTCACACATGTATTATGTTTCCGGTTAATACAATTCTAGCATGAATAATAAACATTTATCATGATATGAGGAAATAAATAATAACTTTATTATTGCCTCTAGGGCAGATTTCCTTCATTTTTAGGGTTTGATCTGCGCGAGAAAACGGAGGGAGACACATATTTATAGGTAGAAGGAGCTAGGAGACTCCAAATGGAGTGCAGTTTTCGCCCACACGATCGTGATCGAACGACCGAGAGCATGGAGGGGAATTTGCTGGGTTTTGGGCCACTTTGAAAGGGTTGTTGGGCTGCACACAAAAGAGGCTTTAACGGTTACCCGGTTAACCGTTGGAGTACCAAACAACCTCCAAATGGCACGAAACTTGACAGGCGGTCTACCGGTGGTATACCAAGGCCGCTTGACAAACCTCGGTCCATTCCGAGAATGTTTAACACCCGCACACGAAAAGAGGTAAAAGGGGGCATCGGGAGACAGAGGAGTGCCGGATTGCAAAACGGACAACGGAGAAAATGCTCGGATGCATGAGACAAACACGTATGCAAAATGAAATGCACATGATGACATGATATGAAATGCAGATGATGACATGGCAAAGTTCAACACGCAAGCACATGACATGGCAACGACGGCGAATAACTGACAGACACGTGGCGCGTCGAATCCGGGGCGTTACATCATCATCCCAAGAACTCGAGGATCTAGTAGTAAAAGAGTTCTTTGCTAATTCATCTGCCACCTGATTGGCCTCTCTATAGCAATGTCTGAAGGATATGGACGCAAAGTCCATTATAAGTTGTTTACACTCTGTGATGATAGCTACCTCCGGGCCTAAATAATTATCAACTTGGTTCAGCGAGTCCACTGCGAACGAACAATCTGATTCAATTTCTATGTTGTTGCATCCAATGTGAGTTGCCAAGTATATCCCGTTTCTGATGGCAGTTAGCTCAGCTGAGTCAACTCCACTGATGTTTGGAACAAACCAACTTGCTGCAGCAATATAATCACCCCGGTCGTCCCGAGCCACAGCACCACAAGCACCTGAAAGTGTTTCATACTGAAAGGAAGCATCAACATTTATCTTCACGATCCCATATCCTGGTTTCCTCCACATGTGGTCATTCTTCCTTATTGGTCCTTTGGGTATAGTTGACCTGAGGTAATTTGTCGCCAAAACCTTGATGGCTAGTGCAGTTTTTTCTGGCGTTTGGACTTTGACTCCCTTTACTATCTGTCGGCGCTGCCACCATATATACCATGCTGCTACAACAGCAAGCTCCGTCGTTGGTACCTCCGCATCATTGCCCTGAAGCTTTGATAAAATTTCCATCGTAATAGATCCTGATCTGTCCTCGGCGACAGCTTTCCATATGACTTGTAGCAAGCCCAGCCGCTCCCAAACATCCGTCGCTCGTCGGCACCTAAATAAGCAGTGTTGAATGTCTTCCGCTCCGACTAAACAAGCTGGACATTGAGCTGAGCATGGGATGTGTCGGCTTGCTAATACACCAAAGCATGGGAGGGCGCCATGCAAAACTTTCCATGCAAAATGTTTTATCTTCCCTGGTATTTTCAGCTTCCACATATCCTTCCAAACTGAGTTTATATTTTCTGTACCTTGCCCATCAGCTCGCACCCACTGTGCCCCATGTTGATGTTCAAACTCCTTATGATAAGCCGATCGCACGGAAAACGTGCCTGATCATGTATAGTTCCAAGCCACAAGATCTTCCGTCAAGTGATAATTCAAGGGGATTTGCAATATCCTATAAACACCAACATGGGGCAGTCGCTTGTGTTGTGAGACCGAATCTGAGCTATCTCTGAGGGCATATCCGGCACTCGTATTATCATCGTCGTTGGTAAATATGCCACGTAGACTGTTTTGATGACATGACACAAATTAAATGTAGAGAGAGAAGGAAGCCGTGTCATCCTGAACCAATGTGCTGACAGTGGGCGCAAGCTTTTTTTTAGGGGAGTGGGCACAAGCTACAAGGTAAATTAGCAACAAGGATTTTGATGTTAAGACTGCTCATAGTGGGAGGTATTATATACTAGTATCATGCATATTGTTTTGCATGACACAAGTAGTGAAACATTTATTATGACACTTTAGCTACTTGTAAGTTGCCTAAATTTTAAATTTGAGTTAGTTGATTTCTTGGCCGTTGATTTTTACCTAAGATCCGTGCAACGTTTTTTTCCTGGCTTGTGTTTTTTTGTTTCTTTTTAGGTTTGATTTGTGTTGTTTGTTTTTTGAGGGTTAAACCAAGCTCTATTACTCAAAGTCCACATGGTGGAATACAAGGTGGATCATGGGGTTGCCCTAGCCAGACATGTATTGGCTTTTTTTCTTACTGACCCCATATTTGGTATATGGAAGCCCATTAACTGTGTGATCCAACCCTCCTCTCTCCCAGTTTGTTTTTTATGTTTTTTCTGTTTTATGTGTATTTGCTTTTGTTTTTTGTTTTTCTTTGTTAGATGGTTTTATTCTTTTTTTTGTATTATTAGGATGTTGGATGAGTGTAAATGTATACACATAAATACTATGCATTATGTGCGAAAATTACACTATTATATGATTACTGTTTGCATACTACAAAAAATGCAATTTTAGTACGAAGTTGTGTGCAAGTTTTTTTTCATCATCTTTCTTCTTTTGAAGGGTAATACTATTGCTACTAATCCATTGTTTCTTATTTTGATTCTTTTAGTTTTTCTTTCATTTTCTTTCTTTTCAAGGGTAAAACCATTGTCACTAATTCATTCTTTTTAAGAACTATTTGGAAAAATTCCAATATTATATGTTTATTCTTGCATATTTTTTATAAACGCAATTTTATGAATATTGTGTGCAACTTTTTCATTGTTTGTTTTAATTTTTTAACTTCTTTCTTCTTAAAGGGTAATAACAATGCCACTAATTTATTATTACTTAGAGAACTCTATTATTTTGATTTTTAAGTTTATATTTCATTTTCTTTCTTCTTTAAGGATAGTACTAATGCCACTAATTCAGCCCTTTTGTAGGACTCCTTTTTTTGTGAAATTACACTATTATATGTTTATTCTTGCATATTATAACAAAAGTGTATTTCCTGCGGAAATTGTGTGCAAATTCTGGTATTATGTTGGTTATTTTGATTTTGTTATAGTTTTTCTTCACTTTGTTTCTTCGGAAAGGGTAGTATCAATGCCACTAATTTATTCTTCCTTAGAAAACTTCACTACTATGATTTATTAGTTTTTTATTTTCTTACTTTTCAAGGGTAATATCAATGCCACTAATCATTCATTCTTAGAAAACTTCATTATTTTGATTTTTAGTTTTATTTCATTTTCTTTCTTCTAAAAGGGTAATACCAATTTCACTAATTCATTCTTCCTTAGAAAACTTCATTATTTTGATTTTTTAGTTTTATTTTATTTTCTTCCTTCTGAAAGTGTAATACCAATTCCACTAATTTATTCTTCCTTAGAAAACTTCATTATTTCCTAAATCATTCATGCTTAGAAAAATTCTTTCTCCAAAGTTCCGCTATTATAGGCTTATTCTTGCATATTTATAAAAATCATAATTCCTGTAAAAATTGTGTGCAAATTTTATTATTGTTTTAGTTTTTCTTCTTAATTGGTAATACCAATGACACTAATTAATTTTTTCATTAAAAAATCTCCTTAAAGGGTAATATGAGTGCCACTAATTCATTCTTTCTTAGATAAACTTCTTTATTTTTATTTTGTTTGTTTTTATTTTCTTTTTTAAGGGTAGTATCAATGCTACTAATTCATTACTTATTCGAAAGCTTCTTTTTCCTAAAATTTCACTATTACATTCTTATTCTTGCATATTATAAAAAGCCCAATTTTTCTGTAAATGGTGCTCAAATTTTGTCATTATTTACTTCTCTCATTATCTTTCTTCTTATCATCGCCGCAAGTCTCTGTTCCAAAGCGATCTCATCTGGAGCCGTGTTCAGGAGTTCTATCGGAGGGGGAAACCATTGTGGTGGCCATCTTCATCAACCTGCCTCCATGATGGTGCGAGTAATTCCTTCAGGACCCACCGGTCCATAGTAGTAGCTAGATGGTTTCTCTCTCTCTCTCTCTCTCTCTCTCTCTCTCTCTCTCTCTCTCTCTCTCTCTCTCGGATCTTCAATACCATGTTCTTTTTTTAAATCAATCTAATGTAATTCTTGTGGTGTGTTTGTTGGGATCCGATGAACTGTGGATTTATGATTAGATTGTTCATTGGTTTATATTTAATCTCTTGAAGTTTCTTTGCTGCATAATTAAATAGCTACGTATGCTTTCAGATCTATTTGTCTTTTCTGGCCAAGATAGATGTGTAGTTCATCAGAGGGTGTGGTGCATAGTAGTGGGTTCAATGTTGCAGTGATTTCTATATCACAGTGACAGGAAGGGACACGACACGTAATTATATTGTTGCCACTAGGATAAATGATGGGGCTTAATCTTATCGCTAGATTTATTTCTTCTACATTGTCATCTTGTTATTGTGTTACCCTGTTTCTTGTAAACTTAATACTTTAAGATGCATCCTGGATAGCGGTCTTGGGGTGGAGTAATAGTAGTAGATATAGTTGGATTAATGGTCTACTTTGAAGGAAATATGCCCTAGAGGCAATAATAAAGTTGTTATTTTATACTGTATTTCCTTATTCATGATAAAGGTTTATTAATATCGGAAACTTAAATACATGTGTGGATACATAAACAAATACCGTGTCCCTAGTAAGCCTCTACTAGACTAGCTCGTTGATCAAAGATGGTTAAGGTTTCCTAACCATAGACATGTGTTGTCACTTGATAATGGGATCACATCATTAGGAGAATGATATGATGGACAAGACCCATCGTTAGCTTAGCATTTGATCATTCAGTTTATTGCTATTGCTTTCTTAATGTCAAATACATATTCCTTAGACTATGAGATCATGCAACTCCCGGATACCGGAGGAATACCTTGTGTGCTATCAAACGTCACAACGTAACTGGGTGATCATAAAGATGCTCTACATGTATCTCCCGAAGGTGTCTGTTGAGTTGACATGGATCGAGATTAGGATTTGTCACTCCGTGTATCAGAGAGGTATCTATGGGCCTCTCGGTAATACACATCACAAGAAGCTTGCAAGCAAAGTGACTAAGGAGTTATGATGTATTACGGAACGAGTAAAGATACTTGCGCCGGTTATGAGATTGAACTAGGTATGAAGATATCGACGATCGAATCTCGGGCAAATAACATACCGGCAAACAAAGGGAATTACGTATGTTGTCATAAGGGTCGACCGATAAAGATCTTCGTAGAATATGTAGGAACCAATATGAGCACCCAGGTTCCGCTATTGGTTATTGACCAGAGAGATGTCTTGGTCATGTCTACATAGTTCTCGAACCCGTAGGGTCCGCACGCTTAACGTTCGTTGACGATATAGTGTTATATGAGTTATGTGATTTGATGACCGTAGCTTGTTGGGAGTCCCATATGAGATCACGGACATGAAGAGGAGCTCTGGAATAGTCCAGAGGTAAAGATTGATATATAGGACGATGATGTTTGGACACCAGAAGAGTTTCGGGAGGTATCGGGTAGTCATCGGATCACCGGAAGGGGTTTCGGGAAGCCCCGGGAGGCTATATGGGCTTAATGGGCCAAAGGGGGAACACACCAGCCCACAAGGGGCTGGTGCGCCCCTCTCCCTGGCCGCCGGCCCTAGGGGAAGGAAAGGGGGAGGGTTGACCCCTCCTGCCTTTCCCTCCTCATGGGAGAAAGGAAAGGGGGGCACCTCCCCCTGCCTTCCTCCCGCGCACAAACAAGGAAAGGGGGGGGGGGTCAAGGGCAGGAACCCAAGGGGGATTCTGCCACCCTTGGGGCGCCTCCTGGCTGCCTCCCCTCTCCGCCACACCTATATATATGAGGGAGGGGGCGCCACACAAGACCACAACAATCTCTTAGCCGTGTGCGGCGCCCCTATCCACAGTTTCGTCCCTCTATCATATTTTCGGAGAGCTTAGGCGAAGCCCTGCGGAGATAGTATCACCACCACAGTCACCACGTCGTTGTGCTGTCGGAACTCATCTACTACTTCGCCCGTCTTGCTAGATCAAGAAGGCGAGGACGTCACCGAGCTGAACGTGTGTTGAACACGGAGGTGCGTACGTTCGGTACTTGATCGGTTGAATCACGAAGAAGTTCGACTACATCAACCGCGTTAATAAACGCTTCCGCTTACGGTCTACGAGGGTACGTAGACACACTCCCTCTTCTCGTTGCTATGCATCTCCATGGATAGATCTTGCATGTGTGTAGAATTTTTTTTGTTTTCCATGCAACGTTCCCAACATACTTTTCACAGACGTAATGCCTATGTGAGTTTGTGCCGCGAATGATTATAGTTATAAATTGTCACTATTATGTCAACAGTCCAACAGTAATTTGTCTACTATGCCATTACTTGCTTTCAAGAAAGATGCCACTAGTGAACCTGTGCCCCTCGGGTCCATTCTCAATTAATACCGTCCGTGCATTTCTTCACAGCCAGACTGGGAAGGATGCATACTATTAAACTATATGCACAACATGGTTTTTAGACTGTATTCACCGAACCAGGCCCAACTAAGTCACATATGCCAGGGGGTAAAAATTAGTGCAGGCTACCAAACACGCCTGAAGCGCCCGATGATCATCTTCTCCGAGAAGCCAAGCACTCTGGAGGAGCCGAGGCGACCGAGGGCATCCGGCTTGCGGTACAGGAGGAGGGCACACGATTTCCGCAACTCGCAATAGTTTGGTGGCTCATTGTATGATACGTCGACAACCTCAAGAGGTTATGGAGTGTGCCGAACCGGAGGAAAACAATAAATAAAATTACGAGCAAGAACCGCCTTTTATTTGACTTATCAAATAAAATTCGGTTTTCTTTGATAAAGACAATAAATGATTATCAAATAAGTGTAAATTCTATTTTTTACAGAACGATATTAATATGAACAGGTAAATCACAAACAATCATCTATTTTGTATAGAAATGATTAAGAAGGACTATCACTATGTACTGTCAGTGTATTCACAAGGGAATCCCATAGAAAGAATTCCTTATTTAACATTATATTAAATTTCGTTTTCTTATTTAACACCGAAAACCTTTTTCTTCTCTATCTAACAACGAGTCTAAATTTTATGTCTTTTATGACACTTTTGTCCATTTTAAGCCTAAATAACACCGAAAAAAACTTTTTACCTTTTATGTGGTATGTGTGTGCGCGGGGCAATAGCACACACACAACATCAATGTGAGGGCAGTAACACACATGTAGCTGTACATACACACGTAGCAACAGGGCCGTCGACGAGGGCGTGCGAAGTGAGCGACCGCACAGGGCCTCCCAAAAAATGGGGCCCTCCAAATCGCACTAATCAGGCGCTAATTACATGGGATGTCAAGCACGATCTAAACGGCTAGTGATTTATTTCCTGCTTACTCACGGCCCGCGGTCTCCTTAAGTATCTCCCTGCATGCATGGATTCCTTTCCAACTCACGCGAGAATGATATTTTTCTCCCGCGGAGCTCCCAACTGCATGCATCATTTATTTTCGGATCTGCCCGGTGACTGCATGCGTGAAAATTGGAGAAGAGATGAAATCACCACGCTGCATTGGTGGGGCCTTTTGTTAGGCAATCCATTCATGGGCTTTTTTCTTCTTCTTTACAGTAGACCGACCAGGGCAAAAATTAGGGAGTCAGATAGGTAAAGGAGGAAAGGAGGTCTTGATTAAGTTTGTTGCACAAGCCATCCCGGTTTATTTCATGTCCTGTTTCAAGCTCCTTAGAGGCTTATGTGAGCATATAAATTCCATCATCCTGAAATTTTGGTGGGGATGCAAGGAGGGGCAACGGAAGCCGGCATGGGTATCTTGGGAGGTAATGACAAGGCCTAAGTATTTGGGAGGACTGGGTTTGAGAGATCTAGAACTTTTTAACCTAGCACTTTTAGCTAGACAGGCTTGGAGATTGCTGCGGGATCCATCATCATTGAGCGCGAGGATACTCAAGGCATCTTATTTTCCCAACACGGACTTCCTTACGGCAGAGTTGGGATCACGTCCATCGCAGATTTGGCGAGCTATTCTAGAAGGACGAGACATTCTTACAGGGCATATTTCAAAGGATTGGCAATGGACAGTCCACAAATATATGGGCTCATAATTGGATACCTAAGGAGGGTTCACTGCGGCCAATAGTGTCTCTGTCACAAGACCCGCCTCAGCTTGTATCCGAGCTACTACTTTCATCAACTGGTACATGGAACAAAAACCTTGTTCGGACTTTGTTCTTGCCAACCGATGCTGAGGCGATTTTGAGGATTCCAGTTTGCACAAGCAATATCGACGACTTTTGGGCATGGCATCCAGAGAAGAAGAGTCGGTTCTCGGTGAGCTCAGCCTACAAGTTTATGATCAAAACTAAAATCACCAGAGAGAACTGGCTCGAAGGCAGGAGCGGGTCCTCGAGCAATGATAGAGAAGAGCGCGACTGGACCTCACTTTGGTCGCTGACGGTGCCATCAAAAGTCCGGGTGTTCTTGTGGCGTCTCGCCCGCCACTCTCTTCCAACAACAGATGTTCTGACCAGACGGAATATGGCAACACGTGATGCTTGTCCGCTGTGTGGTTCTCCCGATTCTTGGCGTCACGCGCTGGTGTTATGAACGTCGGCCTGATGTACTTGGGCACTATCTGAACCTGGACTGGTCGCAAAGATGGCGGAGATCGAGGATACCAGCGCTAAGTGTTGGCTGTTCAAGCTAAATGAGGTTCTTGACCAAAAGTCTTTCACAACTATGGTTGTGACTCTTTGGGCGATATGGTATGCTAGAAGGAAGGCGATCCACGAAGGCATTTTTCAGTCCCCAATGCACACTTCATCGTTTGTATCCTCCTATGTTAATGAGCTGCAGCAGCTCGAGAAACCTAGCGAGAATCATGCACAGGGAGTCGCACCGAGAGGAGGGCCAAGGAGTTGGCTAGCGTCACATGTGGGTTTTGCGAAAATCAATGTTGATGGAGCTGTTGGACCTCATAGACGTGGAGGGGCAGTATCAGCGGTGTGTCGAGATCATACATGGCTATACTTGGGCTCTTCGGCGAAAGTATATCGAGGCATCACTGACCCCACAACCCTGGAAACGTTTGCGTGCAGGGAGGCCTTAGCTCTTGCAGAGGATCTTCAGGTGACAAATATGATGGTGGCCTCAGATTGCAGAGGAGTAGTACTGGATATAAACGAAGGAACATGAGGTCCACACTCGGCTATCGTACATGAAATAATGCTTCGGAGTATAACTTTTGAGTCGGTTTCTTTTGTTTTTGAGCGTAGAAATCACAATTTCGAGGCTCACAATCTCACCAAGTTTGCTTGTAACTTAGCAATAGGTCGCCATATTTGGCTGGGAGTCCCTCATGACCAGCTTCGTGTACCTATGAACATTGCTATTATCTAATGAAGTGGCGAGATTTTCTAAGAAAAAGATAGGTAAAACAAATACACCTAATATCTTTTTAATTGCTAAATGCAGCTAATAATATGAAATGGCCCCTAGAAAAAGATAATAATAAGAACGCACACACGCATGCAGCACACACACAACACGGACGCACACAACACCCATGCACGCAGCAGCACGCGCGCGCGCACACACACCTACACACCCACTAGCAAACACACGTACACATGCAGTAGCAGACACACATGCACACACACAGACACTCAGCAGTAGCACACACGTACGCGCGCACATATGCAACAGCACACACACGCACACACAAACATACCATTTTAGGGCAAAAGGGTCTTTTCAGGTGTCATTTTGGCCCAAAATGAACAGAAATGTTATAAAAGGCATAAAATTTAAACTCGTTGTTAGATAGGGAAGAGATTATTTGTGGATGTCAAATAGGACATAAAATTTAAACACGGTGTTAAATAAGGAATTCTCTCAATCCCATGCCAGTGGAGAATTTTAAAGAAAATGTAGCTCACTTGATATAGAAATCACTGAAAATTATAGTTCACAAATAGGTGATGCCTGGGTCACATTTATTTTCATGAAGCCATCATATTGACAAGTACTGCCTACCCTATATGAAGTTTTCCACAACCAAAAAAACACGGCTCATTGCTTGATAAAGGAAAATTAAGGGTGCATCTATACAGAGAACACATGCAAATGTAAGTTGGGATGGCAATGAGTAGGGTATGGGCGGGTACAACCTCCTTCTACCCAAACCCATACCCATAGAAACTTTCTATACCCACCCACTTCAATATCCATGGGCATAAAAGGATACCATGCCCATACCCATCGGGTATCCTGTACCCAATGGGTTGGGTAGCATATATAGCATTTAAATTTTGATTTTCTTTAGAGAAATGAGTCTAAAATTCAAGCGTGATATGGGCGGTCATTATGGCACCAACATAGTCTCCTCTGATGGGTGGCTTCTTGGAGGCATCAAGGGATTATGAGCAGCGGTTGGTGGAAGCACGACGTAGTGGGAATGAGCAGCTAGAATTGGGGGGGTCACTGGATCGAGAGTTTAGAGGAGTCCGAAGGCGATGAGTCAAGATTTCATTGTTTCAAGAAGTTACATAGGACGTCAGAGGGGTGTCGAGCAGGCGATTGCAGGCCTATGACCTATGGCTGGTTTAGAGAATACAAGATTCAGGGTTGGGCCATAGGAGTTAGATGCTTACCCCACATGTCATAGGAATAATTTTGATTTATTAATTTCTTTTGGATATCCATTGGGTTATCCATGGGCACAATTGAATACCCATGCCCTACCCATAGATTTTGCGGGTATGGATACCCATTACCCGTGGGTACAATATCTTTCCAAGTCATGCCCATGCCCATTGTTTTCGGGTAGGGTACCCACGGGTACCCATACCCATGGGCAAAACTGCCATCCCTAAAATGTAACAGTTTGATGAGGAAAGACACTCGACACTCCACCAGTGCATAAATTGATAAATATAGCAGCCATTCTTCAGCAAGTTGGATTGCCAAGAATAGCTGCGTTGCCCACAATCCAGTTAAAACCAAGCAAAATGGGGTCACTTCCCATTCGGCTTTGGGGTCAATTCCATGGTCATTCTTAAGATGCCTCAACAGACGAGAAGTCCCATGTTGTTTTGGGTCAGCTTCGTACTCCTTTTTGCAGTACTTGCAAATCTCCCGCGCTCCATCCTCTCTTGAAGTGATTCCATGCATGCTATTGATCTTGATTTTGATTTTGATTTTGATCTCGGCGCATTTGTAGAAGGATGATGTTGGACAACACTGTTGCCTGCTGAAGCATTTTCAGTGTTCCCTCGCATCCTTTTGCTGGGATTCCCCTTTTGCTTCTGTCAAGCACCAAAGGTGATTCACATTGCCTACTTTCTGGATTCTGGGCATCTGTTTCCTTCAGCTCCTCATTCGGAATGTGACTGAACTGAGGAGAACTAAAGTCTCCATGAGAAGATGCCTTCAAACTGCGGAGATTCGGTAATTGCCTTTGGCTCCTAGGTGCATATGCACCCATTGTCGAAATACACATTTCGAAAAGTAAAAAATTCGGAACAAAAATCCCACGTGTATATCCGGACATTTTATGTGCGTGCACAAGGTTTCGGTGAAAAACGACGTTTTTTGTGGCTTCTGTAAAAAAGTTAAAGAAATGCCTCGTGAATAGTTAGAACGAAGCATCAAAAATTGTCTTTTTTACACAAGCCACAAAAAACGTCGTTTTTCACCGAAACCTTGTGCACGCACATAAAATGTTCGGATATACACGCGGGATTTTTGTTCCGAATTTTTCAACTTTTTGAAATATGTATTTCGATAATGGGTGCATATGCATCTAGGAGCCAAAACACCGTTCTCGCAGAGATTGTGTTTCATTATAACTGACATAGACTCTAAAAGCAGCATTTTCGCTTCTCATCATCTTCTCGGTAATCCGGTGGCAGGAAGAACTGCAATATGTAAACATCATCACTGGTGTAAGAACTCTGCAAGAAAACTGCAATACAGGCAGCTAATCCAAATATACGAGCATAGTGTGCCAGGGGATGATGATTCAGTTTAGAGACCTGACTGACATCTTTCGAGAAGCAGAGCATGTTTGAGAGAAATGCCTGTCCCTTCTGTACGTGATGCTCCACACATGCATCCCTAAATCCCCACATATGAGCATCGGCAATATGGACTGCCACATCACAGGTTGAAATGCATACTCCGTGAATGCAACAACCATCAAAACGCAAGCATGTATTCTTGAGGCTACCACCGTGAGGCATACCATTTCTGTTATTGCAACAAGGAACCCAGGTTTGAGCCAAGGGCAGCTTGTGTCTTTCACAAATAATTGTGAGAATTTCCAATATATCAACCAGAGCAGATTGATGGCCGTGATTTAGTATCTTGAAAGGTGAAAGGACAACAACATTTATTAATTAGAACAACAATAAATCAGCTTGATGCTCTGTAAGGTAATAAAATATTCCATCTGAAAAACCTTGGAACACCAGTACACTTCCTAGACTATTTTCTTGATGTAAAACCAAAAGTAGCCCACACTAACACTTCCATAGCATAAATGGTTTGATCCAAGCTTATTCACATTGAACCTCAAAACCAGTTTATAAAATATGCAATTTACAACAGGAACATAAACTACATTGTAGATTGCCAAGCAATTAAATTGGTACTCTGACCAATTGCCAAAAATATTTGCTACTCTGACCGAACATATGTGTGAAGAACCTAGCCTCAAGTCCTGTACACATCGGATCAGCCTCACTCCCAATTCATCTTATTTGTGGTAATTATAGTTCAAGAGAAGCAGCATGTGACTTCGATGTGGATCAAACACAGGCAACTGACTAACTGAGGCAAAAGGCAACAGTGATTTCAGAGAGCACATCTCTGTTAATCTTTCTCGAAAATGGACATCTCTGTTATCTTTATCGGAGATGGGCCAACTTTATGACGAGCATTTACACGCCGCAGCACCACAAACATGTGTAAAAAAAAAGATATAGTAACTAATTTAGCTGATACTCTGTATAATCGATCATGTACTTCGAATATGATGTAGATGACCAAATATAATCGATCATGTAACTTTCTCATTCAATCATGCTTAGACGCCTACTCCGAGGCATCAAGAACAACGTCAAGCTAGTGTCAGCATGTTGCTAGACAAGATGGCAATCAAATCAATTAGCTGCCATCGTCACATGTTAGAATAAATCCGAGGCATATACCGTCGATTATCCGAGGACCAAGCAATCACAGGAACACGACACCGAGATTTGTTAACGAGGTTCACCGATATGGCTATATCTCCGAGGCTTGACTACGGGCGCTCCTCCCCGTGACACCGTCACAATACCGCACACCGGCCACCCGGGCGCCGGCACAAGCCCCGGCTCCCCCTTGCGCGCCTGTGCCATTATGTTGGCATAGGTTACATCGTGTGTCTACCCCCGCTATATATGAGAGGCCTAGGATACAAGTGTCCTACTAGGACACGACTCCACATCCTATGTAAACATGATACAACTACAAGTCCAACTGTAACCTACCTTGTACACTATATTCGACACAACTCTAACATCACATCGCAAACATGTGTACACAAACAAAACACCACGTTCAGCAGCAGAAGAGAACTACAAAAGCTTTCTTTGCTAGCCACGACGATTACAGCCGAATCTCCCCTTCCTCTAAATCTTCTTGCAAGCTTTGATGCTGCTGCTGCTGCTGCTTCAGGTCGTCGTCGTCGTCGTCGTCGTCGTCAGCCTTGTCCTTGCGGAAGAGTCCCATCTGTCGCAACAAGTTGTTCGGCCTCGCCGTGTTGTACTGATCAATGCCGAGCGCCTTCACCTCCTCTTCTAGGGTCTCGTTAAACATTGCCGTCCTCTCCGTCTTGAGCACTTGCTGACGGGCCTTCTCCCTCGCCCGGGATGTCGCCTCCTTTCGCCGCCTTTCCAGAATCTCGTTGGCACGGGCGATGAGGTCGCGTGTTGGAGGCGTAGTGTTGGCGGCGCGCTCTGCCGGAGCTGGACCGTCGACGCTCCGGTGAGAAGAATCAGAAACCGAACCGCTGCTGCCGGTGATGATGGTTGCATCTTGGCCAAGATTCTTCACCGCTGAGGCGTCGCCGCAGATGTCCACGTACTCCTCTTCCTCTTTGACGAGTTGCACGGGTGTCGGCCTGACCGGCAAAGGGGACACCCCGCCGACGATGTCAACGTCTTCGTCCTCCTCCTCGGCCATCATGTTCTTGTGTTGATGCTTCGACGGATCCGCCCTCTCTCGAACGAACTTGTCCAGCTGCTTCTGCATCTCCACAAGGGCCGCGTCTTGGACGGCGTGCATCTCGATCTCGATGTAATCGTCGCGGATGCCGCGGCGGCTCTGCTTCTTCAACAGCTCCAGGATATGAGCAGGGAGCACATGAGATTCAGATAGCTTGGCTAGCTTCGTGAGGTCCGCGTAGAGTTGGTTCCGCTCCTTGGACGTCATCTTCTTCACGGGAACGGCATGGGACGCCTTCCTCTTCTTGGCTGGCGGCTCCTCGGCTGGACGACTGTCCTTAACGCGCACGCGGGGAGCCGACGGGGACGAGGCGGGAAGCACGGCGGCCGCCTCGGCGAGGAGGCGACGGGCCGCGACGAGCTCTGACTGGAACCGCTGGCGAAGGGTCTCCAGCGGGCGCTTCCGGCCGGACATGACGCTGAAGGGCTCCCGGTGGGCAATCTCCATGGGAACAGCGGACGGCGGTCGCTGGGGTGAGGGCCGGAAGATGCGATCGAGAGGATGCGGTGGAGGAGAGAGGAGAGGAAGGCAAAGATTTGGATGGGCGCTGTAGAAGACACAGGGCAATCGAAGGCCTTTCAACTAGTGAAGTGATCCGTGATGGGATCGAAGGCGTGTTCTGCGGTGATCCGGGAAGAAATCGGAATGCACTCCGAGTCAGTTCAGTACAAGCTTTGGATTTGGTTTGCTTGCATCTCAAGCTTAGCTTGATTCATCACGGCCATGGCTTCATTTCTCCCCAGTTCGTCCTGCACCTTTCAGGATGAGATTCCTTTCAGGATGCGGAACCGAGTACTCTCCGGTCGCGGTGTTCGGCTCCGCTCCTACTGCTGACCGCTCTCTCTGACGACTGGTTTTGTGAAGTTGATGGGCAAGGCCTCGGAGTTTAAAATCAAATACAACTCGTTTGGCTCCCAGTTATTCATTACAATGCTTTCTAGAAAAAAATATTTACTACAATTCATTTAATTATACAATCAGATGATTCTAAATGAGATGCAAGTTACTTTTATTTTTTTCTGGAAAGTTAAAACACCACCAAAAATTAAGGTCTTTTAAAGGCTTGCTTTGAGCAATAGTAATCTTACTAGTGAATATCCACTTCTGAGCTCTGACTCATTGTAACATCCCAATTTTCTTAAATTAGGATGTTAATAGATCATTCATATGCATATCATATTTTTATTGCATTATTTGTCTTTCTGCAATATTCGAATCATTATGCAACTAAAGACAATTTATTGGAGTGGAGATAACATGACTTCTCCCCTATTTTAAAAATGTGCATAATGTGCAGAATATTATTTCCAGTTCATATGATATGTTCTGGTAATTTTTGTGATCTTCAAAATATTTTATTTGTTTGTTTTATTGCTGTTTGAGTGGCTTATTGCATCAAAATTATTTTACAAAATTGCATTAGAGTTGAAACTAGTGTTCCTGTAGTTTATAGCTGTAGAGCTATTTTTACTGTGTGTCTAGGTATTTTTATTTAGAATTTATATTGTGTATGTTATTTTATTTATTTTGTTTTCTGCTGCTGTGTTTAAAAAAAAAGAAGCAGCGCAGCGCACTGCGCAGCCCAACGCCCGCGGCCCAGCACCCCAGCGCAGCAGCGCACCTGCGCGGCCCACCTAGCCAACCGCCAGCCCCATCGACCCACGCCGCCAGCCCGCAGCCGCTTCGCTCATGATCGCCCCGACAAGCAGGACCGCCCGTGCCCGACCAGATCCGAACCGCGCCCGAAACCCAGACGCCCGCCCGAGCCCTGTTTCGTCTTCCCGAGCGGAGACGCGCCGCGCATGAAGCGAGCAGCGGCCGAGCCCGAGTCGAGCTCGTGCGCCAGGTCCACCCCGTGCTTCCCTAGGGCTGCCTGGGCGAGTACGTTTTCGCCCCCGCACAACCGCATCCCCTCCTCGAGCTTTCCCGTTGTCGCACGCGTTAGTTGGGGCGATTTGGATCTCGCCGAGAACCTCCGCAGTCCGCCGCCTTCGCCGGTCGTCCTCGCCATCGTAAGAGCTCTTCCAGCCGCGCCACTTGTTCCCTTCGAACCTCCTCTCGGTTACCCGCATTATTGACAAGTTCCCGTGCACCACAGCGTGCCAGAGCGACCACCCGCTGCCGAGCTGAAGCTCCGGAGCAGCCGCCGTTTACCCCGCCACCGCCGCCCGCAGAGGACGCCCCGCCGCCGTCCGACACCGCCACTCACCGCCGCACCCATCTGTCACTTCCTCCTCGCCGGAGAGTCGCCGGAGGAGCGCCACCGCCGTCGTCCTCTGCTTCTGGTGAGCACGCACGCGCACAGGGGCCTTTGGCTAATCACAAACTGCCACGTAGCGATAGCTACAGAAGTAGCTACAGTGCCGCACAGGAACCAGGAGATTTCTGTTTCTTTTGTTTTCACAGATTTTCATCCAAAATTCAACTAGCTATATCTTTTATTATATAAGTCCAATTTAGGTAGTTCTTTTCCTATGCACTCACAAAAATCAACACTTTATCACCGTACCAACTTTGCACATGTTTGCACTTTTCAAATTTGAATTCGTTTGAATTTGAATTAAATCTTTCGGAGGCCGTAACTCTCAAACCGTTTATCGGAATCGAGTGATTCTTTTTGCATTGTGACCGTAGTGCAATTTAGGTGATGTTAAGATTCTGTTGTTGAGTTTTAAAAATGATTTGCTTGCTGTTGGTTTTGTTTTGGTTCTATTCGTGTTCCGGTGATTGATTTGTTGAATTGTGTGAAACGTGTAGATTGTCCGGAGTGCGACGCGAGCTATTGTCAGGAGTGTGACTTTCTGAATCAGAACCAAGGCAAGTTACATGTTGATCATCCTTTACCTATTATTTTCTATGCATGTAGTTATATCACACTATGAATATATGCATGTATAGGAGTATTATATATGTTGGCTATGCTGTTGAGCTATTTTCCCGTCTTTTGCAAATCGTGGTAGTTGTAGTTTGCTATGCTTTGTAGACGGGGGTGGTTCGTGTATTCATTGAGTTTATGTGAGGATTATATATATATATATATAACAATTGAGTAGTAACTCAGGATTTAACTCACCTCTGGGCGGAAGTGGTATTACTTGGTGTTGAGGGAAGGCATCATGGGGTCTTGCACCTTTTCTAAGGCCATGCGCTCATGAGAGTGCACCCTAAGTGGAATGCCGCCCAGGTTCAAAAAGATCAGACAGACTTAGTGACTAGTAGCTTCCATGTGCGGCCACTGGCTATATGGGCTCTGGCTTAGTTGATCAGTTGTTGGAACCCCGGCCCAGACAGTGTCGACAGATGTAGCATATGTAGGTGGGATGTGGCCGTCAGGTGGTTAAGGGAACCTCTCCTGAAATACTTTGTCTCAATCTTCGGATTGGGTCCAGTGGGTAAAGCGTACAAAACTCTGCAGAGTATTAAAACTAATCATGATTAGTCGTGCCCCCCGTTATGGGTAAATCTGAGCCACTATGCCATTAGAGTTGTTGGATGATCTTGACAGATGTGACACTTAATAATATTTGTGGGCAACTTAATAATGGGTAGGTTGGAGTTGATTTTGCCAACTCAACCTTGTGCATTTAATTGTAGTAATAAAGAACTAAATAAAAATTTGACTATTAGGTAGTTATGAGGATAAAATCAGCTTTCTGCAAAAATAAACCCTCGAGCCTTCCTTTGTTGTACTATGCATATACATGTAGGTCTGCTATATTATTACTCATGTGTAACTTGCCAATACATTCCAAGTATTGACCTATATGGCTGCAACGTCTCATGTTGCAGGATATTCAGACGAAGAGTAAGGTACCGTTAGGGTCGCGAGTCTGCACTCAGCATCGCCAGTGGGCTATGATGGGACTCATCGTTATTTTCTGCTACTTTCCGCTGTTTGATTGAATAAAGCTAGCCAAGTGCTATGCAGATTGTTTTATTTTATACATTCTGGATCATACGTTGTAATAAAATGATGCACTTGCTATTCTGGTATTCATCTATACTGTGTGTGCTAGCGAGTTCGATCCAGGGACTAGCACGGTAAGCACAAAGACTCAAATCCTTCGAGGTTTGGTCGTTACAGATGGCATCAGAGCAGTGTGTTGACTGTAGGACGTGACCCTAGAAAATGGATTAGAAAAGCCATAGGAGTGAAAATTATTTTATATACTAGCTATACTTCTTACTGTTTATTAGTTAACCCCCTCAAGTATCTTGAACAGTTAAGTAGGAACTAGTGCTGAGACCACCATTCATGTTTGTTTTATATTGCAACGTTATCGTGTTAGCGTATCTGATTATGCCCACTTTCGTGGTATGAAGATACTAGATTGTTTGCTTGATTGGTAGTTGTTTGTTAAGTTGCTTAGTGTCAAAATTATTGACTATATATATATATATATATATATATATATATATATATATATATATATATATATATATATATATATATATATATATATATATATATATATATATTGTTTGTTGTTTGTTGTTTGTTTGTTTGTTGGTGTTATTCGTTGTTGTGTTTTGTTGGCTTGATCATATTATGCATATGGGTAGAATATATTTATATATACATAGTCTTTGGCCCTATTATATCTATAACTCTTCTATGCTTGCCCACCAGATGCCGCCGAGGCGTGATAATAGGCGTAATGCTGCAGGAGGAGACAACAATGGCAATGATGTACCGCCATACATGCAACAGTTGCTTCAGGGACAAGCTCAGTTGATCCAGTTGCTTGTCCAGAACCAGAACAACAACAATAACAACAACAATCCGCCGCCACCGCCACCAGTGGATATGCTTACCAGGTTCTTGAGGTTGAATCCTCAGAGGTTCCCCAGTTCCCCTGAACCTATTGTGGCTGATGATTGGCTCCGTACAGTCAATAGGAACCTGGAGACGGTTGGATGCACAGATGCAGAGAGGGTGAGGTTTGCCTCACATTTGTTGGAGGGTCCAGCTGCAGCTTGGTGGGACAACTACTTGGTCACTTATCCCATTGCTACCATCACATGGCCTCAGTTTCAGGATGCTTTTCGTGCTGCACATGTGTCTGCTGGTGCTATGAGTCTGAAAAAGAAGGAGTTTCGCAGTTTGCGCCAGGGAGGTCGCACAGTTAATGCGTATGTGGAGGAATTTAATAATCTTGCACATTATGCTCCTAATGATGTTAACACTGATGCAGCTAGGCAGGAGAAATTCTTGGAGGCCTTAATGATGAGTTGAGCCTTGATTGTGATGGCCACTTTTAGGAATTGTCGGGACCTGATTGATAAGGCTATTGTCTTTGGAGGAAAGCAACATGCCATAGAGAATCGCAAGAGGAAGTACAACAACAATAACAGGTATAATTCAGGACCACAGTGAAGCCACGGACTTCATATCATCATGGAGGTAATGGGCATAATCATCATGGAGGTAATGATCATAATCATCATGGAGGGAATGGCCACAACCATAATGGCCACCATCATCATAATGGGCACAAGAGTAACAATGGCAATGGAAAAGGTAATGGTAATGGTAATGGCAATGGAGGGAACAATAATCAGAACCACCAGGTTACACGTGCGCCAAGGGATTTGAGTCAGGTGCAGTGCTTCAGGTGTAAGGCTATGGGGCACTATGCCACAGATTGCCCGGGGGCGAAGAACTCAGGATCCAACAAGCCAAACCCCTTCCAAAAGGGTCATGTCAACCATGTTAATGTGGAGGAGGTTTACAATGAACCTGATGCAGTGATTGGTAAGTTCTTGATTAACTCAGTACCTGCACTTGTTCTTTTTGATACTGGTGCATCGCATTCATTTATTTCGAGGGTATTTGTTGATAAACATGGATTGCCAACCAAAACACTTAGTATGCCTATTAGAGTGAGTTCCCCAGGAGCTGAGATGATAGCAGGTGTTGGTTGCCATCAGTTGACTTTGTCTATTGGAAAGCATGATTTTCCTACGGATTTGATTATATTAAAGTCACAAGGTCTGGATATTATTTTGGGTATGGGTTGGTTGCAGTTATATAAAGGTCGTATTGCTTGTGCCAGTCGATCTATCACTCTCAGTGCACTAGGAGGGAAGAGGATCAAATATGTATGTAAGTATAAGCGTGATCAGGTACAGGTGAACTCTCTTAAGGGGGGTAGCCTGAAAGAGGTGCCAGTTGTGAGAGATTATCCAGATGTGTTTCGGAGGAGTTGCGGGTATGCCACGGATAGAGATATTGAGTTTCTTATTGATTTAATACCAGGCACTGGACCTATTGCAAAGAGACCGTATAGAATGCCTCCTCAAGAGTTGGAGGAATTGAAGAAGCAGATAAGAGAATTGCAGGCACAAGGATTTATTCGCCCAAGTTCATCACCTTGGGGAGCTCCAGTTTTGTTTGTGGAGAAGAAGGATGGGACCTTGAGGATGTGTGTTGATTATCGTTCTCTGAATGAGGTAACCATTAAGAATAAGTATCCTTTGCCTATGATAAATGAT
The DNA here is from genome assembly GCA_021605205.1 of Aegilops longissima. Lineage (NCBI taxonomy): Eukaryota > Viridiplantae > Streptophyta > Magnoliopsida > Poales > Poaceae > Aegilops > Aegilops longissima. The sequence goes on from CM038681.1 coordinate 118,058,404, forward strand.
CTGTTTGACCAGTTGGAAGGAGCTACTGTGTTTTCTAAGATTGATCTTCGTTCTGGTTATCATCAATTAATGATTCGTGAGCAAGATATTCCAAAGACTGCTTTTACTACGAGGTATGGGTTGTATGAATATACTGTTATGTCATTTGGATTGACTAATGCTCCTGCATACTTCATGAATATGATGAACAAGGTGTTTATGGAGTTCTTGGATAAATTTGTGGTTGTTTTCATTGATGATATATTGGTGTTCTCCAAGAATAAGCAAGAGCATGAGGTGCATCTGCGTTTGGTATTGGAGAAATTGAGGAACATCGGTTGTATGCCAAGTTCAGCAAATGCGAGTTTTGGCTGGATGAGGTTGCATTCCTTGGACATGTTGTGTCGGTAATGGAGTTGCAGTTGATCCATCTAAGGTTGCTGCGATTCTGAGTGGGAGACACCCACGACAGTTGGAGAGATTCGCAGCTTTTGGGCCTTGTAGGTTATTACAGGAGGTTTATTGAGAACTTTTGAAAATTGCAAAGCCTATGACTGAATTGTTGAAGAAGGAGAAGAAGTTTGTTTGGGTGATGAATGTGAAGCCAGCTTTCAGGAATTGAAGCGGCGTTTGGTTCTGACACCGTTTAACTCTGCGGACATACATAAGGACTTCCAGGTGTATTGTGATGCTTCTCGTCAAGGACTTGGGAGTGTTTTGATGCAGGAAGGTAAAGTTGTTTCTTATGCTTCACGTCAGCTTAAGAATCATGAGCTTAATTATCCTACACATGATTTGGAGTTAGCCTCAGTTGTGCATGCATTGAAAACTTGGAGGCCATACCTTATTGGTAATCGTTGTGTATTTACTGATCATAAGAGCTTGAAGTATATTTTTACTCAGAAGGATTTGAACCTCAGGAAGAGGAGATGGTTGGAGCTTATTAAGGATTATGATTTGAATGTGCAGTATCATCCTGGTAAGGCTAATGTTGTTGCTGATGCATTGAGTCGTAGGAGCCATGCTAATGCAATTAATGTTGATAATATGCCACCCGAGTTATGTGAACAGTTCAGGAATCTCATGTTGGAGATGGTTCCTAAGGGATATTTGGCAACACTTGAGGTAAAGCCTACTTTGCTTGACAGGATCAGGGAAGCTCAAAAGGGTGATAAGGAGATTGTTGAGATAAAAGAGAATATGGCTGAAGGTAAGGCAGAAGGTTTCCATGAGGATGAACATGGAGCCATATGGTTTGAGAAGCGTATTTGTGTACCTCAAGATGCAGATATTAGGAAGTTGATTCTTCAAGAGGCGCATGATTCACCTTATTCTATTCACCCAGGTAATACTAAGATGTATTTGGATTTGAGGGAAAGATTTTGGTGGCCTAGCCTGAAGAGGGAAATTGCTGGGTATATTGCAACATGTGATGTGTGCCAGAGAGTTAAAGCAGAACATCAGAGACCAGCAGGTTTGTTACAGCCATTGCCTATCCCTGATTGGAAGTGGGACGAGATTGGTATGGATTTCATTACAGGTCTACCCAGGACACGGTCAGATTATGATTCTATTTGGGTAGTTGTTGATCGTTTGACTAAAGTTGCTCACTTCATCCCGGTAAAGGCTACTTATACCAGTGCTCAGCTAGCAAAGATTTATATGTCTAAAATTGTTTGTCTGCATGGAGTTCCAAGGAAGGTAGTGTCTGATAGAGGTACTCAGTTCACATCTAAGTTTTGGCACCAGTTGCATGAATCCTTGGGCACCAGGCTGGAGTTCAGTACAGCTTTCCATCCACAGACAGATGGGCAGACAGAGAGGGTAAATCAGATTTTGGAGGATATGTTGAGAGCTTGTGCTTTGGACTATGGGTCCAGTTGGGATGATAATTTACCTTATGCAGAGTTCTCATATAATAACAGTTACCAGGCTAGTCTGAAGATGGCACCATTTGAGGTATTGTATGGTAAAAAGTGCAGGACACCGTTGATGTGGGATGAGGTTGGAGAGCGTCAGTTCTTTGGACCAGACTTGATTAGAGATGCTGAGGAGAAGGTCAAGTTGATTCGTGACAGGCTGAAGATAGCACAGTCCAGGCAGAAGAGTTATGCAGATGCAAAACGTAAGGAGGTGACATATGAGGTAGGAGACCGTGCATATCTTAGAGTTTCACCACTTCGTGGAATTAAGAGGTTTGGAATTAAGGGTAAGTTAGCACCACGTTTTGTGGGACCTTACAAGATCTTGGAGCGTAGAGGAGAGGTAGCTTATCAGCTGGAGTTGCCAGAATCCTTGTCAGGAGTTCATGATGTGTTTCATGTATCTCAGTTGAAGAAGTGCCATGCAGAGATGATGGATGTTCCATTGAGGGACACGGTGCCGCTTGAGGCAATTCAGTTGGAGAGTGATTTGACTTATGAGGAGGAGCCTATTAAGATTCTGGAGACAGCAGAGAGAGTTACTCGCACCAAGACAATCAAGTTATGCAAGGTTGGTGGGATCATCATACGGAGGAGGAAGCTACACAGGAGCGAGAGGAAGATCTCGAGCGGGATCACCCACACCTATTTGCTAGCCAGCCCGAATCTCGAGGGAGATTCATCTTAAGGGGTAGGTTTGTAACATCCCAATTTTCCTAAATTAGGAAGTTAATAGATCATTCATATGCATATCATATTTTATTGCATTATTTGTCTTTCTGCAATATTGAATCATTATGCAACTAAAGGCAATTTATTGGAGTGGAGATAACATGACTTCTCCCTATTTTAAAAATGTTCATAATGTGCAGAATATTATTTCCAGTTCATATGATATGTTCGGTAATTTTGTGATCTTCAAAATATTTTATTTGTTTGTTTTATTGCTGTTTGAGTGGCCTATTGCATCAAAATTATTTTATAAAATTGCATTAGAGTTGGAACTAGTGTTCTGTAGTTTATAGCTGTAGAGCTATTTTTACTGTGTGTCTAGGTATTTTATTTAGAATTTATATTGTGTATGTTATTTTATTTATTTTGTTTTCTGCTGCTGTGTTTTTTAAAAAAAGCAGCGCAGCGCATTCTAGCGTAACGCCATGACCCAGCACCCAAGTGAGTAGTGCACTGCTGCCCACCTAGCCAACCGCCAGCCCCATCGACCCACGCCGCCAGCCCTCCCTTTCGCGCCATGATCGCCACTGACAATGGGACCGCCGTCTCCGACCAGATCCGACCGCGCCCAAACCGCATCGCCCGCCCACGCCTGTTTCGTCTTCCTGAGCGGAGACCGCGCCGCACCATGGCGATCATGGCCGAGCCCGAAGTCGAGCTCGTGCGCCAGGTCCACCCCGTGCTTCCCTAGGGCTCCCTGGGCGAGTACGTTTTCGCCCCCGCACAACCGCATCCCCTCCTCGAGCTTTCCCGTTGTCGCACGCGTTAGCTGGGGCGACTTGGATCTCGCCGAGAACCTCCGCAGTCCGCCGCCTTCGCCGGTTGTCCTCGCCGTCGTAAGAGCTCTTCCAGCCGTGCCACTTGTTCCCTTCGAACCTCCTCTCGGTTACCCGCGTTATTGACAAGTTCCCGTGCACCACAGCGCGCCGGAGCGACCACCCGCTGCCGAGCTGAAGCTCCGGAGCAGCCGCCGTTTACCCCGCCACCGCCGCCCGCAGAGGACGCCCCGCCGCCGTCCGACACCGCCACTCACCGCCGCACCCATCTGTCACTTCCCCCTCGCTGGAGAGTCGCCGGAGGAGCGCCACCGCCGCCGTCCTCTGCTTCTGGTGAGCACGCACGCGCACAGGGGCCTTTGGCCAATCAAAAATTGCCACGTGGCGGTAGCTACAGAAGTAGCTACAGTGCCGCACAGGAACCAGGAGATTTCTGTTTCTTTTGTTTTCACAGATTTTCATCCAAAATTCAACTAGCTATATCTTCTATTATATAAGTCCAATTTAGGTAGTTCTTTTCCTATGCACTCACAAAAATCAACACTTTATCACAGTACCAACTTTGCACATGTTTTGCACTTTTCAAATTTGAATTCGTTTGAATTTGAATTAAATCTTTCGGAGGCCGTAACTCTCAAACCGTTTATCGGAATCGAGTGATTCTTTTTGCATTGTGACCGTAGTGCAATTTAGGTGATGTTAAGATTCTGTTGTTGAGTTTTAAAAATGATTTGCTTGCTGTTGGTTTTGTTTTGGTTCTATTCGTGTTCCGGTGATTGATTTGTTGAATTGTGTGAAACGTGTAGATTGTCCGGAGTGCGACGCGAGCTATTGTCAGGAGTGTGACTTTCTGAATCAGAACCAAGGAAAGTTACATGTTGAACATCCTTTACCTATTATTTTCTATGCATGTAGTTATATCACACTATGAATATATGCATGTATAGGAGTATTATATATGTTGGCTATTTGTTGAGCTATTTTCCGTCTTTTGCAAATCGTGGTAGTTGTAGTTTGCTATGCTTTGTAGACGGGGTGGTTCGTGTATTCATTGAGTTTATGTGAGGATTATATATATATATATATATATATATATATATATATATATATATATATATATATATATATATATATATAAACAATTGAGTAGTAACTCAGATTTAACTCACCTCTGGCGGAAGTGGTATTGCTTGGTGTTGAGGAAGGCATCATGGGGTCTTGCACCTTTTCTAAGGCCATGCGCTCATGAGAGTGCACCCTAAGTGGAATGCCGCACAGGTTCAAAAGATCAGACAGACTTAGTGACTAGTAGCTTCCATGTGCGGCCACTTGGCTATATGGGCTCTGGCTTAGTTGATCAGTTGTTGGAACCCGGCCCGCATAAAGTGTCGATAGATGTAGCATATGTAGGTGGGATGTGGCCGTCAGGTGGTTAAGGGAACCTCTTCTGAAAGACTTTGTCTCAATCTTCGGATTGGGTCCAGTGGGTAAAGCGTACAAAACTCTGCAGAGTATTAAAACTGATCATGATTAGCCGTGCCCCCCGTTATGGGTAAATCTGAGCCACTATGCCATTAGAGTTGTTGGATGATCTTGACAGATGTTACACTTCATAATATTTTGTGGGCAACTTAATAATGGGTAGGTTGGAGTTGATTTTGCCAACTCAACCTTGTGCATTTAATTGTAGTAATAAAGATCTAAATAAAAATTTGACTATTAGGTAGTTATGAGGATAAAATCAGCTTTCTGCAAAAATAAACCCTCGAGCCTTCCTTTGTTGTACTATGCATATACATGTAGGTCTGCTATATTATTACTCATGTGTAACTTGCCAATACATTCCAAGTATTGACCTATATGGCTGCAACGTCTCATGTTGCAGGATATTCAGATGAACAGTAAGGTACCGTTAGGGTCGCGAGTCTGCACTCAACATCGCCAGTGGGCTATGATGGGACTCATCGTTATTTTCTGCTACTTTCCGCTGTTTGATTGAATAAAGCTAGCCAAGTGCTATGCAGATTGTTTTATTTTATACATTCTGGATCATACGTTGTAATAAATGATGCACTTGCTATTCTGGTATTCATCTATACTGTGTGTGCTAGCGAGTTCGATCCAGGGACTAGCACGGTAAGCATAGAGACTCAAATCCTTCGAGGTTTGGTCGTTACACTCATCTACACTCGGTAAACAGTAAATTTAGAAAAATACTCAAAAAATTGATATTTTTATAGAAAATGTTTCAGTGTGTGAGGTCTGTGCCAATTTTTGGCTCGTTCGGACATCTGAGTAGCTCTTAGGAAAAAAAATGGTCCGAACAGTACATGACAGTAAATTGTTTCATAGAGCTCAAAAATATATTTTTTGCTGAGGGCTACTCAGATGCCCAAATAAGGTGCAATATGATTTGCTTTGAATGCAAGCGGGTGATTGATCCTTTTATGATTCTGCATGGAGTTTGTGCATTTTGTAGAAAAACTAGGAAAGACAAAGAGAGCTAATATGGGGCTAACGCTACTCGAGCAAGTAGCAAATGAGATCTTGAATGCAGCTAAAGGAGGGCACCCTTGTGGTTGAAGGAAGAAACAATGTTGTCAAGTTGTAATGAAGTTGTCTCTCACCTCGGAGAGTTTCAAGCACTTGTGTTGGTATGTTCCAACTCTTTGCTTTTTATTAGCTTTTCGTTTTTCATCCATTTTTCTTTTCGTCGGTTTGCAATTTCTTTTGCAAGTTACCTTTCAACCCCCTCTCCCCCCTAAAAATATATAGAATAAAGTTTGTTTTGCTTTGCCCTTTTCTTTCTGCTCCGGATTTTGTTTACATTCTTGTCTATATTTCTACAACGGAGTTGACCTACATCGGAAAGCAAGGAACACATACTTAAAGAAGAGAAGTGTGGAAATTCATGATCATGAAGCTATGTCCTACAACTCCCATCTTTTGCACCAGAGGAACCCAATTGAAAGGTGATCGAGATTATGCCAAAATATATTTTGCAATTTTACATGGCTCTTTAGATTCTCGCTGGTGCCATGGCCTGGTCATTTTATGTGCGTTTACATGCGTAGATGTGTTTTCGTCATCTCTCTTGATGTTATGATGATAAGTCTGCTGGCCAATGAACGATCCGCCTGAGTTTCGGCTCGAATTTCGGACATGAGTTTGTTAACGTTCGTAGGCAACACTACACCTAATAGTATTCGGCTTTCTCTTGAAGAGTGTGTGTATGTGGTAATAACTGAGTACTGAACGCAAGAGCTCGAAACAAACAACATATTGGTCCACAGTACTCGAACTTAAGCCACAACAATACCCTATGCATGTGCCATTTCTTTGGTATGATCCCATCACTGGACAACGAAAGCTTCAACAAGCAATGATTGAAAGTAGTAATTGAGCGCCTTGATGAGGAAGCACTCGTAGGTGTAGCAACTTACTCTAATAACATGTTGTATTTACATATCTTTCACTCCCGTCATTTATTTTTTTATTTCTCAAGAAATAAAATCTCTTTTGTGCGATCCCGGCAAGCAAGTGTTAACTAGAGTAATAGAATAAGAGCTACTATATTATTTTATCTAGTTGAGCAAGACCTTTGTGTTGATATCTTTTCTTCACTAACACTTGCATGATAACCATGCCACTGATACAGATATACTAAGTTTTCATGTAAAGAAAGCGGAGGGCTATCTAGGAATACCAATCATAAGTGATATAAAATCTTCTCGTTATTTCGGTTTAAACAACTAAGTTCTTTACGATTTGAGTTTATATCAATGTTCCTCGAATACGATCAAATTTGAAGTTTGGTGGAGTTGATGAGTGTATTTTTACACTCGTCACACCGTTGTTTAAATCGATTTATCTTATAAAATCAGAGATATTCCCTCAGATATTTACACTAATGACTAATGAATGTTTGAGATTACGAAATCCTCTCCTTATTTTTCTTCCAAGGGAAATAAGGCATACATGGATAAAAATAATCATTTAAATGGAAAGAAGTAGAATGAAGAAAGAAGAGATCAAGTGCGAACCACATAGTGGCATCCACCCCTACAACTTTTATAAAGGGCCCTGTACCAGATTCACGAAGCAGTGTTGCCAAGAACCTCCATCTCCGCACCAGAAGCCATTCACTAACCCTATCCGCCGTCATTTCCCACCTCATCTCCACAACAACCACCATCTTAACCATCGCAACTATCCACCTTCAAGTTAGCCATACTTGTAATTGTGTATCGCATCCAGCAATCATTGTAAGACATATTATCAATAAAGATTTCTTGTTGATGTCTTCTTCAATGATTTCTTCCTGTGATCCGATCGCCATGTGTAAGTAATTCGGTAAGGCAATGGGTTGAGGCATAGCCTTGCAATGTGTTTGTAAGAGGGACCAATGGAATGAATTTGAATGAGCCTCATGTATGTGTGAAATAAAATTGCATCGTAATTGTCTCTTGTCTCTCTTATGTTCTTCGACCCTGTAGGTACCCAGAGTCACTTAGTTCGCGCCATGAGGAGGTTAGGAGCAGGGAGGAAGTGGAGTGCTATTGTGAACACATGTGACAGAAAGGTTTAGTACGATAGTGTGAAGCCAATCCTTGGGGATACATGACATAGGCCATGTTTGGTTCAGCTTTTATCGACGGATTCTGCTGCTGCGTAGCAGAATCTGAACCAAAGGGCGAACCCAGCAGAAATCCGCTGCCAAAATCTGAACCAAAAGCAGAAGTAGCCCAGGACGTGCTTTCCAAAATCTGATTCCGCTGCGGGCCAAAATCTGAAAAAGTTGTATCAATTGGTTTGCCAAATGACCTACATCTTTTTCACATCAGATTTTCCACAGCTGTTTTTCCACAACAGATTTTTCACAGCTGCTTTTAGAAATCCACAACCGAACCAAACATGGCCATAATCATTAAATGGCCGATCTCTTTTTTTATTTATCTTAACTACCGAGGTAACCATGTACGATGGAAAGGGCCTATGATTGGATAGGTGACTCCTGATACAGGGCGCATTTCGGTCAAGATGTAATTTGTACGCATCCCCCACTTCGAGTCTTTGCAAGCACATCTTAACGGGTGTCTTCCATAGCACAAGTTAAGATCATGATGATCTCGATCACAAACATATGGTTGTAAGAATCAAGTTTTCATATCCATGACATTTTTATTATGATTGTTCGAAAAGCAAAGGTGATCACGATCCAGCCTAAAAACTGGAATTTAATTCTCTCGTAAAAGTGTGGAAGTAACCCTTGTCGTAAGTGTCGGGGTTACAATCCTGACAATCAGTACTAGGTGTACGAAATAGGGTCAGAGTCTAGTTACAATTCAGGTGTAACATTTGGTGTTTTATGAGTTCAGGCCCCTCTGGGAGGAGGTAACAGTCTCATGCCCTGAGGTCTGTTTTCTTTTGGGGGATATGATTACAGAGATTGCTTAACCCCTGCCCAGGAGGAGGAGGGTGGTTTATATAGAGTGCACCGCAGCCTCCATCACCCCCACATTGTCGGGGTGTTTATGGCCATAACTACGGTAGTTACAAGTGTAAATAGTCACAACTAAGGCAGTTACATGTAACGGTGGCTATGAGTATACTTAAAGAATGAGTTAGGATTCCTCATTTGTTGCAGCTCCGGCATCGTCCTTTCACCTCTCTTGTCTGAGTGATGGTGGTCGTGCCGACTGGAGAGTGGGTATTCGAGTGCCGGCAAGGTGCCAGAGCGGACTTCCTATTATTTGCATCTGAATGCTTGTGTGGTCCCAAGAATGATGGTGTGGGGCCCCAGGTGGCAGGTCCTTGACCCTACCTGTAGTAGGTGACCTCATCATTAGCCCCCGCATCGGTTGAGGTTTATAGGGTAAACTAACTGAGCTTTTTAGTTAAGTCCAAGTGCTTCAGGGGCACCCAAATATGTTTCCAAATAGTAGCCCGCTGCGCCTTGGATGAAAACACAACAGATTCTGGACTAAAGGGTTCCCCGAGTGACCGGGTGTTGTTGATCGCCGAGTAAAACTTGGTGGCATTGATATGTCTCTCGGGAGAGATAAACTTTAGGTCTGAGTCTGGACATGCCATAAAAACTTGAGTGGCAATGCCGGCGCGTGTTCTGACTCTCTGGGGAGATGCCACTCCCTATCCCAGGGAAACGCCGGTGCGGGCCATCTCCGAGTGTAAGTTCACGAGGCATGCGCCTTGGAGCCTAGTCAAAGGGCCAAGTTAACCCGCACGAGGGTGATGACCCACAAGTATAGGGGATCAATCATAGTCCTTTCGATAAGTAAGAGTGTCGGAACCCAACAAGGAGCAGAAGGAAATGACAAGTAGTTTTCAGCAAGGTATTTTCTGCAAGCACTGAAATTGTCGGTAGCAGGAAGTTTGATAGCAAGATAATTTGTAACGAGCAAGTAACGGTAACGGTAAATAAAGTGCAGCAAGGTAGCCCAATCCTTTTGTGGCAAGGGACAGCCAAAAAGGTCTCTTATGATAAGCAAAGCGTTCTTGAGGGTACACGGGAATTTCATCTAGTCACTTTCATCATGTTGGTTTAATTCGTGTTCGCTACTTTGACGATTTGATATGTGGGTGGACCAGCGCTTAGGTGTTTTTCTTACTTGAACAAACCTCCTACTTATGAGTAACCACTCCGCAAGCATCCGCAACTACGAGAAAAGTATTAAGATAAAATCTAACCTTAGCATTAAACTTTTGGATCCAAATCGGTCCCTTACGAAGTAGCGCATAAACTAGGGTTTAAGCTTCTGTCACTCTAGCAACCCATCATCTAATAACTACTCCACAATGCATTCCCTTAGGCCCAATTATGGTGAAGTGCCATGTAGTCGACGTTCACATGACACCACTAAGGGAATCACAACATATGTATCATCAAAATATCGAACACATATCAAGTTCACATGATTACTTGCAACATGACTTCTCCCGCGACCTCAAGAACAAAAGTAACTACTCACAAATGATAATCATGCTCAAGATCAGAGGGGTATTAAATAGCATAATGGATTTGAACATATAATCTTCCACCAAATAAACCATATAGTAATCAACTACAAGATGTAATCAACACTAGTAGTCACCCACGAGTACCAATTTGAGGTTCCGGTACAAAGATTGAACACAAGAGATGAACTAGGGTTTGAGAGGAGATGGTGTTGCTGAAGATGTTGATGGAGATTTCCCTCCCAAAGATGAGATGGTTGTTGGTGATGATGATGACAATGATTTCCCCCTCCAGGAGGGAAGTTCCCCTGGCGGAATCGCTCCGCCGGAGGTCAAAAGTGCTCCTGCCCAAGTTCCGCCTTGAGACGGTGACGCTTCGTCCCGAAAGCCCCCCTCTGATTTTTCTAGGTCAAAATGACCTATATACCGGAAGATGGGCACCGGAGGTGGGCCGAGGAGGGCCCAACCCACCAGGGCACGCCTGGGGGCCTAGGCGCGCCCTAGTGTCTTGTGCTCACCAGGGTGGCCCCCTCCAGTAGTTATTTGCTCCAGCATTTTTTATATATTCCAAAACAGTTATTCTTAAATTTTCAGCTCATTTGGAATAAAAAAAAATGCTGGAGCAAATAACTACCGGACACATAGAAAGATAGGGGCCTATAGTTTTCCCTCCCAACGTATTCACCTCAAGGGTGATGTCAACAATAATAACTCATGCTCACCCATATCCAACTGGATATATGTGCCTAGATCTTTCCTCACCACATGATGCTTGCAAAAAGAGAAAATAAAAAGAAATAGGGAAGAATACTTTGACTCCTGCATAAAAGTAAATACATAAAAGTGAAATATAGGCTCTTCACAGAGGGAAGCAGAGGTTGTCCTGCACTTTTTGGTTTGTATGCTCAATCTCTTAGTGCAAATGAACATCATGTTATATTGCCCCTTATGATAGCAACCTTTATTATGCAGTCTGTCGCTTTTATTATTTTGCCATCACAAATTCGTTCAACACTCAATTTTCTCTTACACTGAATGATCCAACACATTTAGAAGCCATTTTTATTGCCTTATTGCACCAATGAAAATTTACTTGAAGGATCTTACTCAATCCATAGGTAGGTATGGTGGACTCTCAAAACAAGATTTTGGGTTTAAGGGTTTTTGGATGCACATGTGGTATCTCTACTTAGTGCAGAATTTTTGGCTAGCAAAGATATTGAGCAAGCACCACGTGTTAAAGGATCTATGACAATATAACTTGGATGTGGATATGAACAAAGATAAATCATTAAGTTGTCTTCCTTGTCCGACGTCAACAATTTTGGCATATAATATTTTGATGGGGCATCACAATCACAAAAAGATGCCCAAGATAGTGTATTTGCATGTGAATCTTCTCTTCCCTTATTAACTCTTTCATGAATTGCATCATTGACCAATGCTATGTTTGTCAACTTTCAACAAATTTTACCACTTGCACTTTTCTTTATGTGATGTCATTACTTATCATAGGATTAGCATATGATCTTTTTCATAATTTCCTTTTAGATTGAAACATACAAGTAAAGAAAGCAAAACTCGAGCTAATCTTTATTATATATTTTGCACACGATTACATAGATAGATAGATCACTAAGCAAACACTCGAAAATAGATTGAACTAAACTTTTATTCAACTAATTCAAAAGATAACTAAAGATCGAACTAAGATAAATAAACGCAAAGAGGGTGGTGTGGTACGATACCGGGGCACCTCCCCCAAGCTTCGCAAAAGCCAAGGGGAGTGCCCATACTTCATGGTGGGCTCACGACAGATGCCATGGGGTGGCTAAAGAGAGGGATAGGCAAGAGGCGACCGATGGGCTCCAGAGGTGAGGTTGGTACGAGTGAGTGCGAGACACAAGACGTACCCAGGTTCGGAGCTCTCCGGAGAGATAATACCCCTAGTCCTACCGAGTGTGGTTTATATGAAGATGGTACAAGCTTGCTCCTAGAGCTGTTTTGGGGAGGAAGGAAGGCAGGCCAGTGCATAGGTTGTTCCTTCTCCGTGTAGGTGGATGGGTGTGCATGTGTAGAGTTAACTAGTGATCGCCCCGTGCATGGAGGCCTCCTGGGGGGTCTTATTGAAGGAAATATGCCCTAGAGGCAATAATAAAGTTATTATTTATTTCCTTATTTCATGATAAAAGTTTATTATTCATGCTAGAATTGTATTAACCGGAAACATAATACATGTGTGAATACATAGACAAACAGAGTGTCACTAGTATGCCTCTACTTTACTAGCTCGTTAAATCAAAGATGGTTATGTTTCCTAACCATAGACATGAGTTGTCATTTGATTAACGAGATCACATCATTAGGAGAATGATGTGATTGACTTGACCCATTCCGTTAGCTTAGCACTTGATCGTTTAGTATGTTGCTTATGCTTTCTTCATGACTTATACAAAGTTCACGAAACTATGAGATTATGCAACTCCGTTTACGGAGGAACACTTTGTGTGCTACCAAGCGTCACAACGTAACTGGGTGATTATAAAGGTACTCTCTGGTGTCTCCAAAAGTATATGTTGAGTTGGCATGAATCGAGATTAGGTTTTGTCACTCCGATTGTCGGAGAGGTATCTCTGGGCCTTCTCGGTAATACACATCACATAAGCCTTGCAAGCATTGCAACTAATGAGTTAGTTGTGAGATGATGTATTACGGAATGAGTAAAGAGACTTACTGGTAACGAGATTGAACTAGGTATTGGATACCGACGATCGAATCTCAGGTAAGTAACATACCGATGACAAAGGGAACAACGTATGTCGTTATGCGGTTTGACCGATAAAGATCTTAAGTAGAATATGTAGGAACCAATATGGGCATCCAGGTTCCGCTATTGGTTATTGACCGAGAATGGTTCTAGGTCATGTCTACATAGTTCTCGAACCCGTAGGGTCCGCACGCTTAACGTTCGATGACAGTTCATTATGAGTTTATAAGTATTGATGTACCGAAGGTTGTTCGAGTCCGGATGTGATCACGGACATGACGAGGAGTCTCGAAATGGTCGAGACATAAAGATTGATATATTGGAAGCCTATGTTTGGACTTGGAAAGGTTCGGATGAAAACAGGAAGTTACGGAACACCGGAGGGTTACGGAACCCCGGGGTCTATGGGCCTTGATGGGCCATAGGGAGAAGAGGAAAGGGCGGCCAGGCAGGCGCGCGCCCCCCCCTCTAGTCCGAATAGGACAAGGAGAGGGGGCGGCGCCTCTCTCTCTTCCCCTCCCAATCCTATTCCAACTAGGAAGGGGGGAGTCCTACTCGGTGGGAGTAGGACTCCTCCAGCGCGTCCCCTAGGGCTGGCCGCACCCCTTGCTCCTTTATATACGGGGCAGGGGCACCCATGACACACAAGTTGATCTACGGATCGTTTCTTAGCCGTGCGGTGACCCCCTCCACCATATTCCACTTCGGTCATATCGTCGCGGAGCTTAGGCGAAGCCCTGCGCCGGAGAAGTCATATCGTCGCGGAGCTTAGGCGAAGCCCTGCGTCGGTGGAGCATCATCATCGTCACCACACCGTCGTGCTGACGGAACTCATCCCCGACACTTTGCTGGATCGGAGTCCGGGGATCGTCATCGAGCTGAACGTGTGCTGAACACGGAGGTGCCGTACGTTCGGTGCTTGGATCGGTCGGATCGTGAAGACGTACGACTACATCAACCGCGTTGTTATAACGCTTCCGCTTTCGGTCTACGAGGGTACGTGGACAGAGACTCTCCCCTCTCGTTGCTATGCCATCACCATGGTCTTGCGTGTGCGTAGGAAAATTTTGAAATTACTACGTTCCCCAACAGTGGTATCATAGCCTGGTTTTATGCGTTGATGTCATATGCACGAGTAGAACACAAGTGAGTTGTGGGCGATATAAGTCATACTGCTTACCAGCATGTCATACTTTGGTTCAGCGGTATTGTGAGATGAAGCGGCCGGACCGACATTACTGCGTATGCTTACGCGAGACTGGTTTCACCGCTTGAGCACTAGTTGCTTAAAGGTGACCGGCGGTGTCTGTCTCTCTCACTTTAGTTGAACCGAGTGTGGCTACGCCCGGTCCTTGCGAAGGTTAAAACAGCACCAACTTGACAAACTATCGTTGTGGTTTTGATGCGTAGGTAAGAACGGTTCTTGCTCAGCCCGTAGCAGCCACGTAAAACTTGCAACAACAAAGTAGAGGGCGTCTAACTTGTTTTTGCAGGGCATGTTGTGATGTGATGTGGTCAAGGCGTGATGCTATATTTTATTGTATGAGATGATCATGTTTTGTAACGAGTTATCGGCAATGGCAGGAGCCATATGGTTGTCGCTTTATTGTATGAAATGCAAGCGCCATGTAATTGCTTTACTTTATCACTAAGCGATAGCGATAGTCGTAGAAGCAATAGTTGGCGAGACGACAACGATGCTACGATGGAGATCAAGGTGTCGCGCCGGTGGCGATGGTGATCATGGCGGTGCCGGAGATGGAGATCACAAGCACAAGATGATGATGACCATATCATATCACTTATATTGATTGCATGTGATGTTTATCCTTTATGCATCTTATCTTGCTTTGATTGACGGTAGCATTATAAGATGATCTCTCACTAAAATAATCAAGAAGTGTTCTCCCTGAGTATGCACCGTTGCTAAAAGTTCGTAGTACCCGGACACCACGTGATGATCGGGTGTGATAAGTTCTCGTCCATCTACAACGGTGCAAGCCAGTTTTGCACACGCAGAATACTCGAGTTAAACTTGACGAGCCTAGCATATGCAGATATGGCCTCGGAACACGGAGACCGAAAGGTCGGCGTGAATCATATAGTAGATATGATCAACATAGTGATGTTCACCATTGAAACTACTCCATCTCACGTGATGATCGGACATGGTTTAGTTGATTTGGATCACGTAATCACTTAGATGACTAGAGAGATGTCTATCTAAGTGGGAGTTCTTAAGTAATATGATTAATTGAACTTTAATTTATCATGAACTTAGTCCTGGTAGTATTTTGCAAATTATGTTGTAGATCAATAGCTCGCGTTGTTGCTTCCCTATGTTTTTATATGTGTTCCTAGAGAAAATTGTATTGAAAGATTATAGTAGCAATGATGCGGATTGGATCCGTGATCTGAGGTTTATCCTCATTGCTGCGCAGAAGAATTATGTCCTTAATGCACCGCTAGGTGACAGACCTATTGCAGGAGAAGATGCAGACGTTATGAGCGTTTGGCTAGCTCAATATGAGCGAATCTGAGGCGTTATGAGCGTTTGGCTAGCTCAATATGATGACTACTTGATAGTTTAGTGCACCATGCGTAACGGCTTAGAATCGGGACTTCAAAGGCGTTTTGAGCGTCATGGACCATATGAGATGTTCCAGGAATTGAAGTTAATATTTCAAGCAAATACCGAGTTGAGAGATATGAAGTCTCCAACAAGTTCTATAGCTAAAAGATGGAGGAGAATCGCTCAACTAGTGAGCATGTGCTCAGATTGTGCGAGTACTTCAATCGCTTGAATCAAGTGGGAGTTAATCTTCCGGATAAGATAGTGATTGACAGAATTCTCTAGTCACCATCACTAAGTTAGTAGAACTTCGTGATGAACTATAGTATGCAAGGGATGAAGAAAAGATTCTCGAGCTCTTCGCGATGCTAAAATCGCGAAGGTAGAAATCAAGAAAAACATCAAGTGTTGATGGTTGACAAGACCACTAGTCTCAAGGAAAATGGCAAAGGGAAGAAAGGGAACTTCAAAAGGAACGGCAAGCAAGTTGCTGCTCGAGTGAAGAAGCCCAAGTCTAGACCTAAGCACGAGACTGAGTACTTTTGCTGCAATGGAACTGGTCTTTGGAAGCGAACTACCCCTGAATATTTGGTGGATAAGAAGGATGGCAAAGTGAACAAGGTTATATTTGATATACAGGTTATTGATGTGTGCCTTACTAGTGTTTATAGTAGCCCCGAGTATTTGATACTCGTTCGGTTGCTAAGATTAGTAACTCGAAACAGGAGTTCTGAGAATAAGCAGAGACTAGTTGAAGGGAAGTGACGATGAGTGTTGGAAGTAGTTCCAAGATTGATATGATCATCATCGCACACTCCTATACTTTCGGGATTAGTGTGGAACCTAAATAAGTGTTATTTGGTGTTGAGCATAAATATGATTTGATCATGTTTATTGCAATCTGTTATTCATTTAAGTAAGAGAATAAATTGTTGTTCATTTACATGAATAAAACCTTATATGGTTACACACCCAATGAAAATGGTTCATTGGATCTCGATCATAGTGATACACATATTCATAATATTGAAACCAAAAGATGCAAAGTTAATAATGATAGTGCAACTTATTTGTGGCACTTGCCGTTTAGGTCATATTGGTGTAAAGCGCATGAAGAAAACTCCATCTTGATGGACTTTTGGAATCACTTGATTATGAATCATTTGATGCTTGCGAACCGTGCCTTTTGGGCAAGATGACTAAAACTCCGTTCTCGGAACAATGGAACAAGCTCTTGACTTATTGGAAATAATACATACCGATGTATGCGATCCAATGAATGTTGATGCTCGTGGCAAGTATTGTTATTTTCTAACCTTCACAGATGATTTGAGCAGATATGGGTATATCTACTTGATGAAACATAAGTCTGAAATAATTGAAAAGTTCAAAGAATTTCAGAGTGAAGTGGAAAATCATCGTAACAAGAAAATAAAGTTTCTGCGATCTGATCGTGGAGATAAATATTTGAGTTCTGAGTTTGGTCTTCATTTGAAACAATGTGAAATAGTTTAGCAACTCACGCCATATGGAACACCACAGCATAATGATGTGTCCGAAAGTCGTAACCGCACTTTATTGGATATGGTGCGATCTATGATGTCTCTTATCGGTTTACCACTATCGTTTTGGGGTTATGCATTAGAGACAGCCGCATTCACGTTTAATAGGGCAACATCTAAATCCGTTGAGGCGACACCGTATGAATTATGGTTTAACGGTAAACCTAAGTGTCGTTTCTTAAAGTTTGGAGTTGTGATGCTTATGTGAAAAAGTTTTCACCGATAAGCTCGAACCCAAATCGGAGAAGTGCGTCTTCATAGAATACCCAAAGGAAACTGTTGGGTACACCTTCTATCACAGGTCTAAAGGCAAAACATTCGTTGTTGAGATGGATCCTTTCTAGAGAAGGAGTTTTCTCTCGAAAGAAGTGAGTGGGAGGAAAGTAGAACTTGATAAGGTAATTGTACCTTCTCCCTAATTGGAAAGTAGTTCATCACGAAATCAGTTCCGATGATTCCTACACCAATTAGTGAGGAAGCTAATGATGATGATCATGAAACTTCAGATCAAGTTACTACAAAACCTCGTAGGTCTTCCAAAGTACAGTCCGCACTGCAGTGGTACGGTAATCCTATTCTGGAAGTCATGTTACTAGACCATGATGAACCTACGAACTATGAGGAAGCGATGATGAGCCCAGATTCCGCGAAATGGTTTGAGACCATGAAATCTGAGATGGGATCCATGTATGAGAACAAAGTGTGGACTTTGATGGAGTTGCCCGATGATCGGCAAGCCATATTATATAAATGGATCTTCAAGAGGAAGACAAATGCTGATAGTAGTATTACTATCTACAAAGCTCGACTTGTCGCAGAAAGGTTTTCGACAAGTTCAAGGTGTTGACTACAATGAGATTTTCTCAACTGTAGCGATGCTTAAGTCTGTCCGAATCATGTTAGCAATTGCCACATTTCATGAAATCTGGCAAATGGATGTCAAAACTACATTCTTGAATGGATTTATTAAAGAAGAGTTGTATATGATGCAACCAGAAGGTTTTGTCAATCCTAAAGGAGCTGACAAAATGTGCAAGCTCCAGCGATCCATCTATGGACTGGTGCAAGCATCTCGGAGTTGGAATAAACGCTTTGATAGTGTGATCAAAGCATATGGTTTTATACAGACTTTTGGAGAAGCCTGTATTTACAAGAAAGTGAGTGGGAGCACTACAACATTTCGATAAGTATATGTGAATGACATATTGTTGATCGGAAATAATGTAGAATTATTCGCAAAGCATAAAGGAGTATTTGAAAGGAGTTTTTCAAAGAAGGACCTCGAGAAGCTGCGTACAAATTGAGCATCAAGATCTATTGAGATAGATCAAAACGCTTGATAAGTTTTTCAATAAGTACATACCTTGTCAAGATTTTGAAGAAGTTCAAAATGGAGCAGTCAAAGAAAAGTTCTTGCCTGTGTTGCAAAGGTGTGAAATTGAGTAAGACTCAAATCCCGACCACAGCAGAAAATAGAAAAGAGAATGAAAGTCATTCCTATACCTCAGTCATAGGTTCTATAAAGTATGCTATGCTATGTACCAGACCTATTGTATACCTTGCTCTGAATTTGGCAAGGAGTACAATAGTGATCTAGGAGTAGATCTTTGGACATTGGTCAAGAACATCCTTAGTGAAGACTAAGGAAATATTTCTCGATTATGGAGGTGATAAAAGAGCCCGTCGTAAAGAGTTTCATCGATGCAAGCTTTTTACACTGATCCAGATGACTCTAAGTCTCAATCTGGATACATATTGTAAGTGGGAGCAATTAGCTAGAGTAGCCCGTGCGAGCATTGTAGACATAGAATATTTGCAAAATACATACGGCTCGAATGTGACAGACCGTTGACTAAACTTCTCTCACGAGCAAAACATGATCATCCCTTAGTACTCTTTGGGTGTTAATCACATAGCGATGTGAACTAGATTATTGACTCTAGTAAACCCTTTGGGTGTTGGTCACATGATGATGTGAACTATGGGTGTTAATCACATATGATGTGAATATTAGTGTTGAATCACATGATGATGTGAACTAGATTATTGACTCTAGTGCAAGTGGGAGACTGAAGGAAATATGCCCTAGAGGCAATAATAAAGTTATTATTTATTTCCTTATTTCATGATAAAAGTTTATTATTCATGCTAGAATTGTATTAACCGGAAACATAATACATGTGTGAATACATAGACAAACAGAGTGTCACTAGTATGCCTCTACTTTACTAGCTCGTTAAATCAAAGATGGTTATGTTTCCTAACCATAGACATGAGTTGTCATTTGATTAACGAGATCACATCATTAGGAGAATGATGTGATTGACTTGACCCATTCCGTTAGCTTAGCACTTGATCGTTTAGTATGTTGCTTATGCTTTCTTCATGACTTATACAAAGTTCCGAAACTATGAGATTATGCAACTCCGTTTACGGAGGAACACTTTGTGTGCTACCATACGTCACAGCGTAATCTGGGTGATTATAAAGGTACTCTGGTGTCTCCAAAAGTATATGTTGAGTTGGCATGAATCGAGATTAGGTTTTGTCACTCCGATTGTCGGAGAGGTATCTCTGGGCCTTCTCGGTAATACACATCACATAAGCCTTGCAAGCATTGCAACTAATGAGTTAGTTGTGAGATGATGTATTACGGAGCGAGTAAAGAGACTTACGGTAACGAGATTGAACTAGGTATTGGATACCGACGATCGAATCTCGGGTAAGTAACATACCGATGACAAAGGAACAACGATGTCGTTATGCGGTTTGATTGATAAAGATCTTCATAGAATATGTAGGAACCAATATGGGCATCCAGGTTCCGCTATTGGTTATTGACCGAGAATGGTTCTAGGTCATGTCTACATAGTTCTCGAACCCGTAGGGTCCCTTGCGCTAACGTTCGATGACAGTTCATTATGAGTTTATAAGTATTGATGTACGAAGGTCGTTCGAGTCCCGGATGTGATCACGGACATGACGAGGAGTCTCGAAATGGTCGAGACATAAAGATTGATATATCGGAAGCCTATGTTTGGACTTGGAAAGGTTCGGATGAAAACAGGAAGTTACGGAACACCGGAGGTTACGGAACCCCGGGGGTCTATGGGCCTTGATGGGCCATAGGGAGAAGAGGAAAGGGCGCCAGGCAGGCAGGCGCGCCCCCTCCCCTCTAGTCCGAATAGGACAAGGAGAGGGGCGCGGCGCCTTCCTGCCTTCCCTCCCAATCCTATTCCAACTAGGAAGGGGGGAGTCCTACTCGGTGGGAGTAGGACTCTCCAGCGTGCCTCCCTAGGGCTGGCCGCACCCCCTTGCTCCTTTATATCTGAGGGGGGGCACCCCATGACACACAAGTTGATCTATGGATCTGTAACGCCCTCGATGCGGCTATATCTCCCACGTGTCGAAGCACGACTTAGAGGCATAACCGCATTGAAAGCAATGTCGCAAGTGAGGTAATCTTCACACAACCCATGTAATACATAAGGGAAAGAGATACATAGTTGGCTTACAATCGCCACTTCACACAATACTTGAGTAAAGCATTACATCATACAGATACAATCAAGGTCCGACTACGGAACCAAAATAAGAGAAGACTACCCCAAATGCTACATGATCCCCGATCGTCCCAACTGGCTCCACTCTTGATCAAGCTGAAGCGGAACAACACAAAGAACAAGATCTTCATCGAGCTCCTCCTTGAGCTCGGATGCGTCACCTGCACGGTTTCATCGGCACCTGCAAACTGGTTTTGGAAGTATCTGTGAGTCACGGGGACTCAGCAATCTCACACCCGCGAGATCAAGACTATTTAAGCTTAAAGGTAGGACAGGGTAGTGAGGTGGAACTGCAGCAAGCGGCTAGCATATATGGTGGCTACCATACGCAAATGAGAGCGAGAAGAGAAGGCAAAAGCACGGTCGAACAACTATGATCAAGAAGTGATCCTAGAACAACCTACGTCAAGCATAACTCCAACACCGTGTTCACTTCCCGGACTCCGTCGAGAAGAGACCATCACGGTTACACACGCGGTTGATGTATTTTAATTAAGATCAACTTCGGTTTTCTACAACGGACATTAACAAATTCCCATCTGCCACATAACATGGGCACGGCTTTGAAAGATAATACCCGTAGGGTGTCCCAACTTAGCCCATTATAAGCTCTCACGGTCAACGAAGGATATTCCTTCTACGGGAAGACCCGATCGTCTCGGAATCCCGGACTACAAGACATTTCGACAGCAATAAAACAAGACCAGCAAAGCCGCCCGGATGTGCCGACAAATCCTGATAGGAGCTGCACATATCTCGGTCTCGTGGCACACCGGATTGTCCAAACTTCCGATAGGCGAACCCGAGTTGCCCTGGTAGCCGCGGTCGACGGTTTGGACCAACACTCGAAGGAGCACTGCCCGGGGTTAAAATAAAGATGACCCTTGAGTCTGCAGAACCCAAGGGAAAAAGGCTTAGGTGGCAAATGGTAAAACCAATGTTGGGCCTTCTTTGGAGGAGTCTTATTCAAAGCGAACTGTCAAGGGGTCCCATAAATCACCCAACCGTAAGGAACATAAAATCCGGGAACATAACACCGTATGACGGAAACTAGGGCGGCAAGAGTGGAACAAAACACCAGGCATAAGGCCGAGCCTTCCACCCTTTACCAAGTATATAGATGCATTAATTAAATAAGAAATATTGTGATATCCCAACAAGTAAGCATGTTCCAACAAGGAACAACATCTCCATGTTCCAACAAGGAACAAACTTCATCTTCACCTGCAACTAACAACGCTATAAGAGGGGCTGAGCAAAGCGGTAACATAGCCAAACAACGGTTTGCTAAGAAAGGACGGTTAGAGGCTTGACATGGCAATATGGGAGGCATGATAAGCAAGTGATAGGCATCGTAGCATAGGCATAGCAAAAGAGCGAGCATCTATCAAGCAAAGATAGAAGTGATTTCGAGGGTATGATCATCTTGCCTGAAATCCCGCAAGGAAGAAGAACGAGTCCATGAAGAAGACAAAAGGATGAAGTCGAACGAATCCTCACAACTCCGGAACGAAACCGAAGCTAACGAGAGAAGCAACCCGGAAAGAAGCAAACAACATAGTAAAACAACCATCACATGAACATGGCATGATGCACAAGCGAGTATGATGCATGTCCGGTTTAAATAACATGGCATGGCAAAGTGCAACAACCAATACTACAAATTAAGTGGAGCTCAATATGCAACGGGTTGCATATTGACAAAACACCACAACACTTATTTAGTTCTCTCCCGAATAGGTACCCAACAATATTAAATGTTGATTATCATGGCAAGGGGTGAAGCACAACAAAACTACCTACTAGGCAAGTTTAAATGAGGCCGGAAATAACGAACAACAAGTCCGGAAAATCCTCATGTGCATATTTATGGATTAGGTACTGTTCTGCCCTAAACACAATTTTAGAGTTGTTAAACATGCAAAGCAAGTACACCATGTTAAACTAGGCATTTTTCTACCCCATTTACATATATAAATTATTTAAATCTGAGTTACGGTTATTTAGTTATGAAATAAATCATTTTAGCATGGCATTTAAGCAAATTAATGCAAACAACAATTTTAAACATTTAAATGTTGTTATCATGATGCGGATGACATGTGCAAGTTTTATGCAACTTTATGAAAATGTTGACAAGAGCATTATGAAGCATTGTGTCACCGTGGTGGAAGAAAGGGGTGCCACGACAACGAATCCGAAAATGGTGCCACGACAACATATCGGTTCCGGTAGCTCACGGAGATACCGGTGAAAAAGAAGTGGGCGTGAGCGAGTTGAGCAAGTTGGTGGGGTGATCCCGATTACCGGGTTCCCACGGAACGGTGGCATGGCAAAAGAGGGGCATCGCAAGGATGATTCGAACACGATGCAAAACTATCGTACATCTCATACAACACTCAAGCATTCGATCCACGGGCGGTCGTCTCGGCGTTATACCTTCGAAGCGTGCGTTCATTTCGGAGCGGGTCGAGTTTCGTAGAGGGAAGTCGACGTTCTCGCGACGGTAGAGGTACTCGCGATCTCGGCAACGGTAGTTGTACACGTTCGTTTCGTAGATGTCCGGGGTCGTCGGTAGAGGAAGTAGTGGTACACGGCCGTAGATGTACTTGGCGATCCGAAGGGGTACTTGTACTCGCATCGTCGTGGAAGTAGTCGTTCGGGCTCCCGTGCGGACTTGGTGGTGGTGTACTTGGCGAATCCACGTAGTCGAACATGGGTTGCAGTGGTACTTGACGTTCGTAGACATCTAGGGTCATCGAAGCTGTACTTGACGTTGACGGAACTAGCAGCGGAGCACACATGCCTCGGGTTTTTATCTTCAGGAGCAGCGGCGACTGCAGGTACATGGGGAGGCTACACCGGGGCCCAAGGCAAGCATGGTCAACGGCACAAAGCAGCAGAGATGGCAGCAGTGCCATCGGGGTGCGTAGGAGGTGGAGCTGAGGAGGCTCGGCTGGCGGAGCTCTGGTGGTCGCAGCGGCGACGAGAGAGAAAGGCCGAGGGACGGCTAGGGGCGAGCCCGCAGCAGCCAGCAGCAGCTCCGGTGGCCGACGGACAGGCTCAGGAGAGGTGGAGAAGGGCGCGAGGGGCTCGGCGACGGGACGCCTGATGCAGGAGGAGGAAGAAGGCGACGAGGACGGGCACCGGAGAAGGGACGGCGGCGGCTTGAGAAGATCGGGCGCTGGCGTGGCTGGGTCCTAACGTCCGGCAGGGCAGCTGGCGGTGACTTCGGGCGTGGGAGCGAACGGAGGCGGGCGGCGAGCTCGATGCCCATGGCGCCACGAGGAAGGAGAAGGATGGCTGGGGCGACGGGAGGTAGGTCGAGGTCGCCGACCGGTGGAGGTGCAGCAGAGGATGCCTCGAGGCCCTCGGCGGAGGCGGGCTTCTCCTGCTGCTTCTGACGAATGGCGCGGGAGCGAGGACGGTGCAGGAGGTAGGGTACGGCGCGAGGGAAGCAGGAGGGGATCGAGGGAGATAGGGATCGGGCTGAGCGAGGGAGGAGCGGTCGAGCGAAGCTCTCTGGCGGCGCGGTCGGGAGGAGGGGAGGGAGAGATATGCGGGCTAGGTTAGGAGGGTTGGTGGGCCTTGGGCCTCGGGAGGCTAGGCCGGCCCAGTGGAGAAGAAGTGGCCAGAAGGCCTGGCTGGGCTCTCTCTCTTCTCTCTCTCTTATATTTAGCAGAAAACAAATAAAGAGAGACAAAAAGAACGAGAGGGTTAGGGAAAGAATTTGGGAACGAGGACAATTTTCCCGGGCTCACAAAAATATGAAGAATTTAACAAAAATGGCCCGAGGATTTTTGGTGGAGCTCCGGA
Organism: Aegilops longissima; assembly: GCA_021605205.1. Classification (NCBI taxonomy): domain Eukaryota; kingdom Viridiplantae; phylum Streptophyta; class Magnoliopsida; order Poales; family Poaceae; genus Aegilops; species Aegilops longissima. The sequence goes on from CM038681.1 coordinate 118,083,068, forward strand.
AAATGATGAAATAAAATTGGCAAGGTTTTGAGGTCAACTCGGAGCAGAAAAGGCATGGGATTTATTTTGCAAGTGTGTTATGGTGATTCCAAAACAATGGAATATTTATTATAGCTCCCTAATAATATTGGGAGGGTATGTTATAAAGAGAAGTCACAAGTGAATTCCCTCGATTTAAATGGACCGAAGATCCATACGATTTTATTTAGTTGAGTTTTTAAAATTAAATGACATGATGAGATGATGCAATGCAAGAGATGACATGATGAATGCACAAACAAAACAAATCACATGGCAAAACTCGGAAACCCTGGAAGGCAACTGAAGCTCCGGTCTTGGGGCGTCACAACACTCCACCACTACGAGAGGATCTCGTCCCGAGATCTAGGATGGCACCGGATAGAAAAACGGGGGAGGAATAGGTAAAACAAAGTTGCTTCTTTGACGAACGAGTGAAACCACGAACCTTGAGAGGTTGAGCAAATTGAAAGAAAGAAAACAATGGAATGAACGATATTGCGAACAGTCCGTTAGAAAAGAGGAACACGGAACATTATGGGAACTTGAAGGTTGCAAAGACATGAATCAAGAGTTTAAGGCATAAGATAGAATTCGAAACCACTCCGGTTAAAACAAGATGAGAGAGGAAGAATAAGATCGATATAATTTGGACAGCACTCCGACTGAAAGAAGAAGGAAAACTTGATAAGATGAAAAGAATTTGAAGAGATGACACAACACTCCGGTTAAATGGATAAGTAAGAAAATAACATGATCTTGACAAAACGAGGTGATGGGTGAAGAGAGCAACAACACAATGCCTCTGGAAGAAATAATAGAAGATAGATCATTGGAATAATAGAATGGAGAAGAAAATGACAACTTCTACCACAAATGAGTTTGGAAAGCACCCCTAAAAAGAAGGATAGAACGAAGTTGTTGGAAAACCAACAACGAAAAGAATAAGCTTGTAGTGGGCTTATGAAAACATCTCAAAATTATGAGGTGAGCTTCTGCCACCAACGGAAACAATTGATTGGATTGAGAACAACACGGAGATGAAAACTTCTTTCATTGAGGGGATAGGAGGAAAACTTGGATCATTGATAAGCACCATAGTAGCAACATTCCTTAGGGAAGGCTTTAAGTGAAATCTATACCAAGATAACACCAACGAATAAATTGTTGGGTTGAAAAGATCTAAATGAACGAAGAGAAATGATGGATTTAAATATCTCATTCCTAACAACTTGTGAATCATGAAACATGAATGAAACTGTCAAAATGACATAACACCACCTCAAAAGATAAGGTCGAAAGAATTGCACTTTGGAATGCAGGAAGAAGAATATTAGAACGCCTCAAAACAAAACATGTGTTGAACACCATGCTTATTTTTGAGTATAGCTTGGCGGATCATAACTCCGAGAGAAATCTTGATGAACAATTGAAGAATGGAAAGAATCCTTGAGGAAGCACCATGTAGAGCCTCCATGATGAACTCCGATAAACAAAAGGGTGGTAGAAAGAAAGAGAAGTTGAAGACACAAGGTGAACCCTTGCAATGATTTAGATGGAGCTTTGAAATGATATAACTGAGAAAACTTGGAACTCCGGAAAGAAAGATGAACAAATGAAATCAAGAATTTTGATGAACCTCCGGAATAAGGAATTGAACTTACTCGATGAAACAAGAATAAGAATTACATTATGCTGATCCTTCACCAATTAAATTGATGGAAAGCAATGGATTTGGCATACTACTTATTCTCGTAGAAAGGATTGAAGAGAGATATTGCTCAACTTGGGAAGGTCTTCAACGATCCGCCGGTAGGATTGGAAAGAACGAATGAATCTGTATGATAACGAAGGAAGAGCACTCTTGAACGAACCACCGTAAGAATTGAGAATGAACGAAGAAGGCACAATTCACCGGGAAGAATTGGAAAATGAATAAAGATATTTGACAGAATTTTGATACAAGTGAACGAATAGCTGACGAGCTGATTGGAGAATACTTGAATGATGCACCGGTAAGATTTGGAGAGTGAGATGTGAAAGCTGGAATGAATAATTCTGAGATGATGGGCTCAGAAGAATCAAACTGAAAAGACTCCTGAATTACTCCGGATGGATGAAAATAATTCTCACAATCAAAACAATTATGAGGATGGCACGAAGCTAGAACCATGAATCTTGAAGAGAATGGAGCAAGATTAAAGAGAAACTCTTCTTCAGTCTTCAAAATTCGAGAATGACGACGAGAAACACCACCATGAATTGTTGAGATACTCCGGGATGAAAATTAGAAAGGTTGAACCAACGATGAAAGAATTTGAAAGATCTTGGAGAAGACATTTGACTGATGATAATTCATTCTTACGTCAAATTTAGAAAAGAATTTTAGAAGCTCCGGGAAAATTAGAAGAGTCAGGTAAGATCCTGGGAAAAGACCTGTGGGTTAGGGCCCACTCAAAAGAACCACCGTTGGACAATTGTTTGAAATAGATATTGCACCGGTAGAATTAAATGACTTGAATGAGATAATAATCTCCGAATAGCTTGAACGGATCTTGAATGAAATGACAAGCCTTCTGAGAAATATTAAACACTCGAGAACGAAGGAATATCGAGAAGTGAATGATTAAGAGGCACTGGCAAACGAAAGCATTGTGAAAAGAGGAAAAGGGATAAGATCAACACCGAAATCTTGAACTAAATCCACCGGAAAAGAAAATTAGAATGGAACAAAGATAAGGTTGAAGCTTCCTTAGCGTCTTCATGAGAAATCACCGGATAAAACATTAAAGGAAAAGAATGAAGAAACTTCTCTCAATAAAATGGATACTTGATTAAGAAATCTGAGTCCTTGAAGAAAAAAGGGTGGGAGGGCGGGAAAAAACAAAGGCAACTTGGGACGGATGAAACAAACACCGTTGAGAAAACTTAGAATTGATCTTGCGAATGTTGCAATGATCGGATTTACTTGAAGAGAAGCACGCCGGTTGAGAAAAGAATTGACATGACAAGCTCAGTGATCAAGAAGGATTAGCATCCACATAGAAATATGAGAACACCATTTAGGAAAGGTATGGAATCAACACTTGACATTGAAGCAACTCGAATACCACAAAGCGGAACAAAAACAAAGGATTTGGCTTGCAGAATAAGCCGGAACAAATACATATGATAGAGATTTACCCAATCCCATATCATGCATCTGTCGGAAAGATATTCTAGGAGCTACTTGAATTCCCACCTATAAACTCCCGAAACTTTCTGGTTATGCAATCTGGTGTTGGGGATACAGGGACACAAAATATATCACCCAAACTAACAATACCTAGATCCATTTGTATCCATCCGTCAACACATAACCAAGAAATCCTCGAAATCGTGTACCTCGACCTTGAAAAACATCCGTTATACAAGTCATGGCAATACTCCCTTTTCGCCTCGAAGATCGGGCTATCGGGGTTATCTCACCAACAACTGCACAAAAGAGATTTCGATGTCGGCAAAACTCAGGTATTCCAGAACTGCAACGATAAAATTGTGACGACAACACCTCGGAGCTCAACTCCCCGGGACACTGCCACAACCCCTTAATGTCAGGAGGCACCAAGAACAATGTTCTCGTCACAAAACCATCGGAACGATTCCAAGATACCAGCGTGATCCTAAAAAAATTTTTAGTGAAATTTGAGGAGAGAAAAGTCAAAACTCTACGTCAAGATACCTCACCAGAGCGACGAAGGGACTGAGGAGTAAAAAGAATCCTACTCTCCGATATATATAATCCTAAGACTCAAAACATTTTCCGTTCTAGACTCAACAACGCCATGACAAACAATCAAGCAGGGGCTCCTAAGTCGGGAAGGCTCGATTACCAACTTGTAACGCCTCGATGCGGCTATATCTCCCACGTGTCGAAGCACGACTTAGAGGCATAACCGCATTGAAAGCAATGTCGCAAGTGAGGTAATCTTCACACAACCCATGTAATACATAAGGGAAAGAGATACATAGTTGGCTTACAATCGCCACTTCACACAATACATGAGTAAAGCATTACATCATACAGATACAATCAAGGTCCGACTACGGAACCAAAATAAGAGAAGACTACCCCAAATGCTACACAGATCCCCGATCGTCCCAACTGGGCTCCACTACTGATCAACTGAAACGGAACAACACAAAGAACAAGATCTTCATCGAGCTCCTCCTTGAGCTCGGATGCGTCACCTGCACGGTTTCATCGGCACCTACAAACTGGTTTTGAAGTATCGTGAGTCACGGGACTCAGCAATCTCACACAGCGAGATCAAGACTATTTAAGCTTAAAGGTAGGACAGGGTAGTGAGGTGGAACTGCAGCAAGCGGCTAGCATATATGGTGGCTACCATACGCAAATGAGAGCGAGAAGAGAAGGCAAAAGCACGGTCGAACAACTATGATCAAGAAGTGATCCTAGAACAACCTACGTCAAGCATAACTCCAACACCGTGTTCACTTCCCGGACTCCGCCGAGAAGAGACCATCACGGTTACACACGCGGTTGATGTATTTTAATTAAGATCAACTTCGGGTTTTCTACAACCGGACATTAACAAATTCCCATCTGCCACATAACCGCGGGCACGACTTTCGAAAGATAATACCCTGCAGGGGTGTCCCAACTTAGCCCATTATAAGCTCTCACGGTCAACGAAGGATATTCCTTCTACCGGGAAGACCCGATCAGTCTCGGAATCCCGGACTACAAGACATTTCGACAGCAATAAAACAAGACCAGCAAAGCCGCCGGATGTGCCGACAAATCCTGATAGGAGCTGCACATATCTCGGTCTCGAGGCACACCGGATTGTCCAAACTTCCGATAGGCGAACCCGAGTTGCCCTGGGTACACCGCGGTCGACGGTTTGGACCAACCCTCGAAGGAGCACCGCCCGGGGTTAAAATAAAGATGACCCTTGAGTCTGCAGAACCCAAGGAAAAAGGCTTAGGTGGCAAATGGTAAAACCAATGTTGGGCCTTTTTGGAGGAGTCTTATTCAAAGCGAACTGTCAAGGGGTCCCATAAATCACCCAACCGTGTAAGGAACGCAAAATCCGGGAACATAACACGGTATGACGGAAACTAGGGCGGCAAGAGTGGAACAAAACACAGGCATAAGGCCGAGCCTTCCACCCTTTACCAAGTATATAGATGCATTAATTAAATAAGAAATATTGTGATATCCCAACAAGTAAGCATGTTCCAACAAGGAACAACATCTCCATGTTCCAACAAGGAACAAACTTCATCTTCACCTGCAACTAACAATGCTATAAGAGGGGCTGAGCAAAGCGGTAACATAGCCAAACAACGGTTTGCTAAGAAAGGACGGTTAGAGGCTTGACATGGCAATATGGGAGGCATGATAAGCAAGTGATAGGCATCGTAGCATAGGCATAGCAAAAGAGCGAGCATCTATCAAGCAAAGATAGAAGTGATTTCGAGGGTATGATCATCTTGCACGAAATCCCGCAAGGAAGAAGAACGAGTCCATGAAGAAGACAAAAGGATGAAGTCGAGCGAATCCTCACAACTCCGGAACGAAACCGAAGCTAACGAGAGAAGCAACCCGGAAAGAAGCAAACAACATAGTAAAACAACCATCACATGAACATGGCATGATGCACAAGCGAGTATGATGCATGTACGGTTTAAATAACATGGCATGGCAAAGTGCAACAACCAATACTACAAATTAAGTGGAGCTCAATATGCAACGGGTTGCATATTGACAAAACACCACAACACTTATTTAGTTCTCTCCCGAATAGGTACCCAACAATATTAAATGTTGATTATCATGGCAAGGGGTGAAGCACAACAAAACTACCTACTAGGCAAGTTTAAATGAGGCCGGAAATAACGAACAACAAGTCCGGAAAATCCTCATGTGCATATTTATGGATTAGGTACTGTTCTGCCCTAAACACAATTTTAGAGTTGTTAAACATGCAAAGCAAGTACACCATGTTAAACTAGGCATTTTTCTACCCCATTTACATATATAAATTATTTAAATCCGAGTTACGGTTATTTAGTTATGAAATAAATCATTTTAGCATGGCATTTAAGCAAATTAATGCAAACAACAATTTTAAACATTTAAATGTTGTTATCATGATGCGGATGACATGTGCAAGTTTTATGCAACTTTATGAAAATGTTGACAAGAGCATTATGAAGCATTGTGTCACCGTGGTGGAAGAAAGGGGTGCCACGGCAACGAATCCGAAAATGGTGCCACGGCAACATATCGGTTCCGGTAGCTCACGGAGATACCGGTGAAAAAGAAGTGGGCGTGAGCGAGTTGAGCAAGATGGTGGGGTGATCCCGATTACCGGGTTCCCACGGAACGGTGGCATGGCAAAAGAGGGGCATCGCAAGGATGATTCGAACACGGTGCAAAACTATCGTACATCTCATACAACACTCAAGCATTCGATCCACGGGCGGTCGTCTCGGCGTTATACCTTCGAAGCGTGCTTTCATTTCGGAGCGGGTCGAGTTTCGTAGAGGGAAGTCGACGTTCTCGCGACGGTAGAGGTACTCGCGATCTCGGCAACGGTAGTCGTACACGTTCGTTTAAGTAGATGTCCGGGTCGTCGGTAGAGGAAGTAGTGGTACACGGCCGAGATGTACCTGGCGATCCGAAGGGTACTTGTACTCGCATCGTCGTGGAAGTAGTCGTTCGGGCTCCGTGCGGACTTGGTGGTGGTGTACTTGGCGAATCCACGAGTCGAACATGGGTTGCAGTGGTACTTGGCTTCAGAGACATCTAGGGTCATCGGTTGTACTTGACGTCCACGGAACTAGCAGCGGAGCACACATGCCTCGGGTTTTATCTTCAGGAGCAGCGGCGACTGCAGGTACATGGGGAGGCTACACCGGGGCCCGAGGCAAGCATGGTCAACGGCACAAAGCAGCAGAGATGGCAGCAGTGCCATCGGGGTGCGTAGGAGGTGGAGCTGAGGAGGCTCGAGGCGCGGCGGAGCTCCTGGTGGTCGCAGCGTGCGACGAGGAGAAGGCCGCGGGGACGGCTGGGGCGAGCGCAGCAGCCAGCAGCGGCTCCGGTGGCCGGCGACGGGCTCAGGAGAGGTGGAGAAGGGCGGCGAGGTGCTCGGCGACGGGGACGCCTGATGCAGGAGGAGGAATGGCGACGAGGACGGGGCACCGGAGAAGGGACGGCGGCGGCTTGGAGAAGATCGGGCGCGGGCGCGTCGGGGTCACCAACGTCCGGCAGGGCCGCGGCGGTGACTTCGGCGTGGGAGCCGAACGGAGGCGGGGCGGCGAGCTCGATGCCCGCGGCGTCACGAGGGAAGGAGAAGGATGGCTGGGGGCGACGACGAGGTAGGTCGAGGTCGCCGACCGGTGGAGGTGCAGCAGAGGATGCCTCGAGGCCCTCGAGCGGAGGCGGGGCTTCTCCTGCTGGCTTCTGGCGACGAGCGGCGCGGGAACGAGGACGGTGCAGGAGGTAGGGCGCGGCGTGAGGGAAGCAGGAGGGGATCGAGGGAGATGGGGATCGGGCTGAGCGAGGGAGGAGCGGTCGAGCGAAGCTCTCTCTGCGGCGTGTGATCGGGAGGAGGGAGGAGAGATATGCGGGCTAGGTTAGGAGGGTTGGTGGGCCTTGGGCCTCGGGAGGCTAGGCCGGCCCAGTGGAGAAGAAGTGGCCAGAAGGCCTGGCTGGGCTCTCTCTCTTCTCTCTCTCTTATATTTAGCAGAAAACAAATAAAGAGAGACAAAAAGAACGAGAGGGTTAGGGAAAGAATTTGGGAACGAGGACAATTTTCCCGGGCTCACAAAAATATGAAGAATTTAACAAAAATGGCCCGAGGATTTTTGGTGGAGCTCCGGAAAATGATGAAATAAAATTGGCAAGGTTTTGAGGTCAACTCGGAGCAGAAAAGGCATGGGATTTATTTTGCAAGTGTGTTATGGTGATTCCAAAACAATGGAATATTTATTATAGCTCCCTAATAATATTGGGAGGGTATGTTATAAAGAGAAGTCACAAGTGAATTCCCTCGATTTAAATGGACCGAAGATCCATACGATTTTATTTAGTTGAGTTTTTAAAATTAAATGACATGATGTGTAGCGACCCGACCTCAGACGGTCAAGCCTCTGTGTTACTGTGCCATCCCTGGATCAGTATGCTGGCACACACAGTACATCAATGTATATATCAAAGTGCAATCACATGCATAAATAACGTAAAACTGATATATACCTCATAATACTCAGCGGAAACAATCAAACGGGTGTGGAGTCCCATCAACGCCATCGGCAGGTTGAGTGTAGACCGTAACCCTGTACCGTATTCTTACTCGTCGGAAGAAAATATCTGCAACATGATACGTTGCAGCCGTGTAGGTCAGTACATTGAATGTACCGGCAAGATCACAACATGAATAAACAGATAGTAAAACTATACTATATGCAATATGGCTTTATGGCTCTGTATCTGAATTTTGTTTGCGTAAAAGCTGGTTTTATTTTACCTACATCAAAGGAATAAATGAAGTCTGTACTATGGAGTTTTCTATCATGACATGGTTCCGCCAACCGATGTCTCATAGCCCAAAGTCATCATAAATTACCCACAATTAAGTTATCAGTCCGGTGTTGAGAGTTCCGAGATAGATCCAAGTCCAGAGGCTCAAATTGTCCGTAACCGGGGACACGGCTAATCGATTAGGTTTTAACCCTCTGCAGAGGTTTGTACACTTTACCCGCAAGATTCGATCCCTCTCTTTACGTTCTCGCACTTCAGGGTGTTTGAGAACAAGATGACCGAAACATGGTCTTCCAAAGAGTTCCTCTGACCACTGTCCGGTACTCAACCCATCCTACCGTAGTTCTACATCTGCTAGTACCGTCCCAGCCAGAGTCACAACTAAGGTCAACCAAGCCAGAGCCCATAATGACTTGCGGTTGCACAGGTAAGCTTCCGGGCGTGAAGTATTCTTCCGTCTCTTTGAGTCTGGGTGAAGCTTTCCGCAAGATGTCATGGCGCTTCTCCATGCATCCCGGCCAACCACTGGTTTCTCCAGGGTGCCCGTCAACCGTCCTTCACCCAGTAGTGTGTATTGAATTCTTGTCTTGAGTCTTGAAGTCTTGAGGCCTTGAAGATGCAGTCCTTGCAGATTCCGTCATGGAGTTGTCGTCATTGACGTAGAATCCTCCATTCTCACACCACTCCCGAGTACTCATACCAAACCCCGTCTACTATAGCGTAGCATTAAATAAAATAACGTCCCGGGCTTGGTAACAGGGTGATGGGTTCCTACCTCATGCATACTACTCAACTACAAGGATTCAATAACACTACTGAGGGGTGGTTGCAAAGGTGCCACTAAATGCAATAAAACATGGGTAAGAAAAGCATGGTCAAAGTGAACTTGCCTTGTTGACGATCTTCGAAAAACTAGGGTTTCGTAGTAGCAATCTTCGCACTCCGGAAATTCTACCGAGGCAAACAATAACTATAATAAGCACATAGCATAACATAACATAACAAAGTAACACACCAAAACCAACAAAGCAAAACCCAAAGGGAAAACTTAAAGAAAAAACAACTCAAAGTTTTCCTACTTCAAATAACCACAAAAATAGTTTTATATAACAAAAATTTCTTAACATCACCTAATCATGGTTTTATGTTAACTAAACAGAAAATATTTCATTAAGCAACTAGGAGCAAAAAGAATTAAATAAAAATCTATTATGAAACTCCCGAATAAGCAAAACAAGCTTTAATTCAAATCTGATCTAACTCAATTTTATAAATACAAACATAGACAAATTATATATTTTTGGAAACTACAAGAAAATTGTGATCTAGCGCAAAAGAATCAGCATCATTGGACTTCTAGATCAAAAGTTATAGGCTAAACAAGAACGGAACTAAATCTGTTACGGAAATAAATCTGAAAACGAAAACGGAGTTACCTGTACGTGAGGCAGAGATGGCAGGAAGGAGGCGGCGATGTGGAGGCTGCTCGGCGAGGGGGCGAGGTCGCCGGCAAGGGTGGGGTGGCGGAGGAGGGGTCAGCGCTTGGGAGGTGGCGCTGGGCGATGGGAGGTTCGAGAAGAGCTCTGGTGGCGTCTCTAGGCAGGAAAAGGAGGACGGTGGCGAGAAGGCTACGGGCAGGAGGAGGCGTGGTGATGGGAAAAATGGAGCGAGGAGAGGAGGGGTTTTATAGGCGGTCTCGGGAGGCGCTGGGATGGAAAGACGAGGGAGATCGGGAAGGTGGAGATTTCCTGTCTCCATGGACATGGAAAGCTTCTCTAACGTGAGAGGAAACAGAGGAAGGAGATGATCTCTTGTTGGGCTAGAATAGGAAAGTGCTTAATGGGCCAGGTTTTTTCCTAATAAAAATGATTCCATTCCTATTTTTAAAATTAGGAAACTAAAACAATAAAAAGGGAAATCAAATCAATTCGGAATAAAGAGTTTTTATATACTAGAATTATCAGAAAAATAAAATGTAGATGATGAGCATTATTCCACGGCCAAAATAAAAACCTAAAAAAATGTTTTTCAGAAAATCCCTAAAGGCTTTATTTCTTTTTGCAAATAATTTTTAAATAAAAACTTTGGTTTTCTTGGCTCAAAATATTTTCAAAATGCCCCTGATTTTGAGGGTCATTTTCCTCCGCTCTTTCTTGCTTGCAAGAATTTATTTTTCGGGTATTTCTCGGGAAGAAAAATAGAGAAGAAAGTGCAAATATTTGAAAGAATTAAATTGCAAAACTCCGTTCAAATTCTTTATAGTTGAAGAAGTCATGTCATCTTCTCTCATTGATTTTAATAGGATGAATTTGAATTTACGGAGAAGGGAAAGTCATTTTATTCCCTCTCATTCAAAAGTTTTTGAAAAGGTTCAAATTTCACTCAAGTTTAATTCACTCAAGCAAACAAACAAACAATTCAATTAATTATATTAACATTCCAAAATTTGGGATGTTACAAACCTACCACACTTAAAATGAATCTCGTCCTCGAGATTCAAGAGGCTAACAAGAAAAGGTTAGGGTTGGGGTCTTCTAGCAAATGTCTTGGTCGAAAGGTCGTGGGTGCTACCACACTTAAAAACAAGGTCATGGTTCCAATAAACTCAGATATTTCCTCTGGAGGGCTGACAATGTATGTTTCTTCACATATCTTACAATAGCTCCTTCATTAAAGCTCTTCCATCGGAAGCATAGAGTTTTCCTCAAAAGCTTGGGTCGGTTCGTCAAAGTTGAAGTTCGTCCGAGACCGGATCTTCTTAGCTGATGGGTCTGTGTCCATTCTAAACAACTATCGAAACACTCATGGTGGTCTACAATTTATGGTTTTCTCCTGCAGAAAACGGGTCAGGTTGAACCTCACAGTATAACCTACGTTTGGCAGCAGTTTGCTGTAATGGGGTTCCATCGTCCTACCATTTTATGGTTTTATGGCTTATCGCGTCGACACTCTTCTAAGTTTTTCAAGGCTCTCTGATTTTCCATCAACATATGATAGTTCATGATAGAAGTCTCCGGTATGGGGGCCAATCCATCCCGTACTTGAATCATTACCACATATGTAAATATCGAATCACGTGTTTTAACACTTGGGCATACTCACAAGCATTGCAGAATTTCTCTTGTTCTCGAACTGAGTTCGATTAATCCATGGTTTCTGCATGCCAAACAAAACATCTATCGTTACTTCACCACTCTCAGGTTTTTGCGTAACCTCCTACGAAACGTAGGCTGATTGGATCACAGATTCTTCCAAATTTATTCCTTTATCAAGGTTACAACGGTTCCTTCTCAAAATCCTGGGCCTGTGGGTTATGGCCCACTTCAACACTAGTGCAGCTTTAACTCATCCTTGAGTAACTCTCTTGTTACACCTCCTTAAATCCAGTAGTACTCTGTTTCTTCATACCATCATATCAAAACAAAACTCCAACTTATTTTGTCCAGCTTCCTTCTATGGCCGTCATGAATAACACGTTTCTTTCTTCATTGATCCTGTGGCTTTATAGAGTACTATGACCAAAAGAAGTGCACAAGTTTATCCATAAAATCTCATTAATCTCATATCAATCTTTCATTACATCCTTAACCATTTTCGTAAATCCAAATTCCAAAAAGTACTTGTTACAAATGCTGCCACCCACATGATTTGGTATGGTGGACATTACTTCCACTTTATTTATTTATCCTCCTCGAGGATTCTTCATCCCATGGAATTGTGCGACATGAGCCTTGAAATCTTCAATCTTCTGTCTCATCATGGTGGTCTTGAGCTTCACCTTCATCATCTCTGCATGCACTTCGCTTAGGTATTCCCGAGTATAACGGAGTCTTGCTTCAAGTATTTCTCGATCCGCGATGGCTTCCATGGCTGCTTCACGAACGGCATCGAAGAAAGTTGCTTGTGGCACACGTGAGATGAAAAGTAATGCCCCATCCTCTTTGGGCAAACTCCTTTCAAACGGTGGAGGTGTACCTCCACATACCAAAGTTCCACTCCCTTTTGCATGAAGGGGTCGCCTTTGTAGACTGCATCTCCTTCAAGGTGAATATGCTTCATCATGTCCTTCAAGATCTTCGGGTAATCATGATCACTTGTCAGGGTCATGATCGTTTCAGGGCCCTTAAGGAAAGACTCATAAAGGGTCGTCATCTTCTTCCATGTTCATCAAGAATATTAATTTCCAAGATAAAATATGACAACTCCTTAAAGCTTTTCAGCATGTGACCTTACAACTTTATTGAGTCATGAACTATTATAATCTCAGAGTAATCTATTACATAACTCAACTCATTGAGCTCATGAAAATGAAATTGCTTTCTACTACTCTTATTATCCATATCAAAATTCCAACTACTCAACTCCAGCTTTCATCTTGTCGGGACATTTAATAGTATAATGTCCTGCCTCCTTGCAGCGAAAACAAATGACTTCCGACATGTCTCGGGGCTTCTTTGTGATTATGCGGGCTCCTTGGATTCTTGGCTTCTTTTCTGGACATTTACTAGCCTAATGACCTAAATCCTGGCACCTGTAACAAGTGATATGACTTAGGTCCTTCTCTGTAAAAATTGCGTTGTTCTCGGGTTGCCTTCTTTTTCTCTTCCTGGATTTCTCTGTAATTATCAGAGCTTCTATTTCCCGAGGGTCAACCTTCACTTCTATTGTCGGGAAATATCCCAGATACTCTTTTCTTCCCTTGGTGCAATACTGCGAAAAATGTCCTTCTTCTCCACATGAATAGCAGGCATTGGAGTAAAATCTGTTGAGGTCTTCTCCATCAAGGTCTTCAACACTTTCATTCATCACTGGTTCTTTCATAACTTCTCGGAGAGCTTCTTTCATTCCTTCTTTCTGCTCTTGAATAGTTTGTAGCACCATAGGGTAAATGTGACATTGAGTCGGGTAGTGGGTGGTTCCTTCACACAAGAAACAAGTCACCTGACTAGTTGGGCATTCCTCAGCTGGGTGTTTCTCCTCACAATGAGGGCATCCATCTTTGTGTTCCTCCTGGGTGTGTCCTATTTCTCCGCAAATCTTGCAGGCACAAGGTTTACTTCTTGGTGCATCATTGTGCTTCCGGATAAGACGTGATTTCAACAGTGTCTTCTTGAATTCCTCCCAAGTTCTTGCTCCATTAAATCCTGTATGGCTTGGTGCATGTTCCACCAGGTTGCAGCACTTTTGTAAGGTATTGAAGAGCATATTGAACCTCATACTTCCTTGAAACCAAATTGCTCCCAAGTGATTTTCCATGTTCGCATCCATAGCTCGCCTCCGGCTGAGTCTTGATCCAGAGAATATCAGTCCAACTTCATTCATCATCTATGGGGTTCAAAAGTTTTGGGATGAGATATGAGAGAGGTGGGGAGGATATACACACAATACAAACAATAGTTTTGAAGAAACAAGTTTTACTTTGTGGCTGTCGGAAAACATCAAACAAATGACAGCTCACAAATCGTTGTATCTAACGTAAGTGTGTAACAGGGTTTGGTCTTCTAAAGGTCAAATCTCTTGAGATCCTTCAAGTTTTGAGTCTTCAACTGTTGTAGCTTCTAATACATGGTGAAATCCTCTTTACTCGAAAGGGTCATCAATTCCTTCTTGGAGCGTCTTGATTGATCCTCCGGTTGATTAAAAGGAAAAGGGTATATTCTAACTATTTGAGGTGAGAGTGTCGGAAGAGATGAGAAGTAAGAGTCCTTTTGTAAATAGAGTTTTTGAGATATCCTGTCCTAGGGCTTTCCGATGTCTAGGGTCACGTCCTCAGATCAACATGTGCTCGATACCATTTCAGAGCGACCCGACCTCGACGGTCAAGCCTACGTGTTCTCGTGCCATCCACGGATCAAGTATCTTTGGCACACACAGTACATCAATGTATATATCAAAGTGCAATCACATGCATAAATAATATAAACTGATATATACCTCATAATACTCAGCGGAAACAATCAAACGGGTGTGGAGTCCCATCAACGCCATCGGCAGGTTGAGTGTAGACCGTAACCCTGTACCGTATTCTTACTCGTCGAGGAAAATATCTGCAACATGATACGTTGCAGCCGTGTAGGTCAGTACATTGAATGTACCGGCAAGATCACAACATGAATAAACAGATAGTAAAACTATACTATATGCAATATGGCTTTATGGCTCTGTATCTGAATTTTGTTTGCGTAAAAGCTGGTTTTATTTTACCTACATCAAAGGAATAAATGAAGTCTGTACTATGGAGTTTTCTATCATGACATGGTTCCGCCAACCGATGTCTCATAGCCCAAAGTCATCATAAATTACCCACAATTAAGTTATCATCCGGTGTTGAGAGTTCGAGATAGATCCAAGTCCAGAGGCTCAAATTGTCCGTAATCGGGACACGGCTAATCGATTAGGTTTTAACCCTCTGCAGAGGTTTGTACACTTTACCCGCAAGATTCGATCCTCTCTTTACGTTCTCGCACTTCGTGGTGTTTGAGAACAAGATGACCAAACATGGTCTTCCAAAGAGTTCCTCGACCACTGTCGGTACTCAACCCATCCTACCGTAGTTCTACATCTGCTAGTACCGCCCCAGCCAGAGTCACAACTAAGGTCAACCAAGCCAGAGCCCATAATGACTTGCGGTTGCACAGTAAGCTTCAGGCGTGAAGTATTCTTCGCTCTTTGAGTCTGGGTGAAGCTTTCCGCAAGATGTCATGGCGCTTCTCCATGCATCCCGCCAACCACTGGTTTCTCCAGGTGCCCGTCAACCATCCTTCACCCAGAGTGTGTATTGAATTCTTGTCTTGAGTCTTGAAGTCTTGAGGCCTTGAAGATGCAGTCCTTGCAGATTCCATCATGGAGTTGTCGTCATTGGCGTAGAATCCTCCATTCTCACACCACTCCAGTACTCATACCAAACCCGTCTACTATAGCGTAGCATTAAATAAAATAACGTCCCGGGCTTGGTAACAGGGTGATGGGTTCCTACCTCATGCATACTACTCAACTACAAGGATTCAATAACACTACTGAGGGGTGGTTGCAAAGGTGCCACTAAATGCAATAAAACATGGGTAAGAAAAGCATGGTCAAAGTGAACTTGCCTTGTTGACGATCTTCGAAAAACTAGGGTTTCGTAGTAGCAATCTTCGCACTCCGGAAATTCTACCGAGGCAAACAATAACTATAATAAGCACATAGCATAACATAACATAACAAAGTAACACACCAAAACCAACAAAGCAAAACCCAAAGGGAAAACTTAAAGAAAAAACAACTCAAAGTTTTCCTACTTCAAATAACCACAAAAATAGTTTTATATAACAAAAATTTCTTAACATCACCTAATCATGGTTTTATGTTAACTAAACAGAAAATATTTCATTACGCAACTAGGAGCAAAAAGAATTAAATAAAAATCTATTATGAAACTCCCGGAATAAGCAAAACAAGCTTTAATTCAAATCTGATCTAACTCAATTTTTATAAATACAAACATAGACAAATTATATATTTTTGGAAACTACAAGAAAATTGTGATCTAGCGCAAAAAGAATCAGCATCATTGGACTTCTAGATCAAAAGTTATAGGCTAAACAAGAACGGAACTAAATCTGTTACGGAAATAAATCTGAAAACGAAAACGGAGTTACCTGTACGTGAGGCAGAGATGGCAGGAAGGAGACGGCGATGTGGAGGGCTGCTCGGCGAGGGGTGAGGTCGCCGGTGAGGTGGGGGTGGCGGAGGAGGGGTCAGCGCTTGGGAGGTGGCGCTGGGCGATGGGAGGTTCGAGAAGAGCTCTGGTGGCGTCTCTAGGCAGGAAAAGGAGGACGGTGGCGAGAAGGCTACGGGCAGGGAGGCGTGGTGATGGGAAAAATGGAGCGAGGAGAGGAGGGGTTTTATAGGCGGTCTCGGGAGGCGCTGGGATGGAAAGACGAGGGAGATCGGGAAGGTGGAGATTTCCTGTCTCCATGGACATGGAAAGCTTCTCTAACGTGAGAGGAAACAGAGGAAGGAGATGATCTCTTGTTGGGCTAGAATAGGAAAGTGCTTAATGGGCCAGGTTTTTCCTAATAAAAACGATTCCATTCCTATTTTTAAAATTAGGAAACTAAAACAATAAAAAGGGAAATCAAATCAATTCGAATAAAGAGTTTTATATACTAAAATTATCAGAAAAATAAAATGTAGATGATGAGCATTATTCCACGGCCAAAATAAAAACCTAAAAAAATGTTTTTCAGAAAATCCCTAAAGGCTTTATTTCTTTTTGCAAATAATTTTTTAAATAAAAACTTTGGTTTTTTTTTGGCTCAAATATTTTCAAAAATGCCCCTGATTTTGGAGGGTCATTTTCCTCCGCTCTTTCTTGCTTGCAAGAATTTATTTTTCGGGGTATTTCTCGGGGAAGAAAAATAGAGAAGCAAGTGCAAATATTTGAAAGAATTAAATTGCAAAAACTCCATTCAAATTCTTTATAGTTGAAGAAGTCATGTCATCTTCTCTCATTGATTTTAATAGGATGAATTTGAAGTTACCGGAGAATGGGAAAGTCATTTTATTCCCTCTCATTCAAAAGTTTTTGAAAAGGTTCAAATTTCACTCAAGTTTAATTCACTCAAGCAAACAAACAAACAATTCAATTAATTATATTAACATTCCAAAATTTGGGATGTTACATGATGAGATGATGCAATGCAAGATATGACATGATGAATGCACAAACAAAACAAATCACATGGCAAAACTCGGAAACCCTGGAAGGCAACTGAAGCTCCGGTCTTGGGGCGTCACCGGATCGTTCCTTAGCCGTGTGTGGTGCCCCGCTCCACCATATTCCACTTCGGTCATATCATCGCGGAGCTTAGGCGAAGCCCTGCGCCGGAGAAGTCATATCGTCGCGGAGCTTAGGCGAAGCCCTGCATCGGTGGAGCATCATCATCGTCACCATGCCGTCGTGCTGACGGAACTCATCCCCGACACTTTGCTGGATCGGAGTCCGGGGATCGTCATCGAGCTGAACGTGTGCTGAACACGGAGGTGCCGTACGTTCGGTGCTTGGATCGGTCGGATCTTGAAGATGTACGACTACATCAACCGCGTTGTTATAACGCTTCCGCTTTCGGTCTACGAGGGTACGTGGACAGACACTCTCCCCTCTCGTTGCTATGCCATCACCATGGTCTTGCGTGTGCGTAGGAAAATTTTGAAATTACTACGTTCCCCAACACTTATTTGTAGGACGAACCCTCAGGGTTACAATGGTAAAGTTACATGGGTGCGGGGTCGGGTTGTCAGTGTCTAGGAGCCGGTAGTTGGGGCCGCCGGGGCGTCGAGTCTGCTGGGTCCGTCGGGTGCGGGTCTCGCCGGGTCCGTCGGGTGCGGGCCGTACCGGGCCCGCCGGGCGTGGGTACAGCCGGCTGCTGGGTACTGTAGGCACGCCGCGTTGGTCATCATGGGATGGCCGCGCCGTCTTGCTACAGGGTTGCGCCTCCATGACGCTGCCCGCCCCGGGCGGGGGCTTGGTCGGCATGGAAGCCGCGCCCGCTGGGGCCGGTGTAAAGGAGGGTGCACTGTGGCCATGCTTGCTTGTCGATGAAGGTTTGACTTGTGGGAACCGGTCGGCATGTGCCAGCCGGCTTGGCCGGGTTGCGATGGGAAGCCGGCCAGGTGCAAGCCGGATTGAGGGGCTTTGCCAGCCCCGATGTTTTTTGTAAGGGATCCGGGTTCCGTTGCCTGCCCGGGGTCCATCCCCCCGACACATACCGTGTACTCAAGTCTCCTTTGATGATGATGAAGAAGGTGGTGGTGATGAGGTGTGAGTGTTAGTCTTCCTCAACTTACGCTTGAGGATGGAATTTTCCTCCCTCAAGTCATCGATCTCCTGCTCAAGCTTTAATATCTTTTTGCATAATTCCTGCTTGTTTTTCGTATCACGTACCTCCTCTTTTTTCATGATTCGAGAGTCTTCCAGAAGGTTTCTTTTATGTGTTCCTCCGGTGTCATGGTTTGAATAATATTGTTTTCAACATTAATAGGCATACCTGAAATATAGTGTTTGATTCTTTGCCCATTGACCACTGATGACCCACAAGTATAGGGGATCTATCATATTCCTTTCGATAAGTAAGAGTGTCGAACCCAACAAGGAGCAGAAGGAAATGATAAGCGGTTTTCAGCAAGGTATTCTCTGCAAGCACAGAAATTATCGATAACAGGTAGTTTTGCGATAGGTTTTTGTAACGGGTAACAAGTAATGAAAGTAAACAAGGTGCAGCAAGATGGCCCAATCCTTTTTGTAGCAAAGGACAAGCCTGGACAAACTCTTATATAGAGAAAAGTGCTCCCGAGTGAAAGGATCGACATAGTTGACTAGAGGGGGGGGGTGAAGAGGTAACTAACAATTTTTAGCTTTTCTTTACCAATTTAAACTTTGCATCAAAGTAGGTTGCCTAGATATGCAACTAGGTGGGCAACCTATATGATGCAACAACAACAAGCACACAAGCAAGCAAGGTATATAACACAAATAAGCTTGCACAAGTAAAGGGATGAAATAACCAAGAGTGGAGCCGGTGAAGACGAGGATGTGTTACAGAAGTTCCTTCCTTTTGAGGGGAAGTACGTCTCCGTTGGAGCGGTGTGGAGGCACAATGCTCCCCAAGAAGCCACTAGGGACACCATATTCTCCTCATGCCCTCACACAATGAGAGACGCCGTGATTCCACTATTGGTGCCCTTGGAGGCGGCAACCAGACCTTTACAAACAAGGTTGGGGCTCTCTCCACAACTTAATTGGAGGCTCCCAACGAAACCACGGAGATTCACCACAATGGAATGTGGCTCCGAGGTGACCTCAACCGTCTAGGGTGCTCAAACACCCAAGAGTAACAAAATCCACACAAGAAAGTATGGGGGAAGCAAATATCCTTTGGTGGAAGTGTAGATCTAGGTCTCCTCCTTCAATCCCTAGCAAATCAACAAGGTTGAGTGGCTAGAGAGAGAGAGGGAGATCGGGCAAGAGTGCTTGAGTAGCATTAATGGTGGAGTGATAGAGGTAAGAGGTAAGTGTGGTAGGTGGAAGAAGCACCCTTAAATAGCAACCCTAAAAATCCAACCGTTACTGCGTTTTTTGTACTGCAGCGGTACAACCGCTCCTTGTCCCGGTACAACCGGGACTCACAGTTTACGTGCAGAACCCTACCACGCGGTACAACCGGGCGACCAGGCGGTAGTACCGGTTTAAGAGAACAACTGGACCAACCGCCCAACCACCGCTCAATTACCGCATAAAAACAGTAGGGAGTCACCCCTGAGTGCGGTAGTCGAGCGGTCTGAGACCGTGCAACCGCTGGCCTTGGCGCTCAGGCGGCTAAGTCTGGCGGTAGAACCGCTCCGGACACCGGTGGTACCGGTACGACCGGACCAACCGGGCCACCACCACCCGAGTACCACATCAAAACAGAAGTCTGACCGGTACTTGGGCGGTACTTGGCCGGAACAACCGCCATAGTCTTTGCTGAGCATGGTGGTGGTACCACCGCCCGGAAGCAGTGGTACAACCGCTCGATCAAAACTGGTAAGCGCCAAGAACCAGCGATACAACCGCTCCAGAGAGCGGTACAACCGCTGGGAAGCCACAATAAGCAGTAGGATAAGAAGGGAAGCACTCTCTCTCACACAACTAAGGAAGGCAAGAGAGGGGTGAGGTAAGTGTACGTGAAAAGATTCCCCCAACTCTTTCCAATGTGGATTTCCTCTTGATAGTACGGGTTCCCTACGACCAAAGAGATAAAAAGCATATATAACTCTGTCTTCGATCTTTTCCGTTCACAGAGAATAGCTAACCGATGTAGGCCTAAATACCGAAAACCTGAAACACTTAGTACAAGATTAGACCAACAAAGAGTTGTCATCATCATCCAAAACACAAAGTAGGAAAATTCCCTTACAATCTCCCCCTTTTTGGTGGATGATGACAACAACACGATTTGCAAGAGGGAAGTCTAGAAAATGTAGACATGACTCTCCCTAGACGTGTGCCCAAATTGACAAGGCTATTTGAGAGTACACATTAGGGACAAGACTCCCCCTAGAGTTTATAGACTCGCCACTCCTACTAGACAAGCGAAAGTAAGCAATAAGACCATAACAAGAAGGTAATGACTACAACGAATAAAGCAACAATATCACTGATAATAACGATAGATAGATAAATAAGCGCATGTCTTACACCATGCAAGATGAGATAAGCAACAAGGTTCACAAGCCAAAGTTCAACAACACGAACGAAAGGAAAACACAAACCCAAGCAAGGCAAAAACCCATGCAAATCCCGAGACCTATATAACTCTCTCCCCCTTTGGCATCAAGACACCAATAAGGAAAAGAGCGAAGCTAGCGCCCCAAAGCTCAACCGTCCTCCTCTGACTCCTCGGTAGCATTTGGATCCTCATCATCAGCAGACTCGTCATCATCGTCGTGATCGGATTCCTCCATGATATCATCAGCTGCGGCAAAGGAGGTGGAAGGCTGGCGAGGAACCTCATCATCAGACCACGTGCTGTGTGCAGAGATCCATCGTTCCTCCGGTGTGATGCTCTTCTCAGAACCACTCTGGATAGGCATGTTGAGGTGCTTCATCATTGCAATCTGACGACGCTGGGCATGCTTCTCATTGACATGGGCCTCATACATCCTCTTCTAGATGTCAGACTGGAGGCAGAAAGTCTTCTTCACCTTGGCAGTGAGCTTGTCCAGCCACGAGGGCTTGACCCCTGGCTCCATCTCAAAGTCCTCATCATCAGAAGTGGCATAGACATCCTCAGGAGCATTAGCAGGAAAGCGAGGCTCGGCATGCTTCTTCTTCTTGAGTATCTTGACTGCATGAACAGTGAGATTATTGGAAGAAGTGAGAGCCTCTCTAGGATGGTGAACCTCCCAAACTGAGATCAGAAAGCACATGACAAACGGAGCATAAATGGGACCTTCCTGTAGATGACCATGTTGTACATATCGTGCCACAGCCAGTTGGACACATCAAACATTTCCCCAGAGCCCACCTTGGTCTTCATTGCAACCATCAAGTAAACAAGATATCCATGGATTTCATCTTGATTCCCCACCTTGGGCAGAAGCACATTGTGAAACACGCGATGCATGATGTCATAGACCTTCACCAAATCCTTAGATTCTCCAATAATACCACGGCCCCGAATGTATAGAGGGGCAAGCTTCTCCTTAGGCATGGACTCAGGATGGTCATGAGGATGAATGCCACCCCTTCCTTCCAGACCGGTATCGTCATACCAAATAGCATTGCAGAAAGCCCTCCAGGGCACTTGAAAGAGCTCATCACGGCACATGGACGTGAGAGTGCGAGCGTCATCTTCTCCAAAGTGAACAGTGGCATAGAACTGATGGACAAGCTGAACATCAAAGTCACAGTTAACTGACATGGGCTTGACCAGATCGAACTCCTCACAGAGAGCCAAGGCCTCACCAAAGTACTCCAAGTTGTTCCTCCAATGGTCAAGATCGATGGTCCACTGCTTGATATACCTGTTCTTGTTGTGCTCAAAGAGTTCATGAACAATCGGCACTTGCATCTCATTTTGGAACTAAACGGTGGTCCAACGAGGAGCAATGGGAACCTCATAAGGATTCTTCGAGCGGAAGGCTTCCCAATCCTTGGCTTTCCAACGGTGCAAAGGCAAAACCACACGTTGCTTGGCAGTGGCAGACTTTTCACAGCGAGTGGTCTTGGTGGGAATCACAACCTCTTCTTCGTCATCAGACGCAGCCAGGTGCAAGGTCCTTCATGCCCTCTTCTTGGTCTTGCGAGGAGTAGAGCGAGAACTAGAGCCACCTGTACACACGCACGAGGAGAACACAAGAAACCCATCAAAGATGAGAGGATTGCACACACAAACAAAGGAATAGATAGATTGCACAAACATAGAAAACAGAACGGGGCTAAGTGGTGCAGGTATCCCGGTTGTACCGTGCTCCTACCGGTAGTACAGCTCCAGCAGTTGCATCGCCCGTAGAGGCGGTAGAACCGCTGAACAGTGGTACTACCAGTAGGAAATAGATCTAACTGCGAAAACTGAATCACACTAGCCATATTCTGATCTCTAAGAAGTGCAATCTAAGCAGGAGGCAAATATAGATCTCTTCCACCCAATAGTTTAAACAATAAACGCGGAATGTTAAGTAATGCCCTAGAAGTAGGGAAAGAACCCTAGAACGACGAACGAAGGACATGGGGCATTACCGACATCCATGGGAAGAGATCGGGAGGGAGGAGGCCTCCTCGGAGAGGATCCACGGAGACCCCACAGATCCGAAGCGCGAGAAGCACTCCGGGGCAGTGGCAATGGCGACCGGCGGCTAGGGCACAAGATGGGAAGAACAGGAGATGAGGGGAAAAGAAACTCCCTTCAGCCCTGTCCGCAATATATAGGCCCGCAGACGCGCGGCGGTTGTACCGCTCAAGAGAGCGGTTGTACCGCAGCCTGGTACGAGCCAGTGGTTGTGGGCGGTACTTCCGTCGCCAAGAGGAAGCGGTAGTACCGCTGTAACCAACCGGTAGTACCGGCCAGACGGGCACCCTAGTGGTTGAGCGGTGGAACCGCTCAAGCACCGCTGGGAGACCGCCTAGGGCGGGACAGTCCGAGTGCACCAGCGGTAGAACCACCTGTGACACCGGTTGTACTGCCCGGTCACCATCACCTAAGCCAAGATCAAATCTGTGCAATTGGACAAGATGGTTCAATGAAAGGAAAGGATTGGGATAGAGAAGACACTGGAATAAAGTGTGAGGGTCTCCAAGAGCCTAAAAGGAAAACACGAAAGAAAACCACACTTGGAGACCCCAACACCTAGAGCCTAAGAAAACAAACTAAGGCAAGGACAAGAAGGACAAACACAAAGCACAAACTCTTCCAAATGGGTCGGTGGCCGTAGCCACCTATGTATGAGTCAATTGGTATGGAACCACATAGAATTATCCTTGGGCCCATGACCAAAACTCGTCTTTAAAGCACAAGTACCATCAACAACGGCTAATGTGAAAGAGTTGATCAATTTATGCATAATGGGGGGAGGGAGAGTTCATTGAGAGAACAACACTCCCCCTATGTCCATGCCTACATCCAAACAAGATAACAAGTTGAGTATGGTGGGGTGTGCAAGGGTTCAAGCAACATTGCTCGAATCAATGATATTTAGCTCATGCCTTAACTCGCGAAATCTTGCTTCATCCAAGGGCTTCGTGAAAATATCTGCAAGGTTATCATGAGTGTTGACGTAGTTGAGCTTGATTTCCCCTCGCCTAATGTGATCCCGGATGAAGTGATACCGAATCTCAATATGCTTCGTCTTGAAGTGTTACACCGGGTTGAGAGAAATCTTGATGGCACTTTCATTGTCACACCAAAGAGGCACTTTGTCACAAATGACACCGTAATCCTTTAAAGTTTGCCTCATCCATATAAGTTGTGCACAACAACTACCGGTCGCCACATACTCCGCTTTGGTGGACGAGAGAGACAGACAACTTTGCTTCTTAGAAGACCAACTTACCAAAGAGCAACCAAGGAATTGGCACCCTCCGGAAGTGGACTTCCTATCCACTTTGTCTCCCGCCCAATCCGAGTCCGAATAACCCACAAGCTTGAAGTTTGCTCCTCTTGGGTACCATAAGCCAAAGTTTGGGGTATGAGCCAAATATCAAAACATTCGCTTGACTGCCACAAAGTGGCTTTCCTTAGGTGCGACTTGAAACCATGCACAAATTCCCACACTCAACATGATATCCGGTCTAGATGCACAAAGGTAAAGCAAGGAGCCAATCATGGAGCGATATACCTTTTGATCCACCGCTTTACCATTGGGATCAATGTCAAGTTGGCACTTGGTGGGCATTGGAGTGGAAGCCGGCTTGACATCACTTAGCTTGAACCTCTTGAGCATGTCTTGAGTGTATTTGGCTTGGTTGATGAAGGTTCCTTCTCTTCTTTGCCTCGCTTCGAACCCGAGAAAGAACTTCAACTCACCCATGGAAGACATCTTGAACTTTGAGGTCATGAGAGCGGCAAATTCCTCATTGACAGCTTTGTTAGGGGAACCAAAGATAATATCATCAACATATAGTTGGCACACAAACAACTCCCCTTTGACCTTCTTAGTAAAAAGAGTGGGGTCGATTAGCCAAACTTCAAATCCACGGTCTTGTAACAACTCGGTAAGGTGGTCATACCACGCACGTGGGGCTTGTTTAAGGCCATAGAGTGCCTTATCGAGTTGATACACATGATCAGGAAAGTAGGGATCCTCGAACCCGGGGGGTTGCTTGACATATACCAGCTCATTAATAGGACCATTAAGAAAAACACTTTTCACATCCATTTGTTGCAACTTAAAGTTGTGATGAGAAGCATAAGCAATCAACAAACGAATGGATTCAAGACGAGCAATGGGAGCAAGTTTCACCGTAGTCGATACCCTCGACTTGGGAGTAGCCTTGTGCCACCAATCTTGCCTTGTTGCGAACGATGGTCCCATGAGCATCTTGCTTGTTCTTGAATATCCACTTGGTTCCAATTACATTGTGGTTCCCCGTTGGCCTTGGCACCAATCTCCACACCTTGTTGTACTCAAAGTTGTTGAGTTCTTCATGCATGGCATTAAGCCAATCCGGATCTTCGAGCACCTCATATACCTTTTGGGAATTCAACACAAGAGACAAACGCGTGATGTTCACAATAGTTTTCCAATTGTCTACGAGTGGTTACCCCCTTTTGAATGCTTCCAAGCACATTCTTCATGAGATGACCCTTGGTGGAGAGCTTGGAAGCAATCTTGGCGGCACGACGCTCCAATTCCTCCTCGGGGGTGAGTCGAGGAGCGGTCACTTGATCATCTTGAGCGCCGTCTTGAGCTTGTTCTTGATCTCGAGGAAGCTCTTGATCTTGAACTTGCTCAGAGGAGAGAACTTGACCTTGGGCATCACTTGATGTTACAACACCATCTTGAGATTGACCTTGCCCTTGGTCCTGTTCATGAGGTTGAGGGCCTTCACTTTGTTCTTCGGAAGCGTGTGGGCCTTGGGTTGGTGATGGCTCGACTTGAGTGGGGCATTGTCCTTCTCCTTCGGCCACAAGGGGTTCCTAAATGGTCAGGATAAAACCAACACCCATTCTTCTTATGGCTTGAGGAGGAATTTCATCACCTACATCACAAGTGCCACTTTGCTCCACTTGGGAGCCGTTATTCTCATCAAACTCCACGTTACACGTCTCCTCAATAAGCCCCGTGGACTTATTGAGGACACGGTAAGCATGAGAGTTTGTAGCATAACCAACAAATATGCCCTCATAAGCTCTAGCCTCAAATTTAGACAAACAGACACCTTTCTTGAGAATGAAACACTTACACCCGAACACCCGAAAGTACTTGAGGTTGGGCTTGTTACCGGTGAGTATATCATATGGAGTATTGTTCAAGCCTTTGCGGAGATAGAGACGATTTGATGCATGACACGCGGTGTTGATGGCTTCGGCCCAAAAGTTGTATGGAGACTTGAACTCCGCCATCATGGTCCTTGCCGCATCCATCAACGTCCGGTTCATCCCTCTCCGCTACACCATTTTGTTGAGGGGTGAAAGGTGCGGAGTATTGATGCTTGATCCCCTCATCACTAAGAAGCTCATCCAAGGTGTAGTTCTTGAACTCGGTGCCGTTGTCACTTCTTATTGTCAAGATCTTTGCATTGTGTTGACGTTGGGCTTCATTTGCAAAGTCAAGGACGGTTTGTTGGGTCTCGCTCTTCCTCTTGAAGAAATATACCCAAGTGTATCTTGAATAGTCATCCACAATCACCAAGCAATACTTTAAACCCCCAAGACTATCAAAGGATGGAGGCCCAAAGAGATCCATATGAAGGAGCTCCAAAGGCCTCTTCGAGTCAATGATAGTCGTGGGAGGGTGAGCCTTTTCATGTAGCTTTCCTTCGATACAAGCACTGCAAGCACGATCTTTAGCAAAACTAACATTTGTTAGTCCACGAACATGGTCCCCCTTGAGAAGACTTTGCAAAGATCTCATATTGACATGGGAAAAACGGCGATGCCAAAGCCATCCCACGTCAACTTTAGCCATTAGGCATGTCGCGGTCTTAGTGGGTCGCTCTGAAAAGTTAATCACATAGAGACCGTTCTCGACATGCCCAACAAAGGCTACTTTAAGAGTCTTGCTCCACAAGAGGGCCACGGTATCAACATCAAAGAAAGTGGCAAAGCCCATGAGTGCAAGTTGTCGAACGGAAAGTAAGTTGTACGCAAGGGACTCAACAAGCATGACCTTCCCGATCGTGAGATCATGAGAAATTACAACCTTGCCAAGTCCCAATACCTTAGAGGACGAGGAATCACCCCACTCGACATTGGTGGGCATAGATGGAATCTTGTGAACATCCACCACCAAGTCCTTGCTTTCGATCATATGATTAGTTGCTCCACTATCGAGCAACCATGATCCCCCACCGGAAGCAAACACCTACAAGAAATCAATGCTTGGTTTTAGGTACCCATTTAGTAATGGGTCCTTTGATGTTAGTAACAAGGGTCTTAGGAACCCAAATAGATCGTTCAATGTACTCATAAGAAGAACCAACAAATTTGGCATGAACATGTCCATCACTAGCACGGCATAACACATAAGAAGGGTTAAAGTTGCCGGCTTTGTTGGGAAGGGAGGTGTTGCACTTCTTGGCATCACCACCCTTCACGGTGTTTTTCTTCTTATCCTTAGTAGCACCCTCTCCCTCCTTCACAAAGGTTTGCTTGAGAGGAGGAGGTCGTTTGGGCTTGTCATTCTTCTTCTTGTTCTTGGACTTGGGCGCGTATCCAATCCCTTCCTTGGCCACAACTTCCTTTTGATTGCTCAAAAGGTTGTTGAGGTTCTTCTCGCCTTGTATGCACGTCACAAGGCCTTTCTCTAGTTGCTCCTTCAACTTAGCATTCTCCTCAACAAGATGCACATGCTCACAACACGGGTTAGTGGCATTTGCATTATCAATTAAGACCATATGAGGAAATGTGGCTTTCTCCTTGGTTAGCTTTACTTGGAGTTGATCATGAGACTCCTTGAGGCTAGCATGAGCACCCTTCAAGACCTTGTGAGCCTTGTCAAGTAAATCAAAGTCCTCTTTGAGTCTAGCAAGATCAGCCCCAAGCTTGGCCTTCTCAGATGTTAGCACACGAGAGACAACAAGAGCATGATCAAGATCTTTCTTTAATTTAGCATGATCATTGTTGTGTGACTCCTCAAGAGCCAAACGAAGACCACGCTCTTCCTCAAGAGCACTGGAAAGATCCAAAATCTCATCGGCATAGTCACGACTATGCCCCTCCATCTTAGAGATGGTATCTTCATGAGCCTCGATCATGTCATTGGCTTCACCAAGTTCTTCCAAGAGAGCAACGGAGTGCTTCATGGATTTACCCTTGAGTTTAATCATAAAATACTCAAACTCATTCTTCTCCACATTGGAACCCTCATGTTCATCAATGTAATCCGTCAAAGAAGGATTATGGTAGTTTTGATGTTGGGGGTTACCTTGTTGGTGGCTTTAGCCATGAGGCACTTGGCGGTGATGCTCTCATTGGTGAGTCGAAGAGAGACACCCGTGGAGTTGTCACAATGGCAACGGAGGCCATGGCAACCGACTCACCATCTTCATCACCATCATCATCATCATTTTACTCTTCTTGGACCACCAACGCCTTGGGAGGAGTCTTCTTGGTGAAGTTGCTCTTGTTTGGTAAAGATTTGGCCTTGTCCTTTCGGATGAGCTTGCCACCATTGTCCTCCCTCTTCTCGTAAGGACATTCCACAACAAAATGGCTCACATTGCCACAATTATAGCAAGTCCTCACTCGTTGCTTGACCTTCGTGCCACTTGAGTTGCTCTTGTTGAAGTTGGGCCTTTTGTTTTTCTTGCTCCAAAATTGCCTTGAAGCAAGAGCCATGTGTTCATGATAGGCATACTTTGTATCTTCGGGGTTGCTTTCCTCTTCTTCCTCTTCTTATTCTTCTTCCACACTAACCTTGGCCATCAAGGCAAGTTTGGGCTTCTTTGCTCTTTGAGAACGTAGCATCTCATTGTGCACGGTCTTGTCCAAGATGCTCATTGCCACGAACTTATCCAACACTTCACTCGAGGACAAGGTGTGGAAGTCCGGCCTTTGGCGAATGACGGAGGACATGGCCTTGTGGTAAGGCATCATGGCCTTGAGGAATTTGCGCTTGATCCAATTGTCATCCATGTCCTTGATCCCATGATCTCGGAGTGAGACCGCGAGTTTGGTTACTCTTCAATAAAGCTCACGAGGTTCTTCATCTTCTTTCATTGCAAACTCATCGGCTTCATCTTGCACCACTTCATAGTTGGAGCATTGAATGCTTGCGCTTCCCCGGTATAGGGAAACAACACAATGCCAAGCATCCTTGGCCATGGCGAAAGGCCGAAGATGAGGGAGATCTTCGGGTGGAATTGCATCTTGGATGATGAAGAGAGCATTCTCATTGAATTGATTATCCACGGCTTCTCTAGGGGTGAAGTTGCTTCGGTCATGCGGATAGAAACCTTCTTCAATGATTCTCCAAAGATTAGTATTCACATGATTTAAATGACACTTAAAGCGATAAACCCAAGAATCAAAGTCCTCATTTTTCACAATCTTAGGGGGAGGACCGGCATGATTCAAATGAGTGGAAGGAATCGGTCCACCATAAACAAGTGGAGGTTCCACATGGGCAAAGACGTCGGTGACATTTTTACCACTAGAAGAAGGAGTCCTTTCACTATTAGCTTCCCCCTTGTCGGATTTAGCATCTGTCACCTTTTTGGTGGGTTCACCCACTTTCAACGGTGCGGTGGATAATTTAAGCCCTTCAATGAATTTATTAAACATGCTTTCAACCTCGGTCATCATGGAGGTTTTCAATGTGTCGAAGGCCACATTGAATTCCTCACGAGAGACCGCGGTTCCCCCATCGCCCGTAGATGAGACCGGATTCGCACCGGAGTGCTCCTCCACACCGTCTATGGTGTCAACCATACTCTTCGGACGATAAAGTCCTTAATAAAGAGACGAGGCTCTGATACCAATTGAAAGGGTCGATATAGTTGACTAGAGGGGGTGAATAGGCAACTAACAATTTTTAGCTTTTCTTTACCAATTTAAACTTTGCATCAAAGTAGGTTGTCTAGATATGCAACTAGGTGGGCAACCTATATGATGCAACAACAACAAGCACACAAGCAAGCAAGGTATATAACACAAATAAGCTTGCACAAGTAAAGAGATGAAATAACCAACAGTGGAGCCGGTGAAGACGAGGATGTGTTACCGAAGTTCCTACCTTTTGAGGGGAAGTACGTCTCCGTTGGAGCGGTGTGGAGGCACAATGCTCCCAAAGAAGCCACTAGGGCCACTGTATTCTCCTAACGCCCTCACACAATGCGAGATGCCATGATTTCACTATTGGTGCCCTTGGAGGAGGCAACCGGACCTTTACAAACAAGGTTGGGGCTCTCTCCACAACTTAATTGGAGGCTCCCAATGAAACCGCTGAGCTTCACCACAATGGAATGTAGCTCCGAGGTGACCTCAACCGTCTAGGGTGCTCAAACACCCAAGAGTAACAAAATCCACACAAAAAAGTATGGGGGAAGCAAATATCCTTTGGTGGAAGTGTAGATCTAGGTCTCCTCCTTCAATCCCTAGCAAATCAACAAGTTTGAGTGGCTAGAGAGAGAGAGAGATCGGGCAAGAGAGATTGAGTAGCATTAATGGTGGAGTGAGAGAGGTAAGAGGTAGGTGTGGTAGGTGGAAGAAGCACCCTTTAATAGCAACCCTAAAAATCCAACCGTTACTGCGTTTTCTGTACTGCAGCGGTACAACCGCTCCTTGTCCCGGTACAACCGGGACTCACGGTTTACGTGCAGAACCCTACCAGGCGGTACAACTGGGCGACCAGGCTGTAGTACCGGTTTAAGAGAACAACCAGACCAAGCGCCCAGCCACCGCTCAACTACCGCATAGAAACAGTAGGGAGTCACCCCTGAGTGCGGTAGTCGAGCGGTACAGCACCGGTGCAACCGCTTGGCCTTCAGCGCTTGGGGCGGCTAAGTCCTGTGCGGTAGAACCGCTCCGGACACCGGTGGTACCGGTACGACCGGACCAACCGGGCCACCACCGCCCGAGTACTGCATCAAAACAGAAGTCTGACCGGTACTTGGGCGGTACTTGGCCGGAACAACCACCCTAGTCTTTGCTGAGCATGATGGCAGTAGCACCGCCCAGAAGCAGCGGTACAACCGCTTGATCAAAACTGGTAAGCGCCAAGAACCAGCGGTACAACCGCTCCAGAGAGCGGTACAACCGCTGGAAAGCCATAGTAAGCAGTAGGATAAGAAGGGAAGAGCTCTCTCTCACAACTAAGGAAGGCAAGAGGGGGGTGAGGTAAGTCTACATGAAAAGATTCCCCCAACTCTTTCCAATGTGGATTCCCTCTTGATAGTACGGGTTCCCTACGACCAAACAGATAAAAAGCGTAGATAACTCCGTCTTCGATCTTTTCCTTTCAGAGAGAATAGCTAGCTGATGTAGGCCTAAATACCGAAAACCTGAAACACTTAGTACAAGATTATACCAACAAAGGGTTGTCATCATCATCCAAAACACAAAGTAGGGAAATGCCCTTACACCGAGGACACATGGGAATTATCGTCAAGCTAGTTTTCATCACGCTCATATGATTCACGTTCGTTACTTTGATAATTTGGTATGTGGGTGGACCGGTGCTTGGGTGCTGTCCTTTCTTGGACAAGCATCCCACTTATGATTAACCCCTATTGCAAGCATCCGCAACTACAAAATAAGTATTAAGGTAAACCTAACCGTAGCATGAAACATATGGATCCAAATCAGCCCCTTACGAAGCAACTCATAAACTAGGGTTTAAGCTTCTGTCGCTCTAGCAACCCATCATCTAATTATTAATTCCCAATGCCTTCCTCTAGGCCCAAACAATGGTGAAGTGTCATGTAGTCGACGTTCACATAACACCACTAGAGGAGAGACAATATACATCTCATCAAAATATCGAACGAATACCAAATTCACATGACTACATATAGCAAGACTTCTCCCATGTCCTCAGAAACAAATGTAACTACTCACAAATCATATTCATGTTCATAATCAGAGGGATATTAATATGCATATAGGATCTGAACATATGATCTTCCACCAAATAAACCAACTAGCATCAACTACAAGGAGTAATCAACACTACTAGCAACCCACAGGTACCAATCTGAGGCTTTGGGACAAAGATTGGATACAAGAGATGGACTAGGGTTTGAGAGGAGATGGTGCTGGTGAAGATGTTGATGGAGATTGACCCCTCCGATGAGAGGATCATTGGTGATGACGATGGCGATGATTTCCCCTCCGGAGGTAAGTTTCCCCGGCCGAACAGCTCTGCCGGAGCCCTAGATTGGTTCCACCAAGGTTCCGCCTCGTGGCGGCGGAGTTTCTTCCCGAAAGCTTACTTATGATTTTTTTCCAGGGTAAAAGACTTCATATAGCAGAAGATGGGCACCGGAGGCCTGCCAGGGGGCCCACGAGGCAGGGGGCGCGCCCAGGGGGGTAGGGCGCGCCCCCACCCTCGTGGCCAGGGTGTGAGCCCCCTCTGGTGGATTCTTTCGCCACTATTTTTTATTAATTCCAAAATTGATTTCCGTGAAGTTTCAGGACTTTTGGAGCTGTGCAGAATAGGTCTCTAATATTTGCTCCTTTTCCAGCCCAGAATTCCAGTTGCCGGCATTCTCCCTCTTCATGTAAACCTTGTAAAACAAGAGAGAATATGCATAAGTATTGTGACATAACGTGTAATAACAGCCCATAATGCAATAAATATCGATATAAAATTATGAGGCAAAATGGACGTATCAACTCCCCCAAGCTTAGACCTCGCTTATCCTCAAGCGGAAGCCGATAACGATAAATATGTCCACATGTTTAGAGATAGAGGTGTCGATAGAATAAATACGGACATGAGGGCATCATGATCATTCTTAAAACAGCAACATATATGGATATTGTCATATGATTTCTTATGCTCAAGTAATAATCTATTCACAATGTAAAGTATGAATCAGAAATTTCATTGAGAACCAACAAACTAAAATCTCGGTCATTGAAGCAATTGCAATTTATCATAACATCGGAAAGAGTCAATGTAAGAGCTTTTTAGCAAGTCCACATACTCAACTATCATTTAGTCTTTCATAATTGCTAACACTCATGCAATACTTATGTGTATGGAGTTTTAACCGGACATAGAGAAAGATAGGGGCTTCTAGTATTGCCTCCCAACCTTTCACCTCAAGGGTAATGTCAACAATAATAATTCATGCTAACTTACATCCAATTGATATATATATATATATATATATATATATATATATATATATATATATATATATATATATATATATATATATATATATATATATATATATATATATATATATATATAGGATCTTTCCAACACAATGTGCTTGCCAAAGGATAAAATGTGAAAAGGAAAGGTGAAGATCACCATGACTCTTGCATAAGGTATAAGACAAAAGTAAAAGATAGGCCCATCGCAGAGGGAAGCAGAGGTTGTCATGTGCTTTTTAGGGTTTGATGCATGAAATCTTAATGCAAAATGTCGGGGGTTGGGTGCGACATATGCCAAAGGATGGCTTATCATGGAGGGGGCGAGTAGAACGTCGCCGGTGCCTGGAAACGGGATGAGGCGAAGACATGCACGCTGGCGAATCTTACCCAGCTTCAGGGCTCTCCGAGGAGATAAAACCCCTACTGCTGCTCTGCGGGGTCTCCGCATGAGCACTATGGCAAAGTGAGTACAAGATGCTCCTTGAGCTGTTCGGGGTGAGGAAGGAGAAGGGCACGGCTAGCTCTTCTCTCCCTCTATGCGTGTGTCTAAAACTACTAGGTTCCAACCCTTTGAATGGGTGCCCCGGGGGGTTTATATAGGCCTACCCCCCGGGGGTACAATGGTAATCCGGCTGGGTGTGGGTCCAAGCCGTCAGTCTCTTAAGTCGTCGTCTTCTCCGCCGACTTCTGGGGCCCGCCGACTAGTGGGCCCCGCCGACGGCCCAGCATGGGGCCGACAGCCCTTGTCCGTCGCGGGCGGGTCTTGTCGGCTGCGGATTACTGTAGCCATGCTTCTAATGACGCGAGCTTGGTAATGGGATCATGGCAACAGTGCTGCCGCCTGGCGGGCGATCACTGTTGCCATTCCCCGTCTCGTCTGGTTAATGGCGCATGGAGCCCGTAGGAGGGGCCGGCCGACTCCCGGAGGCCGACTCCAACGGGTCCGTCTTTGAGGCGCTCTTGCCGTCTTCGGTACTCCCGCCGACAGGCGGGTCCCGCCATCTTCGGGTCGTACAGACAGGCCATCGTGGGTACAGGGATCTGCCCACACGGGCTGATGTCGAGGGCGGCATGGTGCTGATGCCGCACCGGACGGAGATCTTCGTCAGTACGGCGCTCTCTGGCCATACCTGCCCTTTATGGGCGGGGCAGGGATGGCCCGCGAGGCGGCTTTATCCCATTCCACTCGTAGTCGCTCAAGCAGGAGGTGGTTGGACTCGCGGGCCGACTCCCTGTAGCCGGCCTCACTGGAGGTCGCTGGCTTGGAGTTGGCTCGCGCAGAGGCCGTCTCTGGGACTCGACCTAGAGGGGCAGTCGGCGACTCTGTTGCCGACTCTCTGAAGGCGGCTCTTTGCCTTGGGGTCTCGGTATGATCTGCCTGATGTTTTGAAAGGTTCGAGGGGCTCGGGTCCGCCTACCGTGGCGATTACTCGGCAAGAGTCCCCGGCTGGTGAGGCGCCGAGGGCAGCATGTCGAGGAGCCTCGACAGCTTCATCCTTGGTGAAGAATCTGGACTCGCCCGCCGTCTCCATCTTGAGCCGACTGGCTGGAGTCGGCCTTGCAGAGGGCCGTCTTGCTCTTCAAAGGTTTCGAAGGTCGCGGCGGGATCCGGGCGGCGTGCCTGATAAGCTTCCCGGCAGCCGCCCGTTGTGGGCCCGCCACGCGGCAGGGCCAGTCTGCCAGCCCACGCGCGTGACAAGACAGGCCCGTCAGGCGGGGCCCGCCACTACCACGCCCCGGCGCGCAGCGGATCCGCTGCGGTCGTGCGGGCGGTTGGGCTCTAACGCCGTTCTCGCGCGATAATCGTTGTGGGTTAAATCGTGGGGCGTGGGGACGTGGGCGCAGTTAATCCCACGCCCGCCCCCTCGGCTTCGCAGCCTAGGCGCCTATAAGTAGGCGGGGGGAGGGAGGGGGCGGTGACGCATGCGCACTCTCTCTTCCCCGCTCCCTGCCTCGTCTTCTTCCTCGCTCCGCTGCACCGAACCTCGTTTTCTTCCTCGCTCCGCGCGCCGAGCCTCGTTTTCTTCCTCGCTCCACCGCGCCGAGCCTCGCCGCGCCGCGGAGATGAGCTCCTCATCCACCGCCGCGCCTCCCACAGCGCACCGGCGTGTGGAACTGCTCCATCATCGACGACGACATCATCGAATTCCTTCGTCAAACGTGCCGCATCCCCGGCAGCCACCTAGTGCGGACCCGCGCGCGCCGAGGGGGCGAAATCACGCGCGGCACGGAGGAGGGCGGCGGGTTATTTTCGCTTCGCACCTCATGCGCGAGCTAGGGCTGCGGCGGCGGCTTCTTCCGCAGCGTTCTTGGAGTTCTTGGGCTCCGGCCGCACCACTCACACCCAACACGGTGGTGCTGCTGGCGCCGCCGCATCCTTATCGAAGGTTTTTCGAGTTCTCCCCACCATCGAGCTGTGGGGGAATTCTTCCAGCGGCTTCGGGATCCACGTCGCTCGCGTGCGGCTCTGTGCGACCGCTCATCGCCAAGAGGAGGCGGTGCCGAGAACCCTTTTCCTGCCATATCCCTCATCAAGTCGGTGAAGATGTGGCGGTGTTCATACTTCTCGTCAAAACGTCGCCCCGGCGATGGGTCAACTGCCGCCTTACATGGGCGGCGGTGTGCGGCCGACCCACCAGCTGGTCCTATAGGGCCCAGACGGCGACTCCGCGAGTAACGCCGCCGTCACGCGGCTCCAGCGTGATGGTGCAGTCGGAGGGCCTGGCGGGGCAGACTTGCTGGCGCGCCGTGGCGCGCCGAGCTCTCCCTCTTCAAGGCCGACCTCATCGATCCGCCGGATGGCGGCCGCCGACCCCAGCCGGCTGTGCTCCAAGGACATGCCCCACGCGGAGGTGGTGGACACGGTGAACTTCTTGGCGAACTGCGGCCTCACGGAGGAATGGTAGTTCGGCAAGGAGCCATACTCGCGCCAATCCTCCGCCGTTGGTAAGTCGTCTCTTGCTTCTCTGTTTCCTTCTTCAGCCGGATCCGGCTCTAATTTTCCTTGGTTTTTTCCGACTCAGAATCCCCTCATGCCGCCCTCGGTCGGCGCCACGGGGCCGGCCCGTGAATTCGTCCCCGACCGAGCGGAGAGCGACGCCGACGATCCCGACTTGGGCGTGGCGGCGATGGAGGCCGACGCCGAGGGAGGAGGAGGGGCCGACGACTTCAGGCCTTCGGCCACCTTTGCCGACTGGCCCGACGATGACGGCGAGAAGGAAGTCGCCCCCCGCCGCCAGCAGAAAGCTGGCCATCCAGGCGCGAGCTCCTCCTCCGCCTTGGGGGGTCGAGGCGGCGCGAAGAAGCGCCGGGACGACCCGAGTCTGCCAGGCGGCCGGGCCAAGAAATTCAGGGGAGCGGCCGCCGCGACTCAGCGCGAAGAGGCGGTCGCGAAGGCTAATCGCTTCCGTAAGGAAGTGAAGAAGCCACCGCTGGTCTCCGCGTAAGTATTTTTTATTCTGTCTTGTTTTCTTCTGGTCCGTCTTGCCCGAGTTTTCTCATGTCTTTTTTCTCATCAGGGCTCCCCTCACCTTGGAGAGGGTCGCCGCCGCCTCCGTCATGGGGTCGGCGGAGACGTCCGCCAATAGTCGGCGGGTTGACCCTGCGGCCGCCCTCCGGGAGGCAACGGAGCGGAATGCGCAGGAGAAGCGCGACGAGGAGGAGGCCGCCCGTCGGGAGAAGGCGGAGGCCGAGAAGGCGGTCGAAGCCGCCACTGCAGCAAAAAGGCGAGCCGAGGAGGCCGCGCACCTTCAGTCGGCGCTGCTCGTCACTCCGCTGAGCTCAGCGCCACAACCGCCGGAGTTCACGGGGCAGTCGGAGGGATTCGGTGGTGAGGTCCCCGCCGCAGGGAGGGAAGGCGGCGAGGTCTCTTCACCGGGCGCGGCCGCGCCACCTCCGCCGCCTCCACCGCAGTCCGAGATCGCGCGAGGCAAACAGCCGGCGGACCCGCCTGTGCCGCCGACCGACGACGAGGCCGTGGCGCAGCTGCTTCTTCAAGTCGCCTCGCCAGCGACGGCGCCGTCTTGAGAAGGCGACCTCGGCGCCACGCCCCTTGGAGACCGGCGCCGCCAGCTCGGCCATCCCTGACGCTGAGGCGACAAGCGCCGCGCCCGTTGGGTGGGTGCGAGGAGGCGGCACGGGCCCGCTGAAAACGGCGCTCCTGGACGTCCAAGCGAAGCTGCGGGCTAAAGGCGACGCCATCCAGAACTTCTCCAAGGCACACCTGGCATCGCGATCCGCCGTGCGGGTATGTTTCATTTTCAAATTTTCTCTTGCTCTTCTCTGTGAGGCGGCAGCGCACTCCTGGTGTAATCCCGAGTTTGGGCGACTCTTGGCGGTGACCGGAACTTTATTTGCTTACTTCAAGTTTTACCTCTATCTGGAATTCTTGTCGCAGGAGTATCACAACCTCCGCGCTACTGCCTTCAACCGCAACGTTGAAGAACTGAGCAAGAGGGCTGCTGACTTGGCGAGGAGCTGAGGTGAGTTTTCTTCTTCGCGGGGACGCGCTGGCGCACCCGCGGGCTGTAGTCCCCGAGATTGGGCCGATCTCTGTGATCGGGCTGGATCTTCTGGCGACCTTCTTAACCGGCGACTTTCGTCCTTCTTCTTTTATTCTTGAGTCCAACGCCGCTCTGCGAGGCAGCTAAATACTGGCCGAGACCGCGCTGGCGCCAAAGAGGAAGAGTGCGGCAAGCTTCGCCAG
The DNA here is from genome assembly GCA_021605205.1 of Aegilops longissima. Classification (NCBI taxonomy): domain Eukaryota; kingdom Viridiplantae; phylum Streptophyta; class Magnoliopsida; order Poales; family Poaceae; genus Aegilops; species Aegilops longissima. The sequence goes on from CM038681.1 coordinate 118,120,854, forward strand.
AAGCGCGACCCTGCTAACTACATGGTGGCGGAGCAGAGGAACTGCTCAAAGCGGTGCAGGCTGATGCGGAGAAGAAAGAGGCCGCTCTCTGGCGAATTTGAGAGCGGCGCTCCGCTGGACCGACAGGAAGCGCAGCTGACCTCCGGCTTCACGAAATCGAAGATATCGTCGATGGTAAGTTGCTTTTACTTTTCTTTTGGGTTGCCGACTATGGGTTAAGCGGCTCTGTTTTCTCGACTTGCTTCTTCTTCTTCTTGGCAGACTTCTTCCCTGGTCACCGCAGCGCCAATCAGGCCATCGAGGCGGAAAGCGAGGCGCGGAGGGGAGTGGCGCTGAGATCGCAGCCAACGCCCCGGACCCTTGTGAGCAGCTCCACGAGCATTGAGACTTCGTCTGTGGCGGCACATCGAATGCTGCGCCGTCTTGACGTGTCGGTGCCCAGCGATCGCTGCCTGTGGCCGGACATGCCGGTTCTGCGCACTCCCAGCCGGACCGCCGACTGGCTGGAGGTCGCGGCTAGCCGTCTTGAGGCTTGGAAGGGTTCCACGGCTCGGGCTGGAGCTCGCCGAGCCACGGAGTTAAATCAAGGCGTGGTATCTGAGGCTCGACCTGGACCGGCTGGCCGCGTTCCGGTCAGAAGACCAGGCGGAGCTGCTGGCTGCGGAGGACGCCCTCGTCGAGCATGCGGCGGCGATCGCCGACTACACGGACACCAGCGTCTTCGACCCTGAGCGAGCTGAAGACGGTGGGGAAGCACCGCCGGAGTGGTTCGGGATGAACCCAGACTACTGCGAGGACTCAGCGGAGGTGATCGACTCCAGCGCCGAGGATGAAGACGAGGCGGAGGACGGAGATGGCATGGAGGCGCCAGAAGACGGAGCGGGTGACCAGCCTCAGCCTTGCTCTGATTCGACGGAGCGCTGGTAGACACCGGTGACGCTGCGCCTGACCAGCTCTCTATTGACTGTAGTGTAGGCTGCCGCTCGGCGTTGCACTTGCCGAGCCAAGGTTTCATCAGTTGGTAGCTCTCCGCTTACTAAGAACTTCACGATGGGCTGGGCCCATGAGGGTGCTGCTATTTCTTCGACTGCCAGTACTGCTGCTTGGACGAGGGCGGCTGGGCTGGGAGGCGGCGGGTTGGAGTCCGTAGCAGCTTGCTGGGTTGAAGAAGTCCCCGACCGTGGCGCAGATCCCGGCAATCTTTGGAGTCTTAGCGATGGTCGCCATGATCCCGGGCGGGTTCAAGTCCCGGTCCGGCCATTGCCAGCGTTCTTGGGGCGTCTGCAAGGATTCTTGTGCCGTCTGCTGAGGCTTTGGAGTCGGATCCGACTTCTTCAGGGGGAGCCGGCACAAAATGGAGTCGACTCGGTGGCGGCAGCGGATGGCTTGAGAAAGCACTGAAGGGCGACGCCGGATGGTATTGCCTGACGGGTGGAGCCGATTCTTGCCAGGGCATCTGCTTGGTCGTTGTCGTTTCTTGGCACGTGGAGGAATTCGCATCCCTCAAAATATCCACTCAGCTGCTGTACCAGGAAACGGTAGCTCGCCATATTTGCATCTTTGGCGTCCCAGTCGCCGGATGACTGTTGGACCACCAAGTCAGAGTCGCCATAGCACAGGATCCGCGAATGCCAAGCTCTTTGGCAAGCGGAGCCCGTGAATGGCGCCTCGTATTCGGGCGGCGTTGTTGGAGGCGGCGAAATGGATCTGCAGCGCATACTTGAGCTTATCGCCCTTAGGGAAGTGAGGACCCGCGCGGCTCCCAAGCCGGTGCGCATCTTGGAGCCATCAAAGTGCATCCGCCAATGGGTGGAGTCGGTATTTGGCGGCAGTATCTGGTCTCGGCCCAATCGACGAGGAAGTCGGCCGGTGCTTGTGACTTGATGGTGGTGCGGGGCTGGTAAAGATGGTGTAGGGGGCCAACTCTATGGCCCATTTGGCCACTCGGCCTGAAGCATCTCGGCTTCCGATGATCTCTGCTAGTGGGGCCGTGCAAACCACGGTGATTGGATGCTCTTGAAAGTAAGGCTTCAACTTCTTGGCGGCAAAGTGCACGCCGTAACACATCTTCTGGTAGTGGGGGTAGTTCTGCTTGGAGGTCGACAGTACCTCGCTCATGTAATACTACTGGTCTCTGGACAGGTAGCGCCTTGCCTTCCTCCTTGCGTTCAACTACAATGGTGTCTTGACTACCTATTTGGTGGCGGCAATATCTGAGGAGCATGGGCTCCTTTGGAGTCGGAGCCGCCAGACCTTGGGGGAGTAGTCAGCATTCTCTTCAACTGGAGAAAAGCTTCGTCCGCCTTGGAGTTCCATTCGAAGAAGGTGGTCTTCTTCATAAGCTGGTACAGAGGAAGAGCTTTCTCGCCCACCGGTGATGAATCGGTGATAGGCGTAAGCAGCGGTGAACTTCGCACATCTAGCGGTCGTGCGGGTACTTCCATCCTTTCGATCGCCTTGATCTTCACGGGGTTGCACTCTATGCCGCGTTCGGATACCAGGAAGCCAAGGAGCTGGCCGGCTGGTACTCCGAAGACGCATTTCTCTGGGTTGAGCTTGATCTGGAATCGGCGCAGGTTTTCAAAGGTCTCTTTGAGGTCTTCCAACAGCGTTCCTCGCTTCTCCGTCTTCACCACCACGCCGTCCACGTAAACGTGGGCGTTTCTGCCAAGCTGCTTGAGGAGGCACTTCTGCATGCAACGCTGAAAGGTGGCGCGGCGTTCCTCAAGCGAGCGTCATGGTCGGTAGCGAAGGCTCCAAGCGGCGTGATGAAGGCAGTCTTCAATCTGTCGGCCGGGTTCAGCTTGATCTGGTGATATCCTGAATATGCATCTAAGAAGCTCAACAGCTCGCATCCGGCTGTGGAGTCTATCACCTGATCAATTCTTGGCAAAGCGAACGGGTCCTTGGGGCAGGCTTTGCTGAGGCTTGTGTAGTCAATACACATCTGCCACTGCTTGTTCTTCTTTAGTACCAAGACCGGGTTCGCCAACCATTCTGTAAAGAAAACTTCCATGATGAAACCGGCTGCGAGGAGCCGGGCTATCTCTTCTCCAACAACTCTTCTTTTCTCCTCTGACAGGCGGCGCAAGGGCTGCCTGACGGGCTTCACATCAGATCGGACATGTAACTTGTGCTCGGCAAAATCCGTCGGTACACTGGCATGTCTTTGGGGACCATGCGAAGATGTCGATTCTCACGGAGAAATCGACGAGCTCGCCTTCCTATTTGCTGTCGAGGTTCGCACCTATGACAGCGTATCTCTCCGGGTGCTCCGGGTCCAAGGGTATCTTCTTGGTCTCTTTGGCCGGCTTGAATGAGCCCTCAGCTTCTGACTCCTTGGGGTCAGGCGATATCTCTGGTTGCTTGCCGGCCATTGCCACAACCCGATCCAGGAGCCACTTCTCAGCTGCGATCACCAGGGACTCGGCCAGCCGGCTGCTTTCAGCTGCACAGGCGGATGACTTTTTGTAGTCGCCAGCTACGGTCAGAATCCCCTTGGAGCTCGGCATCTTCATCTTGAGGTAGGCGTAGTGGGGGACCGCCATGAACTTGGCCAAAGCAGGTCGGCCAAGCAGGGCATGGTAGGGGCTTTCGAGGTCCACCACTTCGAACCAGACTGGCTCTCGGCGAAAGTGATCCTTGTCCCCAAAGAGGACGTCTATCAGAATCTTGCCAATCGGTGAGCAGGAAAGGCTGGGTACAATTCCGTGGAACACAGTCCGACTATGCTGAAGCTGTCTTTGCTTGATTCGTAGCTTCTCCATCGTATCCTTGTACAGGATGTTGATGCTGCTGCCTACGTCTATCAGCACTCGCGAGAAGCGAGCGGCCCGCCTATCTGTGGCAAGGGTGGCTCCCAAGACCAGGGCGTAGGAGCCCGGATTCGGCATCACCTCTGGGCGATCATCACGGCTCAAGCTAATGGGTTTCTTGGACGATGCATGAATTCCGGGGTATCGATGCTCTGCATTCACTTCTTCTTTGCTGTTGCCGCTTTGTTGCGGCGATCATCAACCACGTTGTAAACACGACATAGGCACCGTGCTCTTACAGGTGTCGTCTTGTCTTGCACCGACCGGGCGACAGCCGGCTCTTTGAAGCGATGGTGGGGCGGCGGCCCAGAAGCGGAGGAGGGCAAGGCCGTCTCCCTTGGCAATCCTGGTGAGCCGGTGGCACTTCCGGGTGGTGTGATTTGACGGCTTCACGCCGCTGTGGAACTTGCAGATTCCGTCCAAAGTCTGCTCGTAAAAGAAGGCCGGCAACCAGTTGGACTTGCTGCCTTTCTGCCGCTTGGCAGGAGGCTGCCCCTCTGGCCGCTGGTCTTCGACTGTCGCCACCTGCCGGCTGTTGGAAACCGGCTGCGGGGCCTTGCGCTTGTGATCATTCTGCTGCTGTCGCCGACTGGCGTCGCCAGCCGGAGTTCTGGGAGCATGAGGAGCCACCTTGCCAGTTGCACTGACTTGATCTCCGACTTCATGGAGGAGTCGGCTGTGGCGTATTTGTCTACTATTACCAGCAGCTCGTCGAGGGTTTCCGGCTCGTTGTAAAGGAGCTTGTGCTTGAGGAGGGTTCCTTCTATGCACCCGGCGGTGAAGTACTCGATTGCTTGCACCTCGTGCACTCCTTCGCAGGAGTTCCGGAGCTCGGCCCAGGGCGTGAGGTAGTCACGAGTAGACTCGTTGGGGCCTTGCACGCACAAGGACAGCTGACAAGGCTTGGGAGGTCGCTTGTATGTGCTCGTGAAGTTGCGGACGAAGGCCTCGGTGAAGTCGACCCAGCTGTTGATGCTGCGGGGCTTCAAGCTGTTCAACCATGTCCGGGCCGTGCCCTGGAGCATGAGGGAGCGTGCTACGGCAACACGCTTGTTGCCGTTAAGCTATCTTGACGGCCGTGGAGTAGTCCACCAGCCAGTCCTCCGGCTTCCGAGGCGGTGTATTTGGGTGTGTCTCGGGAAGTGTGAATCCTCGGGAAGGGCTCGTCTCGGATGCGAGGTCGAAACAGGCGGGCCCAACTCGTCTTCTTCTTCTAGTGCGAGGAGCGGTGGAGTCGCTCGATCCGGTGGCGGGCGTCGTTTTCTCCGACTTCGCTCTCGGCGGCCAAGGCGGTCGCCGAGAGTCGGATGCTCGGCGGTGGCGGGAGACTTCGCCTTTCTCTGCGGGAGGAGGAGAGGCGATAGTCGCCCCGCCGCTCCATTGCTCTTGGGCGGCCGTCTTCGTCGCGCTCGATGGAGATGTGAGTCCGGCTATGGCTGACAGCCGGATCCTTGTTTTTTCTTCCGCGGACGCCGCCAGTCGACATCCGGGACGTCGCGCCTTGATCTATGCGAGGAGGCAAGTCGCTGTGTTGTCGTCATGGCGCCTCCGTGCGACAGCCGGCTTCGTCTTGCGCGGCGGCCGCGTCGAGGAGCTGCTGGACTCGCTCCGTCATCAGGCGGCGCTCCTCGCCCTCGAAGTTATCCAGCTCGTCCGCCGCCGCCTGGGCGGCACAGATGTTCTCCACGGGCGTTGCGTACACAGGGCGACTAGCCCCAAACAGACTGGCGATGGCCACGGCGCGCTGCTGGACCGCGCCTAGGCGGCTAGGCCCAGTCGGAGCCGGCTAGCCGCCCACAGCGCAATCCATCTCGCACTGATAGGCTTCCGACAAGCGTCTCATGCTTGACAGCTTCTGTGCGCCCACAAGGAGCTGGAGGCGGCGTGCTTCCAGCGTTCCAGCGTCGGCGTCTTCCGGAATGGGCGGTCAGGTCTTGCGAGAACGCGTCGAGAGGTCACGAGCTCCCTCGCGGAAGGCTCGCTGTGACCGATGGCGAGTACTTCTATGGCGGTGCTCCGCCGCTCTGCGCGGGAGAGGCTCGTCGTGAACCACCACGTTAGTGGGGAACGCGTCGAGCAACAGCGGTACCGAGTCGACCAGCATCGGGTCGGTGGAGCCTACGGACTCCAGTCGGCGGCGGGCTCGCGGCGGCGTGGAGCTGCTCGAGAGGCCCGCGAGGAGGCTTTCAGGGCCATCCGTGCCTGCGTCGGATGCAGGCTCGTCGGAGGCGAACCACGCCCGACAAGTTGGCGAGCAGCTCGCGCGCGAGCAGCCTCAGCGCCATGCAGCAGCGTCGGCGCGAACTCCGTCTGGCGTGCGGGCTGGCTGCGCTTCGCCAGGAGGAAGAGGGTTCCGTCGAGCAGGTCTCCGGACGACGGTGCACCAGGCCCCATGGTGGGCGCCAAATGTCGGGGGTTGGGTGCGACATATGCCAAAGGATTGCTTATCATGGAGGGGCGAGTAGAACGTCGCCGGTGCCTGGAAACGGGATGAGGCGAAGACATGCTCGCTGGAGAATCTTACCCAGCTTCAGGGCTCTCCGAGGAGATAACTGTTGGAAATATGCCCTATAGGCAATAATAAAGGCATTATTATTATATTTCCTTGTTCATGGTAATTGTCTTTTATTCATGCTATAACTGTATTATCCGGAAATCGTAATACACGTGTGAATACATAGACTACAACTGTCGTCCTAGTAAGCCTCTAGTTGACTAGCTCGTTGGTCAACAGATAGTCATGGTTTCGACAATGGACATCGATGTCATTGACAGCGGGATCACGTCATTAGGAGAATGGCGTGATGGACAAGACAATCCTAAGCATAGCACAAAGATCGTGTAGTTCGTTTTGCTAGAGCTTTTCCAATGTCAAGTATCTCTTCCTTAGACCGTGAGATCATGTAACTCCCGGATACCGTAGGAATGCTTTGGGTGTACCAAGCGTCTGGCGTAGCTGGGTGACTATAGAGGTGCATTACAGGTATCTCCGAAAGTGTCTGTTGGGTTGACACGGATCGAGACAGGGATTTGTCACTCCGTATGACGGAGAGGTATCACTGGGCCCACTCGGTAATGCATCATCATAATGAGCTCAAAGTGGTCAAGTGTCTGGTCACGGGATCATGCATTACGGTACGAGTAAAGTGACTTGCCGGTAACGAGAGTAAATGAGGTATTGGGATACCGATGATCGAGTCTCGGGCAAGTAACATACCGTCTGACAAAGGGAATAGCATACGGGGTTGCTTGAACCCTCGACATCGTGGTTCATCCGATGATAACATCGAGGAGCGTGTGGGAGCCAACATGGGTATCCAGATCCCGCTGTTGGTTATTGACCGGAGAGCGTCTCGGTCATGTCTACATGTCTCCCGAACCCATAGGGTCTACACACTTAAGGTTCGGTGACGCTAGGGTTATTAGGAAGACAAGTATGTGATTACGAATGTTGTTGAGTCCGGATGAGATCCCGGACGTCACGAGGAGTTCGGAATGGTCGGAGGTAAAGATTTATATATGGAAAGTGGTTAAGCGGACTCGGAAAGTTTTGGGGTATACGGTAATGTACAGGGGCCACCGGAGAGTTCGGAGGTCCACGGAGGGGCCACCCCCGGGGGCCACATGGGCTAAGTGGGAGAGGAGCCAGCCCTGGTGGGCTGGGGCGCCCCCACCTAGGCCCATGCGGCTAGGGCATGGGGAGGAACCCTAAAGGGGCGGCCCCAGCTTGGGGGCAAGCCACCTCTCCTCCTCCCTTGGCCGCCGCCCATCTAGGGTTTCCCCTAGGTGGCGGCCCCCCTGCCCTCTCCTCCTATAAATAGAGGGGTGGGGGAGGCTGCAGAACACCATTGAAGGCGCAGCCCTCCCTCCCAACACCTCTCTTTCTCCCACGAGCTTGGCGAAGCCTGCTGGGAGAACTGCCGTACCAACTGCACCACGCCGTCGTGCTGCCATTGGAGTTGTCTTCCTCAACCTCTCCTTCATCCTTGCTGGATCAAGGCGGAGGAGACGCCATCGTCCCGCGTGTGTTGAACACGGAGGTGCTGTCCTTTCAGCACTTGGTCATCGGTGATCGGAATCACGTTGGGAACGACTCCATCATCACCACTCCCTCGAACGCTTCCGTACTCGATCTACAAGTGGTATGTAGATGCAAACTCTCTCTCTTGACTCGTTGCTTAGTAGAACTCATAGATGGATCTTGGTGAAACCGTAGGAAAAATTTTAATTTTCTGCAACGTTCCCCAACAGTGGCATCATGAGCTAGGTCTATGCGTAGTTCTCTTTGCACGAGTAGAACACAATTTAGTTGTGGGCGTGGATCTTGTCAACTTACTTGCTGCTACTAGTCTTATCTTGCTTCCGCGGTATTGTGGGATGAAGCGGCCCGGACCAACCTTACACGCACGCTTACGTGAGACCGGTTCCACCGGTGACATGCACTAGTTGCATAAGGTGGCTGGCGGGTGTCTGTCTCTCCTACTTTAGTTGGAGCGGATTCGATGAAAAGGGTCCTTATGAAGGGTAAATAGAAGTTGACAAGATCACGTTGTGGTTATTCGTAGGTAAGAAAACGTTCTTGCTAGAACCCAATTGCAGCCACGTAAAAGATGCAAACAACAATTAGAGGACGTCTAACTTGTTTTTGCAGCAATTGACATGTGATGTGATATGGCCAAGTTGTGATGAATGATGAATGACATATTGTGATGTATGAGATCATGTTCTTGTAATAGGAATCACGACTTGCATGTCGATGAGTATGACAACCGGCAGGAGCCATAGGAGTTGTCTTTATTTTGTATGACCTGCGTGTCATTGAAGAAAGCCATGTAACTTACTTTACTTTATTGCTAAAACACGTTTAGCCATAGTAGTAGAAGTAGTCGTTGGCGTGACAACTTCATGGAGGCACGATGATGGAGATCATGGTGCCATGCCGGTGACAAGATGATCATGGAGCCCCGAAGTTAGAGATCAATGGAGTTTTATGATATTGGCCATATCATGTCACTACTATATAATTGCATGTGATGTTTATTATGTTTATACATCTTGTTTACTTAGAACGACGGTAGTAAATAAGATGATCCTTACAACAATTTCAAGAAGTGTTCTCCCTAAGCGTGCACCGTTGCTAAAGTTCGTCGCTTCTAAGCACCACGTGATGATCGGGTGTGATGGATTCTTACGTTCACATACAACGGGTGTAAGACAGATTTACACACGCAAAACACTTAGGGTTAACTTGACGAGCCTAGCATGTACAGACATGGCCTCGGAACACGGAGACCGAAAGGTCGAACACGAGTCGTATAGAAGATACGATCAACATGAGAATGTTCACCGGCGATGACTAGTCCGTCTCACGTGATGATCGGACACGGCCTAGTCGACTCGGATCGTGTATCACTTAGATGACTAGAGGATGTCTAATCTGAGTGGGAGTTCATTTAAATAATTTGATTATATGAACTTAATTATCATGAACTTAGTCTAAAACTTTTGCATAATATGTCTTGTAGATCAAATGGCCAGCGCTCATGTCAACTTGAACTTCAGCGTTCCTAGAAAACCAAGCTGAAAGATGACGGCAGCAACTCTACGGACTGGGTCGGAACTTGAGATCATCCTCATAGCTGCCAGAAACAATATGTCCTAGAAGGACCGCTAGGTGGCGCTCCGTCCCGAGAACCAAGACATTATGAATGCTTGGCAGTCTCGTCTTGATGATTACTCCCTCGTTCAAGTGCGGCATGCTTTACAGCTTAGAACCGGGGCTCCAAAAGCGTTTTGAGCATCACGGAGCATATGAGATGTTCGAGGAGCGAAACTGGTTTTCCAAGCTCACGCCGGGTCGAGAGATATGACATCTCCGACAAGTTCTATAGTTGTGAGATGGAGGAAAATAGTTCTGTCGGTGAGCACATTCTCAAGATGTGCAGGTTGCACAACCGTATGACCCAGCTGAATATTAACCTCCCCGGTGAGGCGGTCATTGACAGAATCCTCGATCGCTCCCACCAAGCTACAAGAGCTTTGTGATGAACTACAATATGCAGGGGATGGTAAAGACCATTCTGAAGTATTTTCTATCTGAAGTCAGCCGAGGTTGAAATCAAGAAAGAACATCAAGTGTTGATGGTCAATAAGACCACTAAGTTCAAGAAGGGCAAGGGTAAGAAGAACTTCAAGAAGGACGGCAAGGAGGTTGCGCGCCCGGTAAGCAAGTTGCGGGAAGAAGTCAAAGAATGGACCCAAGCCCGAGGCGAGTGCTTTTATTGCAAGGGAAGGGTCCTTTGAAGCGGAACTGCCCCAAATACTTAGCGGACAAGAAGGCCGGCAACACCAAAGGTATATTTGATATACATGTAATTGATCGTACCTTACCAGTACTCGTAGTAACTCCTGGGTATTTGATACGGTGTCGTTGCTCATATTTGTAACTCACAGCGGGAGCTGCGGAATAAGCGGAGGCTGGCGAAGGGCGAGGTGACGATGCGCGTCGGGAATGGTTCAGAGTCGATGTGATCGCCGTCGACACGCTACCTCTTCATTTACCTACGGGATTAGTTATAAACCTTAATAATTGTTATTTGGTGCCAAGTTTGAGCATGAATATTGTATCTGGATCTCGTTTAATACGGGATGGCTACTCATTTAAATCCGAGAATAATGGTTGTTCTATTTATATGAGAGATATGTTTTATGGTCATGCTCCGATGGTCAATGGTTTATTCTTAATGAATCTCGAGCGTAGTATTACACATGTTCATAGCGTGAATACCAAAAGATGTAAAGTTGATAACGATAGTCCCACATACTTGTGGCACTGCCGCCTTGGTCACATTGGTGTCAAGCGCATGAAGAAGCTCCATCTGATGGACTTTTGGAGTCTCTTGATTATGAATCATTTGACACATGCGAACCATGCCTCATGGGCAAAATGACCAAGACTCCATTCTCGGAACAATGGGCGAGCAACCAACTTGTTGGAAATCATACATACCGATGTGTGCGGTCCAATGGCGTTGAGGCTCATGGAGGATATCGTTATGTTCTCACTCTCACAGATGACTTGAGTAGATATGGGTATGTCTACTTGATGAAACACAAGTCTGAGACCTTTGAAAAGTTCAAGGAATTTCAGAATGAAGTAGAGAATCAACGTGACCGAAAGATAAAATTCTTACGATCAGATCATGGAGGAGAATATTTAAGTCATGAATTTGGTACACACTTAAGAAAATGTGGAATCGTTTCACAACTAACGCCGCCTGGAACACCTCAGCGAACGGTGTGTCCGAACATCGTGTCGCACTCTATTAGATATGGTGCGGTCTATGATGTCTCTTACCGATTTACCGCTATCATTTTGGGGATACGCTCTAGAGACAGCCACATTCACTTTAAATAGGGCACCGTCTAAGTCCGTTGAGACGACACCGTATGAATTATGGTTTGGGAAGAAACCTAAGCTGTCGTTTCTAAAAGTTTGGGGATGCGATGCTTATGTCAAGAAACTTCAACCTGAAAAGCTCGAACCCAAGTCGGAAAAATGCATCTTCATAGGATACCCTAAGGAAACCGTAGGGTATACCTTCTACTTAAGATCCGAAGGCAAGATCTTTGTTGCCAAGAACGGATCCTTTCTGGAAAAAGAGTTTCTCTCGAAAGAAGTAAGTGGGAGGAAAGTAGAACTCGATGAAGTACCACCTCTTGAACAGGATAGTAGTGCAGCTCAGGAAAATGTTCCTGTGATGCCTACACCAATAGAAGAGGAAATTCATAATGATGATCAAGGTACTTGGATCAAGTTGCTCTTGAACCGTCAGAGGTCCACTAGGACACGTTCCGCACTGAGTGGTGCGGCAACCCTGTCACGGAAATCATGTTGTTAGACAACGGTGAACCTTGAACTATGAAGAAGCGATGGCGGGCCCAGATTCCAACAAATGGCTAGAAGCCATGAAGTCCGAGATAGAATCCATGTATGAAAACAAAGTGTGGACTTTGGTGACTTGCCCGATGATCGCGAGCGATAGAAAACAAATGGATCTTTAAGGAGAAGACGGACGCGGATGGTAATGTCACCATCTATAAAGTTCGACTTGTCGCTAAGGGTTATCGGCAAGTTCAAGGGATTGACTACGATGAGACTTTCTCTCCCGTAGCGAAGCTTAAGTCCGTCCGAATCATGTTAGCAATTGCCGCATACTATGATTATGAGATATGGCAGATGGACGTCAAAACAGCATTCCTTAACGGATATCTTAAGGAAGAGCTGTATATGACGCAGCCAGAGGGTTTTGTCGATCCTAAGAATGCTGACAAAGTATGCAAGCTCCAGCGATCCATTTATGGGCTGGTGCAAGCATCTCGGAGTTGGAACATTCGCTTTGATGAGATGATCAAAGCGTTTGGGTTTATGCAGACTTATGGTGAAGCCTCCGTTTACAAGAAAGTGAGTGGGAGCTCTGTAGCATTTCTCATATTATATGTAGATGACATACTTTTGATGGGAAATGATATAGAATTCTTGGACAGCATTAAGGCCTACTTGAATAAGTGTTTTTCAATGAAGGACCTTGGAGAAGCTGCTTATATATTAGGCATCAAGATCTATAGAGATAGATCGAGACGCCTCATAGGTATTTCACAAAGCACATACTTTGATAAGATTTTGAAGAAGTTCAAAATGGATCAGTCCAAGAAGGGGTTCTTGCTGTATTGCAAGGTGTGAGATTGAGCTCAGCTCAATGCCCGACCATGACAAAAGATAAAGAAGAGATGAGTGTCATCCCTATGCCTCAGCCATAGGATCTATTATGTATGCCATGCTGTGTACCAGACCTGATGTAAACCTTGCCGTAAGTTTGGTAGGAAGGTACCAAAGTAATCCCGCAAGGAACTTTGGACAGCGGTCAAGAATATCCTGAAGTACCGAAAAGGACAAAGGAAATGTTTCTCGTTTATGGAGGTGACGAAGAGCTCGTCGTAAAGGGTTACGTCGGCGCTAAGCCGACACAGATCTGGATGACTCTAAGTCACAAACCGGATACGTGTATATGTTGAATGGTGGAGCGATGGCTGGTGCAGCTGCAAGCGAGCGTCGTGGCGGGATCTACATGTGAAGGAGTACATGGCAGCCCGGAGGCAGCGCATGAAGCAATTTGGGTGAAGGAGTTCATCACCGACCTAGGAGTCATACCCAATGCGTCGGGCCGATCAAACTCTTCTCGTGACAACACTGGAGCTATTGCCCTTGCCAAGGAGCCAGGTTTCACAAGAAGACCAGGCACATCAAGCGCCGCTTCAACTCCATCCGTGAAAATGTTCAAGATGGAGACATAGAAATTTGTAAAGTGCACACGGATCTGAATGTCGCAGATCCGTTGACTAAACTCTCTCTCATGGGCAAAACATGATCAACACCGAACTCTATGGGTGTTCGATTCATCACAATGGAACTAGATTATTTACTCTAGTGCAAGTGGGAGACTGTTGGAAATATGCCCTAGAGGCAATAATAAAAGCATTATTATTATATTTCCTTGTTCATGGTAATTGTCTTTTATTCATGCTATAACTGTATTATCCGGAAATCGTAATACACGTGTGAATACATAGACTACAATCGTCCCTAGTAAGCCTCTAGTTGACTAGCTCGTTGGTCAACAGATAGTCATGGTTTCGACTATGGACATCGATGTCATTGACAAGCGGGATCACGTCATTAGGAGAATGGCGTGATGGACAAGACAATCCTAAGCATAGCACAAAGATCGTGTAGTTCGTTTTGCTAGAGCTTTTCCAATGTCAAGTATCTCTTCCTTAGACCGTGAGATCATGTAACTCCCGGATACCGTAGGAATGCTTTGGGTGTACCAAGCGTCCACAACGAGCTGGGTGACTATAAAGGTGCATTACGGTATCTCGAAAGTGTCTGTTGGGTTGACACGGATCGAGGCGAGGATTTGTCACTCCGTGTATGACGGAGAGGTATCACTGGGCCCACTCGGTAATGCATCATCATAATGAGCTCAAAGTGGTCAAGTGTGCGGTCACGGGATCATGCATTCTGATGCGAGTAAAGTGACTTGCGTAACGAGACTAAGCGAGGTATTGGGATACCGACGATCGAGTCTCGGGCAAGTAACATACCGTCGACAAAGGGAATAGCATACGGGTTGCTTGAACCCTCGACATCGTGGTTCATCCGATGACAACATCGAGGAGTGTGGGAGCCAACATGGGTATCCAGATCCCGCTGTTGGTTATTGACGGAGAGCGTCTCGGTCATGTCTACATGTCTCCGAACTCGTAGGGTCTACACACTTAAGGTTCGGTGGCGCTAGGGTTATTAGGAAGACAAGTATGTGATTACGAATGTTGTTGAGTCCGGATGAGATCCCGGACGTCACGAGGAGTTCGGAATGGTCGGAGGTAAAGATTTATATATGGAAAGTGGTTAAGCGGACTCCGGAAAGTTTGGGGTATACGGTAATGTCTGGGGCCACGGGAGAGTTCGGAGGTCCACGGGAGGGCCACCCCTCCGGGGGCCACATGGGCTAAGTGGGAGGGAGCCAGCCCCTGGTGGGCTGGGGCGCCTCCCCACCTAGGCCCATGCGGCTAGGGCATGGGGAGGGAAACCTAAAGGGCGCCCCTAGCTTGGGGGCAAGCCACCTCTCCTCCTCCCCTTGGCCGCCGCCCATCTAGGGTTTCCCCTAGGTGGCCGGCCCCCCTGCCCTCTCCTCCTATAAATAGTGGGGTGGGGGAGGGCTGCAGACACCATTGAAGGCGCAGCCCTCCCTCCCAACACCTCTCTTTCTCCCACGAGCTTGGCGAAGCCCTGCTGGGAGAACTGCGTACCAACTGCACCACGCCGTCGTGCTGCCATTGGAGTTGTCTTCCTCAACCTCTCCTTCATCCTTGCTAGATCAAGGCGGAGGAGACGCCATCGTCCTCCGCACGTGTGTTGAACACGGAGGTGCTGTCCTTTCAGCACTTGGTCATCGGTGATCGGAATCACGTTGGGAGCGACTCCATCATCACCACTCCCTCGAGCGCTTCTGTACTCGATCTACAAGTGGTATGTAGATGCAAACTCTCTCTCTTGACTCGTTGCTTAGTAGAACTCATAGATGGATCTTGGTGAAACCGTAGGAAAAATTTTAATTTTCTGCAACGTTCCCCAACAATAACACCCCTACTTCTGCTCTGCGGGGTCTCCGCATGATCACTATGGCAAAGTGAGTACAAGATGCTCCTTGAGCTGTTCGGGGTGAGGAAGGAGAAGGGCACGGCTAGCTCCTTTCTCCCTCTATGCGTGTGTCTAAAACTACTAGGTTCCAACCCTTTGCATGGGTGCCCCGGGGGGTTTATATAGGCCTACCCCCTGGGGGTACAATGGTAGTCCGGCTGGGTGTGGGTCCAAGCCGTCAGTCTCTTAAGTCGCCGTCTTCTCCGCCGACTTCTGGGGCCCGCCGACTAGTGGGCCCTTGCCGACGTTGACATGGGGCCGACAGCCCTTGTCACTTGTTGGCGGGTCTTGCCGACTGCGGATTCTTGTAGTCGTGCTTCTAATGACGCGAGCTTGGTCTTGGGGTCATGGCAGCATGCGCGCCGCTGGCGGCGATCCTTATTGCCATTCCCGTCTTAATCAGTTAATGGCGCATGGAGCCCGTAGGAGGGGCCGGCCGACTCCCGGAGGCCGACTCCAACGGGTCCGTCTTTGAGGCGCTCTTGCCGTCTTCGGTACTCCCGCCGATAGGCGGGTCCCGCCGTCTTCGGGTCGTACAAACAGGCCATCGTGGGTACAGGGATCTGCCCACGGGGCTGATGTCAGGGCCGGCATGGTAACAGTGCCGCGCCGGACGGAGATCTTCGTCAGTACGACGCTCTGTGGCCATACCTGCCCTTTATGAGCGGGGCAGGAATGGGCCTCGAGGCGGCTTTATCCCATCCCGCTCGTAGTCGCTCAAGCAGGAGGTGGTTGGACTCGCGGGCCGACTCCCTGTAGCCGGCCTCACTGGAGGTCGTTGGCTTGGAGTCGGCTCGCCCAGAGGCCATCTCTGGGACTCGGCCTAGAGGGGCAGTCGGCGACTCTGTTGCCGACTCTCTGAAGGCGGCTCTTTGTCTTGGGGTCTCGAGGGGCGCAGTCTGCCCCGATGTTTTGAAAGGTTCAGGGGCTCGGGTCCGCCTACCCGTGGCCCATTACTCCGACACAAAAGAATGTCACTTTATATTGCCACTTGTGATATGGACCTTTATTATACAGTCCGTCGCTTTTATTGCTTCCATATCACAAGATCGTATAAAGCTTATTTTCTCCACACTAATAGATCATACATATTTAGAAAGCAATTTTTATTGCATGTACCGATGACAACTTACTTGAAGGATCTTACTCAATCCATAGGAAGGTATGGTGGACTCTGATGGCAAAACTCATTTTAAGGGATGTTTGGAAGCACAAGTAGTATCTGTACTTGGTGCAAAGAATTGCTAACACTCACGCAATACTTGTGGTTACGGAGTTTTAATCGGGCACAGAGAAAGATAGGGGCTTATAGTTTCTCCTCCCAACCTTTTACCTCAAGGGTAATGTCAACAATAATAATTCATGCTAACCAATATCCAATTGGATATATGTATCAGGATCTTTCCAACACCCACGTGCTTGCCAAAGGATAAAATGTAAAAGGAAAGGTGAAGATCACCATGACTCTTGCATAAGGTAGAAGATAATAATAAAAGATAGGCCCTTCGCAGAGGGAAGCAGAGGTTGCCATGCACTTTCAGGGTTGGATGCACGAAATCTTAATGCGAAAGAACTTCACTTTATATTGCCCCTTGTGGTATGAACCTTTATTATGCAGTCTGTCACTTTTATTTCTTCCACATCACAAGATCGTATAAAGCTTATTTCCTCCACACCAATCAATCATACATATTTAGAGAGCAATTTTTATTGCTTGCACCGATGACAACTTACTTGAAGGATCTTACTCAATCCATAGGTAGGTATGGTGGACTCTGATGGCAAAACTCATTTTAAGGGATGTTTGGAAGCACAAGTAGTATCTGTACTTGGTGCAAAGAATTGCTAACACTCACGCAATACTTGTGGTTACGGAGTTTTAGTCGGACACAGAGAAAGATAGGGGCTTATAGTTTCTCCTCCCAACCTTTTACCTCAAGGGTAATGTCAACAATAATAATTCATGCTAACCAATATCCAATTGGATATATGTATCAGGATCTTTCCAACACCCTGTGCTTGCCAAAGGATAAAATGTAAAAAGGAAAGGTGAAGATCACCATGACTCTTGCATAAGGTAGAAGATAATAATAAAAGATAGGCCCTTCGCAGAGGGAAGCAGAGGTTGCCATGCACTTTCAGGGTTGGATGCACGAAATCTTAATGCGAAATAACGTCACTTTATATTGCCCCTTGTGGTATGAACCTTTATTATGCAGTCTGTCACTTTTATTTCTTCCACATCACAAGATCGTATAAAGCTTATTTCCTCCACACCAATCAATCATACATATTTAGAGAGCAATTTTTATTGCTTGCACCGATGACAACTTACTTGAAGGATCTTACTCAATCCATAGGTAGATATGGTGGACTCTCATGGAAAAACTGGGTTTAAGGATATTCGAAAGCACAAGTAGTATCTCTACTTGGTGCAAAGAATTTGGCTAGCATGAGAGGGAAATGCAAGCTCAACATGTTGGATGATCCATGACAATATATTTTATTTCAGATTTAAGAAAACATAACCCATTATGTTGTCTTCCTTGTCCAACATCAACTCTTTAGCATGTCATATTTTAATGAGTGCTCACAATCTTAAAAGATGTCCAAGATAGTATATTTATATGTGAAAACCTCTCTTTCTTCATTACTTCCTATTAATTGCAACGATGACCAAAACCATGTGTGTCAACTCTCAACAACTTTTATTCATCATACTCTTTATATGTGGAGTCATTACTCTCCATAAGCTCAATATGATCTCTTTACTTCTTTTTATTCTTTCTCTTTTCTTTTATTTCCCCCACGATCATAGCAAGATAATCAAGCCCTTGACTCAACACTAATCTTTATTGTATATAGCTCACAGACTCGATTACATAGAAGGATCATAAGGCAAAACTCAAAAGTAAATCATACTAAAACTTTATTCTACTAGATCAAGATATTACCAAAAGGATCGAACTAAGAAAAACGGTAAAGATAGGAGTGATGGTGATACGATACAGGGGCACCTCCCCCAAGCTTGGCAGTTGCCAAGGGGAGTGCCCATACCCATGTGATTATGTCTCCTTCCTCGTAGGTTGTGATGTGATATTCTTGGCGATGATGCCCCTCAAGATATGATTCTCTTCCTCGAGCTTATTGACCTGTTGCTTGAGGTCCATTATTTCCTTACGGAGCTTACCCAT
The DNA here is from genome assembly GCA_021605205.1 of Aegilops longissima. Classification (NCBI taxonomy): domain Eukaryota; kingdom Viridiplantae; phylum Streptophyta; class Magnoliopsida; order Poales; family Poaceae; genus Aegilops; species Aegilops longissima. The sequence goes on from CM038681.1 coordinate 118,139,126, forward strand.
GACGGTTAAAGCTCCTTTCACCCATGGATGTTGCACAGCTGCGGGAGAACAAGTAACACTCTTTTTCATATTTTCATCAGAGAGAAATTTAACATTGGAAGGGATGACCGAGTTTGGAATAGCCGAGCTGTGTAGTTCCCCCAACGTGAATCCGGCTCGGAAACGACAAGTAACTTCTTGATCCTCCTCCATGGCATCTATCCTTTTCAAGCCAGCCTCCATCTCTTCCTCCGTTGTTGGCCCAAAGTGGTCAGCATCACTGTTTGCTCTTGGTCCCGGTGTCGGATTAGACACCCGGATCTCCCCAACTGACTCTTGAGAAGACATCTTGCTCAAATCTGCGGCAGAAATAGCTCGAAACAAAAATAGAGGATATTTGCGTGGTACGGTGGTCAAAACCTTCGGGAGATTATATAATGATTTTTTACTGACCAAAAGAAGTATCGTGCAAGAAAACAGAGTCCGGAGAGCACGCGAGGTGCCCACGAGGCAGGGGGCGCGCCCAGGGGGGTAGGGCGCGCCCTCCACCCTCGTGGAAGCCTCGTGTCCTTCCTGGACTACTTATTTTCTTAAATATTCCAAAACGGAGAAAAATTTCCATTAGAACTGTTTTGGAGTCGGTTTACTTACCGTACCACATACCTATTCCTTTTCGGAGTCTGAAACGTTCTGGAAAGTGTCCCTTATGTATTCCTCCGGGGTTACGGTTTCAATAACATTGGTTTCAACATTTATAGGATTACTTGAGATATAATGTTTGATTCTTTGACCGTTCACCACCTTTGGATTCGTGCCTTCGAAGTTGTTGATTTTTATGGCACCGGAACGATAGACCTCCTCGATAACGTAAGGACCTTCCCATTTAGGGAGAAGTTTTCCTATAAAAACTCTTAAACGAGAGTTGAATAGCAATACATAATCACCTACCTTAAACTCACGCTTTTGTATCATTTTGTCATGCCATCTTTTAACTTTTTCTTTAAACAGTTTGGCATTCTCATAGGCTTGGTGTCAGTGTCAAAACCGGCGGATCTCGGGTAGGGGGTCCCGAACTGTGCGTCTAGGTGGATGGTAACAGGAGACAAGGGACACGATGTTTTTAGCCAGGTTCGGGCCCTCTCGATGGAGGTAAAACCCTACTCCTGTTTGATTAATATTGATGATATGGGTAGTACAAGAGTAGATCTACCACGAGATCAGAGAGGCTAAACCCTAGAAGCTAGCCTATGGTATGATTGTTGTTCGTCCTACGGACTAAAACCCTCGGGTTTATATAGACACAGGAGAGGGTTAGGGTTGTTGGGGAACGTAGCAGAAATTCAAAATTTTCTACGCAACACCAAGATCAATCTATGGAATAATCTAGCAACGAGGGGAAGGGGATGAGCATTCTCATACCCTTGAAGATCGCTAAGCGGAAGCGTTACAAGAACGCGGATGAAGGACTCGTACTCGTAGCGATTCAGATCACGGTTGATTCCGATCTAAGCTCCGAACAACGGTGCCCCCACTTTCAACACACGTACAGCCCGGGGACGTCTCCTCCTTCTTGATCCAGCAATGGGAGAGGAGAAGTTGAGGGAGAACTCCGACAGCACGACGGCATGGTGGTGATGGAGCTCGTGGTTCTCCGGCAGGGCTTCGCCAAGCACTACGGAGGAGGAGGAGGTGTTGGTGGAGGGAGAGGGCTGCGCCAGGGGAAGGGTGCGGCTGCCCTCTCTCTCTCTCACTATATATAGGGGGAAGGGAGGAGGGGGAGGTACCCTAGGGTTCCCTAGGGGAGGGGCGGCGGCCATAGGGGAAACCCTAGATGGGTTTTGGCGCCTCCATCCCCTAGGAAACTTGCCCCCCAAGCCGGGAGGGGTGGCTGCCCTAGGGGTGGCGCCCCCACCTCTCCAGGTTACGTGAGATGGGGTGGGAGGGGCGCTGAGCCCCTTAGTGGGCTGGTGTGCCCTCTCCCCTTGGCCCATAAGGCCCCCAAAAGCTTGCCGGGGCCTTCGAAACCCCTTTCGGACATGCTGGTCATCACCTGGTACCCCCGGAACAATTCCGGACTCCAATACCGTTCGTCCAATATACCGATCTTCACCTCCGGACCATTCCGGAGCTCCTCGTCATGTCCGGGATCTCATCCGGGACTCCGAACAACCTTCGGTAACCACATACTATTTCCTATAACAACTCTAGCGTAACCGAACCTTAAGTGTGTAGACCCTACGGGTTCGGGAACCGTGCAGACATGACCAAGACGTTCTCCGGTCAATAACCAACAGCGGGATCTGGATACCCATGTTGGCTCCCACATGTTCCACGATGATCTCATCGGATGAACCACGATGTCAAGGATTCAAGCAATCCCATATGAAATTCAGTTTGTCTAGTGGTATTGTACTTGCCCGAGATTCGATCGCCGGTATGCCGATACCTTGTTCAATCTCGTTACCGGCAAGTCTCTTTACTCGTTCCGTAACACATCATCCCGTGATCAACCCCTTGGTCACATTGTGCACATTATGATGATGTCCTACCGAGTGGGCCCAGAGATACCTCTCCGTCACACGGAGTGACAAATCCCAGTCTCGATTCATGCCAACCCAGCAGACACTTTCGGAGATACCAGTAGTGCACCTTTATTGCCACCCAGTTACATTCTGACGTTTGGTACACCCAAAGCATTCCTACGGTATCCAGGAGTTGCACAATCTCATGGTCTAAGGAAATAATACTTAACATCAGAAAAGCTTTAGCATACGAACTACACGATCTTTGTGCTAGGCTTAGGATTAGGTCTTGTCCATCACATCATTCTCCTAATGATGTGATCCCGTTATCAATGACATCCAATGTCCATGGTCAGGAAACCGTAACCATCTATTGATCAACGAGCTAGTCAACTAGAGGCTTACTAGGGACATGGTGTTGTCTATGTATCCACACATGTATCTGAGTTTCCTATCAATACAATTATAGCATGGATAATAAACGATTATCATGAACAAGGAAATATAATAATAATAACTAATTTATTATTGCCTTAGAGCATATTTCCAACAGTCTCCCACTTGCACTAGAGTCAATAATCTAGTTCACATCGCCATGTGATTAACAATCACAGGTCACATCGCCATGTGACCAACATCTAAAGAGTTTACTAGTGTCACTAGTTCACATCATCATGTGATTAAGACTCAATGAGTTCTGGGGTTTGATCATGTTTTGCTTGTGAGAGAGGTTTTAGTCAGCGGTGCGTAACATTCAGATCCGTATGCACTTCATAAATCTCTAGGTCATATTGTAAATGCTGCTTCCACGCTCCACTTGAAGCTATTCCAAATGGTTGCTCCACTATACGTATCCGGTTTGCTACTCAGAGTCACTCGGATAGGTGTTAAAGCTTGCATCGACATAACCCTTTAAGCCGAACTCTTTATCACCTCCATAATCGAGAAACATGTCCTTATTTACTCCAAGGACAATTTTGACCGTTGTCCAATGATCCATTCTTGGATCATTCTTGTACCCCTTGACTAACTCATGGCAAGGCACACTTCCGGTGCGGTACACAGCATAGCATACTATAGAGCCTACGTCTGAAGCATTGGGGACGACCTTCGTCCTTTCTCTCTCTTCTGCCGTGGTCGAGCTTTAACTCTTAACTTCATACCTTACAACTCAGGCAAGAACTCCTTCTTTGACTGATCCATCTTGAACACCTTCAAGATCATGTCAAGGTATGTGCTTATTTGAAAGTACCATTTAGCGGTTTTTGATCTATCCTCATAGATCTTGATGCTCAATGTTCAAGCAGCTTAATCCAGGTTTTCTATTGAAAAACACTTTTCAAATAACCCTATATGCTTTCCAGAAATTCTACATCATTTCTGATCAACAATATGTCAACAACATATACTCATCAGAAACTCTATAGTGCTCCCACTCACTTCTTTGGAAATACAAGTTTCTCATAAACTTTGTATAAACCCAAAATATTTGATCATCTCATCAAAGCGTACATTCCAACTCCGAGATGCTTACTCCAGTCCTTAGAAGGATTGCAGGAGCTTTGTATACTTGTTAGCGTCTTTCAGGATTGTCAAAACCTTTCTGGTTGTATCACATACAACCTTTCCTCAAGAAAGTTGTCGAGGAAACAATGTTTTGACATCCTATCTGCAATATTTCATAAATAATGCAGTAACTTCTAATCCAATTCCAACAGACTCTTAGCATCGCTACGAGTGAGAAAGCCTCACTGCAGTCAACTCCTTGAACTTGTCAGAAAACATCTTAACGACAAGTCAAGCTTTCTTAATGGTGATACTTACCATCTTTGTCCGTCTTTCTTTTAAAATCCATCTGTACTCAACAGCCTTACGACCATAGGGTAGTTCTGCCAAAGTCTACAATTTGTTTTCATACATGGATCCTCTCTTGGATTTTATGGCCTCGATCCATTTGTCGGAATCCGGGCCCACCATCGCTTCTCCATAGCTCGTAGGTTCATTGTTTTCTAGCAACATGACCTTCAAGACATGATTACTGTACCATTTGAAGTAGTACACATCCTTGTCACCCTATGAGGTTCGGTAGTGACTTAATCCGAAGTTTCATGATCACTATCATCAACTTCCACTTCAATTGGTGTAGGTGCCACAGGAACAACTTCCTGTGCCCTGCTACACACTGGTTGAAGTGATGGTTCAATAACCTTACCAAGTCTCCACCATCCTCCCACTCAATTCTTTCGAGAGAAACTTTTTCTCGAGAAAGGACCCGTTTCTAGAAACAATCACTTTTGCTTCCGGGTCTGAAATAGGAGGTATACCCAACTATTTTTGGGTGTCCTATGAAGATGCATTTATCCGCTTTGGGTTCGAGCTTATCAACCTGAAACTTTTTCACATAAGCGTCGCAGCCCCAAGCTTTCAAGAAAGGACAGCTTAGGTTTCTCCAAACCATAGTTCATACGGTGTCATCTCAACAGAATTACGTGGTGCCCTATTTAAAGTGAGTGCGGTTGTCTCTAAAGCCTAACCCATGAACGATAGTGGTAATTCGATAAGAGACATCATGGTACGCACCATATCCAATAGGGTACAACTATGATGTTCGGACACTATGGTGTTCCAGGCGGTATTAATTGTGAAACAATTTCCACAATGTCTTAATTCCGTTCCAAAGCTCGTAACTCAGATATCCATCTCTATGATCATATCACAGAAGTTTTATCCTCTTGTCACGAAGATCTTCAACTTCACTCTGAAATTACTTGAACCTTTCAATAATTCAGACTTGTGTTTCATCAAGTAAATATACTCAACATATACTCAAATCATCTGTGAAGTAAGAACATAACGATATTCACTGCATGTCTCAGCACTCATTGGACTGCACACATCAAAATGTGTTACTTCCAACAAGTTGCTATCTTGTTCCATCTTCTTTGAAAACGAGGCTTTTCACCATCTTGCCCATGTGGTATGATTTGCATATCTCAAGTGATTCAAAATCAAGTGAGTCCAAACGATCCATCTGCATGGAGTTTATTCATGCGTATACACCAATAGACATGGTTCGCATGTCTCAAACTTTTCAAAAACGAGTGACTCCAAAGATCCATCAACATGGAGATTCTTCATGCGTTTTAAACCAATATGACTTACATGGCAGTGTCACAAGTAAGTGGTACTATCTTATATCTTTTGGCATGAAAATGTGTATCACTACGATCGAGATTCAATAAACCATTCCTTTTAGGTGCAAGACCATTGAAGGTATTATTCAAATAAACAGAGTAACCATTATTCTCCTTAAATGAATAACCGTATTGCAATAGACATAATCCAATCATGTCTATGCTCAACGCAAACACCAAATAACAATTATTTAGATTTCACACCAATCTCGATGGTAGAGGGAGCGTGCGATGCTTGATCACATCAACCTTGGAAACACTTCCAACACATATCGTCAGCTCACCTTTAGCTAGTCTCCGTTTATTTCATAGCTTTTATTTCGAGTTACTAACACTTAGAAACGGAACCGGTATCTAATACCCTGGTGCTACTAGGAGTACTAGTAAAGTACACATTAACATAATGTATATCCAATATACTTCTATCGACCTTGCCAGCCTTCTCATCTACCAAGTATCTAGGGTAGTTCTGCTTCAGTGTCGGTTCCCTCATTACAGAAGCACTTAGTCTCGGGTTTGGGTTCAACCCTGGGTTTCTTCACTGGAGCGGCAACTGATTTGCCGTTTCATGAAGTACCCCTTCTTGCCCTTGCCCTTCTTGAAACTAGTGGTTTCATTAACCATCAACAATTGATGCTCCTTCTTGATTTCTACATTCAAGGATCATCATATCTATCCCTGTTATGTTATAGTTCATCACGAAGCTCTAGTAGCTTGGTGGCAATGTCTTTGGAGAAACATCACTATCTCATCTGGAAGATTAACTCCCACTCGATTCAAGTGATTGTTGCACCCAGACAATCTGAGTATAAGGTCAACGATTGAGATCTTCTCCCTTAGTTTGTAGGCTAGAAAACTCGTCGGAGGTCTCATACCTCTTGACGTGCGCACGAGCCTGAAATCCCAATTTCAGCTCTTGAAACATCTCATATGTTCTGCGACATTTCAAAAATGTCCTTGGTGCCTCAATTCTAAACCATTTAACAATACCAAACTATCATGTAGTCATCAAAACGTGTATCTCAGATGTTCGCAACATCCACAGACCACGTTCGAGGTCCAGCACACCGAGCGGTGCATTAAGGACATAACTCTTCTACTGTCTGCATAATTGCTACTGTCAACTTTCAACTATATTTTCTCTAGGAACATATCTAAAACAGTAGAACTAAAGTGCGAGCTATGACATAATTTGCAAAGACCTTTTGACTATGTTCAGGATAATTAAGTTCATCTTATGAACTCCCACTCAGGTAGACATCCCTCTTAGTCATCTAAGTGATTACATGATCCGAGTCAACTAGGCCGTGTCCGATCATCACATGAGACGGACTAGTCATCATCGGTGAACATCTTCATGTTGATCGTATCTACCATACGACTCATGCTCGACCTTTCGGTCTCTTGTGTTCCGAGGCCATGTCCTGTACATGCTAGGCTCGTCAAGTCAACCTAAGTGTTTGGCGTGTGTAAATCTGTCTTAGACCCGTTTATGTGGCGTTAGAATCTATCACACCCGATCATCACGTGGTGCTTGAAACAACGAACTTTCGCATAGCGGTGCACAGTTAGGGGGAACACTTTCTTGAAATTTTAATGAGGGATCGTCTTATTTACTACCGTCGTTCTAAGCAAATAAGATGCATAAACATGATAAACATCACATGCAATCAAAAAGTGACATGATATGGCCAATATCATTTTGCTCCTTTTGATCTCCATCTTCGGAGCTCCATGATCATCATCGTCACCGGCATGACACCATGATCTCCATCATCATGATCTCCATCATCGTGTCTCCATGAAGTTGTCTTGCCAACTATTACTTCAACTACTATGGCTAACGGTTTAGCAATGAAGTAATGTAATTACATGGCATTATTCAGTGACACGCAGGTCATACAATAAATAAAGACAACTCCTAAGGCTCCTGCCGGTTGTCATACTCATCGACATGCAAGTCGTGATTCCTATTACAAGAACATGATCAATCTCATACATCACATATCATTCATCACATTCTTTTTGGCCACATCACATCACATAGCATACCCTGCAAAAACAAGTTAGACGTCCTCTAATTGTTGTTTGCATGTTTTACGTGGCTGCTATGGGTTTCTAGCAAGAACTTTTCTTACCTACACAAAACCACAACATGATATGTCAATTGCTATTTACCCTTCATAAGGACCCTTTTCATCGAATCCGATCCGACTAAAGTGGGAGAGACTGGCACCCGCTAGCCACCTTATGCAACAAGTGCATGTCAGTCAGTGGAACCTGTCTCACGTAAGTGTATGTGTAAGGTCGGTCCAGGCCGCTTCATCCCACAATACCGTCGAAACAAGATTGGACTAGTAATGGTAAGCATATTGAACAAAATCAACGCCCACAACAACTTGTGTTCTACTCGTGCATAGAATCTACGCAATAGACCTAGCTCATGATGCCACTGTTGGGGAACGTAGCAGAAATTCAAAATTTTCTACGCAACACCAAGATCAATCTATGGAGTAATCTAGCAACGAGGGGAAGGGGATGAGCATCTTCATACCCTTGAAGATCGCTAAGCGGAAGCGTTACAAGAACACGGATGAAGGAGTCGTACTCGCAGCGATTCAGATCGCGGTTGATTCCGATCTAAGCACCAAACAACGGTGCCTCAGCGTTCAACACACGTACAGCCCGGGGACGTCTCCTCCTTCTTGATCCAGCAAGGGGAGAGGAGAAGTTGAGGGAGAACTCCGACAGCACGACGGCATGGTGGTGATGGAGCTCGTGGTTCTCCGGCAGGGCTTCGCCAAGCACTACGGAGGAGGAGGATGGAGAGGGCTGCGCCAGGGGAAGGGTGCGGCTGCCCTCTCTCTCTCTTTCTCACTATATATAGGGGGAAGGGAGGAGGGGGAGGCGCCCTAGGGTTCCCTAGGGGAGGGGAGGCAGCCACAGGGGAAACCCTAGATGGGTTTTGGCGCCCCCACCCCCTAGGAAACTTGCCCCCCAAGCCGGGAGGGGTGGCTGCCCTAGGGGTGGCGCCCCCACCTCTCCAGGTTACGTGAGATGGGGTGGGAGGGGCGCTCAGCCCCTTAGTGGGCTGGTGTGCCCTCTCCCCTTGGCCCATAAGGCCCACAAAAGCTTGACGGGACCTCCGAAACCCCTTTTGGACATGCTGGTCATCACCTGGTACCCCCGGAACAATTCCGGACTCCAATACCCTTCGTCCAATATACCGATCTTCACCTCCGGACCATTCCGGAGCTCCTCGTCATGTCCGAGATCTCATCCGGGACTCCGAACAACCTTCGGTAACAACATACTATTTCCCATAACAACTCTAGCGTCACCAAACCTTAAGTGTGTAGACCCTACGGGTTCGGGAACCATGCAGACATGACTGAGACGTTCTCCGATCAATAACCAACAGCGGGATATGGATACCCATGTTGGCTCCCACATGTTCCATGATGATCTCATCGGATGAACCACGATGTCAAGGATTCAAGAAATCCCATATGCAATTCCCTTTGTATAGCGGTATTGTACTTGCCCGAGATTCGATCGTCGGTATGCCGATACCTTGTTCAATCTCGTTACCGGCAAGTCTCTTTACTCGTTCCGTAATACATCATCCCGTGATCAACCCCTTGGTCACATTGTGCACATTATGATGATGTCCTACCGAGTGGGCCCAGAGATACCTCTCTGTCACACGGAGTGACAAATCCCAGTCTCGATTCGTGCCAACCCAACAGACACTTTCGGAGATACCCATAGTGCACCTTTATAGCCACCCAGTTATGTTCTGACGTTTGGTACACCCAAAGCATTCCTACGGTATCTGAGAGTTGCACAATCTCATGGTCTAAGGAAATGATACTTAACATTAGAAAAGATTTAGCATACGAACTACACGATCTTTGTGTTAGGCTTAGGATTGGGTCTTGTCCATCACATCATTCTCCTAATGATGTGATCCCATTATCAATGACATCCAAGTCCACGGTCAGGAAACCGTAACCATCTATTGATCAACGAGTTAGTCAACTAGAGGCTTACTAGGGACATGGTGTTGTCTATGTATCCACACATGTATCTAAGTTTCTTATCAATACAATTATAGCATGGATAATAAACGATTATCATGAACAAGGAAATATAATAATAATAACTAATTTATTATTGCCTCTAGAGCATATTTCCAACAGTCTCCCACTTGCACTAGAGTCAATAATCTAGTTCACATCGCCATGCGATTAACACTCACAGGTCACATCGCCATGTGACCAACATCCAAAGAGTTTACCAGTGTCACTAGTTCACATCATCATGTGATTAAGACTCAATGAGTTCTGGGGTTTGATCATGTTTTGCTTGTGAGAGAGGTTTTAGTCAACGGGTCTACAACATTCAGATCCCTATGCACTTCGCAAATCTCTAGGTCATATTATAAATGCTGCTTCAACGCTCCACTTGAAGCTATTCCAAATGGTTGCTCCACTATACGTATCCGGTTTGCTACTCAGAGTCACTCGGATATGTGTTAAAGCTTTCATCGACGTAACCCTTTACACCGAACTCTTTATCACCTCCATAATAGAGAAGCATGTCCTTATTTACTCCAAGGACAATTTTGACCACTGTCCAATGATCCATTCCTGGATCATTCTTGTACCCCTTGACTGACTCATGGCAAGGCACACTTCGGTGTGGTACACAGCATAGCATACTATAGAGCCTACATCTGAAGCATAGGGGACGACCTTCGTCCTTTCTCTCTCTTCTGCCGTGGTCGAGCTTTAACTCTTAACTTCATACCTTACAACTCAGGCAAGAACTCCTTCTTTGGTGATCCATCTTGAACACCTTCAAGATCATGTCAAGGTATGTGCTCATTTGAAAGTACCATTTAGCGGTTTTGATCTATCCTCATAGATCTTGATGCTCAATGTTCAAGCAGCTTAATCCAGGTTTTCTATTGAAAAACACTTTTCAAATAACCCTATATGCTTTCCAGAAATTCTACATCATTTCTGATCAACAATATGTCAACAACATATACTCATCAGAAACTCTATAGTGCTCCCACTCACTTCTTTGGAAATACAAGTTTCTCATAAACTTTGTATAAACCCAAAATCTTTGATCATCTCATCAAAGCGTACATTCCAACTCCGAGATGCTTACTCCAGTCCTTAGAAGGATTGCTGGAGCTTTGCATACTTGTTAGCGTCTTTCAGGATTGTCAAAACCTTTCTGGTTGTATCACATACAACCTTTCCTCAAGAAAGTTGTCGAGGAAACAATGTTTTGACATCCTATCTGCAATATTTCATAAATAATGCAGTAACTTCTAATCCAATTCCAACAGACTCTTAGCATCGCTCTGGTGAGAAAGCCTCACCATGATCAACTCCTTGAACTTGTCGGAAAACATCTTAACGACAAGTCGAGCTTTCTTAATGGTGATACTTACCATCACTGTCCGTCTTTCTTTTAAAATCCATCTGTACTCAACAGCCTTACGACCATCGGGTAGTTCTGCCAAAGTCTACACTTTGTTTTCATACATGGATCCTCTCTCGGATTTTATTGCCTCGAGCCATTTGTCGGATTCCGGGCCCACCATCGCTTCTCCATAGCTCGTAGGTTCATTGTTGTCTAGCAACATGACCTTCAAGACATGATTACTGTACCATTTGAAGTAGTACACATCCTTGTCACCCTATGAGGTTCGGTAGTGACTTGATCCGAAGTTTCATGATCACTATCATCAACTTCCACTTCAATTGGTGTAGGTGCCACAGGAAAAACTTCCTGTGCCCTCCTACACACTGGTTGAAGTGATGGTTCAATAACCTTATTAAGTCTCCACCATCCTCCCACTCAATTCTTTCGAGAGAAACTTTTTCTCGAGAAAGGACCTGTTTCTAGAAACAATCACTTTTGCTTCCGGGTCTGAAATAGGAGGTATACCCAACTGTTTTGGGTGTCCTATGAAGATGCATTTATCCGCTTTGGGTTCGACCTTATCAACCTGAAACTTTTTCACATAAGCATCGCAGCCCCAAGCTTTCAAGAAACGACAGCTTAGGTTTCTCCAAACCCTAGTTCATACGGTGTCATCTCAACGGAATTACGTGGTGCCCTATTTAAAGTGAGTGCGGTTGTCTCTAATGCCTAACCCATGAACGATAGTGGTAATTCGATAAGAGACATCATGGTACGCACCATATCCAATAGGGTGCAACTATGATGTTCGGACACTATGGTGTTCCAGGCAGTATTAATTGTGAAACAATTTCCACAATGTCTTAATTCTGTTCCAAAGCTCGTAACTCAGATATCCATCTCTATGATCATATCACAGACGTTTTATCGTCTTGTCACGAAGATCTTCAACTTCTCTATGAAATTACTTGAACCTTTCAATAATTCAGACTTGTGTTTCATCAAGTAAATATACTCAACATCTACTCAAATCATCTGTGAAGTAAGAACATAACGATATTCACTGCATGCCTCGGCACTCATTGGACTGCACACATCAAAATGTGTTCCTTCCAACAAGTTGTTATCTTGTTCCATCTTACTAAAAACGAGGCTTTTCAGTCATCTTGCCCATGTGGTATGATTTGCATATCTCAAGTGATTCAAAATCAAGTGAGTCCAAACGATCCATCTGCATGGAGTTTCTTCATGCATATACACCAATAGACATGGTTCGCATGTCTCAAACTTTTCAAAAACGAGTGAGTCCAAAGATCCATCAACATGGAGCTTCTTTATGTGTTTTACACCAATATGACTTACATGGCAGTGTCACAAGTAAGTGGTACTATCTTATATCTTTTGGCATGAAAATGTGTATCACTATGATCGAGATTCAATAAACCATTCCTTTTAGGTGCAAGACCATTGAAGGTATTATTCAAATAAACAGAGTAACCATTATTCTCCTTAAATGAATAACCGTATTGCGATAGACATAATCCAATCATGTCTATGCTCAACGCAAACACCAAATAACAATTATTTAGGTTTCACACCAATCTCGATGGTAGAGGGAGCGTGCGATGCTTGATCACATCAACCTTGGAAACACTTCCAACACATATCGTCAGCTCACCTTTAGCTAGTCTCCGTTTATTTCGTAGCTTTTATTTTGAGTTACTAACACTTAGCAACCGAACCGGTATCTAATACCCTGGTGCTACTAGGAGTACTAGTAAAGTACACATTAACATAATGTATATCCAATATACTTCTATCGACCTTGCCAGCCTTCTCATCTACCAAGTATCTAGGGTAGTTCTGCTTTAGTGTCCGTTCCCTCATTACAGAAGCACTTAGTCTCGGGTTTGGGTTCAACCCTGGGTTTCTTCACTGGAGCGACAACTGATTTGCCGTTTCATGAAGTACCCCTTCTTGCCCTTGCCCTTCTTGAAACTAGTGGTTTCATTAACCATCAACAATTGATGCTCCTTCTTGATTTCTACATTCATGTGTCGAACATTGCGAATAGCTCAAGGATCATCATATCTATCCCTGTTATGTTATAGTTCATCACGAAGCTCTAGTAGCTTGGTGGCAATGTCTTTGGAGAAACATCACTATCTCATCTGGAAGATTAACTCCCACTCGATTCAAGTGATTGTTGCACCCAGACAATCTGAGTATAAGGTCAAAGATTGAGATCTTCTCCCTTAGTTTGTAGGCTAGAAAACTCGTCGGAGGTCTCATACCTCTTGATGTGCGCACGAGCCTGAAATCCCAATTTCAGCTCTTGAAACATCTCATATGTTCTGCGACATTTCAAAAATGTCCTTGGTGCCTCAATTCTAAACCATTTAACATTACCAAACTATCATGTAGTCATCAAAACGTGTATCTCAGATGTTCGCAACATCCACAAACCACGTTCAGGTCCAGCACACCGATTGGTGCATTAAGGACATAAGCCTTCTACTGTCCGCATAATTGCTACTGTCAACTTTCAACTATATTTTCTCTAGGAACATATCTAAAACAGTAGAACTAAAGTGCGAGCTATGACATAATTTGCAAAGACCTTTTGACTATGTTCAGGATAATTAAGTTCATCTTATGAACTCCCACTCAGATAGACATCCCTCTTAGTCATCTAAGTGATTACATGATCCGAGTCAACTAGGTCGTGTCCGATCATCACGTGAGACGGACTAGTCATCATCGGTGAACATCTTCATGTTGATCGTATCTACCATACGACTCATGCTCGACCTTTCGGTCTCTTGTGTTCCGAGGCCATGTCTGTACATGCTAGGCTCGTCAAGTCAACCTAAGTGTTTCGCGTGTGTAAATCTGTCTTACACCCGTTTATGTGAACGTTAGAATCTATCACACCCGATCATCATGTGGTGCTTGAAACAACGAACTTTCATAGCAGTGCACAGTTAGGGGAACACTTTCTTGAAATTTTAATGAGGGATCGTCTTATTTACTACCGTCGTTCTAAGCAAATAAGATGCATAAACATGATAAACATCACATGCAATCAAAAAGTGACATGATATGGCCAATATCATTTTGCTCCGTTTAATCTCCATCTTCGGGGCTCCATGACCATCATCGTCACCGGCATGACACCATGATCTCCATCATCATGATCTCCATCATCGTGTCTCCATGAAGTTGTCTCGCCAACTATTACTTCTACTACTATGGCTAACGGTTTAGCAATGAAGTAAAGTAATTACATGGCGTTATTCAGTGACACGCAGGTCATACAATAAATAAAGACAACTCCTATGGCTCCTGCCGGTTGTCATACTCATCGACATGCAAGTCGTGATTCCTAGTACAAGAACATAATCAATCTCATACATCACATATCATTCATCACATTCTTTTTGGCCATATCACATCACATAGCATACCCTGCAAAAACAAGTTGGACATCCTCTAATTGTTGTTTGCATGTTTTACGTGGCTGCTATGGGTTTCTAGCAAGAACGTTTCTTACATACGCAAAACCACAACGTGATATGTGAATTGCTATTTACTCTTCATAAGGACCCTTTTCATCGAATCCGATCCGACTAAAGTGGGAGAGACTGGCACCCGCTAGCCACCTTATGCAACAAGTGCATGTCAGTCGGTGGAACCTGTCTCACGTAAGTGTACGTGTAAGGTCGGTCCGGGCCGCTTCATCCCACAATACCGTCGAAACAAGATTGGACTAGTAATGGTAAGCATATTGAACAAAATCAACGCCCACAAAAACTTGTGTTCTACTCGTGCATAGAATCTACGCAATAGACCTAGCTCATGATGCCACTGTTGAGGAACGTAGCAGAAATTCAAAATTTTCTACGCAACACCAAGATCAATCTATGGAGTAATCTAGCAACGAGGGGAAGGGGATGAGCATCTTCATACCCTTGAAGATCTCTAAGCGGAAGCTTACAAGAACGCGGATGAAGGAGTTGTACTCGCAGCGATTCAGATCGCGGTTGATTCCGATCTAAGCACCGAACAACGGTGCCCCCGCGTTCAATACACGTACAGCCCGGGGACGTCTCCTCCTTCTTGATCCAGCAAGGGAGAGGAGAAGTTGAGGAGAACTCCGACAACCACGACGACAAGGTGGTGATGGAGCTCATGGTTCTCCGCGCAGGCTTCGCCAAGCACTACGGAGGAGGAGGAGGTGTTGGAGGAGGAGAGGGCTGCGCCGGGGAAGGTGCGGCTGCCCTCTCTCTCACTATATATAGGGGAAGGGAGGAGGGGAGGCGCCTAGGGTTCCCTAGGGGAGGGGCGGCGGCCATAGGGGAAACCCTAGATGGGTTTTGGCGCCCCCAACCCCTAGGAAACTTGCCCCCAAGCCGGGAGGGGTGGCTGCCCTAGGGGTGGCGCCCCCACCTCTCAGTGTTACGTGAGATGGGGTGGAGGGCGCTGAGCCCCTTAGTGGGCTGGTGTGCCCTCTCCCCTTGGCCCATAAGGCCCCCAAAAGCTTGCCGGGGCCTCCGAAACCCCTTTCGGACACGCTGGTCATCACCTGGTACCCCCGGAACAATTCCGGACTCCAATACCCTTCGTCCAATATACCGATCTTCACCTCCGGACCATTCCGGAGCTCCTAGTCATGTCCGGGATCTCATCCGGGACTCCGAACAACCTTCGGTAACCACATACTATTTCCCATAACAACTCTAGTGTCACCGAACCTTAAGTGTGTAGACCCTACGGGTTCGGGAACCATGCAGACATGACCATGATGTTCTCCGGTCAATAACCAACAGCGGGATCTCGATACCCATGTTGGCTCCCACATGTTCCACGATGATCTCATTGGATGAACCACGATGTCAAGGATTCAAGCAATCCCGTATGCAATTCCCTTTGTCTAGCGGTATTGTACTTGCCCGAGATTCGATCGTCGGTATGCCGATACCTTGTTCAATCTCGTTACCGGCAAGTCTCTTTACTCGTTCCGTAACACATCATCCCGTGATCAACCCCTTGGTCACATTGTGCACATTATGATGATGTCCTACCGAGTGGGCCCAGAGATACCTCTCCGTCACACGGAGTGACAAATCCAAGTCTCGATTCGTGCCAACCCAATAGACACTTTCGGAGATACCCGTAGTGCACCTTTATAGCCACCCAGTTACGTTCTGACGTTTGGTACACCCAAAGCATTCCTACGGTATCCAGGAGTTGCACAATCTCATGGTCTAAGGAAATGATACTTAACGTTAGAAAAGCTTTAGCATACGAACTACACGATCTTTGTGCTAGGCTTAGGATTGTGTCTTGTCCATCACAACATTCTCCTAATGATGCGATCCCGTTAAAACGACATCCAATGTCCATGGTCAGGAAACCGTAACCATCTATTGATCAACGAGCTAGTCAACTAGAGGCTTACTAGGGACATGGTGTTGTCTATGTATCCACACATGTATCTAAGTTTCCTATCAATACAATTTTAGCATGGATAATAAATGATTATCATGAACAAGGAAATATAATAATAATAATAACTAATTTATTATTGCCTCTAGAGCATATTTCCAACAAGGGTTACATAGAGTCGGTTACAATGGGAGGAGATCTACATATTCGTATCGCCAAGCTTGCCTTCCACGCCAAGGAAAGTCCCATCCGGACACGGGACGAAGTCTTCAATCTTGTATCTTCATAGTCCAGGAGTCCGGCCAAAGGTCATAGTCCGGCCATCCGGACACCCCCTAATCCAGGACTCCCTCAGTAGCCCCTGAACCAGGCTTCAATGATGACGAGTCCGGCGCACAGATTGTCTTCGGCATTGCAAGGCGGGTTCCTCCTCCGAATACTTCATAGAAGATTTTGAACACAAGGATAGTGTCCGGCTCTGCAAAATAATTTACACATACCACCGTAGAGAGAATAATATTTACACAAATCCAATCTGCTGACGTATTTCGCAGCGTGTCATCACACCACGCCCAAGCCTTTATTCGAATCATTTTTACTGTCCCACCTCAGCACGTTTAGCGAGGCGGTTTCCTTGGCACGTCTTGTCAAAGCAGAGATCGTGTCCCCTTATTCCAGGATTCTCATCAATACGAGCGTGGGTAACCCAACCGTGCCATTAATTTACGGCGCTTGGGAGATAAGCGAGTTTTACCAGGCTGGTGGGGGCGCATAGTTTTCGTCCGCCCATATAAGGGGATAAGGATCCACCCTTTCTATCTACGCCTTCTTCCTCCTTTGCTTATCCATTTTTTAAGACTTTTCGAGCTCCAGCGCCCAAGTCCGCACACCCGCCTCAACCTTCTCCGGTCATGTCCGGAGCGGGATGCAAGTGGATGGCCTCCTCCGTCACGGAGGGCACATCAAAAAGGCTGAGAAGGCGGATACTTGTCCAATGACATCGCGCACCGGCTCCCCGACAAGGGCAGCTCATCCCCACCCCAGGCCCCATGAGAGGTGGTGTTCCTCACCCACTTCCTCCGCGGACTAGGTTTTCCACTTCACCCATTTGTCCGGGGGCTCATGTTCTACTACGGCCTGGATTTCCATGATCTGGCCCCGAACTTCATCCTCAACATATCGGCGTTTATCGTCGTGTGCAAGGCCTTCATCTGCATTCAGCCCCACTTCAGCTTGTGGCTGAAGATCTTCAATGTCAAGCCGAAGGTAGTGGGCGGCCGCCAAGCGGAGTGCGGAGGCGCCATGGTGGGCAAGATGCCCAACGTTACATGGCTCGAGGGCTCCTTTGTGAAGACCATAAAGGGGTGGCAATCGGGGTGGTTCTACATCACCGAGCCGCGTGACCCTAAATGGGCAGCAGCCCCCGAATTCCGATCTGGCTTCCCTACAAGGCTCACCTTCTGGAAAGAGACGGGTTTGTCGTGGGGTAATTCGGAAGAGCTGAACGGACTCCAAACCTGTGTCCAAAACTTGGTGAACAAGAAGCTCAAGCTTGTCAACGTAGTCCAGGTCATGCTCATCCGCCGGATTCTCCCGTGCCAACAACGGGCTTACAACTTGTGGGAGTTTGATCCGGCACAGCACCAAACCCTTAGCAGGCTCTTCGACACTAGTACGAATATGCCTGGAAGGTGTTGTTCAAGGGCGCCGAGGCTCCCGCATCCGCTACCGAAGATTGCGGATTCAGCGCGCAGCATCAAGCCAACGTGGTAAGCTATTTTGCCCTTTACGGGACACTTGTTTTTCATAGTTTGACTCTATGCGGGATCTAAACTCCCTAACCTTTGACAGATGGCGAGGAGGGCGTCGAGCAGATTGGCTGTCGGCTCCCTTGCCGAAGACCCAGCGGATGCCCGCAGCGGGACTGCTGGTTCCGGCACCTTACGTGGTGCCGGAGAAGAAGGCCAAGAAGAAGGCCACGGGAACTCGAAGGAGTTACCGGCGCCAGGTGGTGTTGGACTCATCATCCGATGACTCCGAGGCGGACTCCTCCCGTGAAGACGAGGAGGAAAAAAGAGAGGTCTCTCCCCTAGCGGGGGGAGAGAAGAAAAGGAAGGCCGCCCCAACTGGGGGGGGGGAGAGTCCAAGAAGGGAAGGACCCTCCCTCCGGACTACTCCACCAACGCCGACGACGGCGAAGAAGAGTGGCCACCCAGGGCCAAGCCCCTGGCGAAATCGTAACTATCCGGGTACCAGAATAACTCATGGCGTTTCTTTATTGCACAGTACCTTCTGATGCCGAATATAATCATGCAGTCCGCCCAAGGTCGGGCCCGACGCTTCGTCAAGCGGTACCCTGGGTTTGTCGGATGTGAACAGCACTTCACTTCCGACCGCCTCCTCTCCTCGCACTGCGGATGATGCCGAGGTGGCGTCCCAAAAGGGGCCAGGCCAGGAGGAGGTGGTCCTGGAGGCGCCGCAAGGCAACCTCCCGGATCCCATACGCAAAAGGGGTAAAACCCCAAAGGGCTCTAAGTCCGGCCCTGGGCCGGACTCTGCACCGGAACCTTCAGCGGTTCTGGCATCCGGTTGGCGGCCCCCTACTAAGAAGGGCAAGCCTACGACGCCGGTGACCTCCGTCCAACCGGAGGCACTGGATAGTTTGCTGGAGGTGCTTAACGGCGCCTCCATCGACGAGGAGCACCGCACTATTATGAGTGTGGTGATCCAGAAAGTTCAGTCCGCTAAGAGCGGGCTGACCGAAGCCTGTGCCAGCCTTCTAACATGCTTTGAGGTATGTATTTAAGACATGTAAAAATATAACAGCATAGACAGTAGCCCCTGATGCTCAGTTTGGTGTTCGGAAAGAAAAGCCGAATTGAGGATCAAAAAGATATACGCAGGAGTCTAACATGAGTATGTCAATATGGGAATGCAGGCTGTGCTGCTGACCTCTGCCGCACTGATTGCGGAGGTCAATGCATTGAAGCAGAGCCTCGAGCGGTCCGAGAACGAGCTCGGCCTTGCCAAGAAGCAGCTCGAGGACAAGGAAGTTAAGTAATACCTTATGTAAGTGTATAAAAAAGATGTGGTTGCAAAACATAACAGGACCAACGTGAGTATTGCAGGGGCCACAACCGAGGTGGCAACCACAAGAAGGCGTTGTCCAAGGCCGAAAACAATGCAGCCGTGGGCGCACCGAGCGAGAGAAGCAGGAGGGCGGGTGGCGGCGGTGCAGCAAGAGCTCAGGGCTCGTGAAAAACACGAGTTTGGGCTTGACTTGAAGACTCGAGTCGAGCTCGCCTCGGCGCTTGAGAGCGCCAAATCTGCCAAGGCGAAGCCCAAAAGCCCTCCAGAAATTGAGGCGATGAAGAAGATAGCGGCGGGTAAGGCATTCTTTATGCAAAGCAAGCACGCAAAAGTGAATTACTTGTTACTTACCCGAGTCCGAAGCTCTCCAGGAGCATTCGCAGATCTTCCCTGGAGTGTGTCCGACGCTGCCGCATTCTACCGAGCCGAAGAGGGGAGCTCGACGGAGAAGGTGTTCTAGTCTCAGTATGCTGAGGCCGGACACCCGGTGCCCTTGAGCGACCAGCTGAAGAAGCTGGTCGAGCTCCATAAGGTGGCCGAACAGGCCATGAAAGGTCTCTTAGTCCGGCTGTGGCCTTGGGAAGCCATGCCTGGGAGCTACTTCGGGTTGGTAAAGCGGCTGGTGGATGCATGTCCAAGGCTTGAAGTCATCAAGCGCTCCGTATGCATCGAAGGTGCCCGTACGGCCCTTGCCCGTGCTAAAGTGCATTGGGGCAAGATGGATGCTGAGAAGCTTGTGACGGACGGACCACCGCCGGGCAAGGAGCATCGCAAGCCTGAGATGTATTATGAGTCGTCCTGAAGGGTGCCCGCCGTATAGCGGATGAGTTCTCCAAAGATGTAATTTTTGAGAAAACTTGCATTTGTAATCCTGTACGCTGAAAACTTGTTCATATGCGCTAAGCAACACTTTTGAATTTAAAATATTACCTTATGTGCGGCCGTTTATTAAAATTGAGAGATGGCGAGTCGTAAATTACGCCCCCATGCCATGAGTCTTTGGGGTGTTCGGGATAAACTTGAGCGCTCTTTTTCCCATTATTGGGTCCTTCGAGGGAGGCGCTCAACACAACGAACAAGGCAATCGGACTATAATGCTTGAACACTCTCACTTAGCCATAGAATTCTATAATTTTAAATTTCGGCGAAGCCCCTAGTATTCGGAAGGCCGAGTTCGGGGCGCTATCCACGCTTAGGCCGGACAAAGCCGACTCCTCGCTCTAAGCGGCATAAGTCTTTAGGGACTCGAAAACCTCTCGAACAGTGACCAGCTCTCGCCCTATCATGACGGTCAGTTTAGCTTTCTCCACTAAGGTGCTTAGCCCAGCTCAACCGGGCACAATCGCGAGTGGTTCTCCCGGTGCTACCTTAGCCGATATAATGAGCGTAAGGTACCAAAACATGGGGCAGGCAAACCCAACTATTGACCCAAGACATGATTGAGCCGATGCATATAATGTTATAAGTTCGGGGTGCCGCACTCATGAGAGTGTTCGGACTTCTCACGCCATATTCTGGGGTACGTAAGCCCCTGGTGTATTGGCCGTACCAAAGTGTACGGTTGCATAATGTCATAACTGAACATATTTTTATAAAAAAAGGTAATGCAATAATAGACAAAAGCTATGCATTGTTTATTCGAAAAGTCTGCGGTAAAAGCAGAACGATACAAATAGTGCGATAAGCAAGAGATGGGACTATTTAACATGTCCCCCCTCCAGGGGCGAGCAGCGGGATGATATGTGAAACTGTTGGAAATATGCCCTAGAGGCAATAATAAATTAGTTATTATTATATTTCCTTGTTCATGATAATCGTTTATTATCCATGCTATAATTGTATTGATAGGAAACTCAGATACATGTGTGGATAGATAAACAACACCATGTCCCTAGTAAGCCTCAAGTTGACTAGCTCGTTGATCAACAGATGGTTACGGTTTCCTGACCATGGACATTGGATGTGGTTGATAACGGGATCACATCATTTGGAGAATGATGTGATGGACAAGACCCAATCCTAAGCCTAGCACAAAGATCGTAGTTCGTATGCTAAAGCTTTTCTAATGTCAAGTATCTTTTCCTTAGACCATGAGATTGTGCAACTCCGGATACCGTAGGAATACTTTGGGTGTACCAAGCGTCACAACGAATAAGCGGGTGGCTATAAAGTTGCACTACTGGTATCTTGAAAGTGTCATTGGGTTGGAGCGAATCGAGATAGGATTTGTCACTCCGTGTAAGCGGAGAGGTATCTCTGGGCCCACTCGGTAGGACATCATCATAATGTGCACAATGTGACCAAGGGGTTGATCACGATGATGTGTTACGGAGCGAGTAAAGAGACTTGCGTAGCGAGATTGAACAAGGTATCGGGATACCGACGATCGAATCTCGGGCAAGTACAATGCCGCTAGACAAAGGGAATTGTATACGGGATTGATTGAGTCCTTGACATCGTGGTTCATCCGATGAGATCATCGTGGAACATGTGGGAGCCAACATGGGTATCCATATCCGCTATTGGTTATTGACGGAGAAGCGTCTCGGTCATATTCGCATGATTCCCGAACCCGTAGGGTCTACACATAAGGTTCGATGGCGCTAGGGTTATAACGGAAGTTTGTATGTGGTTAACGAATGTTGTTGAGTCCGGATGAGATCCCGGACGTCACGAGGAGTTCGGAATGGTCCGGAGGTAAAGATTTATATATGGGAAGTCCTGTTTTGGTCACCGGAAAAGTTTGGGTTTTTTGGTAATGTCTGGGACCAGGGAGGTCCCGGGGTCCACCAAGTGGGGCCACCATCCCCGGATGGCTGCATGGGCCAAGTGTGGGAGGGGACCAGCCCCAGGTGGGCTGGTGCCCCCCCCCCCCAACAAGGCCCAAGGCGCAGGGAAGAGTGGGAGGGGGCAAACCCTAGGGCAGATGGGCCCTAAGGCCCACCCCAGGTGTGCCTCCCCTCTCTCCCCTTCTGGCCGCCACCCAGATGGGATCTAGGGGTTGTCGCCACCCCTGGGGAGGGAACCCTAGAGGGGCGCAGCCCCTCCCCTTCCCTATAAATAGTTGAGGTCTAGGGGCTGCCCAACACACGGTTTTCTCTCCCTCTTGGCGCAGCCCTACCTCTCTCCGTTCTCCTCTCCCGCGGTGCTTGGCGAAGCCCTGCAGGATTGCCATGCTCCTCCACCACCACCACATCATTGTGCTGCTGCTGGACGGAGTCTTCCTCAACCTCTCCCTTTCTCCTTGCTGGATCAAGGAATGGGAGACGTCACCGGGCTGTACGTGTGTTGAACGCGGAGGTGCCGTCCGTTCGGCACTAGGATCTCCGGTGATTTGGATCACGACGAGTACGACTCCTTCAACCCCGTTCTCTTGAACGCTTCTGCTTAGCGATCTACAAGGGTATGTAGATGCACTCTCCTTCCCCTCGTTGCTGGTTTCTCCATAGATAGATCTTGGTGACACGTAGGAAAATTTTGAATTTCTGCTACGTTCCCCAACAGTGGCATCATGAGCTAGGTCTATTGCATAGATTCTTTGCACGAGTAGAACGCAAAGTAGTTGTGGGCGTTGAGTTTTTTCAATATGCTTAACATTACTAGTCCAATCTTGTTTCGACGGTATTGTGGGATGAAGCGGCCTGGACCGACCTTACACGTACACTTACGTGAGACAGGTTCCACCGACTGACAGGCACTTGGTGCATAAGGTGGCTAGCGGGTGCCAGTCTCTCCCACTTTAGTCGGAATGGATTCGATGAAAAGGGTTCTTGTGAAAGGTAAATAGCATTTGGCATATCATGTTGTGGTTTTGCGTAGGTAAGAAACGTTCTTGCTAGATACCCATAACAGCCACGTAAAACATGCAAACAACAATTAGAGGACGTCTAACTTGTTTTTGCAGGGTATGCTATGTGATGTCATATGGCCAAGAAGAATGTGATGAATGATATGTGATGTATGAGATTGATCATGTTCTTGTAATAGGAATCACGACTTGCATGTCGATGAGTATGACAATCATGGAGCCATAGGAGTTGTCTTAATTTATTGTATGACCTGCGTGTCATTGAGCAACGCCATGTAATTACTTTACTTTATTGCTAACGGTAGCCATAGTAGTAGAAGTAATAAGTTGGCGAGACAACTTCATGGAACACGATGATGGAGATCATGATGATGGAGATCATGGTGTCATGCGGTGACGATGATGATCATGGAGCCCGAAGATGGAGATCAAAGGAGCAAAATGATATTGGCCATATCATGTCACTATTTGATAGCATGTGATGTTTATCATGTTTATGCATCTTATTTTCTTAGAACGACGGTAGTAAATAAGATGATCCTCATTAAAATTTCAAGAAAGTGTTCCCCTAAGCGTGCACCGTTGCGAAAGTTAAATTCGTTTTGAAGCACCACGTGATGATCGGTGTGATAGATTCTTACGTTCACATACAACGGGTGTAAGCCAGATTTACACACGCGAAACACTTCGGTTGACTTGACGAGCCTAGCATGTATAGACATGGCCTCGGAACACAAGAGACCGAAAGGTCGAGCATGAGTCGTATGGTGGATACGATCAACATGAAGATGTTCACCGATGATGACTAGTACGTCTCATGTGATGATCGGACACGGCCTAGTTGACTCGGATCATGTAATCACTTAGATGACTAGAGGGATGTCTATCTGAGTGGGAGTTCATGAGATGAACTTAATTATCCTGAACATAGTCGAAAGCCCTTTGCAAATTATGTAAATGGCTCGCGCTTTAGTTCCTTTGTTTAGATATGTTCCTAGAGAAAATATAGTTGAAAGTTGTGATGGCGATTATGCGGACAATAGAAAGCTTATGTCCTTAATGCACCGCTCGGTGTGTTGAACCCCAAGCGTCGTGCGTGGATGTTGCGAACATCGGACATACACGTTTTGATAACTACGTGATAGTTCAATTAAGCGGTTTAGAGTTGAGACACCAAAGGCGTTTTTGAAGCGTCGCGGAACATATGAGATGTTTGAGGGCTGAAATTGGGATTTCAGGCTCGTGCCCACGTCAAGAGGTATAAGACCTCCGACGATTTTCTTAGCCTGCAAACTAAGGGAGAAAAGTTCAATCATTGAGCTTGTGCTCAGATTGTCTGAGTGCAACAATCACTTGAATCGAGTGGGAGTTGATCTTCCTGATGAGATGGTGATGTTTCTCCAAAGTCATTGCCACCAAGCTGCTAGAGCTTCGTGATGAACTATAACATATCAGGGATAGATATGATGATCCTTGAGCTATTCGCAATGTTCGACACATGAATGTAGAAATCAAGAAGGAGCATCCATTGTTGATGGTTAGTGAAACCACTAGTTTCAAAAAGGGCAAGGGCAAGAAGGGGTACTTCATGAAACAGCAAATCAGTTGCTACTCGAGTGAAGAAACCCAAGGTTGAACCCAAACCCAAGACTAAGTCCTTCTGTAATGAGGGGAACAGCCACTTGAGCAGAATTACCCTAGATACTTGGTAGATGAGAAGGTTGGCAAGGTCGATAGAAGTATATTGGATATACATTAAGTTATTGTGTACTTTACTAGTACTCCTAGTAGCACCAGGGTATTAGATACCGGTTCGGTTGCTAAGTGTTAGTAACTCGAAATAAAAGGCTACAGAATAAACGGAGTCTAGCTAAAGGTGAGCTGACGATATGTGTTGGAAGTGCCTCCAAGTTTGATGTGATCAAACATCGCACGCTCCCTCTACCATCAAGATTAGTATTAAACCAGAATAATTGTCATTTTGGTGTTTGTGTTGAGCATAGACATGATTGGATTATGTCTATACAATCTGATTATTCATTTAAGGAGAATAATGGTTACTCTATTTATTTGAATAATACCTTCAATGGTCTTGCACCTAAAGGAATGGTTTATTGAATCTCGATCGTAGTGATACACGTTTTCATGCCAAAAGATATAAGATAGTAATGATAGTACCACTTACTTGTGGCACTGCCATGTAAGTCATACTGGTGTAGAACGCATGTAGAAGCTCCATGTTGATGGATCTTTGGACTCACTCATTTTTGAAAAGTTTGAGACATGCGAACCATGTCTATTGGTGTATACGCATGAAGGAACTCCATGCAGATGGATCGTTTGGACTCACTTGATTTGAATCACTTGAGATATGCAAATCATACCACATGGGCAAAATGACCGAAAAGCCTCATTTTTCAGTAAGATGGAACAAGATAGCAACTTGTTGGAGGTAACACATTCTGATGTGTGCAGTCCAATGAGTGATGAGGCATGCGGTGAATATCGTTATGTTCTTACTTCACAGATGATTCGAGTAGATGTTGAGTATATTTACTTGATGAAACACAAGTCTGAATTATTGAATGGTTCAAGTAATTTTAGAGTGAAGTTGAAGGTCATCGTGACAAGAGGATAAAATGTCTATGATATGAACATAGAGATGAGTATCTGAGTTACGAGTTTTGGCACGCAATTGTTTCACAATTAATACCACCTGGAACACCATAGTGTGATGGTGTGTCCGAACATCATAGTTGCACCCTATTGGATATGGTGCGTACCATGATGTCTCTTATCGAATTACCACTATCGTTCATGGGTTAGGCATTAGAGACAACCACATTCACTTTAATAGGGCACCACATAAATCCGTTGAGATGACACCGTGTGAACTATGGTTTAGAAAAACCTAAGTTGTCATTTCTTAGAAGTTTGGGGCTGCGACGCTTATGTGAAAAGTTTCATCGTGATAAGCTCGAACCCAAAACGGATAAATACATCTTCATAGGATACCAAAAAAGGTTGGGTATACCTCCTATCTCAGATCCGGAAGCAAAAGTAATTGTTTCTAGAAACGGGTCCTTTCTCGAGGAAAAGTTTCTCTCGAAAGAATTTAGTGGGAGGATGGTGGAGACTTGATGAGGTTATTGAACCATCACTTCAACCGGTGTGTAGCAGGGCACAGGAAGTTGTTCCTGTGGCACCTACACCAATTGAAGTAGAAGCTTATGATAGTGATCATGAAACTTCGGATCAAGTCACTGTCGAACCTCGTAGGACGACAAGGACACGTACTGCTTCGGAGTGGTACAGTAATCCTGTCTTGGAGGTCATGTTGCCAGACAACAATGAACCTAGGAGCTATGGAGAAGTGATGGTGGGCCCGGATTCCGACGAATGGCTCAAGGCCATAACATCCGAGAAAGGATCCATGACTTTAGAAGAAATACTTGATGGTCGTAAGGACGTTGGGTAAAGATGGATTTTAAAAGGAAGACAGACAATGATGGTAAGTGTCACCATTAAGAACGATCGACTTGTCGTTAAAGAAGTTTTCTGACAAGTTCAAGGAGTTGACTACGGTGAGGCTTTCTCACTCGTAGCGATGCTAAGAGTCTGTTGGAATTGGATTAGCAATTACTGCATGATTGATGAAATCTTGCATATAGGATGTCAAAACATTGTTTCCTTGGCAGTTTTCTTGAGGAAAGGTTGTATGTGATACAACCAGAAATTTTTTGACAATCCTGAAAGACGCTAACAAGTATGCAAAGCTCCAGCAATCCTTCTAAGGACTGGAGTAAGCATCTCGGAGTTGGAATGTACGCTTTGATGAGATGATCAAAGATTTTGGTTTATAAAAAGTTTATGAGAAACTTGTATTTCCAAAGAAGTGAGTGGGAGCACTATAGAATTTCTGATGATTATATGTTGTTGACATATTGTTGATCAGAAATGATGTAGAATTTCTGGAAAGCATATAGGGTTATTTGAAAGGTGTTTTTCAATAGAAAGCCTGGATTAAGCTACTTGAACATTGAGCATCAAGATCTATGAGGATAGATCAAAAACGCTAAATGGTACTTTCAAATGAGCACATACCTTGACATAATCTTGAAGGTGTTCAAGATGGATCAGTCAAAGAAGTAGTTCTTGCCTGAGTTGTAAGGTATGAAGTTAAGACTTAAAGCTCGACCACGGCAGAATAGAGAGAAAGGACGAAGGTTGTCCCCTATGCTTAGACGTAGGCTCTATAGTATGCTATGTTGTGTACCGCACCGGAAGTGTGCCTGCCATGAGTCAGTCAAGGGGTACAAGAATGATCCAGGAATGGATCATTAGACAGCGGTCAAAATTGTCCTCAGAGTAAATAAGGACATGTTTCTCGATTATGGAGGTGATAAAGAGTTCGGCGTAAAGGATTACGTCGATGCAAGCTTTAACACCTATCCGAATGACTCTGAGTAGCAAACCGGATACTTATAGTGGAGCAACCATTTGGAATAGCTCCAAGTGGAGCGTGGAAGCAGCATTTACAATATGAGCTAGAGATTTGTGAAGTACATACGGATCTGAATGTTGCAGACCCGTTGACTAAAACCTCTCTCACAAGCAAAACATGATCAAACTCCAGAACTCATTGAGTCTTAATCACATGATGATGTGAACTAGTTTAGTGACACTAGTAAACTCTTTGGATGTTAGTCACATGGCGATGTGACCTGTGAGTGTTAATCACATGGTGATGTGAACTAGATTATTGCCTCAAGTGCAAGTGGGAGACTGTTGGAAATATGCCCTAGAGGCAATAATAAATTAGTTATTATTATATTTCCTTGTTCATGATAATCGTTTATTATCCATGCTATAATTGTATTGATAGGAAACTCAGATACATGTGTGGATACATAAACAACACCATGTCCCTAGTAAGCCTCTAGTTGACTAGCTCGTTGATCAGCAGATGGTTACGGTTTCACGACCATGGACATTGGATGTCGTTGATAACGGGATCACATCATTTGGAGAATGATGTGATGGACAAGACAATCCTAAGCCTAGCACAAAGATCGTAGTTAGTATGCTAAAGATTTTCTAATGTCAAGTATCTTTTCCTTAGACCATGAGATTGTGCAACTCCGGATACCGTAGGAATACTTTGGGTGTACCAAGCGTCTAGCGTAATTGGGTGGCTATAAAGGTGCACTACAGGTATCTTCGAAAGTGTCTGTTGGGTTGGCACGAATCGAGAGTTGGATTTGTCACTCCGTGTAAACGGAGAGGTATCTCTGGGCCCACTCGGTAGGACATCATCATAATGTGCACAATGTGACCAAGGGGTTGATCACGATGATGTGTTACGGAACGAGTAAAGAGACTTGCCGGTAACGAGATTGAACAAGGTATCGGGATACCGACGATCGAATCTCGGGCAAGTACAATACCGCTAGACAAAGGGAATTCTATACGGGATTGATTGAGTCCTTGACATCGTGGTTCATCCGATGAGATCATCGTGGAACATGTGGGAGCCAACATGGGTATCCAGATCCCGTTGTTGGTTATTGACGGAGATCGTCTCGGTCATATCGCATGATTCCCGAACCCGTAGGGTCTACACATAAGGTTCGATGGCGCTAGGGTTATAAAGGAAGTTTGTATGTGGTTACCGAATGTTGTTGAGTCCGGATGAGATCCCGGACGTCACGAGGAGTTCCGGAATGGTCCGGAGGTAAAGATTTATATATGGGAAGTCCTGTTTTGGTCACCGGAAAGTTTGGGTTTTTCGGTAATGTCTGGGACCACGGGAGGTCCAGGGGTCCACCAAGTGGGGCCACCATCCCGGATGGCTGCATGGGCCAAGTGTGGGAGGGTACCAGCCCCGGTGGGCTGGTGCGCCCCACAAGGCCCAAGCGCAGGAAGAGTGGGAGGGGCAAACCCTAGGGCAGATGGGCCCTAAGGCCCACCCAGTCGCCTCCTCTCTCCCTTCTGGCCGCCACCCAGATGGGATCTGGGGGCTGCCGCCACGCCTGGGGAGGGAACCCTAGAGGGGCACAGCCCCTCCCCTTCCCCTATAAATAGTTGAGGTCTAGGGGCTGCCCAACACACGGTTTTCTCTCCCTCTTGGCGCAGCCCTACCTCTCTCCCTTCTCCTCTCCCGCGGTGCTTGGCGAAGCCCTGCAGGATTGCCACGCTCCTCCACCACCACCACGCCGTTGTGCTGCTGCTGGACGGAGTCTTCCTCAACCTCTCCCTTTCTCCTTGCTGGATCAAGGCATGGGAGACGTCACCGGGCTGTACGTGTGTTGAACGCAGAGGTGCCGTCCGTTCGGCACTAGGATCTCCGGTGATTTGGATCACGATGAGTACGACTCCTTCAACCGCGTTCTCTTGAACGCTTCCGCTTAGTGATCTACAAGGGTATATAGATGCACTCTCCTTCCCCTCCTTTCTGGTTTCTCCATAGATAGATCTTGGTGACACGTAGGAAAATTTTGAATTTCTGCTACGTTCCCCAACAGAAACAAGTATACTGCTCGTTATAGAGACCACCTGGACACTCGACGTAGCTTTCTGCCTCCCTGGCTGTTGCATCGTGTGTTCGGCGATTATGCTGCCGGACAGGCCTTCCGGAAAGTTTAGTCCTGAAAGTAAGAAAAAAAAAGAATGACAAAATCGGGAGCCCCTTGTGCGATTGAGCCGCATTTTGGGCGTGTCGTGGTCGTGCCCCTCCCCCTATGCCCATGGTATTTCCAGAGCATAGTTATGTACGTGTAGTACTGGTTTCGCAATTTCTCGAGGGCTGGGGTTGGGGCCGCATTGCTACGCGTGCTCGGAACGTGCCAGGCGGTCTTGTTGTAGGTTACTCCGGGCGCGCTTGACGGTGTCCGGACGTTTAATGGCCGTACTGGAGAATTGCCTTGACAGGCTGCTTTGTACTTCCGCCGTGAGGGCCGCCGTATGCTCCTCCGTCCAGAGAGAGCGTTCGGTGTTTTTGTTGACCGTAATGACTCCTCGAGGGCCTAGCATCTTGAGCTTGAGGTATGTGTAGTGCGGCACCGCATTGAACTTTGCAAATGCGGTTTGTCCGAGCAGTGCGTGATAGCCACCTCGGAACGGGACTATGTCGAAGATTAACTCCTCGCTTCGGAAATTGTCCGGGGATCCGAAGACCACCTCAAGTGTAACTGAGCCTGTACAGTTGACCTCTACACCTGGTATGACGCCTTTAAAGGTCGTCTTTGTGGGTTTAATCCTTGAGGGATCTATGCCCATTTTTCGCACTGTATCCTGTAAAAGCAGGTTCAGACTACTGCCGCCGTCCATAAGGACTCTAGTGAGGTGAAATCCGTCAATGATTGGGTCTAAAACCAATGCGGCGAATCCGCCATGGCGGATGCTAGTGGGGTGGTCTCTTCGATCAAAAGTGATCGGGCAAGAGGACCATGGGTTGAACTTTGGGGCGACTGGCTCCAACGCATATACGTCCCTGAGTGCATGCTTCCGCTCCCTTTTGGGTATGTGGGTTGCGTATATCATGTTCACCATCCGCACTTGTGGGGGGAAACCCTTCTGCCCCCTATTGTTCGGCGGTCGGGGCTCCTCCTCGTCATCGCTATGCAGCCCCTTGTTGTTTTCGGCGTTTAACTTGCATGCCTGCTTGAACACCCAACAATCCCTGTTGGTGTGGTTGGCTGGTATTTTGGGGGTGCTGTGTATCTGGCACGAGCGATCGAGTATTCGGCCAAATTGGACGAGCCCGGAGTATTTCTTTTGAATGGCTTTTTCTGCTGACCGGGTTTAGAGCCTCTGAATCCGGCATTAACTTCCGTATCCTAAGCATTGTCACCGTTAATGCAGCGCTTTTGCTTGTTGCGACGCGGCCTGCCAATGTTGTCCTTGGTATCCGAATTACCAGGGCTCTTGGTCATGTTATTACTACGAGCTAGCCAGCTGTCTTCTCCTGCGCAAAAGCGGGTCATGAGTGTTCTGAGGGCTGCCATGGATTTTGGCTTTTCCTGTCCTAGGTGCTGGGAAAGCCACTCGTCGCGGATGTTATGCTTGAAGGCTGCAAGGGCCTCTACGTCCGGACAGTCGACTATTTGATTTTTCTTGGTTAGGGACCGTGTCCAGAATTGTCTGGCCGATTCCTCTGGCTGCTGAATTATGTGGCTTAGGTCATCGGCGTCTGGTGGTCGCACATAGGTGCCCTGGAAGTTGTCGAGGAATGTGGCTTCCAGGTCCTCCCAACAACCAATTGATTCTGCTAGCAGGCTGTTAAGCCAATGCCGAGCTGGTCCTTTAAGCTTGAGTGGGAGGTATTTCATGGCGTGTAGATCATCGCCGCGGGCCATGTGGATATGAAGGAGATAATCCTCGATCCATACCGCCAGATCCGTTTTGCCATCGTATGATTCGATGTTTACGGGTTTGAAACCCTCGGGGATTTGATGATCCATTACTTCATCTGTGAAGCATAGTGGGTGTGCGGCGCATCTGTATTGAGCTATGTCATGACGTAGCTCAAATGAGCTTTGTCTACTGTGTTCGGCTCGGCCAGATTTATCATATCCGGCATGACGGTTATCGTCACGTGTCGTGGGGCGCCCACGCGATCCATAGATCGATCTTGTTTGCCTTGCCCTGTCCTCCAATATATCTCGCAGGTCTGGCGCATTTCCCCGTGCCTTGGTATTCTTTGAGCGACGCCGGGGTGCGGCTTGAGTGGAGGGCTGAGAGGCCTCTCTGTCACGGCCACGAGGTGGTCGGTCGGCCGCATCATGCGCTGGTGATGTAGGTCTAGTTGCTTCCTCCTCTAATCGGGGTAGCAGCCTGCGTTTTGGGTAGCTATTGGAGGGGCGTTCGAGTTTGTACTCTTCGGCCGCAAGGACATCAGTCCATCTGTCGGCTAGCAGGTCTTGGTCAGCTCTAAGCTGTTGCTGTTTTTCCTTGAGGCTGCTCGTCGTGGCCATAAGCCTGCGTTTGAAACGCTCTTGTTCGACAGGATCCTCAGGCATGACAAATTCGTCGTAGTCGAGGCTTGCCTCGTCTTCGGAGGGAGGCATGTAATTATCGTTCTCTACCTCTCTATCTGCCGCTTTCTCATGAGGGCTGGCTTCTCCATCCTCCTGTTCTGAATCCTGCTAGAGGGGATTGTCTTCGGCACTGTCAGGGGTGTTATTATTTCCCGTGCCGGAATCGCCGTTTTTGTTGTGGCGGGATTAAGAGCGGCGCCGCTGACGCCTGCGCTTAGGCTGTTTCTTGGAGGGGTCATCCTCCGTTGTTCCATCGTCATTCCCTTATTTTGGGATGTCCACCATGTATATGTCGTATGACGAGGTGGCCTTCCAGTGCCCTGTAGGCGTTGGTTCTTGGTCGTCTCCTGCATCGTGGTCCATACCGTCGATGTCTTTGGAGTCGAAGTCGAGCATGTCGGTTAAATCATCGATAGTGGCTACAAAGTGGGTGGTGGGTGGGCTTTGAATTTCTTCGTCGTCCGCATCCCAACCTTGCTAACCACAGTCTGGCCAGGGCTCTCCTGATAAAGAGAGAGACTTTAGTGAATTCAGAATGTCGCTGAAAGGCGAGTGCTGAAAGATGTCCGTGGCGGTGGACTCCATGATCGGCGCCCAATCAGATTTGATTGGCAGGGGCGCGGAAGGTTCGGAGTCCAGAGAGGAGTCCGGCACCTTGGAGTCACGAGCTTCGCAAAGGACAGGTATGGAGTTCGGCTTGATCACCGTAGAGATTGCAGCCCCCGAGGCGGTGTCCAGCCACCCGTCCTCGATTGGCGCAGTCGGCTCCGAGCTAAGGGTCGGAGCGGACATCGGTGCGATCCTGACCTGGAGGCCGCTCGGGCGGCAGAACTAGATCATGCCCATCGTGACAGTGCGGCGCGCTTGGCTGTGGCTCGAACCCGTCGAAGTTCAAGTCTCCGCGGACGTTGGCCATGTAGTTTAAACTTCCAAATCTGACCTGATGGCTAGGGGCGTAGCTTTCGATCTGCTCCAGATGGCCAAGTGAATTGGCCCACAGTGCAAAGCCGCCGAATACGAAGATCTGTCCGGGGAGAAAAGTCTCACCCTAGACCGCATCATTGTTGATGATCGGAGAAGCCATCGGGCCTAAAGGTGACGGCACAGAGAAACTCTCAATGAAAGCACCAATGTCGGTGTCAAAACCGGTGGATCTCGGGTAGGGGGTCCCGAACTGTGCGTCTAGGCGGATGGTAACAGGAGACAAGGGACACGATGTTTTTACCCAGGTTCGGGCCCTCTCGATGGAGGTAAAACCCTACTCCTGCTTGATTAATATTGATGATATGGGTAGTACAAGAGTAGATCTACCACGAGATCAGAGAGGCTAAACCCTAGAAGCTAGCCTATGGTATGATTGTTGTTCGTCCTACAGACTAAAACCCTCTGGTTTATATAGACACCGGAGAGGGTTAGGGTTACATAGAGTCGGCTACAATGGGAGGAGATCTACATATCCGTATCGCCAAGCTTGCCTTCCACGCCAAGGAAAGTCCCATCCGGACACGGGACGAAGTCTTCAATCTTGTATCTTCATAGTCCAGGAGTCCGGCCAAAGGTCATAGTCCGGCCATCCGGACACCCCCTAATCCAGGACTCCCTCACTTGGGTTCTCCATTCATCAAGTGAGCTAATGTCAAATAGCCTCTTCTCACCGGCAAGTTTGAAATCATGATTGAGCTCTTTAATGGCCCAATATGCCTTATGTTCTAGTTCGAGGGGTAAGTGACATGCTTTTCCATAAACCATTTTATACGGAGAAATACCCATGGGATTTTTATATGCAGTTCTATAGGCCCATAATGCATCATCAAGTTTCTTGGACCAATTCTTTCTAGATCTATTAACAGTCTTTTGCAAAATAAATTTGAGCTCTCTATTACTCAATTCTACTTGACCACTAGACTGCGGGTGATATGAAGATGCAATTCTATGATTAACATCATACTTAGCAAGCATTTTACGAAAAGCACCATGAATAAAATGTGAACCACCATCAGTCATTAAATATCTAGGGACTCCAAACCTCGGAAAAATAACTTCTTTAATCATCTTAATAGAAGTGTTATGATCAGCACTACTAGTTGGAATAGCTTCTACCCACTTAGTAATGTAATCAACATCAACTAAAATATGTGTATACCCGTTAGAGGAAGGAAACGGTCCCATATAATCAAAGCCCCAAACATCATCTGGTTCAATACCAAGTGAATAATTCATAGGCATTTCTTGACGTCTACTAATATTACCAATTCTTTGACATTCATCACAATATAATACAAACTTACGGGCATATTTGAAGAGAGTAGGCCAATAAAAACCGGATTGTAATACCTTATGTGCAGTTCTATCTCCAGCGTGGTGTCCTCTATAAGTTTCGGAGTGACACTTGTGTAGGATCTGTTCCTGTTCATGCTCAGGGATACAACGTCTAATAACACCATCTACTCCTTCTTTATAAAGGTGTGGGTCATCCCAGAAGTAATGTCTTAAATCGTAGAAAAACTTTTTCTTTTGCTGGTATGTGAAACTAGGTGGTACAAATTTAGCAACGATATAATTAGCATAATCCGCACACCATGGAGTAGTATGAGAAGCATTTATGACAGCTAGTTGTTCATCAGGAAAGCTATCATCAATAGGTAGTGGGTCATCAAGAACATTCTCTAACCTAGACAAGTTGTCTGCAACGGGGTTCTTAGCTCCCTTTCTATCAATAATGTGCAAATCAAATTCTTGTAGCAAGAGAACCCATCTAATAAGTCTAGGTTTAGCATCTTTCTTTTCCATAAGATATTTAATAGCAGCATGATCAGTGTGAATAGTTACTTTAGAATCAACAATATAAGGTCTGAACTTATCACAAGCAAAAACAACTGCTAAAAATTCTTTTTCGGTAGTAGCATAATTTCTCTGGGCACTGTCTAGAGTTTTACTAGCATATTGAATAACATTTAATTTCTTATCAACTCTTTGTCCTAGAACAACACCTACAGCATAATCACTAGCATCACACATAATTTCAAAGGGTAGATTCCAATCAGGTGGCTGAACAATAGGTGCAGAAATCAATGCTTTCTTAAGTATTTCAAATGCTTCTACACAATCCTCATCAAAGACAAAATGAATATCTTTTGTAAGAGATTAGTCAGAGGCCTAGAAATTTTTGAGAAGTCCTTAATGAACCTCCTATAAAAACCGGCATGACCAAGGAAACTTCCTATACCTTTAATGTCCTTGGGACACGGCATCTTTTTAATAGCATCAAATTTAGCTTTGTCAACTTCAATACCTCTTTCAGAAATTTTATGCCCCAATACAATACCTTCATTAACCATAAAGTGGCACTACTCCCAATTCAAGACAAGGTTAGTTTCTTCACATCTCTGCAAAACTCGATCAAGGTTGCTCAAGCAATCATCAAAAGAAGTTCCATATACGGAGAAATCATCCATGAAAACCTCAACAGTCTTTTCAAGAAAATCAGAGAATATAGCCATCATGCATCTTTGAAAGGTAGCAGGTGCATTGCATAAACCAAAAGGCATATGTCTATAAGCAAAGGTACCGAAAGGACAAGTAAAAGTGGTCTTTTCTTGATCCTCTTTCACTACTAGGGAAAAGCCTAGCAGCAGCGCGGGTTTTAGGTATATCGATGGCTGGGACCGCGCGCATAGCTAACCCATAGCAACAAGCGTCTTGGCGCGCAGCGCTACTACTATACAAGTGTATCAGTAGCATGCTGCGTGGAAGCTCGCTACTTCTAATAGCTCTAGCGCGCTTTGGCCGTACGTGCTACTGCTATAGTCACGCTGCTGCTAACTTTCCTCCACTCGCTACTGCTAATTTTAGTAGTTTTTAAAAAAAATCTGCATATTTGTTTTGTATTTGAACAGGCTTTATACAAGAATCTTTAGCACATACAAATGTCATCATCATACACATACAAATGGCTGCGAGCACAAATGTAATCATAGCATATACATACAAATAGTCTCATCATAATCATCATCCAACACAAAGTGGTATCTCATCATCATCTCAAAAATAGCGATACATGCAAGTCTCGAATACTTGCAACTACAACGTCATCCATCTAAACAATGATACACGCGAGAAGTGCTATCACTATGAGTGATAGTAGAACTATGCAGTACATGAGGCGGCGGTCACGAGTCCTCTCTCGTGCTCGCCTGAACCTCAAGTAACTAGCTTGTGCTTCTTGTCTGCTTTTGAAGCCTTTATGGCTGGCGCCCGAGACCCCCTGCTTGCGCCTGACACTCATGCCATTCTTCATACACCCCCGGAACCTTCCCTTCATACACGACATAGCACTTGGCCATCAAGAAACTAGGTACATGTTAGAGATGCATCTTCATCAAGAGGATGTACAATCATATGCAACAAAATATACTAGAGCAACACGAAAAAGAAAAAGTTAGCAACTAGATGCAACATACAGTACGCAAACTAATTAACTAGAGGTACGCAGGTCATCGTACGCAAACTAACAAAGTAGCGTTACGCAAGTTTGGCAGGGACCGTGGATAAGTATACAAGTTCAACCGACACATATCATCATCATCGGCATCATAAATCACTAGAAGTTCCATCCTTCCATATCAACGAGGATGGACCCTAGCTTCTTGAACGGCGTGAGGTCTAGACTTTGCATGCCTATGCGAGTTCGGACGTCAGCTCGCGATATAGGGCCGTGGTGGAACATCCCCTTCTCATCGACGACTTCTTTCATGATGATCGTCGCAATGTCCCTTTGGATGCGAAAGAAGTCATCTCTAAGTTTATAATCCGCTTCTCCATGAGATACTAGCCACTTGTGGATATGATCATCATTTCTGCTTGTCATGCGAAGCTTTTGGTGATCCCTGCTGAACTCAATCATGAGATGGACGATGTAGAATCCATCCTTCTTGCTTGGTTTTGGGACATGGATGCAGCAAGTTAGTTTTATCTGTGAAACCCATCTTCTTGTTCCTTTGTTTCTGATCGCATGTGGCCACCTCTAATGTTGAAGCCTTGGAGAGCATCATCTAGAATATTCATTATGTGGGTGTAGTCCTTTTTCTCGTAGTCTCTGGAAGGGTCAAAATACACGGTGTGGGAGACTCGCGGGTAAATAACGATAAGCACGGCGCACCCGTTGCTATAGGGAAAAGACACCTCAAATTATTCTCCATATGAGCAAGAAGGAATGATTGAAATGTACGAAGGGTTGTCCGGAACTGACTTACTTTGGATCATAAGGCAGGAGGAAAATTTCTTGGTCCTTATTCTGTACCATGAAGTTTTGGAGGTAGTCCCTAGCAGTTTCACGCTCAAAGTCGCCGAGACTCAAGAAAGACTCGTGCATGTAGTACGGATCCGCCACACAGATTTGCGAGACTTCTTCTCTCTTCATGACGGAGCTCATATGTAGCGCAAAAAGGCGGACGATTGTAAAATCGAGTTGCCTTGTCAGAAACATCTCAAAGATATGGTCAAACCGCAGGAAGAACACCTCTGCGGGCCGTGTGTCCACGTAGCACTTCCCCTCAGGCACACGAGCCGCGTATGTCGGATATCCTGGATCCTTCGAGGCTAGTAGGCTTTTCTCAGTCGACAACACATGGTCGTGCAGTATCCTGAGATCCCCTGATAGTGCCTCCAGCGGTTTCGGCGGTAGAATCGGCTCGCCCGTGAGATGGAACATGGCCGCACCTTTCACGAGTACACGCTCTTTAGAATCCATCGTCTGGCTGCTATGTGCTCTGGCTTGTTTGGAGGCAACTATCTTCCCCGATCTCTTCCTCTCCCTTTTCTTGGGCACACCTTCCAGACCCTTCCTTAAACCCTGCCCCTGTGTTCCCGGGCTAAGCACTGTACGACCCCCGGCTAGTTGAGCATGTGTTGAGGTGGCATCTTCAGGTGTGTCCTGTGAGGATTTCATGAAGAGAGACTTTTTGCAATCCCTGCTACGACCTTCCTGCCCGAGCAGATCATCCATATCCTCATTAGCATGCTGATAGCCCGACTCGTCATATGGTTGACTCATCATATCTATGTCACAGTCATACGCGTTTGTATTGAGGAAACCCATAGGGTCGACCTCCGTCTCATCATCCATTCTCTATTCTACAGGACCGACTACATCAGCCAGTACTATTGCACCCCCTTCATCACGTCGTCCGCCGCTCTCACCCGGCACTACAAGAGCTGGTAATTGCGTAGGCGGGGTGGTCTCCGCAAATGCTTGTTGATGTGTGTTTATTGGTGTGCTCTCGGCCAGCTCCAGACGAATAATATTCTTCGGCCATAGCAGCACCCAACCCTTGCAGCTTCCAATCCGCGGCGGGGTCTCGTCGTCCTCTCCCACATGTTGTACTAGAGGAGGAAAATCCTCGTGCCCCGATTTCACACTGGACAAGCTAACCCTGAAGTGCCCAGCGGGGATCGGTTGGTTGTGGAACGTGGGTTGCAAGGGGTTCATTATCATCCCCTTTCCCACATCCACCTTTTGGCCTTTGATCAAGTAGAGTATGGTGCACGGGGTTTCTTTGGCCTGCAAACACATATGTTTGTGGCGTAAAACATCCGAAAGGCAACGAAAATGGAATATTATATATATATATATATGTTGGTGCGACATGCAATTACCGTGACGGCGTCGAGCTCAGCCAAAGACGAAGGCCCACCTAGCGCGCCAGAGACTGAGGACGGGCTGCTATGAGCGGGAGCGACTGCGAGAGGAGGCTCGGTTGCATGAGCAAGTGATGGTGCGGTTGTTTTGTTGTTCATGGAGTTGCTCCCGACGAAACTGGGCAACGGGAAATCATGTACAGTCTTGTCTGGATTTTCCTTCGTCTAGTTGATGATAGCTGGAACCAAGTTAGTAGCAAAATCATTTCTGCAGGCAGTTACAACTGCATTGACTGCCTGCTGTAGCAACTCATTTTTCTCCTCGGCTATTTTTTTCACGTCCTCAGCTTCTTTTTTCCCGACCGCAAGCTTCACCTTCGCGTTGATGTCCGCCTGACTAAACTTCTTTTTCTGCTTCTTGCCTCCGGGCCCTCATTGTAAAACACCTTCCACGTGGCGCCTCTCCAGCGCCGTGCACACGACCATATTGCGGCCGCTGGCCCAAAGGGAGTCCCTTAAGTTTGTTCAAGGCCCGGTTGAGAGGGGTGTCCCACTTGGGCCTCATCAGAGAAGTTGGGCTTTCAGCTGCAAGCTGGTGTTGCTTCTCCTGTAGAAGGAGCGTCAACCGTTTAGGAATGTGTAGTCGACTAGATATGGAGCTAAATGTAAGGTGGTAGAAGAATAATTACCAGTAGTCTAATCAATTTCCTCGTGATCTGGTCCGTGTAAAAAACCTTCTTTTCCTTGTCCCACTTGTAGCGGGCCCTGATGAAGTCACGCTCCAAGGGGTTGGTGAACTTCGCGAAGGGTGCAGGATACCGCGGCTTCACGTTCTGCGTCCTCCTTATCCCATATGGGCCTTTTACCGAGGTAGCCACGGCTTACGAGGCGATGCTTCCCGTGTTCCTTTCTTTGAAGGCTCTTGAATTTCGCAGCCTTAGCCTTGGCTACCTCTGTAGCGCAAGTGTCCTTAAACTTTTCGAACTCCTCTTCCGTAAGTGTCGTATTTTCCTCCAGAATCTTGGACAGGGGTTCCTCAGCCTCAATAGCTCGTTTCACCCTCCCTTTCTAGGAGGCCAAATCATTGCTGAACATGCCCACGGCGTGATTGTTAATCTTTTTCATCTTCGGGTCATCCCATAATTGTTCTATGTTATCATCTCGGTCGAGGAACTTGAATCTCTTGTGCAACTTCGTCAGGAGCAACT
Source organism: Aegilops longissima (assembly GCA_021605205.1). Taxonomy (NCBI): domain Eukaryota; kingdom Viridiplantae; phylum Streptophyta; class Magnoliopsida; order Poales; family Poaceae; genus Aegilops; species Aegilops longissima. The sequence goes on from CM038681.1 coordinate 118,179,494, forward strand.
ACGTCAAATGTTCTTTACTCCTTAATTCATCATCGTTGATGCTCGCGCATTCCCGTAGGATGCATCCTACTTGGTTCCCATAGCACTTGCGAGGTTCTTCCGGCTCTAATGGCTCAAACTTGCCAGGTGCCATCTTTGTGATCACTAGTCGTCCAATCCCTAGTTTGTTAGGTTTTCATATCCTCTGCTTCTTCTTTTCGGTAGCGGCATCGGCGCCGGTACCTTCCCTTGATACCTTCCCCGTCGGTACCTTCCCCGCCAGTATCTACCCTGCCGGTCTCGGCACCGCCATCGGTGCCGGCACCGTCGGTGTCGATGTCGGCGTCAGTACCATCATCTAGGCCAACCTGCAAACCTTTCTTAGTAGTCAAATAGTCGAGGTACTCTTGTTCACCCTCATAATCCATCTCGTTTGCATCTTGGTTAGAAGGCCCAGTTTCTTCGTTGTTCGACATGTTTCCTATGATTAAGTCTCCTCGTTTAATTCTAAAAGTATGAAAAAATGAGAAATGACATAAAAAAGAAATCTAGCACTCGATATGCCTACTATCTAGCACAAATCATGCCAAAATTCACGGAAAATTTCGGCATGACCTTTTCTAAAAAATGGACTTATCAAGCGCCTGAAATTCACCGGAATAGAAATGAATCAACATTCCGGCGTAACATAGGCCACTCGGATCATTTACCCTGCACATAATCATCATTGTCCAAATATGACATGTCCAAAACATCACATGTCCAAATGACATGTCCAAATTCCAAACATGACATGTCCAAAACATCACATGTCCACATATCACATGTCCAGTTCAAATTTGCATATAAATTCAGGCTACCTAAATTCAGCCTGCCTAAATTTGCTTTAACAAGGGATGTTGATTTGGACAATTGCTTAAATGCTGCCTTTTCTTTTAACTACAATTGCTTAACCCTAAATTTCTATCCTATTTTAAAACGTACGGTTCATAAAAACCTAGCTAAATTCATAACTAAATAGATAACCTAATTAACCTACTGCCCTAACTAAAACCTAAGTAAATTTACCAAAGAACCCTAGCTAGCAGAGAGAGGAGGAGCGGGGGGGGTTTACAGAGGGTGCAGGGGCGAGGAGGCAGGCCCGACGATGGCCGAGGTTGGGAGGGGAGGAAGCAGAGGAGGGAGGCGCGTGGCGTCGGGGTCGAGGCGCGCCGGGTCGGCCGAGGCTGGGGTCGGGTCGAGGCGGCGTGAGGGCGGGCGAGGCAGGGCCCAATGGGATTTGGGGGAAAAGAGGCGGGATGAAGCAGAGAGAGTGAGGATTTTGGGTTAAGTGGACGTAGCAGTAGCGCGTTTAGAGAAAAAGCTCTACTATACTATTACAGGTAGCTATAGCGGTTTTGTACGGAAAGCGCTACTGCTACCTTGACTAGCTGTAGCTCTTTTTCAGTAAAGCGCTACTGCTATAACCAGTACCTATATAACAGTTTTCCTTTTTATTTTCCTTTATTTCCTCTCACTTTTCTTTTCTTTTTTTCGGAGAGCAGTGAACGAAGGGAAGGCGATATATATTGCATCATTTGAGGGTTAAATATGTATACAAAATAGGAACATATATATTACATCATTGGACCCGTGCATAAAAGGCTAAGTGTGTATACAAAATAGGAACATATATATATTACATCATTTGACCGATAACATACGGCTCCTCAGCATTGACGTTTTCGTTTTTGAGTCAGCTTCTTTCCCTTCTTGTTCGTTGAAGAATAATTGAGCCCCTCATTGTGACTTTGCCTTTTCCACGGAGTACGATTTTTCTTAGGTAATGTAGTATTGATTCTTCTTTTGACGTATACTTCATCATCATCGTCATCTTCCCTCATTGGGTTGCCGTACTGATCATAGTATTCCTTGTTGGCGACTCCATCCATTCCAATGATGTTCCTTTTGCCTCTCCTCATGACAACATGGCTGGGATTGCGCAGGTCGGTTATGAAGAAGCATTGTGCACGTGCTTAGCGTGTACCCATGGATCATTTTTTGCGATAGCGTTCACAGTAGCGCTCTTGGCGTCGGGTATAGTCATGGTAGTGAAATTCCGGTTTTCTCTTTCGACATTCTTAGCCCATCTGACACGGAACATCATCGTGTTGTGCAGTCCAGAGTAGTCAAGCTCCCAAACTCTCAAGGACATTCTTACAGATGTGCATTTGATCAAGGCAATGAGGTGTATCGAGTTTGTGCCAGTACTCCAAGTCCCAGAACACAGACCTCGTCTTCCATACCTTCAGCAGCGGCTCCGGCGCCTTTTCATCGTCTTTCCCGGCGCGGGGCACTCCTTCCAGTTTTTCAACAGCTCATCGATTTCGGCACCGCTCCGCTTATGTGGAGGTCCGTGATGCTCAGCATGACCGTTGAATAGATCTCCACGGTTTCTCCACGGGTCGTCCTGTTTGAGCCATATTCGATGCCCCATGTACATGATTTTCCCAGACCCGCCATCTTTCCTTGACATTAGCTGCTAAGACGTCGTATCATCCATGCACCGCGTGCATCCGCAATATCCATGGCACATCTTGTAACACCCCGGATGTAACTTTCCATATTTGTAACTCCAACTCTTGCCATTTTCGGCTATGTGCTATGGTTTTCCCTCCGTGGTTGGGTTTTTCTTCATTTTGCATTTTGTCCATGTCATGCATTCCATATCATGTCATCATGTGCATCGCATTCGCATACGTGTTCGTCTCATGATTCCGAGCATTTTCCCCGTTGTCCGTTTTGCAATCCGACACTCCCACATGCACCGGCGCACCCCCTCTTGTCTCTTTTGTGTGCGGGTGTTAAACATTCTCGGAATGGACCGAGGCTTGTTAAGTGGCCTTGGTACACCACCGGTAGACCACCTGTCAAGTTTCGTGCCATTTGGAGGTCGTTTGATACTCCAACGGTTAACCGGGTAACCGCAAAGGCCTCTTGTGTGTTGCAGCCCAACACCTCTTCAAAATAGCCCAATAACCCAGCTAAGTCACTTCCATCCTCCCCGCCATTCGATCACGATCGTGTGGGCGAAAATCGCACCCCATTTGGACACTCCTAGCTCCTTCTACCTATACAAACACCCCTCCTCCCGAAATTTCGGGTCATTCCACCCCCTAACCCTAGCAGATTCGTCCCGCCGCCACGGACACGTCCGGCCGCAGCCGGACACGTCCGGTCGCCCGCCGCCGCCACGTGGCAGGCGCCGCCGCCCGCGCCACCGCCCGGCAAGCCCGCTGGAGGCCCTCCGCCCGGTCGCCGCCGCCCGCTCCGCCCGGCGCCTCCGTCGCCGGCCGCCTCGCTCGCCGCCCGACCACGCCGCCCGCGTCCCACCGGCGAGCTCCGCCGCCTCTTCACCACCGCCGCGGCGCCCGAGGCCGCGCGTGCCCCACGCCGTCCACCGCGGCTCCCCGCGCCGCCGTCGCCGGGTCGCCCGCCGGCGCCGCCCGGCCCGCCTCCGCCGCCCGTCCTCCTCCGGCCATCTCCCTCCTCCCCGAGCTCCTACTCCGGCGAGACTCCGGTGCCGCCTCGATCCGCGCGCCGATCCGGATCTAGATCCACTAGGGTTGACTTTCTTCCTTCCCCGTTTTTCGTCTAAGTCCTTATCTGTCATAAATTTTGTTGCATGTTCATCGCATCATAACTTTGCACCTGTGGCTCCGTTTTGAGCGTGTAGGATACCGAATTGTTCGCCTCGACGAGTACATCATTTCATCTCATTGCATCATTTTCATTTGAGCTCATCTTGATGCCCGAAATTCTGTTAGAAGAGGGCTATGTGATGTTAGTTTCAGATTCTTATCAGAACATGCACTTTTGTCATTTTTGCCATGATTGATATGTGCCTCCTATGATCTTGAGTCCTACATGTGTTTTGTAATATGCCATGCCATCTTTACAGGGGTGTATGCCATGCATTTTTGTGATCTCTGTGGTGACTAGCACAAGCATGCAAACTAGGCTTCATGATGTTGCTGATTTCAGCCCCTGTTCTACTGATATTTTTATGCCATGTAAACTTGATGCTACAGAGAGATCCATGCTTATTTTGAGATACTTCAGTAAGGATGTTTTGAACATATGGTTATGCTCTATCCATCCATGCCCCTGTTTGCAATTATGGAGTAGTCTAGCTTGAGTCAATCGAGCTCTACTTTTGCTATAAAATGTTTCCTGGCAGGTTGTTTGCATGTTATTCAATTTTGCCAAGGTTGTTGTAGTTGATCCGTGTATGCTATGATGTTGTTCTTGCCATGTATAGCTTCTATGCCATGTCTTCTTGATGGATGTATGCTTAGCTTATCATGAAATGCTCTGTAGTGAGTGCATCGAGCTCGCGAAGATGCCTTCATAATTCTGTCAATGTCATGCCCTGTTTGCTGAATCTGTTAACGGAACTTGCTATATTGACATGGGTGCTATTACATTTTCTGATCCCTTTTGGCTCTTGGTCAGTAAAGGACTTTTGTTCTATGCATTTAGTAGTATCATGCCATGCCTTAAGTTTCTATGATATGTTCTTGTACAACGATGTTTGCTTCCTCTAAACATAGCTTCCTGATGTTAATTTCTGGCATGTTAGTATTTTCTCTAAGTCTGTGAAGCTGATATATTTTGCACTTTTGCCATGCTTGTTTGGACCTGTTATGGTGTGATTTAGCCATAGATCAGTGTTCATCTTTTGTCAAGAATCTTGAGTAGATCACTGCCATATGCTTTGTTGGTACGTTTGGGTGCAGTAGCTTAATTTCTTGTTGCTTGCTATGTGGTATCATGCTGTTAATGGCAGATTTGTGCCATTCTTGTTTTGCTTGCCATTTGCAAACCGTGCATCCGATTCCGGTGATCTTTATATCGATTTCAACCGAAATCATCTCACCTTTCCAGCGGCATACTTGGTTTGCCAAGTTGATGCTTTATTCATCATTTTCCTTCCGGAGCCCGCATACACATTGCATCTCACATCTCGCATATCATGCCATGTATTGCATCATGTTGTTTGTGCATCGCCCGTGATTTATTGTGGTTCCATTGTTTGTGTTCTTGCTTTGGGTAGAGCCGGGAGACGAGTACGTGAACGAGGAACCTGTTGAGAACGCTTACGAGGATCAAGCTTTCGACAACTCTGAGAATTTTGCAGGCAAGATGACCATACCCTCGAAATCACTTCTATCTTTGCTTGCTAGATGCTCGCTCTTTTGCTATGCCTATGCTACGTTACCTACCATTTGATATATCATGCCACCCATATTGCCATGTCAAACCTCTAACCATCCTTTCCTAGCAAACCGTTGATTGGCTATGTTACCGCTTTGCTCAGCCCCTCTTATAGCGTTGCTAGTTGCAGGTGAAGATGAAGTTTGTTCCTTGTTGGAACATGGATATTTTGGGATATCACAATATCTCTTATTTTAATTAATGCATCTATATACTTGGTAAAGGGTGGAAGGCTCGGCCTTATGCCTGGTGTTTTGTTCCACTCTTGCCACCCTAGTTTCCGTCATACCGGTGTTATGTTCCTTGATTTTGCGTTCCTTACACGGTTGGGTGATTTATTGGACCCCCTTGACAGTTCGCCTTGAATAAGACTCCTCCAGCAAGGCCCAACCTTGGTTTTACCATTTGCCACCTAAGCCTTTTTCCCCCGGGTTTTCGCGAGCCCACGGGTCATCTTTATTTTAACCCCCGGACCAGTGCTCCTTCGAGTGCTGGCCCAACCTGGGCGATGTCCAGCGCCCCCTGGGCAATCCAGGGTCTATGCCAACCCGACGTCTTGCCCGTCCGGTGTGCCCTGAGAACGAGATATGTGCAGCTCCTATCGGGATTTGTCGGCACATTCGGGCGGCTTTGCTGGTCTTGTTTTACCATTGTGGAAATGTCTTGTAATCCGGGATTCCGAGATCGATCGGTCTTCGGTAGAAGGAATATCCTTCGTTGACCGTGAGAGCTTATAATGGGCTAAGTTGGGACACCTGCAGGTATTATCTTTCGAAAGTCGTGCCCATGGTTATGAGGCAGATGGGAATTTGTTAATGTCCGGTTGTAGAAAACCCGAAGTTGACCTTAATTAAAACACATCAACCGCGTGTGTAACCGTGATGGTCTCTTCTCGGCGGAGTCCGGGAAGTGAACACGGTGTTGAAGTTATGTTTGACGTAAGTAGTTTCAGGATCACCTCTTGATCGCTACTAGCTTCACGACCGTGCCTTGCTTCTCTTCTCGCTCTCTTTTGCAAATGTAGCCACCATATATGCTAGTCGCTTGCTGCAGCTCCACCTCACAACTCTGTCCTTCCTATAAGCTTAAATAGTCTTGATCTCGTGGGTGTGAGATTGCTGAGTCCCCGTGACTCACAGATTCTACCAAAAACAGTTGCAGTGCCGACGATGCGGTCAGAGATGACGCAACCGAGCTCAAGTGGGAGTTCGACGAGGAACGTGGTCGTTACTATGTGTCTTTTCCTGATGATCAGTAGTGGAGCCCAGTTGGGACGATCGGGGATCTGTGTAGCATTTGGGGTCGTCTTCTTTATTTTGGTTCTGTAGTCGGACCTTGAGTGTAATCTGGATAATGGATGTTTATTTATGTATTATGTGAAGTGGCGACTGTAAGCCAACTATGTATCTCTTTCCCTTATGTATTACATGGGTTGTGTGAAGATTACCTCACTTGCGACATTGCTTTCAATGCGGTTATGCCTCTAAGTCGTGCTTCGACACGTGGGAGATATAGCCGCATCGAGGGCGTTACACATCTGGCCTGCGACATATCCGTAACCGAGATAGTCGTGCACCGTCGTGATCAGCGCGGCTCTCATGTAGAAATACTCGCCTTTGCTGGTATCCCATGTCTTGGCCGGTGTTTTCCATAAAGTGTCTAACTCCTCTTGAAGTAGCCCCAGATACAAATTAATATTATTTCCTGGTTGTTTTGGCCCTTGAATAAGCATGCTCATGTGAATATACTTCGACTTCATGCACAACCAGGGGGGAGGTTGTACATCCATACAAACACGGGCCATGTGCTATGGTTGGTGTTCTGGTTGCCAAACGGATTCATGCCATCGGTACACGCGCCGAGCACGAAGCTCCTTGCATCTCATTCGAAATACGGATAGAAGCTGTTCAACGCTCTCCACTGGCTTCCATCCTTGACGTGTCTCAGCTTCGGATCATCCCCATCGTCGGGCTTCTTCCTCTCTGCATGCTAGCGCATTAGCTTTGCTTCCTTGGGATCTATGAAATACTACTGGAGACGGGGAGTGATCGATAAGTACCATACAACTTTCTGGGGACATTTCTTCCCGGCCTTCTTGTATCGAGAAGCGTTGCACACCGGACAGCTTGTTTTTTTCCGCGTGCTCCTTCCGATAAATTATGCAATCGTTGATGCATGCATGGTATCTAACATGCGGCAGATGAAGAGGGCACACGATCTTCTTGGCCTCATCAACACTAGTAGGACATAGATTCCCCGCGGGAAGAACATCTTGTAGGTACTTGAGATGCTCATCGAGGCTAGTGTCGGTCCATTTGTTTTTAGCCTTCGTCTTTGGGAGTTGGAGCGTGAAACTCAAGCGGGTCACCTCAGGATTGCAACCATTATACAATGGAGTGTTTGAGTCTACCACCAGTTGCTCCAGCTTAACCTCCTCTCTAGAAGCAGCTCTCTCAGTACTCGTGAGGGTCCCGCACGATTGAACTTAGTACCGACGAACTCTGCTGCGTGGAGTCCACTTTCTCTCCGCCACCATGTTCGGCCCCTTCTACTCTGCCATGTCTGGCCCCTTCTCCGCCGCCATGTCCAGCCTCTTCCCCGCCGCCATTATCGATCATCTCTTCGTCTTGCCCCGTGTCATCATTGCCTGCCCCGTCGGCGTCCTCAACATCGTCATCCTCATCTTCAATTATCCACCGGGTATAGCCATCCATTAAACTAGTCATGAGCAGGTGCGCTTCGACACGACCATCGTCATAGGGGTCGAGCCAAACTATTCCTTTGCATTTTCGACATGGACATAAAACCTCTGTCCGATTATTTTCTATCATGTCCTGCACCGCCGACCGCAACCAGCTGTCCACCATCGTTCCACTGACCATCATGAATGTCTGCACGGTAATAATAAACAAATTGATTATAAAAATGTGTGCATGCATCAAAGTCATACAAAAATTCGGCATGACCTTCCCTAAAAATAGGACATACATAGATCTAGAGTTTGCCCGGAATTCGCCGAAACGGAAATAAATTGACATTTCGGCAAAACATAGGAAACTCAAAATCACAATTTGGCGTCAACACATGCCACACACACAATTTCCATCATATTGCCCAATTATCATATCACACACACATACACATATTTCCATTTTGCAAAAGCATGAAATTTTAATCACCTCTATCTCGAGATCGAGCACACGGTGGAGATGATGATGTAGGGAGATCAAAAGTGCACAAAGCTCTTCTTGACAAAGATAGATCTAGTTAGGGGGCAAATAGGTCACTTAACTAAATGCTACATCTACCTAGCTAGCTAATTTGGGAGGAGACAACTTCAACTAGTGGAGGGGGAAGGAAAAAGAGAAAGGAAATGCATTAATGGAGGTGGTGTAGTTAGCTAGGAGTAATGAAGAGAGAGAAAGGTAGGTAGAATAGGGAGAGTAATGGGGGGAGAAGTATTGAGGAAGAAGAAGAGTGAGAGAGGGAGGATGTGGGAGAGGGAGGGGAAAGGAGAGGAGATGGGGGAGGGGAGGACGGGTGGGAAAATGTGGTGGGGTGCTGCGCCTTAGCAGTAGCACCGTGGGCAAGTGCGCTACTGCTAAGAGCATAGCAGCAGCGCGCTTTTCTCACACGCGCTACTGCTAAACGGGGCCAACCGTGTGACAATTTCAAAATTAGCAGCACCGACGTGACTAAAAAGTGCGCTACTACTATTGCATTAGCAGTAGCGCGCTTCGTGACACGCGCTGCTGGTAAACTTAGGTTGTTGCGTGCTGTCGGTGGATTTTTGTAGCAGCGTGGTTTACACATCACGCGCTACTGCTAAATTTGCGTCAGTAGCGCACTTTTACTAACCTCGTTGCTGCTAATTAGCAGTAGCGCCTCATTTTGTGCAGTGCTGCTGCTAAGATTCTGTGTATAAGGTTTTCCCTAGTAGTGTTTTGACACAGGTATTATGAGAGAAACCGGAATAACCATCTAGAAAGCAAAAATTTCTATGTTTGGATAATCTTTCTAGCATTTGATCAATAAAAGGTAAAGGGTAATTATCCTTTTTAGTAGCTTTATTTAATTTGCAGAAATCAATTACCATTCTATAACCTGTAACAATTCTTTGTGGGATCAACTCATCTTTATCATTAGGAACAACAGTAATCCCTCCTTTCTTAGGGACACAATGGAGAGGACTTACCCACTGACTATAAGCAACGGGATAAATTATACCTGCCTTCAGAAGCTTTAGTATTTCTTTCCTTACCACTTCTTTCATCTTGGGAATTAACCATCGTTGGTGATCAACAACTGGTTTAGCGTCTTTCTCCAATTTTATTTTGTGCTGGCATAGAGTGGGACTAATACCCTAAGATCATCAAGAGTATATCCAATAGCAGCTCGGTGCTTCTTTAGAGTTTTCAATAATTTCTCTTCTTCATGCTCTGAAAGGTTAGCACTAACAATAACAGGATATATCTTTTTACATCAAGATAAGCATATTTAAGAGTATCAGGTAATGGTTTAAGCTCAAACACAGGATCACCCTTGGGTGGAGGAGGATCCCCTAGGATTTCAACAGGCAAGTTGTGTTTCAAAATAGGTCCCTGTTTAAAGAATACTTCATCTATTTCCCTTCTTTCATTCATAAACATATCATTTTCATGGTCTAGCAAATATTGTTCTAAAGGATCATTAGGAGGCACGGCAATAGAAGCAAGACCAATAATTCCATCTTTACTAGGAAATTCCTCATCACGGGGTTGTCTACGAAATTTAGCAAAATTAAACTCATGAGACATATCCCCCAAACCAATAGTAACACCATCCTTTTTGCAGTCTATCCTAGCATTAACAGTATTCAAGAAGGTTCTTGATACGTCTCCAACGTATCTATAATTTATGAAGTATTCATGCTATTATATTATCAACCTTGGAAGTTTTATATGCATTTATATGCTATTTTATAAGGGTTTTGGGACTAACCTATTAACCTAGAGCCCAGTGCCAGTTTCTGTTTTCTCCATGTTTTAGAGTATCGCAGAAAAGGAAAACCAAACGGAGTCCAATTGACCTGAGACTTGACGGAGCTTATTTTTGGACCAGAAGAAGGCCACAGAGTCAAAGAGTTGGGCCAGAAAAGTCCCGGGCGCGCCTCCCTGCCTCGTGGACAGCCCAGAGACCCCCCCCCCTGACTTGTTCTCGACGAAAACACCTCTCATATATACCCAAACTTCCAGAAAGAAACCTAGATCGGAAGTTCCACCGCCGAAAGCCTCTGTAGCCACGAGAAGTCAATCTAGGCCCTCTCTGGAACCCTGCTGGAGGGGGCCATCATCACTGGAGGCCATGGAGGAGGATCTCGGAGGGGCCATCATCGCCATGAAGGCCAAGGACCAGAGGGAGAACCTCTCTCCATCTAGGGGGGAGGCCATGGAGGAGGAAGCACAAGGGGGAGAACCTCTCCTCCTCTCTCTCGGTGGCGCTGGAGTGCCATCAGGATGGGACTCATTGCCGCGGTGATCGTCTTCATCAACATCACCATCATCATCACCATCCTCATCTATTTTACGCGGTCCGCTCTCCCGCACCCCGCTGTAATCCCTACATGAACATGGTGCTTTATGCCACATATTATGATTCAATGATGTGTTGCCATCTTATGATGTTTTGAGTAGATATCCTTTGTCTTTGGGTTGATTGATGATCTAGATTGTATGAGTTGTATGTTTTATTTTGGTGATGTTCTATTGTGCCCTCCGTGTCGTGCAAGCGTGAGGGATTCCCGTTGTAGGGTGTTGCAATACGTTAATGATTCGCTTATAGTGGGTTGCTAGAGTGACAGAAGCTTAAACCCGAGTAAGGGAGTTGTTGCGTCTGGGATAAAAGGGGACTTGATGCTTTAATGCTATGGTTGGGTTTTACCTTAATGATCTTTACTAGTTGCGGATGCTTGCTAGAGTTCCAATCATAAGTGCATATGATCCAAGAAGAGAAAGTATGTTATCTTATGCCTCTCCCTCATATGAAATTGCAATGACGACTACCGGTCTTGTTAACAATTGCCTAGGATAATTCCACACACCGACCCATCATTATTCCACACTCGCTATTTATAATATTTAGTAATATATTCTAACTTTATGATAACAGCACCTACTTTTATATTTTAGCTCTCCGATATCATAAAAAGTTATCCTCTTCATACCCACAACGTAGTTTTATTTCTCGTTTCTAGTTGGAAGCAAACGCTCGGTGTATGTAGAGTCGTATCAATGGCAGATAGGGCTTGAGAGAATATTGATCTTACCTTTAGCTCCTTGTGGGTTCGACACTCCATACTTATCACTTCCACCTTTGGAAATTGCTACGATGATTCCCTGCACTTGGGGATTATCAAGCTCTTTTCTGGCGCCGTTGCCGGGGAGCAATAGCGTGGGGTTGGTATTCTTGTGTGTGCTTGTTTGCTTTCTTCGCTAAGTAGATTTTGTTTTTCCTTTTTTTTCTATTTAGTTGTGGGTGAAACATACAAAAAAATTTAAAAGAATGAAAATACAAAAAAAACTTGCCTTTCATGCCTAAACAGTTTTTTCAAAAAGAGAAGTGATTGGAAAGTTATGCATTGACACTACTAGGGAAAAGCCTATACACAGAATCTTACCAGCAGCGCTCCTCAAAATACAACGCTACTGCTATTTAGCAGCAGCGCGTGATAGCAAAACGCGCTGCTGAAAGGAAAATAGCAGTAGCGCTTCCACGCCAAACCGCGCTACTGCTCTAATTGTCATGACCTCGCAACCCAACTAGTTATAGCAGTAGCGCCCTATACTGAACCGCGCTACTGCTATAGAAGTTAGCAGCAGCGCGCTTCTAAGAAAATCGCCACTGCTACGATCAACCCACAAGTTTAGTCCCACCTCGCTCCGCGAACAGGGTGTTTACCACCTTAAATATGTTACTTCTGAAACTATCACAACCAGTTGGTCTTCACTGAACTCTATGTGTAGAATTTTTGGCGCAATATGAGTCCTCTCCAGTTCCTACTGGAGTGGACTCATATTGACAATTGAGATTTTACACAAAAAGATCATTGATGGCCAATGTATTTTTTTGATGCGTGCTTAGACTTAGCAGTAGCGTTTTTCTGTAAAATGCGCTATAGCTAATTTAGCTATAGTGCGGTTCCTAAAGTGCGCTACTGCTAGTTCGACTTAACCCCGCTCAAAATTTCACTAAGTCCTCCTCTCCCTGTTCCCCTACTCCTCTATCGCCGCCGCCCGAGCCCGAGCCTGCCCTCACCGCCGCCGCCCGAGGCCGCCCTCAACCTCACTGCAGCTGCCCGCCGCCGCTCTCGACCTCACCGTCGCCGCCGCCTCCCCCACCCCCTCCGCTCTCAACCTCACCGCGCCGCCCTCGACCTCACCATCGTCTGACGCCGCCGCCGCTGTCCTCCATCCGCCACTGAGGTACTCCCTCCTTCCGTGTCTCCTTCTCCCACCGCGCCCTCCTCCCTCCTCCTCCCACCGTGCCCTCCTCCCTTCGCCTGCGGCCGCCCCCTCCTTCCTCCTTCACCGGCAGCCCTCCTCCCACCGCTCCTCCCTCCTCCTCCTCCGGCCGCCCGCTCCCCCTCCTCTCTCCTCCCTCCCTCCCTTGTCTCTGTTCTTGCAAATTGTAGGTGTTTTGAATAAAATAGAAGTAAGAAAATTTAGGGTAGAACTAGGGTAGTAGAATTTTTAGCAAGTGTTTAATAGAAAATAGTTTATTTAGTAAGTGATTAATATAACTAGTTTATTTATATTAGGTACTTAATAGAACTAGTTTATTGGTAAGTGCTTAATATAACTAGTTTATTTATAGTAAGTGCTTAATAGCACTAGTTTATTTAGTAAGTAGTTAATAAAACTAGTTTATTTAGTGTTAGGATTATATATAAGATATTTTCAAATGTTTTTTCATATTACTAGTAGTGATGGTACTAGTTAACTACGGCAGTATGATTAATAGTAGTTGTAGTTGAACTACTTTAGTTGTAGTTGAACTAGTTTAGTAAGTAAATTAATAAACTAGTTGAACTAGTTCAACTAGTTGAATTAATAGAACTAATGTATTTTTAGTAAGATAATTAATATAACTAGTTGAACTACTTTATTTTTAGAAAGAACTAGTTTTTTAGTAAGATAATTAATATAACTAGTTGAACCACATATTCTATTTATAGTAAGTTTATATTTAGTAAGAACTAGTTGAATTAATAAAACTAGTTGAACATGTCATATTTGTTGTTATTTTTTAGTTTAAGCAATTATTCGGGATGTATTAGTGATAACTTATACGGTTTTTGCTTTTGCAGAAATCAAGGAGCCCCTCCATCATCCCCGCTGTCGTCCCCGTCACCGACCCCCTCCGACATCGAGGTGAGACCAGCCAAATATCCATGTATATCTTTTGTTGCTCAAATAGGATATGTGGTTGCCCAAGTGGTCGTTCATGTTCAGTTTACACCTCCGCCTATGTTTTGCCGGAGTGTTGATTAATTTCCGTTCCGGCAAATTTCAGGCACTCGATATGTCCTTTTTTAGCAAAGGTCATGCCGGATTTTTCCGTGAATTCTGGCATGACTTGTGCTAGAATATGTAGGAAATATCGAGAGGCCTGGATTTTCTCGAAAAATAATGATCTAATTTAGGTTTTTTAGTACATATATTTAATTGTACAAGTTTAACCTTTGAATTATGAACGTAGGAAATGTCCTACTCGGACGATTTACAGCCTCCCGGGAGTGCAGCTGGTGCCACGACGATCGAGGTATGTGCGACAGGTTCGTTGAGCTGGACGAAGATCTTCAGCATTAAGCTCGAGGAGACCTTCGATGTTGAAACGGTACGCAACAACGACAAGAGTTTTTTTTCGTAATTAAGCATGACTTCAACTATTTCAACGTCTAATTTTCATCTTTTACAATTCGACTAGCTTATCCCATGCCATGCAAGACGCTATGTCTTGGAGAGGATGGGTTTTGAAGACCATGACAATTTTGAAACAAAGAACATACACCTAAGGACCCATCATGATATGGATTTTGAAGTAAATCTGTACAATGCTCAGAGCGTAACCCATTTTGGTTGCCAAAATTGGGAAGCACTTTGCAAAATGTATGGTTTTTATGAGGGTATGATTGTCACCTTGGATCTTGGTGATCTTGACATCGAGCAAGACAATATGGACATTTGGGTCTTTGTTGATACGCTTACGATTCTACCGCAATGTGAGTTTCTCAAACATAGTTATTAACTAATTTATATTGTTTATTTCAAAATAGTTGACAGCTTATTTCCATTGACAGCTTATTTTGAATCTTCAAAGAATGTGCAGAAGATGGTAGAAAAAACCCACTACACTGATGGCTCCGAATTAACTTATAAGGTGAAAAGTCATTTGATTGCTTATTGTACTTTCTTTGAGAATTATAATACCTATTATCGAACTCCTCCAAATTATGGTGAATACGTGTCACTAGTGCACGTGTTGAACCACGATAACTTCTATGGAGATACCCTGGTAAGATTTTTTACTATTACGACATCCGTGCATCTTTTGCATACTTCCAAAACTAGTACATCATTGCTAAATACGAAGTTATTACTATGTTTTTCAACAGAAAATCCCGATGGATTGTGTGCCTCATCTGATGTATTACAATGGTCGCCTTGAAGTTCTGAACATACAGCCAGGTCATCCTACGGATCTCACCTGTGCATGTCGGATTTCTAAAACCGGTGAACACATGCTAATCAAATAATGGAAAAAAATGTTTGGACATTCGCAAGGAGGTTCTTGGAAGTAACATTAAGCGAAAGGCAAGAATTGGAGACAGGATAATCTCCATTCTCCATAATGGGGAGTCAGGGGCTATCTTGTTTTTTGCTATTTTACCTTAGAGAATATAGTAGGTCCTAAGAGAATGTAGTAGGTCCTATGAGGTACAATATGTTTATTATGTGACACAATGTGTTAGAGTTGATGATGAGGAGTACTTGTGATTACGACTAGTGACCAATTTGCTATGTGATGTCTCATTGATGAAAACGATGATCTTGAGGAGGTGTTATATGACAATGATGTATTATGATGATAAGTTGTTAATGATATGATATGATATTTATTATATCATTGGGTGAAAGAATCATGGATTAGTTTCAAGTGGATGTCCATCCACTTGAAACTAGTCCTGGTTGTTTCACCTACTCATTATGATGTAAAAACAGTCTCTAAATTCTTGTTGTATGAAAAATTGTGTAAAGGCGTATGAAATACAACATGAAATAAAAAAGAAATAAAATATTAAATAATAGTAGTAGCCCGGGCAAGGAGGAGCGCTACTACTAATTACCAGCAGCGCTGCTCAGGAGAAGCGCTACTACTAGATCATTTTAGCAGCAGCGCGAGTCCAGGCGCGCTACTGCTAAGCTTTAGCTGTAGCGCCTTATCAGTAGCGCTCCTGCCCGCGCTACTGATAGGCCTAAAACCCGCGCTGCTGCTAGGCTTTTCCCTAGTAGTGTGAAGAAGTGAGGTCGACCTTGAGCACTTGTGTTCATGCTCACGGAAACAATGTAGAATTTTTCATGGAAGTTTCTCTGTAAATAAATATCCCCTTGTGTATATCCATTGTATTATAAAAATAATGTGCCAAGCTTTGGTTTTAGGATGGTTAGATTGCTTGTTTACTATGTGCAGAACAAAAACAGAAACTTTGGCTGTAGCGCATGATTTTACATTTTTTACTGGAAGTCAAATGGGTCTGAAAATTTTTGCACATTACTTCTGTACAAATTGTTTAAATTGTAAAATTTATTTCATATTTTTTGGAGTTACAGAAGTTTACTAAACCTCCAGATTACTACAGACTGTCCTGTTTAAGACAGATTCTGTTTTTGATGCATTGCTTGCTTGTTTTGATGAAACTATCGATTTCTATCAGTGGATTAAGCCATGGAAAAGTTATATTACAGTAGCTATAATGCAAAAACAAAATATGAATTGGTTTGCAACAGTGCTTATATAGTAGTGATTTGCTTTGTTATACTAACGGAACTCACAAAGTTTTTGTTAAAGTTCTGTGTGGATGAAGTGTTCGAAGATCGAGGAGCTATCAATATGAGAAGAATAAAGAGAGGCAAGAGTTCAATCTTTGGGATGCTCAAGTCACCCCAAGTAAATATTTCAAGGATACTCAAGCATCTAAGCTTGGGGATGCCCCGGTTGGCATCCCATCTTTCTTCTTCAACGATTATCGGTATACCTCGGTTTTTGTTTTGTTCACATGATTTGTGTCCTTTGTGTTTTTATTTTTCTTTAATAACCATTCTAGTATGAGATAGCCTTTAATTGATTTATAGAATACTCCATGTGCTTCACTTATATCTTTTAAGTACGATCTTATAGAATTGCTCTTTGTTCTTCACTTAAATCTTTTGAGTATAGTTTTATAGAATGCTTCATGTGCTTCACTTATATATATTGAGCTTGGATATTGGTTAGTCTATATTAATTGTAGAATGCTCCATGAACTTAAATTACATCTTTTGGAATATGAATAATACTATCATCTAAAGTGGGGTTGGAAGGGTGTCAACTTTAGGAATTAGTGGTCCCACTATTCCGAATGAGAAGAACTTTGCTTATGAGGAGAGTAGAAAATTTTCTATGCTTGTAGATCATGAAAATAATACTTTATTTGATGGTTATATTGTTGAATTCATTCATGATGCTACTGAAAATTATTATGAGGGAGGAATATATGCTTGTAGGAGTTGCAATAATATCAAGTTTCCTCTTTATGTGCTTAAAGTTTTGAAGTTATACTTGTTTCGCCGTCCTATGCTAGTTGATTATTGTTCTTATAAATTATATGCTCACAAAATCCCTAGGCATAGGAAGTGGGTTATATTTAAATGTGCTAGTCATATTCTTCATGATGCTCTCTTTATGTATCAATTTTTATCTTTTATGTGAGCATCATTGAAATCATCATGCCTAGCTAAAAGGCATTAAAGAAAAGCGCTTGTTGGGAGACAACCCAATATTTACCCTTACTATTTTTGTGTGTTTACATGATTAAGCCAATGTAGTAATCATGTTTTATATCTTTTGTTTCAATAAAGTGCCAAGTAAGACCTTTGGGAAGACTTGGGTGAAAGTTAATGTGATCTTGCTGTAAAAAACAGAAACTTTGCGCTCACGAGATTAGTTACCATTTTTTTACAGAAGAGTGCTTTTGATTTGATTATTTTTGCAGAAGATTAATAGACAAATTCTTCACGTCCACCAATTTATTTCATGATTTTTGGAGTAGGATAAGTATGGTTTCTGGTCATATCATTACAGACTGTTCTGCTTCTGACAGATTCTGTTTTCATTGCATAGTTTGCTTGTTTTCTAGTTTCTATGGCTTATATTTCTCAATATAAATTGTAGAAATGATATGGTACAGTAGACATTGTGTGGGAACAATTATGAACATTGTCTTAGACAGTACCAAAGTGAATGGTTTACTCTTTATCATACTAACCTATCTCACGAAGTTTTGTTAAGTTTTGTGTGATTGAAGTTTTCAAGCTTTGGGTGAGATATCGATATGAGGAGAATAAGGAGTGGGAAGACCCTAAGCTTGGGGATGCCCAAGGCACCCCAAGGTAATATTCAAGTAAGACTCAAGCGCCTAAGCTTGGGGATGCCCCGGAAGGCATCCCCTCTTTCGTCTTCAAAACTATCGGTATACCTTACTCGGAGCTATATTTTTATTCATCACATGATATGTGTTTTGCTTGGAGCGTGTTTTCAGTTTTAATTGTTGTTTGAATAAAATCATTGGATCTGAAATATTGAATGAAAAATAATCCTCCCATGGCTAGTTAATTATTTGACTACTCAGTGTTCTTCACTTATATCTTTTGGAGTAGTTTGTCATTTACTCATGTGCTTCACGTATATCCTATGAGTAAATGGTTGAATGAATTGAATGTCATAAATCTGAAATTATATATGTTTCATATGCTTATAACATGGGGATTAATGACTTCACACATAATAATTATAGGTAGTAAACCCATTGAAAGTTAGCAAACATAGAATTGGTCACTTGAACAATTCATGAAAGAATATTCAAGGAAGAGAGACTTCACATATAAATATACTATCTTGGACATCTTTTGTAATTGTGAGCACTCATTAAAATATGACATGATAAAAGGTTGATGTTGGACAAGGAAGACAACTTAATGGGTTATGTTTTCTTATATTCGAAATAAAGTATATAATCATGGATCATCCAACATGCTGAGCTTGCCTTTCCCTCTCATGCTAGCCAAATTCTTTGCACCAAGTACAGATACTACTTGTGCTTCCAAACATCCCTTAAAATGAGTTTTGCCATGAGAGTCCACCATACCTACCTATGGATTGAGTAAGATCCTTCAAGTAAGTTGTCATCGGTACATGCAATAAAAATTGCTTTCTAAATATGTATGATCTATTAGTGTGGAGAAAATAAGCTTTATACGATCTTGTGATATGGAAGCAATAAAAGCGATGGACTGCATAATAAAGGTCCCTATCACAAGTGGCAATATAAAGTGACGTTCTTTTGCATTAAGATTTTGTGCATCCAACCTTAAAATCGCATGACAACCTCTGCTTCCCTCTGCGAAGGGTCTATCTTTTACTTTTATCCTCTACCTTATGCAAGAGTCATGGTGATCTTCACCTTTCCTTTTTACATTTTATCCTTTGGCAAGCACATTGTGTTGGAAAGATCCTGATATATATATCCAAATGGATGTAAGTTATCATGAACTATTATTGTTGACATTACCCTTGAGGTAAAAGGTTGGGAGGCAAAACTATAAGCCCCTATCTTTCTCTGTGTCCGATTAAAACCTTGAACCCATAAATATCACGTGAGTGTTAGCAATTGTGAAAGATTAAATGATAGTTGAGTATGTGGAGTTTGCTGAATCAAAGCTCTGACATAGACCCTTCCTGAAAATAAGATGAATTGCAATTGTTTGATGACTAAGAGCACTGTTTGTTAGTTTTCAAGAAAGTTTATGATCTATACTTTAACATGTGAATAGCTTGTTACTTGATCATGAAAATTTTTATGAGATGAGCTACTGTTATGACATATATTAATGCTAGAAAAAGTGAGTGAAATTATCATTGATCAAACTTGTGCACTTGCTAGAATTCACACTTCATAAATTATTTCTTTTATCATTTACCTACTCGAGGATGAGCAGGAATTAACCTTGGGGATGCTGATACGTCTCCAACGTATCTATAATTTATGAAGTATTCATGCTATTATATTATCAACCTTGGATGTTTTATATGCATTTATATGCTATTTTATATGGTTTTTGGGACTAACCTATTAACCTAGAGCCCAGTGCCAGTTTCTGGTTTCTACTTGTTTTAGAGTATCGCAGAAAAGGAAAACCAAACGGAGTCCAATTGACCTGAAACTTGTCGGAGCTTATTTTTGGACCAGAAGAAGGCCACGGAGTCAAAGAGTTGGGCCAGAAGAGTCCTGGGCTGCCCACAAGGGTGGGGGGGCGCCCACCCCCCTGGGGCGCGCCTCCCTGCCTCGTGGACAGCCCGGAAACCCCCTGACTTGTTCTCGACGCCAACACCTCTCATATATACCCAAACTTCCAGAAAGAAACCTAGATCGGAAGTTCCGCCACCGCAAGCCTCTGTAGCCACGAGAAGTCAATCTAGGCCCTCTCTGGCACCCTGCTGGAGGGGGCCATCATCACCGGAGACCATGGAGGAGGATCCCGGAGGGGCCATTGAAAGTGCAACTATCCCTAGGTGGTTTTGGTAATTCATAACAACATATAGCTCATTGAGCTAATGCTATTCCAAGACAAATATTTCAGGAAAGCTCAATGAATGGCATGGCATGGATGATGAAAGTGGATCCCTCAAAATATTAAGGACAAAGGATTGGCTCAAGCCCAAAAGCTCAAGACTCTACATTTTACATTTTAGTTATCCAAGATCACATTGAGTCTATAGGAAAAGCCAATACTATCAAGGAGGGATGAGGTGTTGCTTAATGAGCCTCTTGCTTCAAGTGCTTAGTGATATGCTCCAAAAACCCTCAACTACTTTCTCACATCCACATATGACCTAAACCCAAAGTCAAAATCGGTCCTACCGATTCTTTCTATTTGGCGCCACCGAGTTTAGATGTCATAGCCACTGCCACAAACCCTAGGCAAATCGGTCTCACCGATAGGGATCTCGTTCTCACCGAGATGGGATTGTAATCTCTCTTTTTCCCTTCGTAACGTTTCGGTCTAACCGAAGTGAGCGATCGGTCCCACCGAGATTGCAATGTAAACTCTCTGTTTCCCTTTCGTAACATTTCGGTCTCACCGAAAAGAGCCAATCGGTCCCACCTAGTGTGCCTGACCAACCCTCTGGTTAGCTAATTACCAAAATCGGTCTCACCGAGTTTGTGTAATTGGTCTCACCGAGATTACGTTATGCCCTAACCCTAACCATATCGGTCCTACCGAGTTGGATGTCGGTTTCACTGAAATCACTAACGGTCACTAGGTTTACTGAATCGGTCCGACCGAGTTTGTTGATTCGGTCCCACCGAGTTTGGTAAATTGTGTGTAACGGTTAGATTTTGTGTGGAGGCTATATATACCCCTCCACCTCCTCTTCATTCATGGAGAGAGCCATCAGAACAAACCTACACTTCCAACTTACCAGTTCTGAGAGAGAACCACCTACTCATGTGTTGAGGCCAAGATATTCCATTCCTACCATATGAATCTTGATCTCTAGCCTTCCCAAGTTTCTTTCCACTCAAATCTTCTTTCCACCAGATCCAAATCCCATGAGAGAGAGTTGAGTGTTGGGGAGACTATCATTTGAAGCACAAGAGCAAGGAGTTCATCATCAACACACCATTTGTTACTTCTTGGAGAGTGGTGTCTCCTAGATTGGCTAGGTGTCACTTGGGAGCCTCCGACAAGATTGTGGAGTTGAACCAAGGAGTTTGTAAGGGCAAGGAGATCGCCTAATTCATGAAGATCTACCGCTAGTGAGGCAAGTCCTTCATGGGCGACGGCCATGGTGGGATAGACAAGGTTGCTTCTTCGTGGACCCTTCGTGGGTGGAGCCCTCCGTGGACTCGCGCAACCGTTACCCTTCGTGGTTTGAAGTCTCCATCAACGTGGATGTACGATAGCACCACCTATCGGAACCACGACAAAAACATCCGTGTCTCCATTTGCGTTTGAATCCTCCAAACCCTTCCCTTTACATTCTTGCAAGTTGCATGCTTTAATTTCCGCTGCCTATATACTCTTTGCATGCTTGCTTGAATTGTGTAAGATTGCTTGACTTGTGCAAAGATAGCTACAATCTGCCAACGTCTAAAATTGGGAAAAGGTTAGGTTTTTAATTGGTGAAGTAGTCTAATCACCCCCCCTCTAGACATACTTCAAGGTCCTACAGCCATCATCGCCATGAAGGCCAAGGACCAGAGGGAGAACCTCTGCCCATCTATGGGGGAGGCCATGGAGGAGGAAGCACAAGGGGGAGAACCTCTCCTCCTCTCTCTCTCGGTGGCGCCGGAGTGCCATCGGGAGGGGAATCATCACCGCGGTGATCATCTTCGTCATCATCACCATCCTCATCTATTTTACGCGGTCCACTCTCCCGCACCCCGCTGTAATCCCTACTTGAACATGGTGCTTCATGCCACATATTATGATTCAATGATGTGTTGCCATCTTATGATGTTTTGAGTAGATATCCTTTGTCTTTGGGTTGATTGATGATCTAGATTGTATGAGTTGTATGTTTTATTTTGGTGCTGTCCTATTGTTCCCTCCGTGTCGCGCAAGCGTGAGGGATTCCCGATGTAGGGTGTTGCAATACGTTCATGATTCGCTTATAGTGGGTTGCTAGAGTGACAGAAGCTTAAACCCGAGTAAGGGAGTTGTTGCGTATGGGATAAAAGGGGACTTGATGCTTTAATGCTAAGGTTGGCTTTTACCTTAATGATCTTTAGTAGTTGTGGATGCTTGCTAGAGTTCCAATCATAAGTGCATAAGATCCAAGAAGAGAAAGTATGTTAGCTTATGCCTCTCCCTCATATGAAATTGCAATGACGACTACCGGTCTTGTTAACAATTGCCTAGGATAATTCCGCAGACCGACCCATCATTATTCCACACTCGCTATTTATAATATTTAGTAATATATTCTAACTTTATGATAATAGCACCTACTTTTATATTTTAGCTCTCCGATATCATACAAAGTTATCCTCTTCATACCCACAACGTAGTTTTATTTCTCGTTTCTAGTTGGAAGCAAACGTTCGGTGTACGTAGAGTTGTATCAGTGGCAGATAGGGCTTGAGAGAATATTGATCTTACCTTTAGTTCCTTGTGGGTTCGACACTCCATACTTATCACTTCCACCTTTGGAAATTGCTACGATGATTCCCTGCACTTGGGGATTATCAGGTCTACCAAATATAATGGGACAAAAGTTATCTTGTGGGGAACCAAGAACAAGAAAATCAGCAGGATATTTAACTTTCCCACACAAGACTTCACAATCTCTAACAATCCCAACTGGTGAAATAGTCTCTATTGGCAAGCTTATTTGCAACATCAATTTCCTCTAACTCAGCAGGTGCAATATCATGCATAATTTCTTTGTATAAGGAATGAGTTATTGCACTTGCACTAGCACCCATATCACATAAGCCATGATAACAATGATCTCCTATTTTAACAGAAATAACAGGCATGCCTACAACAGGTCTATGTTTATTTTTAGTATCAGGTCTGGCAATTCTAGCAGCTTCATTGCAGAAGTAAATAACATGCCCATAAATATTATTAGCCAAGAGATCTTTAACCATAGCAATACTAGGTTCAACTTTAATTTGCTCAGGGGGTTTGGGTGTCCTAATATTACTTTTGTTGACCACAGTTGAAGCTTTAGCATGATCCTTTATGCTAACAGGGAAAGGTGGTTTCTCAATATAAGCAGTAGGAACAACAGGATCATTATAAGTGATAGTCTTTTCTTCAACTTTAATAGGTGCAACTACCTTTACTTCAATGGGAGGATTATATTTAAACCACTTCTCCTTAGGGAGATCAACATGAGTAGCAAAGGATGCATAGAAAGAAGCTACTATCTCAGAGTCAAGTCCATATTTAGTGCTAAATTCACGGAAAGCACCGGCATCCATAAAAGATTTAACACAATCAAACTTAGGTGTTATACCTGACTCCTTACCTTCGTTGAGGTCCCAATATTCAGAGTTGCGTTTAATTCTTTCCAATAAATCCATTTGAATTCAATAGTCTTCATCATAAAAGAGCCAGTACAAGAAGTATCGAGCATTGAGCGATTATTGAGAGAAAGTCGAGCATAAAAATTTTGAATAATCATTTCTCTTGAGAGCTCATGATTGGGGCATGAATATAACATTGACTTAAGCCTCCCCCAAGCTTGAGCGATGCTTTCTCCTTCGCGAGGCCAAAAATTATATATATAATTACGATCACGATGAACAAGATGCATAGGATAAAACTTCTGATGAAATTCCAATTTCAATCGGTTGTAGTTCCATGATCCCATATCATCACATAGCCTAAACCATGTCAATGCCTCTTCCTTCAAAGATAAAGGGAAGACCTTCTTCTTGATAACATCCTCGGGCATACCTACAAGCTTAAATAATCCACAAACTTCATCCACATAGATTAGGTGTAAATCGGGATGCAATGTTCCATCACCTGTGAAAGGATTAGCTAGCAGTTTCTCTATCATACCCGAAGGAATTTCAAAGTAAACATTTTCAGTAGGTTTAGTAGGTTGAGGAGCAACTCTTTGCTCTACTGGTCGGGGTGAAGATACCCCAAACAAGCCCCTCAGAGGATTACTTTCCATAGTAACAAGTGACAGTAAATTTTTCAGCACACTATATAAATTTTTCCTTACCAAATTCCACCTACCAAAGGCGCTTCACTCCCCGGCAACGGCGCCAGAAAAGAGTCTTGATGACCCACAAGTATAGGGGATCTATCGTAGTCCTTTCGATAAGTAAGAGTGTCGAACCCAACGAGGAGCAGAAGCAAATGATAAGCGGTTTTCAGCAAGGTATTCTCTACAAGCACTGAAATTATCGGTAACAGGTAGTTTTGTGATAAGGTAATTTGTAACGGGTAACAAGTAATGAAAGTAAACAAGGTGCAGCAAGATGGCCCAATCCTTTTTGTAGCAAAGGACAAGCCTGGACAAACTCTTATATAGAGAAAAGCGCTCCCGAGGACACATGGGAATTATCGTCAAGCTAGTTTCATCACGCTCATATGATTCGCGTTCGTTACTTTGATAATTTGGTATGTGGGTGGACCGGTGCTTGGGTGCTGTCCTTTCTTGGAAAAGCATCCCACTTATGATTAACCCCTATTGCAAGCATCCGAAACTACAAAAGAAGTATTAAGGTAAACCTAACCATAGCATGAAACATATGGATCCAAATCAGCCCCTTATGAAGCAACTCATAAACTAGGGTTTAAGCTTCTGTCACTCTAGCAAACCCATCATCTAATTATTACTTCCCAATGCCTTCCTCTAGGCCCAAACAATGGTGAAGTGTCATGTAGTCGACTTTCACATAACACCACTAGAGGAGAGACAACATACATCTCATCAAAATATCAAACGAATACCAAATTCACATGACTACTTATAGCAAGACTTCTCCCATGTCCTCAGGAAGAAACGTAACTACTCACAAATCATATTCATGTTCATAATCAGAGGGATATTAATATGCATATAGGATCTGAACATATGATTTTCCACCAAATAAACCAACTAGCATCAACTACAAGGAGTAATTAACACTACTAGCAACCCATAGGTACCAATCTGAGGCTTTGGGACAAAAATTGGATACAAGAGATGAACTAGGGTTTGAGAGGAGATGGTGCTGGTGAAGATGTTGATGGAGATTGACCCCCTCCCGATGAGAGGATCGTTGGTGATGACGATGGCGATGATTTCCCCCTCCCGGAGGGAAGTTTTCCCGGCAGAACAGCTCTGCCGGAGCCCTAGATTGGTTCCGCCAAGGTTCCGCCTCGTGGCGGCGGAGTTTCTTCCCGAAAGCTAGCTTATGATTTTTTCCAGGGTAAAAGACTTCATATAGCAGAAGATGGGCACTGGATGCCTGCCAGGGGGTAGGGCGCGCCCCCCACCCTCGTGGCCAGGGTGTGGGCCCCCTCTGGTGGATTCTTTCACCAGTATTTTTTTATTAATTCCAACAATTACTTCTGTGAAGTTTCGGGACTTTTGGAGCTGTGTAGAATAGGTCTCTAATATTTGCTCCTTTTCCAGCCCAGAATTCCAGCTGCCGGTTGATGTCTACTACACAACCTTCTTCTTGTAGACGTTGTTGGGCCTGCAAGTGCACAGGTGCTACCTCTTGAGCACTGTGTTGGATTTCCCCGGAGAGGAGAGGATGATGCAGCAAAGTAGCGTAAGTATTTCCCTCAGTTTTTGAGAACCAAGGTATCAATCCAGTAGGAGACCACGCGCAAGTCCCTCGTACCTGCACAAAACGATAGCTACTGCAACCAACGCGATTAGGGGTTGTCAATCCTTCACGGTCACTTACGAGTGAGATCTGATAGAGATAATATTTTTGGTATTTTTGGTATAAAGATGCAAAGTAAAAAGTAAAAGCAAAGCAAGTAAATAAAGTGATGGAGATTGATATGATAAGAATAGACCCGGGGCCATAGGTTTCACTAGTGGCTTCTCTCAAGAGCATAAGTATTCTATGGTGGGTGAACAAATTATTGTTGAGCAATTGTGAGAATTGAGCATAGTTATGAGGTTATCCAGCAATGATCATGTATATAGGCATCACGTCCGTGACAAGTAGACCGAAACGATTCTGCATCTACTACTATTACTCCACTCATCGACCGCTATCTAGCATCCATCTAGAGTATTAAGTTAAAAACAGAGTAACGCCTTAAGCAATAATATGATGTAGAGGAATAAATTCATGCAATATGATAAATACCCCATCTTGTTATCCTCGATGGCAACAATACAATACGTGCCTTGCAACCCTTTACATCCTTTGGGTAAGGACACCGCAAGATTGAACCCAAAGCTAAGCACTTCTCCCATTGCAAGAACTACCAATCTAGTTGGCCAAACCAAACGGATAATTCGAAGAGACTTGCAAAGATAACTTAATCATACATAAAAGAATTCAGAGAAGAATCAAATATTTTCCATAGATAAGCTGGATCATAAACCCACAATTCATCAGTCTCAACAAACACACCGCAAAAAGAAGACTACATCGAATAGATCTCCACGAGAGAGGGGGAGAACATTGTATTGAGATCCAAAAAGAGAGAAGAAGCCATCTAGCTACTAACTATGGACCCGAAGGTCTGAAGTAAACTACTCATACTTCATCGGAGGGGCTATGGTGTTGATGTAGAAGCCCTCCATGGTTGATGCCCCCCTCGTGAGCTCCTAACAGGCCCCAAGATGGGATCTCGTGGATACAGGAAGTTATGGCGGTGGAATTAGGTTTTGGCTCCGCCCCGATCTGTTGAAGTGCGTGGTATATATAGGAGGAAGGAATGCGTCGGTGGAGCGTCGGGGGCCCACGAGGCAGGCGCGCCCCACCCTCGTGACCGCCTCGCACTCCTTGGAGTAGGGTCCAAGTCTCTGGATCACGTTCGTGAGAAGATCACGCCCGAAGGTTTAATTCCGTTTGGACTTCGTTTGATATTCCGTTTCTTGAAACACTGAAATAGGCAAAAAACAGCAATTCAGGCTGGGCCTCCGGTTAATAGGTTAGTCCCAAAAATAATATAAAAGTGGAAAATAAAGCCCATTATAGTCCAAAACAATAGATAAAGTAGCATGGAGCAATCAAAAATTATAGATACGTTGGAGAAGTATCAACAGGTTTGTAGGACAGTAGCAAATTTCCCTCAAGTGGATGACCTAAGGTTTATCAATCCGTGGGAGGCATAGGATGAAGATGGTCTCTCTCAAACAACCCTGCAACCAAATAACAAAGAGTCTCTTGTGTCCCCAACACCCCTAATACAATCGTAAATTGTATAGGTGCACTAGTTCGGCGAAGAGATGGTAATACAAGTGCAATATGGATGGTAGATATAGGTTTTTGTAATCTGAAAATATAAAAACAGCAAGGTAACAAGTGGTAAAAGTGAGCGTAAACGGTATTGCAATGCTAGGAAACAAGGCCTAGGGTTCATACTTTCACTAGTGCAAGTTCTCTCAACAATAATAACATAGATAGATCATATAACAATCCCTCAACATGTAACAAAGAGTCACTCCAAAGCCACTAATAGCGGACAACAAACGTAGAGATTATGGTAGGGTATGAAACCACCTCAAAGTTATTCTTTTGGATCGATCTATTAAAGAGTTCATACTAGAATAACACCTTAAGACACAAATCAACCAAAACCCTAATGTCACCTGGATACTCCATTGTCACCTCAAGTATCCGTGGGCATGATTATACGGTATGCATCACACAATCTCATATTCATCCAACCAACACAAAGTACTTCAAAGAGTGCCCCAAAGTTTCTACCGGAGAGTCAAGAAAACGTGTGCCAACCCCTATGCATAGGTTCATGGGCGGAACCCGCAAGTTGGTGACCAAAACATACATCAAGTGGCACGTGATATCCCATTGTCACCACAGATAAACACGGCAAGACATACATCAAGTGTTCTCAAATCAAAGACTCAATCCGATAAGATAACTTCAAAGGGGAAACTCAATTCATCACAAGAGAGTAGAGGGGGAGAAACATCATAAGATCCAACTATAATAGCAAAGCTCACGATACATCAAGATCGTGCCATAGAGAGAACACGAGAGAGAGAGAGAGAGAGAGAGAGAGAGAGAGAGAGAGATCAAACACATAGCTACTGTTACATACCCTCAGCCCCGAGGGTGAACTACTCCCTCCTCATCATGGAGAGCTCCGGGATGATGAAGATGGCCACCGGTGATGGGTTCCCCCTCCGGCAGGGTGCCGGAACGGGCTCCCGAGAGGGTTTTGGTCGCTACAGAGGCTTGCGGCGGCGGAACTCCCGGTCTATCTTCTTCCCGGATGTTTTTAGGGTACGTGGGACTATATAGGCGAAAGAAGTCGGTCGGGGGGTGCTCGAGGGGTCCACGAGACAGGGGCCACGCCCTGTAGGGGGGGGGGCCTCCTATCTCGTGGAGTCCTCGGGGATCTTCTGACGTGAACTCCAAGTCTCGAGGATCATATTCTTCCCAAAATAACGCTGCCGAAGGTTTCATTCCGTTTGGACTCCGTTTGATATTCCTTTTCTTCGAAATACTGAAACAGTCAATAAAACAGCAATATGGGTTGGGCCTCCGGTTAATAGGTTAGTCCCAAAAGTAATAAAAAAGTGTATAATAAAGCCCATAATCATTCAAAACAGGTAATATAATAGCATGGAACAATCAAAAATTATAGATACGTTGGAGACGTATCAAGCATCCCCAAGCTTAATTCCTGCTCGTCCTCGAGTAGGTAAATGATAAAAACAGAATTTTTGATGTGGAATGCTACCTAGCATGATTCTAAAAGTAATTTTCTTTATTGTGGCATGAATGTTCAGATCCAAATGATTCAAAATAAAAGTTCATATTGATAAAAGAAATAGTAACACTTCAAGCATACTAATCAAAGTAATCATGTCTTCTCAAAATAGCATGGCAAAAGAAAGTTCATCCCTACATAATCATATAGTTAGGCTATGCTTCATTTTGGTCACACAAAGATTTTCCCAACTTATATACCCCCGATGACAAGCCAAGCAATTGTTTCGTACTTAAATAATCTCAAACTTTTTCAACCTTCACGCAATACATGAGCGTGAGCCATGGATATAGCACTATGGGTGGAATAGAATATGATGATGGGGATTGTGTGGAGAAGACAAAAAAGGAGAAAGTCTCACATTGACGAGGATAATTAACGGGCTATGGAGATGCCCATCAATTGATGTCAACATAAGGAGTAGGGATTGCCATGCAACGGATGCACTAGAGCTATAAATGAATGCTCAACAAAATAAAACTAGTGGGTGTGCATCCAACTTGCTTGCTCACGAAGACCTAGGGCATTTGAGGAAGCCCATCGTAGGAATATACAAGCCAAGTTCTATAATGAAAAATTCCCACTAGTATGAAAAAGACAACTTATGAGACTCAATATATGAAAAACATGGTGCTACTTTGAAGCACAATACATGAGACTCACTACATGAAGAACAAGGTGCTACTTTGAAGCTCAAGTGTGGAAAAAGAGATAGTAACATTGCCCTTTTTATTTTTTTATTTTTTTTTCTTTTTTTCTTTGGGCCTTCTTTTTTCTTTTGGCCTTTCTTCTTTTTTTTTTCTTTTCTTTTTTGGGAAATGCTCTAATAATGATGATCATCACACTTTCATTGATTACAACATATGAATTACAACTCGAAACTAGAACAAGATATGACTCTATATGAATGCCTCCGGCGGTGTACCGGGATGGTGCAATGAATCAAGAGTGACATGTATGAAAAAAATGCATGGTGGCTTTGCCACAAATACGATGTCAACTACATGATCATGCAATGGCAATATGACAAAAGTAATGTATGTCATAATGATGATAAACGGAACGGTGGAAAGTTGCATGGCAATATATCTCGGAATGGCTATGGAAATGCTATAAATAGGTAGGTATGGTGGCTGTTTTGAGGAAGATATAGGGAGGTTTATGTGTGATAGAGTGTATTGTATCACAGGGTTTGGATGCACCGGCGAAGTTTGCACTAACTCTCAAGGTGAGAAAGGGAAATGCACGGTACCGAAGAGGCTAGCAAAGGCGGAAAGGTAAAAGTGTGTATAATCCATGGACTCAACATTAGTAAAAAGAACTCATATACTTATTGCAAAAATTTAGAAGTCATCAAAAATCAAGCACTACGCGCATGCTCCTAGGGGGATAGATTGGTAGGAAAAGACCATCGCTCGTCCTTGACCGCCACTCATAAGGATGCACAAGCCAGGTACACTTCATGTTTCAAATTTGTTACACAACTTTAACCATACGTGCATGCTACGGGACTTGCTAACTTCAACACAAGCATTCTTTAAATTCATAATCACCCAACTAGCATGACTTTAATATCACTACCTCCATATCTCAAAACAATTATCAAGTATCAAATTGATCATAGCATCCAGTTCACCTCCTATGAAAGTTTTCGTTCAAATTACCATGTTGTTTAAGACTCTAAAAATAATATAAGTGAAGCATGAGAGTTCATTAATTTATACAAAATAAAACCACCGCCGTGCTCTAAAAGATATAAGTGAAGCACTAGAGCAAACGACAAACTACTCCAACAAGATATAAGTGAAGATCAATGAGTAGCTAAATAATTATGTAACTATGCGAAGACTCTCTCTCATTTAAGAATTTCAGATCTTGGTATTATATTCAAACAGCAAGCAAAACAAAATAAAATGACATTGCAAGCAAAACACATATCATGTGGCGAATAAAAATATAGCTCCAAGTAAAGTTACCGATGAACGAAGACGAAAGAGGGGATGCCTTCCGGAGCATCCCCAAGCTTGGGCTTTTGGCTACTCTTGAATATTACCATGGGGTGTCTTGGGCATCCCCAAGCTTAGGCTCTTGCCACTCCTTATTCCATAGTCCATCAAATCTTTACCCAAAACTTGAAAACTCCACAACACAAAACTCAACAGAAATCTCGTAAGCTCCGTTAGCGAAAGAAAACAAAACACCACTTAAAGGTACTGTAATGAAATCATTATTTATTTATATTGGTGTTAAACCTACTGTATTCCAACTTACCTATGGTTTATAAACTATTTTACTAGCCATATATTCATCAAAAGAAGCAAGCAACACAATGAAAACAGAATCTGTCAAAAACAGAACAGTCTGTAGTAATCTGTATCAAACGTATACTTATGGAACTCCAAAAATTCTAAAATAAATTGGTGGACCTGAGGAATTTTCAAAAAGAATCAACTAAATAGCACTCTCCAGTAAAAAGTTGAAGCTAATCTCGTGAGCGCTAAAGTTTCTGTTTTTTACAGCATGATCATAAAGACTTCACCCAAGTCTTCCCAAAGGTTCTACTTGGCACAAACACTAATTAAAGCATGAAACCACATCTAAACAGAAGCTAGATGGATTATTTATTCCTAAACAGAACCAAAAAGCAATAAACTAAAATAAACTTGGGTTGCCTCCCAACTAGCGCTAATGTTTAACGCCCCTAGCTAGGCATGATGATTTCAATGATGCTCACATAAGAGATAAGAACTGAAACATAAAGAGAGCATCATGAAGAATATGACTAGCACATTTAAGTCTAACCAACTTCCTATGCATAGGGATTTTGTGAGCAAACAACTTATGGGAACAATAATCAACAAGCATAGGAAGACAAAACAAGCATAACTTCACAAATTTAAGCACATAGAGAGGAAACTTGATATTATTGCAATTCCTACAAGCATATGTTCCTCCCTCATAATAATTTTCAGTAGCACCATGAATGAATTCAACAATATAACCATCACCTAAAGCATTCTTTTCATGATCTACAAGCATAGAAAATTTACTACTCTCCACATAAGCAAAGTTCTTCTCATTCGGAATAGTGGGAGTATCATAAGAGACTTGAACACTAAAAATTGTTTCCACATTAAAAGAGTAATGTTCAGAAAAAGGGTAATCATAATCATGACAAGATTTGCAAATATAATCATCACTACTTTTTATAGCATAAGTTTCATCACAATAATCATCATAAGTAGCAACTTCGTTCTCATCATAATCGATTGAAACCTCTCCCAAGATAGTGGAATCACTAAATAAAGTTGACACTCTTCCAAATCCACTTTCATATTCACCACAATAAAATTCAACATCCTCCAAAATAGTGGGATCACTACTTCCTAAATTTGACACTCTTCCGAACCCACTTTCATCAATATAATCATCATAGGTAGGAGGCATGCTATCATCATAACAACTTTGCATATCAAAACTTGGGGTGCTAAAAATATCATCTTCATTAAACATAGCATCCCCAAGCTTGGGACAAACATTAATTTCAGCAAATATATTCTCAAATATTTCATCCTCATCAAAAATAGCTTCCCCAAGCTTGTGGCTTTGCATATCATTAGCATCATGGATATTCAAGGAATTCATACTAACAACATTGCAATCATGCTCATCATTCAAATATTTAGTGCCAAACATTTTAATGCATTCTTCTTCTAACACTTTGGCACAATTTTCCTTCCCATCATACTCACGAAAGATATTAAAAAGATGAAGCGTATGAGGTAAACTCAATTCCATTTTTTTGTAATTTTCTTTTATAGACTAAACTAGTGATAAAACAAGAAACAAAAAGATTCGATTGCAAGATCTAAAGATATACCTTCAAGCACTCACCTCCCCGGCAACGGCGCCGGAAAAGAGCTTAGTAGACGGGGTGTGAGTGAGTGCCGCTTACCTAGCCTCCCCGGCAACGGCGCCAGAAAAGAGCTTGATGTCTACGACACAACCTTCTTCTTGTAGACGTTGTTGGGCCTGCAAGTGCACAGGTTTGTAGGACAGTAGCAAATTTCCCTCAAGTGGATGACCTAAGGTTTATCAATCCGTGGGAGGCGTAGTATGAAGATGGTCTCTCTCAAACAACCCTGCAACCAAATAACAAAGAGTCTCTTGTGTCCCCAACACATCCGATACAATGGTAAATTGTATAGGTGCACTAGTTCGGCGAAGAGATGGTGATACAAGTGCAATATGGATGGTAGATATAGGTTTTTGTAATCTGAAAATATAAAAACAGCAAGGTAACAAGTGGTAAAAGTGAGCGTAAACGGTATTGCAATGCTAGGAAACAAGGCCTAGGGTTCATACTTTCACTAGTGCAAGTTCTCTCAACAATAATAACATAGATAGATCATATAACAATCCCTCAACATGTAACAAAGAGTCACTCCAAAGCCACTAATAGTGGAGAACAAACGTAGAGATTGTGGTAGGGTACGAAACCACCTCAAAGTTATTCTTTCGGATCGATCTATTAAAGAGTTCGTACTAGAATAACACCTTAAGACACAAATCAACCAAAACCCTAATGTCACCTAGATACTCCATTGTCACCTCAAGTATCCGTGGGCATGATTATACGATATGCATCACACAATCTCATATTCATCCAACCAACACAAAGTACTTCAAAGAGTGCCCCAAAGTTTCTACCGGAGAGTCAAGAAAACGTGTGCCAACCACTATGCATAGGTTCATGGGCGGAACCCGCAAGTTGGTGACCAAAACATACATCAAGTGGCACGTGATATCCCATTGTCACCACAGATAAACACGGCAAGACATACATCAAGTGTTCTCAAATCAAAGACTCATTCCGATAAGATAACTTCAAAGGGGAAACTCAATTCATCACAAGAGAGTAGAGGGGGAGAAACATCATAAGATCCAACTATAATAGCAAAGCTCGCGATACATCAATGACTCTTTACCTTTGTCGAGTTCCAAATCTTCAGAGTTGCGTTAATTTCTTTCTAAAAGATCTCACCTGAGTTCAATAATCTTCTTCATAAAAGAAACAGTGCAAGAAGTATCGAGCATGGATTGATCATCATGAGAAAGCCGAGCATAAAAATTCAAAATGATAATTTCTCTAGAGAGCTCATGATTGGGGCATGAATATAACATTGGATTAAGCCTCACCCAAGCTAGAGCGATACTATCTCCTTCACGAGGCCAAAAATTATATATATAATTCCGATCACGATGAACTAGATGCATATGATAAATTTTTTGGCAAAATTCCAATTTCAATCGATTCCAATTCCAATATCGAATATCATCGCATAGCCTATACCATGTCAATGCCTTTCCCTTCAAAGATAAAGGGAAAACCTTATTCTTAGCTTCAACTCCGAATAAACCTGCAAGCTTAAATAATCCACAAATTTCATCCACATATATCAAGTGCATATCAGGATGTTCAATTCATAACCAATATTTTCAGTAGGTGCAGTAGGTTGAGGGGCAACTAATTGTGGTTCCGATCGAGGTGAAGATACCCCGAACAAACCCCTCAAAGGATGGTTCTCTATAGTAACAAGTGACAATAAATTTTAGCACGTAGTAATAATTTTTCCTTACCAAGAGCGCTTCACTCCCCGACAACAGCGCCAGAAAAGAGTCTTGATGACCCAAAAGTATCGGGGATCAATCGTATTCCTTTCGGTAAGTAAGAGTGTCGAACCCAACGAGGAGCAAAAGGAAATGACAAGTGGTTTTCAGCGAGGTAATTTCTTCAAGCACTTAAATCTTTGGTAACGAGTAGTTTGATAGCAAGATAATTTGTAACGAGCAAGTAATGGTAACGGGAAGTAAAGTGCAGCAAGGTAGCCCAATCTTTTTGTGGCAAAGGACAGGCCAAAACGGTATCTTATAATGAGCAAAGCGTTTTTGAGGGTATACGGGAATTTCATCTAGTCACTTTCATCATGTTGGTTTTATTCGTGTTCGCTACTTTCATAATTTGATATGTGGGTGGACCGGTGCTTAGGTGTTGTTCTTACTTGAATTAACCTCCTACTTATGATTAACCCCCACGCAAGCATCCGCAACTACGAGAAAAGTATTAAGATAAAATCTAACCTTAGCATTAAACTTTTGGATCTAAATCGGTCCCTTATGAAGTAGCGCATAAACTAGGGTTTAAGCTTCTGTCACTCTAGCAACCCATCATCTAATAACTACTCCACAATGCATTCCCTTAGGACCAAATATGGTGAAGTGACATGTAGTCGACGTTCACATGACACCACTAAGGGAATCACAACATACATATCATCAAAATATCGAACACATATCAAGTTATCATGATTACTTGCAACAAGATTTCTCCCGTGACCTCAAGAACAAAATTAACTCTGATGTAGCTTTTCCAGGTCCAGAATTCCAGCTGTCAGTATTCTTCCTCTTTGTGTAAACCTTGCATATTATGAGAGAGAAGGCATTAGAATTACTCCATGAAGCATTATTATGCATAAAACCATTACAAAAACAGTAGGAAAACATGATGCAAAATGGACGTATCAATCCATGACCCAACTTGTATTTCTATGAAGGCCAATATTAGGCGCCGGTTGACTGGCCCAAATTTCGGCTGCTCGACGCACAGCCGCCCGATTCACCCGCTCGCTCACGCCCACGTCGACTTCGTTTCCCGCACCATGTGCCGGCCCCGCCGGCCGCTGACCTCGCAGCAGCTCGCACCTTGCCCCCCGCAGATCGCAGATGGTCACCTCCGCCATCGGCCGTGGCAGAAACCTCATGTTGCGGCCGCGGGCATGCTCGCCATTATCGCTGGTTACCACTGGTGTCGCAAACAACCAAGAAGCCGGTTACAACAAAAAATCATGCTGGTTCCAGCTAATTTGTTTGCCGGTTCCAGCAATTATCCATGCCCCTCCATCGTCTCCAGCAAAGACGTGGCTGCGGATGTTGGAACCAGCAAGATGATTAGCTGGAACCGCCACTTAAATTTGCTGGAACCAGTGTCACATGGTTCGAATCGACCCCGTTGTCTCCAACAAAAATGCAACCAAGGATTTTGTAACCAACGACATAATGTGCTACAACCGACACTCTTGTTTGCTGGAACCAGCGGCCAAATTTGTTGGAACCGGGCGCGGTGACTGCCGAGCCCAGTTGCTCCGCTTACGGGAGCTTGCAGCTTCACCGTGCCATGGTTCCAGCATCTTCCGCCACGGTTCTAGCATATGCACACCACGCTTGCAGCAATCCCCCCGTCGGCCTTGGCACCAAGGAAGCTTGTGCGTGTCGGCCGGTGGTTTGTTGTAGCAAAACGAGAGACTGGTTGTAGCACAATAGCAACATCGTTGCATCTCCCCACCGTCAACGTCCCAGCACGCGGCCTCCCGTAGTCACTGTCGATGCAGCATCCCCTCGTCGGAGCACCGCAGCTCATCGTCACAGGGTGTGGCATGTGCAGCTGTAGTAGAGAGTTTGAGGTGTGGGTAGCGCATGTCCGCCACGGTGCCATGTGGTAGCAAGAGATTCGAGGGTGTGGGATGGGCTGACGGGGAGGTGTGCACGAGGTGGCGCCGCCGCCGCCGATGGAAGCAAGGGAATCTATCAGGTGTGTGGATGGATAGCAGAGACGAAGGAGGAAAAAACTCCCCAACAACAGATAAAGATGACAGAGAGGTTGGTGGTGTGTGGGGCTACGCTGGCAGGTGGGCGAGCGCGTGCGATGGCCCAACACTGAGCCGGTTGTCCGTTCACAAGCATTTTCCTTTTATAAAGGTTTATTATATATTTTTTTGAGGGGGTAAAGCCACTTTATTGATGATAATCCACAGAAGGTGGGATACGAACTGCATCATATGGCTGGCCAAGCCAAACATGACGCCCCGGAGCTAAATTCATATCAAATTTTGCTAAGCTATGAGCTTCTAGATTTACAGCACGACTTTCAAAAATAAATTTACAAGAAAAAGGAGCCGATCTCAGCTTGATCTCGTTGATAATTGCTCCATAAAGACCCTTGGTGCCCATCGAGATGTCTTGCACTACATGCTTGCAATCCGAGGATATGATGAAGCTGTGAAGTTGGAGATCTTGAGCCAAGGAAATAGCTTCACGACAAGCTAAAGCCTCCAGAGTCGTTGGGTTGCAAACTCCTATCAGAACTAGAGTTGAACTTCCCAGATAATTGCCATGACTATCCTTGCATATTGCTGCTGCCGATCCTCCTCTCTGCCCGCGTACACCGGCATCCACGTGAATCTTTGCAAAATTCTCCGGAGGGGCCATTGGACGGGGTCGAGCTGCACTGGTGGGACCTGCCGGCACGTTGATCGACCTCTGGATGGATGGCTTCCATGACCGAACAACATTTAAGTCAGCAATGAAGCGAGTTATGAAGGCTTGTATTGCATGTGGATATTGAAATATAGCTTCATGGATAGCTTTCCTCCTGGAAGACCAGATTGCCCAAAGAGTGACTGCTGTAAGAATGAACTGATCATGTGATAATGACTCTATTAGTGAGAAAAGCCAGCTCTTTGTGTTTGGTTCTGTGGCCAACACCAGCTTGCTTCCAAGATCCTCATCAACGAGAGCCCATGTACATCTTGAAACTGTGCACTCAAGAAGGGAGTGTCGCCATGAGTCCGACGCACCACACATTCCGCATGAACTCGAGGTAGTCATGTGGCGATGAGCTCGAACATCCTCCGTGGGTAAGGATTGTTTTGAGAGTCTCCACAAGAACATACATATTTTTGCTGGTACCTCTGTCCGCCAAAGCATTTTCCACGATCCCTCCTCCATATGTGTACTCGAGGACCCGATTGTGCCTTCCAACCACGCCTCCCGTCGCTGCCTTGTGGACACGAGCATTCGGTATGCCGATTTGACTGAAAACTGGCCATTCCTCTCATGCATCCAGCCCCAAAAATCTGGCATATTCATAGTGCACAGTGGTATATTCATAATAACCTCCATATCGAAGTGCAAAAAGATAGATTCCAGCTTCTCCTTGATCCATGTGGCGGATGTCAAATCAATTAGTTCATAGACAACTTGCGGTGGGTTTGCTACCCGGCATCCATAAGGCCTCATCATCTCCTCTCGGGGGAGCCAGTTGTCCTCCCAAATATTGGTGTGATCACCATTGCCTATGCGTCGAATTAAACCTTGTTTCAACGTGTCATGCCCTTCAACAATGGCCCTCCAAATCTGACTAGGGTGGTTTCCCAAAGTAGCCTGAAGTATGGTCGTGTTGGGATAGTAGATACTTTTTAGAATACGAGCACTCGAAGACTCCGGGTCTTGTAGCAGGCGCCAGGCCTGTCGTGCCAGCATTGCTAAGTTGAAGAGCTCAAAATCTTTAAACCCCAAACCTCCCATTCCTTTTGGCTGCGTCATCGCTTTCCAAGAGACCCAATGAGGTTTGCTCTGTCCATTTTTACTCCCCCACTAGAATTTCCTTATCAGCATATTCAAATGTTCACACAGGCCTCTAGGAAGCTTAAAACATGACATGGAATAGACTGGGATAGATTGTGCAACTGATTTCACCAACACTTCCTTTCCTGCAGTTGACAATGTCCTCTCTATCCAACCTTGAACCTTACTCCACAGTCGATCTTTAAGATATTTGAATGCGCCATTTTTTGAGCTCCCAACATCAGATGGCACAAATACTTCTCACTAAGAGTCTCATTAGGAACATTCAACAAAACTTTGATTTCATTGCGGATACTGTCCGGGACTCCTTTACTGAAGAAAATGGATGATTTAGCATAGTTAATCCTTTGGCCCGTGGCCTGGCAATAAACGTCCAACAATTGGTTCACCTCGGTAGCACCCACACTGTTTGCCTTGAAGAACAGCAGGCTGTCATCAGCGAATAGGAGATGGTTGACTGGCGGCGCCGAAGGATCCACAAGTATCCCATCAAGATTGGATGACTCTCGTTGTGATTTAAGGAGGCACGACATGCCCTCTACTGCTAACAAGAACAAGTATGGTGATATCGGGTCACCTTGTCGGATCCCTCGGGATGGTGTAAACTGTTCAAGCTTCTTCCCATTAAACATGACTGAGAATTTCACCGATGTAACCAAGCTCATGACTATGTCCACCCATTTATCTGTAAAACCAAGTTTAAGCATAATGGCTCTGAGATAGGTCCACTCCACCCTATCGTATGCCTTCATCATATCTAGCTTCAAGGCACAGGACTGATGTTTCTTCGCCCTGTTCCGCTTCATAAAATGCAAACACTCATAAGCAGTTATTATGTTATCCGTGATCAGTCTACCTGGGGAAAACGCTCAATGCTCTTGAGATATTATATCTGGAAGGATTAACTTCAATCTATTGGAGATCACCTTCGAGGCAATTTTGTAAAGAACATTGCACAAACTTATCGGGCGGAACTGTGACAAAACTGTTGGATTCTTTCCTTTGGGATCAGGACAAGGATGGTTTCATTGATGCATTCCGCTGACTCAGTACCATCAACAATCTTTAGAACTACCTTTGTGACATCATTGCCGCAAATGTCCCAATGGCATTGGAAGAAGTGAGCCGGGTACCCATCCGGCCCGGGCGCTTTGATAGGGAACATTTGGAACAGGGCATCATTTACTTCTTTTTGGGTATATGGGGCGTTCAGGATGTCGTTCATTGCTGGTGTTACCTTGCTAGGTACAGTGTCCAAAACTTTATCCATGTTTTGAACTCCTTCCGATGTGTACAGGTCCTTGTAGAAGTTTGTCGTCAGCACCTCCATATCCGTGTTATCACATGTTAACTGCCCGTCCGCTTTTTGCAGTGACTTGATTTGATTCTTCCTACGTCGCGGACTAGCTCTCAGATGAAAAAAGTATGTGTTCTTATCACCATGGACTAGCCAATCCAGGCGCGCCCTCTGTCGCCATAGCATCTCCTCTCGGTGAAAGAGCTCGACAACCTATCCGTAACCTTGGTATCCTCGTGCGTGGGGCCGGATCTTCCTGGGACAGTGCGCAACTGCTCCAGTGCTGCTTTTAATTGGCGGATCTCTGTCCGAACAGAGCCAAAGTGGCTCCGATCCCATGCAGATAGATCATCGGCTAGCTCTCCTAGCTTTCCCCGCAGAGCGTCGACTGTGTCCGCTTCTTGCTGATTCCATCTGTCCCCTACCACATTGAATAATGTTTCTTCTCTCTCCCTCATTGTTTCATACTTGAATGGCCTAGGGCCCGACCTGCATGCATGCATTTCACGTAGCGTGAGCAAAATAGGAACATGGTCAGAGCTAGCTGCAGTTTTGTGCTCCAGGACAGCCAATGGAAACAGTAGCGACCAGTCTGGATTGACGACACATCTGTCCAGTCTAACCCTGGTATAAGTGCCCCTAGCCACTTTGGTCTCGAACGTCCAATCAGTTCTGGTGTAACCCATATCCGATAAACCGCACGTATCGAGCGCATCTCTGAATCCGTCCATCTGCGCTTGGCTCCGACTCCCTACACCATCATGTTCGTGATTATGAAGCACTTCATTGAAATCGCCCAAAACTGCCCATGGTCTATTCTGGGTGCCTGCAATATTACGCAACATATCCCACGTCTTATGACGCTCCGGTACCTGAGCCTCACCGTATACAAACGTAATTCTCAACTGTGTATCAGCTAGATCATCAACAAGAACATCAATGTGATACTGTGAGTAACCAATAATTTCAACTTTTATTTCATCGTTCCAGAAAATACCAAGACCTCCGCTTCTACCTGAGCTACTAACAGCATAACTTTTATTGTAACCTAGAGTGTCTACCAACTCCTCCACTCTTGAGCCCTCTATTTGAGTTTCTAGAATGCAAAGTATAGAGGGGGCAAATTGCCTCGTGAGATCACGAAGCTCTTGGACTGTCGCGGCTTTGCCAATTCCGCGACAGTTCCAACTAAGGATACTCATTGCGCTCGGGGCGACTCCACTAGGGAGCCCGCCAAACGCGCATCAATGGTTTTGTTCTGATCCTTGCATTTTCCTGTCTGTGCCATTGTTGTCTTGTTCCTCTTTGGCTCTTGCTTCGATGATGGGCTCTGGGGCACCACTGAAGGAATCAAAGCTAGCTGGGTACTATCTTGTGGTAGCGTCGATGAGGAGCCTGGAAGCTGCGACCCCAGCTCAGCTGCAAGTGCCGCTCCCCTCTTTCTGTTTGCATCTGCCTCAGTCATCATAGCATCCGAGGCTCCTGCCCCAACTTCACCCATACTCCATTCTTCCTGATCATGTGGCTCTCCACGCCCAAAACCCCTTCCAGAGCGTCCTCCTCCTCTTTTACCTCTGTTTCCTCTTCCTCTTCCACCACCAGGACCCATACCAGCACTCCTAAACCAATCTGCCCGGAGGTTCTTGAAAACTAGAGCGGAAGGGGCGTGCACTCCATCACCACATTCCTTATGCAGATGCCCCAACATACC
Organism: Aegilops longissima; assembly: GCA_021605205.1. Lineage (NCBI taxonomy): Eukaryota > Viridiplantae > Streptophyta > Magnoliopsida > Poales > Poaceae > Aegilops > Aegilops longissima. Next base: position 118,220,961 of record CM038681.1, read on the forward strand.
GCAAACAGCACACCAGTCCGGTAATTTTTCATATTTGACTAAAAATATCTCCCTCCTTTTCTTGATCACTAATGAGACAGCATTCTTCAAGGGTTTTGTGACATCTACCTTCACTCGGACACGAAAAAAATTTGCCCTCGAAGTCATGGGATTTTGGCTCTGCATAGATAAACTCACCCACCGTTGATGCCAATGATTTGATCAAGTGATAGAACAGATCTGGGAGGTCGTGAATCTGTATCCATATCTCTATTTTATCAAGCTTCAAAGCTGACGGTCTGGTATATCCATCATAGGGCTCAATCACCACTGTTTTACCTTTAAACGCCCATGGTCCATCCTCCATGACTCTCTCCCAGTCTCCAAGGCATGAAAATTGCAGAGTATAGAGATTATCTTCCAGCGGCCTGATCTTTACCTCCTGAGCAAGATCCCAAGCGACCCTCATGTTTCTGTAAAACCAGATCGAATACGATTTAAATGCCGTGTGGACGCTTGCGATCGCCATCCACCTTGCAAAGATCATCCGAGATGTCACCGTCTTCAACAACCACGCCCCGCAGTCGTCCTCCTTGAGCCCTAGCTCCTTCATCATCCTCTGTCTCGCTCATGGCTTCTCCCGGCCGGGCCGAGCTCCCATCGATCTCTTGCAGAAAATACTGGTTCCATGGCGGATATCCCTAACCTAGCTCGCCCGAATCTGTCCTAGCCGAGAGTCTTGCGACCCCGGCGTCAATGGCGGCCGGAGAGGGCAGGGGATCGGGATTTTTTGTTGAAAAGGACCCCCCGGCGAACGCAATTGGCAGAAAAGACCCCCTTCGAATAAAAGTGACAAAAAAGACCCCCTGGGTCGTGGCGGCGGGCGCGCCAGGCGACACGTGGCACCTGCCGCCACGGCGTGAGGCGGCCAGCCCGCCGCCACCGGCCAAAGCGGCAGCCGTGCAACAACCTGGCGGCCGGGCGGGAACGGAAGTCGATATGGGCCATGCCGCCACCGGGTGCGGCGGCACCACTGTTGCTGCTGCTGGACACCGGACAGCCTCACGCGAGTTTTCCGCAGTCAATTCGTCTGATTCCCGCGCGTTTCATCTCGCCTTTTTGCTCTGGCACTGATTTCCGTGTGTTTCGTATTTTTACGTGACACTCACTGATTGCTACGGACTTGATTCCCTCTCCGATGCGTAATTTGCTCATGTTTCGCCGGTATTTGTTGCTGCCGACGCCCAACAGCCATGCTATTTTTGTTTTTGAGGAACAACACCGTCTTTATTCTTCCGCGACCGATGAGACAAGACGCTCGCTGGCCGGTGGCGGCATGGCCCACATCGCCTCCGTTCGTTCGCGGCGCTAAAGCCGTTACACAGACTGCCGCTGGCCCGATGGCGGCAGGGCTGGCCGCCTCACGCCGTGGCGGCAGGTGCCACGTGTCGCTGGGCGCCGCCGCCACGACCAGGGGTCTTTTTGTCACTTTTATTCGAAGGGGGTCTTTTCTGCCAATTGCGTTCGCCGGGGGGTCCTTTTCAACAAAAAATCGGGGATCGGAGGTCTCCATGAGTCGCCAAAGGCGCCGTCGGGAGGAGAGGAACCCTAACGAGAGGGGATTTTTTTATAAAGGTTTATTATATGGCACAATTTTATTGTTGGCAGGCCCTCAAATAAAACAGGCCTTTTTTTAAGGGCTCGATGGATCTTTGCCGAAACCCTCTAAAAAGCCCACTAGTCCCAGGACATTTGGTCCCACGGCTCGGGAGCAATTTCCCCTCTCCTTCGCCGTTCCACTCCACTGACCACTCCACTCCACTCCACAGAGAGCACGCGCCGCTCAAAACCCTCGTCCCCGCCGCGGCGCTTCCGGCGACGGCCATGGACACCGGGGTGCCCGCCTTTTCCATGAATCCGGTGGTGGCGAAGATTTTCCGGCAGCTAGGCGTTGACCCGGATCAGGTGGGAGGCTTCTTCGCCCGCTCCCTCTCCCACACCCACCACGCCCTCCCGGACCCGCCCGTGACGGCCGACGCCCGCCTCTTCGCCCTCCTCCCCGACGACCCCGTAGACCGCGTCAGCCGCCTCCCCGACGCGCTCCTCGGCAACATCGTCTCCCGCCTCCCCGTCAAGGACGGCGCGCGCACCGCCGCGCTCTCCCGGCGCTGGCGCGGGGTCTGGCGCTCCGCCCCGCTCGTCCTCGTCGACTCCCACGTCCACCCCGCGGGCACCGCGTACGCGCAGCGCGTCGCCTCCGCCGTCTCCCGCGTCCTCGCCGCGCACCCGGGCCCCTTCCGCTGCGTCCACCTCGCCGAGTCCCCCCTGCTCGCGGCCTGGCTCCAGATCGTCGCCGGCAAGGGCGTCCAGGAGCTCACACTCGTCAACCGCCCGTGGCCGCTCGAGATCTTTCTCCCCTCCACCTTCTTCTTAGGCATGGAAACCCTCACCCGCCTCTACCTCGGCCTCTGGATCTTCCCCGTCACGGCCGACCTCCCGCGCGCCACCAGCTTCCCCAACCTCCATGAGCTCGGGCTCTGCCACGTCGTCATGAAGACCGGGGATTTGGACTTCATCCTCGACAGGAGCCCCGTGCTGGAGAGGCTGTCTCTCGAAGGGGAGATGCTCGAGCGTTGCCTCCGCCTTGTCAGCCAAAGCCTCCGGCGCGTGCAGATCATCGGGTGCTCGGTTGGGGAAATCTTCGTGGTGGACGCGCCATGCCTTGAGCGACTCATCCAGTCGGGAGGCTGGTGCCCTGAAGACACTGATGGCAACTGCACCAAGGTGAAGATCGGCCATGCCCCCAAGCTGCACATGTTGGGATACTTGGAGTTGGACCCAGGAAACGTCCTAGAGGTCGGCAACACCATCATCAAGGTGCCGCACCTTTCCATTCGTGCAATGTAAACAACAAATTCCTAAGCGGTCGATGTGAATTTGGCATCTTCCTTCTCTGAATTGGGTGCATCTGTGATTGCAATTGCAGGCTGGGACAAGGGTGAGCCCGAGCACCATGGTACCAAGCGTTGGAATCCTGGCTTTGGAGGTGCGTTTCGGAGTCCGCAACGATGCCAAGATGGTTCCCGGTGTCCTCAGATGCTTTCCGAATGTCGAGACGCTCCACGTCAAGGTGAAGTCCCTGACGCTTCTTTGGTCTTCCATCTGCGCCATGTTCTGCATTTGACTGGTCGAATTTTCAGTCTGCAAAAACCGATCGATCCACTGGCAAGCTGAACCTGAAGTTCTGGCACGAGTGTGGTGCCATAGAGTGCGTCCGGTCGCGCATCAAGCTGCTGGTTTTCCATGATTTCCGAGGGGGGCGAGGCGAGCTCGCCTTCCTCAAATACTTCTTTGAGACCGCATTGGTGCTGAAGAAGGTGGTGATTCTGTTCGCCGCTGGCTTCGCTTCGACGGAGGAGGCGCAGTCCAAACTGTCGAGTCTGGGGTCGGTGAAACGGGCCAGCGAAACCTCTACGGTGCTGGTCACCGTACCTTCTGATCCTCAAGAAAGTTCCATTCGGAGCTTCAAAATAGGATCTGGTTTTTCTGCTGACGACCCTTTTGCGAACTACTGAAGTCACAGCAAGCGAGCTACGTACGTACGTACATTTCATCCTGCAAAGTGGATTGCTCTGGAAGGAAGTTGTTTATGTAAGACCATGGCGGCGGAATGTTCTGGCATTGCTTCGTCTGGTGGAGGGAACACTAGATATCAGTAATCATGTTGGACAGGTTCCACTAGTTCCATTCCAACGCGTTGGATGGAGGTGTGGGAAAGTACAGCGGCGCAGATTATGTTGGAGATAATTACAACTACGGTCCCTATACTCTCCGGCGTGTAACACAACGGTCCTCAAACTCGCTGAATGCTCCAATATGGTCCTCAAATACAAGAATACGCTCCAATGCAGTCCCGGTGACATCTCACTATCTCAGGCTACGGCCTACAGCCCAGCCCGATGCCACGTGAGCGTATAGTAGCAATGAGGGCCCCACAGGTTAGTATGAGAGAGAGAAAGAATAGAAAAATAAACCGCGAGATTGAAATTCGAACTTGAGACCTCCCGTTGATATCTCCAAAGACCAAAGCCCACAAAACATAACCATAAACCCCACTTCTGCTATGTTCATATTTGTGACTAGGAGGGTATATTAGTGTGCGTTTACGTACCTCTACAGGCAAACTATCCTAAGGTTCGTTTTGCAGTGATTTTTTTTTACCTTTTTTCGGGTTTACGTTTATTTCCCTTTTTTATTTTTATATTTCCCACTTAAAAAAGGTAATAAATAAATAAATTTGGCATGAAACAAAAATACAACGGATATTTTAGATACACGGTGTATTAGTAATTATAGTAAAAGTTTACCTTATTTTTAATGGGAAAATCTAAAAATAAAAAATAAATATAAACTTGGGGGAAAAGGGTTGTTGGGCATATAAGTCGGCAAATATATAACCATTTTCTAAAACCACGCAGAACATTATTCAAAATACACGTCTCTAATTTATTTTAATAGTTTTATATTTTAGAAATACAATGAGGAGGCACAATAACTATGCGTGCATGTGGTCATGAATGACCATATATTTTTCTTACATTTCTTCTTTTAAATCCACAAATTTTTACTTGTATACCTCTTTTTTTTTTGCGGGGACTTGTATACCTCTTTTTTTTGGGTGACTTGTATACCTCTTCAAGATACAAAATAATGAAAATATAATTGAGATTTACAATATACAAAAATTTATACATATATATAAAGCAAATTTTAAAACAAAAATTATAAACACAAACTTTGTATCCTAAAATAAATATTAATCCTGCAGAATACTCATCAGAAAAAAAGCTTGAAGATAGAAAAAGAGGTAAGCTATGCACCAAACCGGCCAATTATGGTGTCTAATTATGGTGCTGCTAAAGGCGAGTGATTTGAGAAATTATATAAAACTTTTGATCAGTGTTAAACATGAATCATAGTCTGTGCGGGTGACTTGCTTGCGGCGTAACATGCCATGCGGTCTCAGGTTCCATCCGCCTTCGTCCAATTTATTTCTCTACTTCGTTATTTCTCGCTGCTGATCCATGGGAGCCGCACTTCTAATGTCTGTCTGCTGATAAGGCATCGGTCTGGATACGGGGCATAGCGATAGATGTAGCTAGGACCATATTGGAGTATCCGTGTATTTGGGGACTGTAGTGGAGCATTCCGCGAGTCCGAGGACCATCCTGTTACATGCCCGAGAGTACAAGGACCGTGGGTGTAATTATCTCATTATGTTGTGTGCCTACATTCCGCGGCGGTACTCAGCTTTTGGAATTCCAAGATGGTTTGCTTGGGATAATCTGCTAAAAGGAGGTGGCCTCAAAACCCCATTTGCTCCCTCTGCAATCTTGGACCATTAGTTCATAGAGGGAGTTTTTTTTTTTTGAGGGAGTATGTTTCCTCTCGTAGTCTCGACGGAGGAAACATACAGCTTAAAAAGATATCAGGATTTGGACATATCTTGTCAAGACTACGAGACTACACTACAATGCTTACCCACCTTAGTGCCCAGAAGCGGGAAACTTAGGCCTGAGAAAACGGGGCATGCACCTATCAGCTTACAGGAAGCCAATTAAAACTAATAATCCTACTATAAGCCAATTAGTTCCAGTCGGCCGGCCTGCTGTTAGCCGATAGGGTACTAATCGGCCTACTCTTAGATCCAGTCGGCCACCAGATGGATGACTATGAATTATTTTTGAAAAAAATTGGCATAATATTTCTAAAAATTAATTTAAAATGTATTATTTAAAATAGTCGAAAACTACACAGGTGCCTTGTCCGAAAGCATGGCGTAGGCTAGACTAAACAAAAGTAATCAATGCACCTAAAATCCATCGTATTTTGTCGCAAAATTTGAGATGTAAACTTAAATTAGTAAATTTCATTCAAATAAATCAATAAATTTCATGTTCATGTGCACTAGAAGAATAAATAAATCCCAACAATTTGTCTCTAGTGCACATGGCACCTAAAATTTGTCAGTTTCGTATAGATTTTCTTACAAAATGAATTTGCATATCAACTTCTTTCATTTTCTACAAATTTGAAGCCCACGAGAACGCAATATAAATGCCTTTCTTTTCCATTGATTGTACATATTTAAATTAAAGATATACTTTGTCAGTCCTACATTTTTAAACAAACGCATACCTGCGACAAGTAATTCAGAATGGAGGGAGTAGATTGTTACGCAGAATAGGAATCGTCTTTTATCTAAAGAACATTATTCATCGTAAGCGAGTCCATCCATTTAAAAGAAGAGCATTACTTTGCTACAGACCACAAAAAGGCACTGTGTAACATCTCGATTTTTTGAACGTTTAAAAAGTTCTTCAAAAAAGTAGGGCCAGAAAATTCCTTTGTTTGATCAAGCTATTACAAGCATAAAATGAGTTTTTATAAATTTGGAGGATTTAATTTGAATTAATTTAAATTTAAATTTAAAGAGTCGTATCCTGATTTTTTAGCTAGTATTATTTTTCTTGCCTTTGGCGTATTACATTATGCACTTTTGTATTTTTCTTGGAATTTTCAGAAGTCCTTTGATATATATTTTTTCCGGGGAAACTTCCGATCTTATTCATCTTCAATCATGGCTGAAGTCCTTTGATATTTGTTTGAGCGCTTGTCCATTTTATGGATTTCCTGCAAAGAAAATCCATTTTTTCTCTCCCCGGATATGGGACTAAAATCCCTATTCCCAGTTTGCTTCCACTTTTATTACATCTATCTCTTCAATCCAGCTGAATGGGCCTAGCCCAATCTGTTTTTTCTCTCTTCTGTTAATTCTTTCCCGCCTGGGCGCGCTTCTTATATCTCGCCGTAATTCCCTATTTAACATGCGTTGCGTCAACCTGCCGGCGCTTCGCACAGGTCAAGCGACCGAGCGATGCGATGTGTCGGCCCAATTTGCCAACGCAGTTCGCCGACAACGTCATCCAGTTTTGGGAACCTTCTACAAGGTTCCCTGAACCGGTTTATTTCATTTTACAGGTTTTCCTTTTTCTATAGTTTTTGTGTTTTCTCTTTTTTTTGTTATTTTTCTGTTTCTTTTTCTTTTTTCTTCTTTCATTAACCTTTTTTCTCTTTTTTCCTTCCTTTTCCCTTTTTAAGCTTATTTTATCTCTATTTAATGGTTTCACAATTTTTATAAAATGATCGAAAATTTTAAAAAATGTTTGTGAGTTCAAATTTTGCTCATAAATTCAAAAAATGTTCGCTTTTTAAAATATTTTTCACGACATTCAAAAACTGTTCCAGTTATTAAAAAAATCGTCATGTTTTGGTTCAATTTTTTCAAAACTTTTCAGAAATTTTCAGGATATCGAAAAATGTTCCCGTTTACCAAAATTTATTCGTAAATTCTGCAAAACTGTTAGGAATTCCGAATTTTGTTCACCATTTTTAATAATTGTTCAAAATTCACAGAATGTTCAGAATTTCAACTTTTTGTTCACGTTTTCAGAAAATATTCAGAATTACAAATATTGTTCATAATTTACAAAATTCGTTCAGGTTTTCAAAAAAAATTCCCATCTAAAAATTCCATGTTTAGAAAATTGTCTGTGTTTCATAACGTTATTCGTGTTTTATTTTCTTTTAAAATAAATGTTTTGGTTTCTATATAAAATTCAGAAATTTTCAGAATGTCTTTACACTTCCCCATAATATGTTCAAAACTTCGAAATATCTTCCCGTTTTTCAAAGTTTGTTCTCAAATTTTGAAAAACTGTTCAAAAGGTCAAGAAATGTCCCTGTTTTAATTTTTCATTCACAAATTAAAAAAATGTGCCGAATTTCAAAATATGTTCATATTTTCCAATGCTTCTTCACAGTTTTAAAAAATATTTCATGCTTTTAAATTTGTGTTCAAAATTTAATATTTGTTCACATGTTTCAATAACTGTTCGAAACTTGTTCAGTATTTCAAAATTTTGTCCATGGTTTCAAACATTGCTCACATTTTTAGAAACATTGTTCACATTTTCCATGAGAATGGTCGAAAAACTTAATAAAAAAGACCCGGGGTTGTACATTCTTCAGGAATTCGCTCTACGTGAATGTCAATAGCATTCGCCAGCCCGAGAGGCTAGAGATATGGAGTTAGATTCCCACCTCTGATAGATTTTTCCTTGTATTTTTAGATCGCCATGGCGCCTAAATGGGCCGGCCCAGTCAAGGCTCCGTGTGTGCGTCGCGGCAGCAATTTGCCGCAATGCGTGTCGCATAGCTAATTATTTAAAATAATACAGTTTTTTTATTAAATCTCAGAAATATAATGCCGTAATTATATTTTTTTAAAATGATACCCAGTCAGCCTACTGCTGGCCGATTGGATCCGGTCATCCTACTGGTGGCCGATTGGGCCCCAGTCGGCCCACTGCTAGCCGATTGGATCCAGTCGGCCACTGCTGGCCGACTGGCGCTTAGTCTGCATGCTCTAGCCAAACAGGTGCATGCACCCATTTATCTGTTAAATAGGTATTTGAAAAATGTTGATTATGCATATAAAAATGTTAATCAAGCATTTGAAAAAAAATCTTGAACATGTATTTGAAAAATGTGGAACAAAAATTTGAAAACTATAAAATAGGTATTTGAAAAATGTTGAAGAAGTGCTTTAAAAAATGTTGATCGTGTACATAGAAACGTTAATCAAGCATTTGCAAAAAATGTTGGACAAGCGTTTGAAAAATGGTTGAACAAGTATTTGAAAAAATATTGATCATGTATATAAAAATCTTGAACAAGTATTTGTAAAAATGTTGACCATGTATAAAAAAAATGTTGAACAAGTATTTGAAAAAAAATGTTGAAGTATTTAAAAAATGTTAAACAAGTATTTAAAATTTTTTGAACAAGTATTTGAAAATAATATCTATTAGAATGTTTAACATGTATAAGAATGTTTAACACGATCAACATTTTTTAAAATACTTCTTCAACATTTTTCAAATATCTATTCAATAGTTTTCAGATATTTCTTCAACATTTTTTAAATACTTGTTCAATATTTTTTAAATGCTTGATTAATATTTTTATATGCATGATAAACATTTTTTCAAATACTTCTTTAACATTTTTTAAATACCTATTCAACAGATAAATGGGTGCATGCAACTGTCGGCCTAGAGGAAGCAGACTGGGCGTCAATCGGCCAGCAGTGGGCCAACTGGGGCCAATAGGCCAGCAGTGGGCCGACTGGGGGCCAATCGGCCATCAGTAGGACGACCGGATCCAATCGGCCAGCAGTAGGCTTACTTGGTATTATTTTTAAAAATATATAATTACGACGTAATATTCTGAAATTTAATAAAAAAATGTATTATTTAAAAAAATTAGTGCTCGCATAGGAGGTCCCTATCTCGCCTTCAGCACCGAAGGGGAGATCGAGCTGGGCCAGCCAGGAGTGTGGGAGGCCACAACCTCCTTTTCCTGTTTTTCCGTTACGTTTTCTGTTTTGTTTTCTGCTTTATTTTTTGCTTCTGTTTATATTTTAAAATATTCTAAATATATAGATTACAAAAAAACTCAATAAAAATCATTTGAAAAATGTTGACCAAGCATTTGAAAAAAGATCAATGTGCCTAGAGAAAATGTTTATCACTTATTTGAAAATTGTTTAAAATGTGTCTAAAAATTTGATCATGTATTTCAAAAATGTTAATTGAGGATTTGAAAAAATTGAACAAGTATTTCAAAATATTTATCAAGCATATTAAATTGGTTAAATGTCTATAAAAAATGTTGACCATGTATTAAAAAATAATAAGCATGTATATAAAATGTCAATTAAGCATATGTTGAATGTTTTTATCATGTATATAAAATGTTAGTTAAGCATTTGAAAAGATGTTGAACAAGCATTTGAAAATGTTAAATTTGTATAGAAAAATGTTGACCGTGTATTGAAAAATATGATAATTGTTTTTGATAACATGTATAAAAATGTTAATTAAGCATTTGAAAATGTTCATCAAGCATTCGGAAAATGTTAAACATGCATATAAAAATGTTGACTGTGTATTAGAAAAAATATCTTGTACTTTAAAATGTTAATCAAGCATTCAAATAGGTTTAAAAGTGTGTATAGAAAATGTTGACCATGTATTCAACATTGTTAATCTTGTATTTGAAAATTATTAATCAAGCATTTGGAAAATGAACAAAATGTGTTTAGAAAAATATTGACCATATTTTAAAAAATATTAAAGTGTATTAGAAAAATGTTAAATATGTATTAGAAACATGTTTTTGTCATATACAAAACTGTAGAATGAAGAACAAAATGAACAAAGAAAACCAAAAAGAAACAAAATAAACCAAAGAAAAGAAAAAGAACAAAAAAGCAGAGAAACAAATGCAGAAAGAATTAAAAAGGAATAAAAACAAAACAAAAAAACCGGAGGAGGAAAAGAAAATTAACGAAAAAAACAAAAAACTGAAGACAAAAAGGAAGGAAAATAAGAAAGAAAGGAAAAACGGATAAAAATCATGAAATAAACAAAGAGAAACCAAAAGAAAAGTGAAAGAAAAAAACCTAAGTATAACGACAAAAGAAAACAAATAAAACCAAAGAAGAAATAAGAAACCAAACAAAGAACAAAAGAAACAAAAAAAGGGAGAATTGAAAAAAACTAGGGTCTTTTCCTCAAGTGAACCACGTCTGCTATATTACCATCAATGCAACCGTGGCGCGATCGCCGGCAGCGCTTCGCACTACCTGGGTGACCTCAGATCGAATCCCTGCTTCTTCTATTTTAGTAGCGCTAATGGGCATAGTTCAGAGATGCGACACCGGGCATTACCTAGAAAAGTGTCCATGGTAACAGGACGCTTGTATATATGAGAGTATCCCAATCTTATACAATTTGAACCAAATACTTGATGAATTACATTGCTCAATAAATATGAAATGCCCGTAGATCTTTTCTCGCACGGAGTCGAGGAAGGATTTCAGGGTATTGTATTTAATTATAACTTGGTATTGTACATGCTCAAACTTATTCCCTTGCTGCAAGATGATGGCCCTTGTGTTGCATAGAGCTTTCTCCCTCTAGTTCTGGCATTTCCGTAGTATAGTCCACACATATAGATTTGATATAAGTTTTGGAGTACTTTGGATGAGTACTCACCGTTGCTTTGCACCCCTTTTCTTCTTCCCGGTTGCTGCAATCAGGTGATGGAGCCCAGGAGCCGGAGGATCCCGAGGATGATTGCTACGTGGAGTTCGACATCGAGGAGTAGTTCGGAGGTCTCAAGCAGGAGGCCTGCGCCTTGTTTATTTTTGCCTTCTTAAGGCACCCTTGTAGTTGTCTGTGCTCGGACCTAACCCTTGTTGTAATTTTGGGTCTTGCGACCTCGACTTGTAATTTATATTGTTTCTTTGTTTAAGTTTGAGTCGTAGAGTTGTTTTGTGATATTATATCGTGAGTCATTGATCTTGATCGTGCATATTGTGTGGATGTTAGTGCACGATTAATTTCAGGGGCGTCACACGTGCCCATTACATGGACATGGTGTGGGAGTAGTTACGGGAGGCATGGGCCAACGCCGCATGCAACCACCACCTCCTCCAGGAGCATCTGCAAGCGAAGGAGCAACTCGCCGCCGACAAAGCGGTCGCGCCGGACGCGAACATGGCGGAGCAGGAAGCGCTGCTGGAGTCCTACTGCTCCGCCCGCGAGATCTGCCTTGCTTGTTGGCAGTACCGGCAGCGGGTGGCGGAGGTGGCTGTCGCTGGCAAGGAGTAAGCAGGCGAGGCGGTGTTCGGCAAGACCGGCGACGAGGAGGAGGACATCGCCGAGTCCGCACCCCGCTGCGACAACCACAAAGTCGGCACGTCCGCGAGCATCGTCGGTAGCGAGTAAGAGTAGTGATGGTAGGTCGCCGCTGCTCTGGTCCCAGGAAGGCCACCGCTCCTTCCCTCCCATCGACGTCAAGCTTGGTAGGCTCAACATCGTTGGTCGATTAGTCGCTTGGCGGCGATGTGGAGGTGGACAGCTTCACTTCCTGGGCCTCCAGAGACGGAGTTGGAGACGCCGAGGCGGAACTGGAGAAAGTGAAGCTTCAGTTCTCTTGGTTCATGGCCGGACACGAGAACGGGCGCCAGCGGCCATTTAGACCTAGTCGGACGAGCTCCACTTAGTTGATGTAAACGTGATGAAACCCGTCATGTTTAAATGAAGTACGGTCGTGTTTATATGAAATCCGGTCGTGTTTGATCAAATTTCGTCCAGTTCATTTGAATTATTGTTAAAATATATGCGGCTAGCATTGGATGACGGCCTACCGCATCCGTGTCTGCGGACTGTTCCCTCTGTCAGCGAAGAAATTTACGGGTTGCCGTTGAGATGCCCTAATTTCAGTATAATATGAATTACATATCCTAGAAGTCATACCATTTAAAAACAGAACATTTGTAATTTCTAATGGTATGCTTTTTGTAGTAAACAACTCGTACTATGCTGATAGATCGTCGACCGAGGGATATGTGTGTGGACCTGATAAACCGGAAAGCAGGCAGCAGACAACCCATCCCATGCTCCAGTGATCCAATCCATATCATCAACTAAGACCAAGAGGACGATCCGTTTTCTGCGTTGATACATCGGGGCAGTAAAACTAGACAAGCCCATGGACCAAGCACGAAAGCATGCCCCAAATTGTTCCTTTTTTCCCTTTGCCTCCGGCACGCAACCAAGAACCTACACCGGCTTCCATTAGATATGCAAAGTTACTCCCATCTCCGATCAAGTTCATGTGTACCTCCCATGGATTGCTTGACCCCGGGGCATTCTCCGGTTGGTGCAAGTTACTGCAAAAGATTAGGCACCGGTGGTGAACAAAACCCGAAATCTGTCTCGGTCGTCGAGTAACTATCTGCACCAGCAAAGGGAGGAAAAGGTCACCCGCAAAACAAAAGTAAAGGGAAAAGGTGCATGAGGAAGAAGACCGAGTCTATTTGTGGCGGGCGATGCTAGCTCCACCAACGACGGCGACGCGCGCGCGCGATACACATAAGAATCGTTGGTGAATCACGGTCCCGGCGTGGGGCGCCACCGGTCGATGTCGAGGCCGAGGACCGCCGGTTGCCAGTGACGTTCACACGAAGCGTGCCACCTGCCCTGCTGGGATGGTTCTCCTTGTCGTGTTTACTCTCGAGACGAGAAGATGGGATTGAGTCCAAGCACAGATCAACCAGTCCACGGACGAAAGCGAAACGAAGCAAACCCAAACCAAACCAAACCCTTGTACGTCACCCTAGAAAATGCCTTGTGCGTCATTCCTTCGGTCTCTGTGGCAGAATTCTTCCGTGTATTCGTCTTAGTCGTCGATCTACTAGTCTGCCGCTGGCCCATGCGTCAAACCAGGCGGCTTGCTGTGATGTGGGGCCATGGCAGGACGCAGTCATGGAGCCACCTGCCATGGGTACCAGTACCATGGGTAGGTAAAGCAATAATGTCAATTTCTCCACAAGAGTACTAGGACTAGCTTTAGTATAAGCGTTTTAACTCTGCACTAACTTTAGTATAAAGTTATACTAAAATTAAGATACTTATTATGAAACGGAGGGAGCATCAAGCAGGCAGTACAGACACCCTGAAAACAAAATACATGAAGTTCCCTGCGGTCAATCGTCTTTATACACGTCGTCGCTACTTCGTCTCCATCGCAGACAGTCGTCGCTGATCGGGAACAGGAAGCCGTCAATGGCTTGAACCTACCGAACTATTGCCCTGAAAAATAAACCTTCGTTGCTGGAAGATCCATAGATTCAAGATCTAAACCTAGAAAAATAATAACACACCATGCCGGCATCCAAGGTTGCACCAACGGGATGAGGAGGAGGACGGAGGACCAAACTGCAACGAGAAGCCGCCGCCACTATGCCGGCCAACCCTAACCTCACTAGCCATGCATGAGTCTACCCAACGACACAATGATCTCGAGGTTACCGATGTCGTCAAAATGGAGAAAGGCTCAAGGAAAATGTATTCGCCACATCAATGAAGTCGCCACCTGTCGTGGAATTGTCACGGCAGATGTCCTCGTGAAAGGACTTAGTCGCAGGGCCATCGTACGGGTTAACTCAGAGGGGTTAAAGCGGACACAAAGACACGGAGTTATACTAGTTCGCCCTTCGATGAAGGTAAAGCCTACGCCTAGTTGTGATGGGATTGATGTGATTTGGCGACTAGGAGCAATAGCTTCGCTAAGCCTCGAATTGTTCGTCCCTAAAACCGCGGGTCGTCCCTTATATACATGGGTTGACGCCGGCGGTCTCTGAGTCCCGACCGGCTCATACAAGTGTCGGCTCGGTCTCGCTCTCTTATCTTCTGACATAAGTTACATGACTAAGGCGGTTTACATATATGGACCCTAATCCGTCTCGGGCTCGGGCCTCGTGCCTTGATGGGCCCTAGTTATAGATTTAGGTAAACCGCCCCTTCAGTAGCGGTTTATATTCATGAGTTATATCCCCAACATTAGGCCCAGATTGACTTGAACGGTTCATGTTAATCTTCAACATCTTTAGGAAACTCAATCTCCTTCAGATTTCGTAAACCGCCATCCGCTTGAACCGCCATGATGTCATCTTCCAACCACAAAGAGGCGCCTTTGCGTCATCTTTAATAAAGTAAGATTCCCTTCATTTAATACTATCCGGAAATCGAGGCGATCACGCGCGCCGTCGCCGCTGACTCCTCGATTCTCGCGCTTGTTAATTACTCCGTTTCCTTATAAATAGACCGGCGGGCCCTTTCTCTTCTTCTTCCACTCTTCTTCTTCCTCGCGATGCTCCAGCTCTGAAGCTCCGCCGTCGCCTCCGACCTTCGAACGCCAAGGCGTCATTTCAGTCGCAGATCAACCTCGATTGGACCGAAGCTCTTGGCGCTCCTCCGCTATTCTGCGATCGTAAGGCCCTCTTCAAGCCCTAGATCCGCATCTCAAGATCCTGTTCATCTCGTAGTTCATAGGTGTTCATCTTA
Organism: Aegilops longissima; assembly: GCA_021605205.1. Taxonomy (NCBI): domain Eukaryota; kingdom Viridiplantae; phylum Streptophyta; class Magnoliopsida; order Poales; family Poaceae; genus Aegilops; species Aegilops longissima. Next base: position 118,235,981 of record CM038681.1, read on the forward strand.
GTTTCCTCATACCTGCCTCGCCATGGCCGTATGATTCAACCGTAGTATACATCTCGGCGCGATCGCTCCGCCGTCAGTTTAACTCTTTATGCATCCTTCTTTTTGTTCAGGCCCTCTTGTTTAGAACGCACGAGCCTTCCTGCCCTTTCTGAGGCTTACATAGGTCGCAGAAATTTTTCTTACTGAATCTTCGGTAGATCTCAATTACCCCCATTCGCATGTGAAATCTGTTTCTGTCCATACTTAGTAGATTTTCCAGTTCTGTCTCTTTGGGCGGTTTGTCTTTTGATAGCTAATCCGTCACTCCATTAGTCCTTAGTTAAACCGGAATTGGAAGCTGGCTGCCGAATCGCCGGTTTAACATTGTATACTGTGTTCGAACCGTTTAACGGTAAATCGTTTCTCCTTTCCTTTCGCAGTTTAGTCTTCCGGAATGGCCAAACAATTCTCAGCTTGCAATTGAGTCCGGTCTAAGGTCACTGAGACGCAACTCAACGGATGCGTCACCACTGGCGCTTTAGCTTCGAAAAATGTCCTCCACTGGCGGGTTCCGGATGCCGAATGCCCTCCCGATCCACAAGAAGGGGAAGTAATTGTGTTTGTGCAGCACTTAGACCGGGATTCTGCCGCCGGATCAAAATTCTTCCGGATGTTCTTGCAAGTTTTCAACTCCATCCACAGGATATTGGCCCGAACTCCGTGTCAAATATATGCAATTTCCAAGTTTTCTGTGAAGTCTATCTTCAAGAAGAACCGTCTGTGGAGCTGTTCGAGATTTCTTTCACTTGAACCGCCGATGAATTTTGGATGGTCCTAACACGGAGTCTGGCGGCGTTTCAATCCGAAAAGGAAGGAAGTGGATTTTCCTCACGCCAAACACCATAGCCATCCGAAAGATTGGAACCAAACCTGGTTCTCCGCCGAATACTGCTCCGCTAACGAGAATCCTTTGCGGGTTACCGTCCTCACCGGCTTAGCAACCATCATCCGTTGCCTTTATGCTTGACCGCCGTGAACGGAAGAATTTTTGCCTCAAATCATCAAACTCCGGCTCTAATGGCCAATGGACTGACCGGTGTGGACCTTGTGCGATCTTTGGGTTTCTTGGGGCATCTTGCCATTAAGCCGCCCGGCCGGATTGATGCTGCGAATACACCGGCAGCCTCCAAGACCCTCAAAGGCGTCACGAGCTACCAATAAGCGAGCTTGAAGTCACTGAAGCGATAAAGAGGCTGCTTGATGAACCGATCTCTGCTCGCAGCCAAACCGGGTTGGCTACATTCGTGTTGCCAACAAACCGCTTCATGTAAGGCTCGCTCACCGCTTTTCGACATTTAATGCTTTGTTGATATATATTAATCCTTGTTACCTCTCGGGCTAACAGCTCTTCCGAAGCGGACTAAACCGGCCCGGCTCCGCGTGTAAAGTCCAAGACCACCAAAAGGCTGGCAAGAGGAAAACCGAGTCTTCCGATCCGCCGGAAGACGAAGATTCGAAGTCGAGGTAAAGCTTGATATCCTCACGAGGGTCGCGTAAACCGGCTTTCCTCTTTGTGTTTCTTCTTGCTTGTAGCTTGATCCTTTTATTCTTCCTTTTATCGACAATTTTAACTCCGGGATGATCTTTGAAGCCGGTCATGCCGACCATGTTGAGGTAATCTTTCTTTCTTCCGAATCCGACCTCGTGCGGTTAAGAGAATTCGCCCGCACATCCGGAAAGTGAAAAATCTCATTCCTATGCTCATTTGAATCCAAACCTTTCCTTGAAGACACAAAGAGGTGAAGAGCGCGCGACGACCGGCACATGTGGTCAGCAGATTACATCATCTGGTTTACGGATACACCAACCCAAGCGTCGTCCGTGAGGTGATTTGTTCTCTGGCGTTATCCTTTGAAAGGTTTCTTCCGATGTCCTCTCAATCCGTCGACCAATTATCGGGCCTCTTCCAACTCCTCTGGCGGTTCATCAACCACGAAGCGCCTCCGCTTAAAGTTGCTGCGAGGTAAGCACCATCTGCTGTCCCGCCAATTCGGTTCACAATTGCGTTGGTCGGTTTATCTTACTCTAATTCTGAACATTGCAGCACCAAGGCTCGCTTGAGTAAGCGAAAACCCTTGATCCTCTGCAGATGTTGACCGGAGAAGACCCCAGAGCAGACCCACGAAAATCCGAAGTTAAAAATAGCTCTGCCGGGTTAAACCAAGACGACAACGCTGATCCGCGAACTTGAACCGGACGCCCAAGTGGAAACCTCACATCCTGCTCCACCGAGTCCAGCCACCGAGCGGTCAGAATCGTTGAACCAGCGAGCCCAAAGAAGACCACCAATCTGGCCAGCCCGACCAAAAATGATGGCGTTATAGTGGCGGAGGCGGCTACACCACTCCTAGCCAACCGGTCGCTTTAGCAAAACACAGTGCCAAGGATGAGTCCACCTCCATGAGTAAAGAGAAGGGGAAAATCGATCTGTCAGTTTATGACAACCTCTCTGCCCAAGAACTTCACTCCGGCTTTCTGAACCGACTCTACACAAGTCGTGACTTCGAAGCCGGTCTGGTAAATCGCATGAAGGACCGCTATGAGGTAAGGAGTTATGCCTCTTGTACTTTTGCTGTGTAGTAGCCCCCAAGGGTCGGTTTAACTTTGCATAATTAAACCGGCACTTAACTTTGTATGGAACCCATACGCCTTAAACTTCAGTGCTGTAGCCCCCAAGGGTCGGTTCAACCTAGCATAGTTAAACCGGAACTTAATTTCTGTATCCCCATAGTAGATTGAGATCATCTAGCCATTAGCCCCCAAGTGCCAAGTTGAATATTTGTATTGAGCTTGGGACTTTATAATGAAACAACTAACGTGCTCCCTTTGTTATCGAATGAGATATACCAAACAAACCGTACAACTCAAGGACCTTCGTGCCAATCTGGAAACTCAACAAGCGAAACCACCAAGGCCAAGGATGAATTGAAAACTGCCTTGGCCACTATGGAACAAATGAAGGAGTGGTATAAATCCGAGCAGGCCAACTGGGACATCGAGAGGACCGGTTTGAAAAAGCGGCGGAAGATCTTTGAGCGGCTCTTAAACCGTGACGTAAGAGTGACCGGACTAAAGCGCCAGATTCACGCCATGACCTCTGCCATCTTTGGTAAGAAAATTTGCACTGATTACCCATGTTGTGATATTTCCTCCGGTTTAACCTGACCTGTCTGAAACCGGTACAGGGAAGCGTATCGCTCATCTGGGCTCTGACGTGCGGAAGAAGCTCAAGGCCGCTTATACGCTGATTGAGCAGCTGTATACCGGCGCCCAGCGAGTCATATGTGCCACATCGTACGACAACACAGCTCCGTCCTTGATCAAAGATACGCTGGACCGGCTATCCATGATTCCGGCACAGCTTGAAGAGTTGAAACGATCCGCGGCCCGGGCTGGCACTTTACTGGCTCTAACCCGCGCTAAGGCGTGGATAGCGGACCTTGATCCGGCTGACATAGCCAAGGGTTTCCCCAGCGCTCAAGAGAACGGTGAAGCCTTTGATAATGGCATACAAAGCGAATAACAAAGGAGATCGTCCTTTGGCGAGTCAAGCGGCGAAGGCCAACTGGCGGTTCACCGCTCTTTCTACGATCACGAACAACAAGCGGGTGGAGTTTGTCATCCCGAAGTGCGAGCCTTGTTCCCCAATCCGTAAGCACACTTATGCCCACGGCGTTGATCCGGCTAAGCTTATAAGTGAAGAGGCTGTCTTCGTGCCTTAACCGGATTGGTGGTCTACCAATGACTTCCGCCTTTGGGTGATGAAGAGGAAGAAGTTGAACCGACGCCAGACGCCCCCTCTTCCTCACGTCAACCCGGCGAGGAAGCTTAATCCGTCAAGCCGGGTGATGCATCAGAAACTGCTAGTTATAACGCCATGCGAAACACCGGGCCTTGAAAGGCTTTGTAATAGAATAGCTAGCACTTTGTTTTTGAACATGCCTTTATGCGAAACACCATGTCTGTAACCTTTGCGCGGTGATGCTGATACTTTGGTTTGAAGAATTGAAACCTTCAATGTATTTTGCCTGCAATCACAAATTCTTAAACCGCCACGGCGGCTTGTGTCGCCAGCCGGCTTGTGACGCCTATTTATATAAGAAAATATTGATGTATATGATCAAAACTTTGTGGTACAAAAACACCTGCCAGTGTCGGGCATGCAGTTGGCTTAGCCAATCTTGAGGCGGAGGTTGTATAAACCATTACCGTCAAAGGAGAAAACAACTCCTGTGTTTATAATGCCGGTTTACCGTGTAAACCGTGTCGGGTCATAACAAGCCCCCTGTTACTCCATAATGGGATGTTAACAGAAAAACCAAACCGAAACAAACATCTCCGGATTAAAAATGGACCAAATTCCATTAATTGACAGCTTGAACGGTTTAAAAGGTTGTCGGTTTAAAAGGCCAATAAAATCAAATAACAGTTATGAAATCAATATGGAAGCAAAGGCAATGATAAAACCGTTTGCAAGAAGAGGCTTTCTTGAGCCGATCGGATGGTGTTACCATGGTCGGACAGGACCAAGCTCCCCATAAGGTGTAGCTATGGTTCAAGTCAGCCAGTCCCCAAGCAAACCGTGGCATTATGCCGATCAAGTGGCATGGCAATGGTTCGGGTTCGACCAAGCCCCCAAGTGACTCTATGACCTTAGGCCGACCAAGAGGCGTGACTGGTTCAGACGTGACCATGTCCCCAAGTGATCTGGTGGCTTTCGCCCACCAAAAGGTGTTGCGTTGGTTCGGACACGACCAAGCCCCCAGATGACAAAAAAAAACTTCTGAAAAGCAAGATCAAGGGCTAAACCGGAGGCTGCTTTGCGACAACAACTCCATGTACCCAAACCTGACTTTTTACAGAACGAATACCCCGCTTTAGCCGAGGCTCCGGTTTATTGCTTTTATTCAAAATATATACATTGTCATAATATGTACATAAGTAGAGCCGATGGCTCGGGTATAATAAGGCAAGATGAGCTATGTTCCATGGCTGTTGGTCTCCTCTTCGACGTCGTGAGTCTTTTCGCTCTCGAACATCAATCGATAGTATGACCCGTTATGCAGATTCTTGCTGACCACAAAAGGTCCTTCCCAAGGTGGGGATAGTTTGTGCATATCTGTCTGGTCTTGTATGAGCCGAAGCACCAAGTCTCCTTCCTGAAAGGTTCTGGTTCTAACCCGCCGACTGTGATACCGACGAAGATCCTGTTGGTAAATCGCCGAACGAGCAGCCGCCATATCTCGCTCCTCATCCAGACGATCCAAAGCGTCCTGCCGTGCAGCCTCGCTATCTGCCTCAACATAGGCTGCCACGCGAGGTGAATCATGACGGATATCGCTGGGAAGGACCGCCTCGCTCCATAGACCATAAAAGCGGTGTGTATCCGGTGGATCTCGTTAGGGGTAGTATTGATACTCCATATCACGGATGGTAGCTCTTCTACCCAACAACCCGGCGTCCTCTCGCAAAGGGACCATAAGCCGGGTTTGATACCTCTCAAGATCTCTGATTAGCCCGTTCGCTTGACCATTGGACTACGGGTGGGCCATCAAGAAACGTCAAGCGGATGTGCTCACGTTCACAAAACTCCTTCATGGCACCCTTGGACAAATTGGTGCCATTATCCGTGATGATACTATGCGGAAATCCAAACCGAAGATCACCCTTTTATGAACTGAATCGCCGTGGCGCATCACACTTGCTAACGTGCTCGCCTCGACCCACTTTGTAAACTTGTCAACTGCGACCAGCAAGTGTGTTTTCTTGTCCTTGGACCTTTTAAAAGGCCCGACCATGTCCAGCCTCCAAGTTGCAAACGGCCAAGTAATTGGTATCATCCTCAATTCCTGGGCCGGTATGTGAGCACGTCTAGAAAACTTCGCAACCATCACATCGCTCGACCAGATCCTCCGCGACAAGCATGGGCGGTCAACCAATAAAACCATGGCGAACGCTTTGGCAACCAAGGATTTTGAACCGGCGTGGTGACCACAGTCCCCTTCATGGATCTCACGCAATATCTCACAGCCTTCCTCAGGGACACACAATGCTGAAACGCCCCGGACACACTGCAATGATGCAACTCGCCATTAACAATGGTCATAGACTTAGACCGCCGAACTATCTGTCAGCCAGCGTCTCATCTTCCGTAACTCGCCCGGTTCATGTATGCCAAATAAGGGGCGTCAATCCGAATGACATGCAAAGCTGCCACCAACTGAGCCTCCGGATCAGGAATAGCCAAATCTACTTCATCAGGAAGCTTGACCGACGGATTGTGCAGTACATCAAGGAAGACATTTGGCGGGACCGGTTTACGTTGAGAACCCAGCCGGCTTAAAGCATCCGCCGCCGTTCTTCCGACGATCCACATGGTCCACGATACCCTTTAAAGTGTCCTGCAACAACATCCACCTCCCGACGATATGCAGCCATGAGTGGATCTTTGGAATCCCAAGCACGATACTTGCTTTGGGCCACCAAGTCCGAAGTCACCAAAGCACTTAACCCGGCTTAGATTCATCTCCTTAGCCATCCGGAGACCATGGAGCAAATCTTCATACTCAGCTGCATTGTTAGTACAAGGGAACATTAAGCGGAGGGCGTAACAAAAATTTCACCTCGTGGGAAGTCAACACAACTCAAACCCCGAGCCTCCAATTGCTGGACCCGTCAAAGTGGATGGTCCAATAGGTATGACCGGCTTTTCTTCAGCGCTTGCAACTCTGTCCAATCATTAATGAAATCCACAAGTGCACGGGACTTTATTGCCGTCCGAGGTGCGCATCAGTAAACCGTGCGGCCCAAGCTCTATGGCCCACTTAGCAATCCGCCCGGCCGCTTCTCGGTTCGTGATGATATCGCCCAAGGAGCTGAACTAACCACCGTGATGGGATGCCCTTGAAAATATTGCTTCACTTCCGGCTTGCCATAAAACTCCATACACCAGCTTACGCCAATGCGGATATCTCGCTTAGACTCAATGAGCACCTCGTTGATGTAATAAACCGCCGTTGAACCGGATATTCTTCCTGCCTCCTTCCGCTCTACCACAATGGCTACGCTAACCATACGGCATTAGCAGCAACATATAATGAAGCGGCTCTTTGTCAATGGGGCGGCGAGAACCGGCGGGTTGGCTAACTACCGCTTTAAATCCTCCAATGCTTCATCGGCGGCGAACTCGATTTAACCGATCCGTCTTCTTGACAGATGGTACAAAGGAATGGCCTTCTCTCCGAGGCGGCTGATAAACCGGCTTAGCGCGGCAATCCGACCCGCCAATCGCTGGACATCATTGATGCACTTTGGCTTAGCCAAGGAGGTGATAGCCGTAATTTTATCCGGATTAGCTTCAATCCCCCTGTTGGACACAAGAAAACCCAATAACTTTCCTGCCGGAACACCGAAGACACACTTAGCCGGGTTGAGCATCATCTTGTACACCCGCAAGTTGTCAAAAGTTTCCTTTAGATCCTCAATCAACGTTTCCTTCTTCCTTGACTTAACCACGATATCATCCACATAAGCATGCACGTTACGGCCGATCTGTTCGTGCAAGCAATTCTGTACGCAACGCTGATAAGTTGCTTGGGCGCTCTTGAGTCCAAAAGGCATAGACACATAGCAGAAGGCTCCAAAGGGAGTGATAAACGTTGTCTTCTCCTGGTCCTTAACCGCCATCTTAATCTGATGATATCCAGAATATGCATCCAAAAAGCTCAAACGCTCACAACCCGCCGTAGCATCAATAATCTGATCAATGCGGGGGAGGGCGAAAGGATCTGCTGGACAAGCCTTGTTAAGATCTGTGTAATCCACACACATGCGCCAAGTGCCATTCTTCTTAAGGACCAACACCGGATTAGCAAGCCACTCTGGATGGAAAACTTCAACGATAAACCCTGCTGCTAAGAGCCTGGCAACTTCCTCTCCAATGGCCTTGCGCCTTTCCTCGTTAAACCGGCGAAGAAATTGCTTTACCGGTCTGTACTTGGGATCAACATTAAGAGTGTGCTCAGCGAGTTCCCTCGGTACACCTGGCATGTCAGAAGGTTTCCATGCAAAAATGTCCCGATTCTTACGGATGAACTCGATGAGCGCGCTTTCCTATTTAGGATCCAAGTTAGCACTGATGGTGAACTGCTTGGATGAATCGCCGGGCACAAAATCAACAAGTTTAGTCTCAGCTGCCGATTTAAACTTCAAATCCGGATCGTGCTCTGTAGTTGGCTTCTTCAACGGGGTCATATCCGCCGGATCAACATTGTCTTTATAGTACTTTAACTCTTCGGTGGCACAAACCGACTCTGCGTAAGCCGCATCACCTTCCTCGCACTCCAAAGCGATCCGGTGGCTCCCATGAACCGTTATCGTCCCTTTGTGACCCGGCATTTTCAGCTGCAAATAAACGTAACAAGGCCGTGCCATAAACTTAGCATAAGTCGGCCGCCAAATAGGGCGTGGTAAGGGCTTTGAATTTTCACCACCTCAAACGTTAATGTTTCCGATCTGGAGTCATGTTCATCCCCAAAGGCCACCTCCAGAGCTATCTTACCGACCGGGTATGCTGACTTGCCAGGCACCACACCGTGAAACACTGTGCTGGACGGCCTGAGATGCCTATCCGTTAACCCCATACGTCGGAAGGTCTCGTAGTACAGGATGTTGATGCTGCTCCCTCCGTCCATAAGTACCTTGGTAAACTTGTATCCTCCCACCTGAGGTGCCACCACTAGGGCTAGCTGACCCGGATTGTAAACCCGGGGAGGATGATCCTCTCTGCTCCACACGATAGGCTGCTCGACCGGTAGCAGGTAATGCGGTGCGGCCGGTTCAACAACACTGACCGCCCGCTTCTGAAGTTTTCGGTCTCGCTTGTCCAAGCTGGTGGTAAAGACATGGTACTGTCCACCGTTCAACTGCTTTGGATTACTTTGATAACCCGACTGCTGCTGTTGTTGATTGTAACCCCCTTAGTTCTGATTGTTCTGATTGCTCTGATTGTCCTGCCCGCCCGGATTACCACCGAACCCTGGGCCAGAATTTCCTCCACCGTAACCCGAGGCGGACCCTGAACCGCCGCCGGGCCCTTGATCATACCGGAAAGCATTAGAATTTTTGAACTCCTGCATAATATAACAATCCTTCCAGAGGTGGTTTGCTGGTGCCTCCTTCGTCCCATGCTTCAGACAAGGTTGATTCAATAGGTAATTCAAACGATCCGGATTGTGACTGGCGCACCGCCCGGTTTGATTGCTTACCCTTGCGCCGTTGACCCTTGTCCTGTAGCGTTGGTGTTGGCTCTGAAGCCCATCTTACCGTTTGCCTTACGCTTGTTTCCTCCATTACCGCCGACCGATGCTGGCCTCCGGAGTTGCTGTTCGCATTTTCCCTTCCCTATTTCGTCATCCTCCTCGGACTCGGGATCCTTGGTACTATCAGAATCAGCATACTTTACCAAAACGCCCATGAGAGTGCCCATGTCATTGCAAAAACGCTTCATGCGACCCAGCTTCAACTTTAACGGTTTGAACCGGCAGTTGGCTTCTAGGGTTAAGATCGCGGAATCAGGGTTGATCCGGTCTGAAGAATGTAAAACTTCCGAAACGCGGCGCACCCAATGGGTTGTGGATTCTCCCTCTGCCTGGACACAAGCCGCCAAATCCACCACAAACATGGGCTGTTTACAGGTGCCTTTGAAATTTTGAATGAACCGGGTCCGCAACTGGGTCCATGAACTGATTGAGTTGGGTGGCAAGTTCTTCAACCAAGTACGGGCCGTGCCTTCTAACATCATGGTGAAATACTTCGCACACGCAGCCTCATCTACATCCAGCATCTCCATGGCCATCTCATAGCTTTCTATCCACGCTTCTGGAGCCAAATCGGCGGTGTAATTGGGCACCTTGCGTGGCCCTTTGAAGTCCTTGGGCAAACGTACATTGCGTAAAGCGGGGACGAGGCAAGGCACCCCAAAGAGCGACGTGACCCCAGGTTGAAGATGGTCGGCCGAACCGGCGCGAGTTGATGACCCTCCTGTTGTGCTGCTAACTCGGCCTCCCTACGTGCCCTGGCCCGGTCCACCACCACTTGAGCGTCTTCGAAGCCACACGCCGGGTTGTTGCCGCGAGGCGGACCGCGCTGCGCGTTGCTTGATACGACCGGTTCATCTGCGTGCCGGCTATAGCTCCGGCTTGGGCGGGGGGTGGAGTGGATCCGATCCCGATCGTATGAATCGCTTCTGTTGAGCGGGGCCATCTGAGAGCTCCTTCGCCCGGCGTGTTTCTACCGCTGCGGTGAATCGCCGATTGAATTGCCTCCAACCGTGCCGCAGCCGCAACAAGGTTATCCATCGGGTTGGAGTAGTGACGGAGGTGTCTCGCACAGCACAGAAGCGCGCCGGCATGATGGCGAGGCAGATCTATCACACGGGCTGAACCGGCGCGGCCGTCCAGTGCTTCGGCGGTTCACCACCGGCGGATTCTTGGTCCCCGCTTACAGGGGTGTTGAAGAGCTCTCTTCCTCGAAAACCGAAGGTAAGCGGATCTGTACTTTCTCTTCATGACTTCATGTGACGCGCTCGATCCAAAGATGAGCCTATAAGCTGCGCATCCAGCGGCCCGTTCGCGCCATCCTCACGTCGCGGCTGCGGATCCGCTTTAGCCTTATTGATTTGTTCCTTCACCTTTGCAATCTCCGCGTTGTGCAGGTCCTGATCCGCCGGATTAGCCTATGCCATGAGCACAACCAATGCGTCGAATAGCTCTGATAGAACTTGAGTCGGCGGGCGCACAGGGCCTCCTTCCCCGGCTGCCATCACCGCTGCTGAACCGGCGACCATCGGCGCCGCGGTCGAAGAGTGAAGCGTCGCTTGTGTACCGGCCATGAAGATCCCAACCCGGTTGGGTAGATCAAAGGGGTCCGGAATACTCTCCCGTCGAACAGCCCCGATCTGGCCATCTTGCGGTGGTACAGAGACTCGGTTTCTCCGGTTGACGACTTCGTCATCGAGTAGACAACGGTTTCGCGCCCGATGCTGATCCGCCCTCCACGGTCTCGTGGATGACTCCCACGAAAGCACGCTTGATAGCGGTTTAGCAGGGCAGGATTCTTCTTCGCCCGGCCGAGCCGTCTCGGCGAGGTCGGTGCAGATGTCGGCCCAGGCCCTGGCTCGCCGATCTTGCCGATGAACGTGTATGCCACCAAAGGGGACCCGTACCGTACTCAATCGAGCCGCCTCGGGGCCCGATCTGCATCGTCGATGTAGAGCTTGCGCGACGACTCTTAGTCATCCGGCCACACAGATAGCCTTCGAGTCCTTCGAACTTGCCCTCTAAGATCATCAAACCATCGTGCGATAGCCCCACGGTGGGCGCCAAGCTGTCGTGGAATTGTCACGGCGGATGTCCTCGTGAAAGGACTTAGTCGCGGGGCCATCGTGCGGGTTAACTCGGAGGGTTAAAGAGGACACAAAGACACGGGAGTTATACTAGTTCGCCCCTTCGATGAAGGTAAAGCCTACGTCTAGTTGTGATGGGATTGATGTGATTTGGCGACTAGGGAGCAATAGCTTCGCTAAGCCTCGAATTGTTACGTCCCTAAACCGCCGGGTCGTCCCCTTATATACACGGGTTGGCGCTTGCGGCGGTCTCTGAGTCCCGACCCGGCTCATACAAGTGTCTGGCTCGGTCTCTTCTCTCTTATCTTACAACATAAGTTACATGACTAAGGCGGTTTACATATATGGACCCTAATCCGCCTCTGGGCTCTGGGCCTCGTGCCTTGATGGGCCCTAGTTATAGACGAGGGTAAACCGGCCCCTTCAGGGCGGTTTATATTCAGTAGTTATATCCCCAACACCACCTAACAAAGCATTGTGGTGTAACCCGATTAAAAAACCTTAAAACAGGAACTAGGGTTTAGAGATGAGAGAGATGTGATCATAACGCGATTGAACATAGGTGTATTTGCCTTTTATGTACTGCTTTAAAATGACATAAATCTACCGTCAAATGGGTAGGTAGAGACTCGCGTCAAACTGCAAAAGCTAGCACGAGCATTTGCAACCACCGTTGAGGCGACCTGTGAGGTGCACGGACAGGAATTCTCAGTCAACACACGGTATCTTGTACCACTACATACAAGGACTGGGCGGTTTTGACTTAACGTGAACAACACTGGTGCCCCACCTTCGGAATATTTTTTTCTTTTTTGAACAGGGATATGTTCCGAAGGATCTAGAAAACTTCATTAAAATATACTCCCTATGTCTCAAAAATATTTTGAGCCTGAGGGAGTACATGTTACAACACCCAACTCATACAAGGACTTGCATGCAAAGAAATTAACACCTAATTAAGTCCGTGACTTTTATAAAAACCCCAAAGTGACAGATAGAATTACAATCACGTTGAAAACAGATTCTATCCGGGATGAGTCTCACCGTCGCCCTGGAGGAGCCACCTGGGGCGTCCTGAACGTCACAGCCACGACGCCACACTATGAACTCCGAGTAGAACCTGCAAATGCCTCCCTTAACACACATGCTAGGAGGAAGAAAGAGACGGATGCCCTTCAGCCAGAAGATGCAGCACACCGAAAACCAGCAGCCAACAAGCGTCATAGCTTCGCCAAAACGACCGCCACTCCTGATGTGCTTTGAAACCATCTACAAAATGCACACACCCCTCCATCTTCGACTCATTGTCTACCTCCATGACAGCACGGAGCAATGAGAGAAGGGCTTGAGTCCTTGAGTACAGGGTGTACCTCACGCTTACTGAGAGATGTATCGATGATGATCCTCCAGGTAGCAACTGGCACCAAGCCACTGCCACCAGCAAAATCGCGGCCTCTAGCCACCAAGCGCTGCTCGCTCGTGTCGGTGGCACTCTTCCCATCGGCTTCTCGCCAGACTCCCTAAAGGAAAGACAAGCCCTACAACTACTGTACACACGAGAGCACCAAGCGCCTCCCCCATCTCTACTCCGGCCTTTAGCACCGACGCAAAAGATCCAGGCTTGGGTCGACCCGAGGATTTTGGAGACGACGACTCTCAACAGTGGTAGTTTCGATAGAAAGCGACTCGTTGGAACAAGTTTTTGAAGGAAATATGCCCTAAAGGTAATAATAAAGTTATTATTTATTTTCTTATATCATGATAAATGTTTATTATTCATGCTAGAATTGTATTAACCGGTAACATGATACATGTGTGAATACATAGACAAACAGAGTGTCACTAGTATGCCTCTACTTGACTAGCTCATTAATCAAAGATGGTTATGTTTCCTGGCCATAGACATAAGTTGTCATTTGATTAACGGGATCACATCATTAGGAGAATGATGTGATTGACTTGACTCATTCCGTTAGCTTAGCACTTGATCATTTTGTATATTGCTGTTGCTTTCTTCATGACTTATACATGTTCCTATGACTATGAGATTATGTAACTCCCGTTTACCGGAGGAACACTTTGTGTGCTACCAAAGCGTCACAGCGAATGGGTGATTATAAAGGTGCTCTCTGGTGTCTCGAAGGTACTTGTTGGGTTGGCGTATTTCGAGATTAGGATTTGTTACTCCGATTGTCGGAGAAGGTATCTCTGGGCTCACTCAGTAATGCACATCACTATAAGCCTTGCAAGCATTGTAACTAATGAGTTAGTTGATGTATTACGAAACGAGTGAAGAGACTTGCCGGTAACGAGATTGAACTAGGTATTGAGATACCGACGATCGAATCTCGGGCAAGTAACATACCAATGACAAAGGGAACAACGTATGTTGTTATGCGGTTTGACCGATAAAGATCTTCGTAGAATATGTAGCAGCCAATATGAGCATCCAGGTTCCGCTATTGGTTATTGACCGGAGACGTGTCTCGGTCATGTCTACATTGTTCTCGAACCCGTAGGGTCCGCACGCTTAAAGTTTTGGTGACGATTGTATTATGAGTTTTTGTGTTTTGATGTACCGAAGGTTGTTGGGAGTCCCGGATGTGATCATGGACATGACGAGGAGTCTCGAAATGGTTGAGACGTAAAGATCGATATATTGGACGACTATGTTCGGACACCGGAATGGTTTCAGGGAGTTTCAGACATATACCGGAGTGGGGGGTTACCGGAACCCCGGGGAGTTTAATGGGCCAAGATGGGCCTTAGCGGAGAAGAGGAGGGGCGGCTAGGGCTGGCCGTGCGCCCCCTCCCCCTCTAGTCCGAATTGGACAAGGAGGGGGGCAGCGGCCCCTTTCCTTCCCCCTCTCTCCTTCCCTTCCTTTCCCCCTCCTACCCCAACTAGGAAAAGAGGGAGTCCTACTCCCGGTGGGAGTAGGACTCCTCCCTGGCGCGCCCTCCCTTGGCCGGCCGCCTCCTCCCCCCTGGTCCTTTATATACGGGGGCAGGGGGCACCTCTAGACACAACAATTGATCTCTTGATCTCTTAGCCGTGTGCGGTGCCCCCCTCCACCATATTCCACCTCGATCATATCGTAGCGGTGCTTAGGCGAAGCCCTCGTCGATAGCATCATCATCATCGTCCACGCCGCCCGTCGTCTTGGAACTCTCCGTGAAGCTCTGCTTTGGATCGGAGTTCGCGGGACGTCATCGAGCTGAATGTGTGCTGAACTCGGAGGTGCCGTACGTTCGGTACTTGGATCGGTCGGATCGTGAAGACGTACGACTACATCAACCGCGTTGTGCTAACGCTTCCACTTTCGGTCTACGAGGGTACGTGGACAACACTCTCCCCTCTCGTTGATATGCATCACCATGATCCTGTGTGTGCGTAGGAAATTTTTTGAAATTACTACGTTCCCCAACAGTTTTGTGAACTCATCCAAATCCATACGCGTATGACCACGGAACTGAAAGTGAAAAGTGTTAGACAATAGGCTTGAGTTGTAACATGACAATGTCACGATTGTAATTGTGTGCGTGTGTGTCATATCTTGTAAACCAAGGCAGGAGGTTAGAGGCGAGCCCAATCCCTTGTAGATATCTTGTATAGCTTGGATTAGGGGCCAAGCCCAAAACCACCTGTCGATCTTGTATCATGTTGATTATATAAGAACGCACGCGTCCCTGCCAGGAGGCATACGCTTCACACCAAAACCTCTTAGTTTTTACATGGTAATCAGAGCCTACCTCGGATTCATCCATGACGAGCTTATCCGCAAATATGTTCCCTTCATCTCCTTTTGCACATATCGCCACAGAGAAGCTCTCGAGAGGGAACGAAGCCCTCTGGCGCGTGATATTTTGTCAAAAGAGACCACCTGTCGGGTTGAAATGATAAAAAGGACCACCTCTGACGCAGAATGACAAAAAGACCCCCCAACGGTGGCGGCAGGCGCGTCGGGCGACACGTGGCGCCTGCTGCCACCGGGTGAGGCGGCTGGCCCCGCCGCCAAGCTGCCAGGCGGCCAGTCGCTGGCAACGGCATTCTCAGTGTGGGACGGAACGGAGCGGTGTGTGATGGGCCATGCCGCCACCGGTTTAGGCGGCCGGCTCTGTAGCTCTGCACTGCTGCTGCTGCAAAGTGAGAAGAGAGGGTGGGCCATGCCGCCATTGCTTCTGGCGGCCGAACTGTTGTGCTATCCAGTGATCATCACCGCCCGTGGCAAAGCGAAGTTTAGAGAAACGGGCTGCATGCGTCTGCCTCCCAGTATTTAGACGGGGAAGCAAGCGGCTAGCTAGCCGGGTATGATCGCCAGTACAAAGCTCGCTTCCATTATTTAGTTGCTTTTCTCGTGCATGTGGAGAACAGCAGTGCGGCCGCCAGAAGCCGTGGCGGCATGGCCCACCCTCTCTTCCCACTTTGCAGAAGCAGCGGTGCAGAGCTACAGAGCCGCCTAAACCGGTGGCGGCATGGCCCAGCACACACCGCCCCATTCCGTCGCATGCTGAGAATGTCGTTGCCAGCGACTGGCCTCCTGGCAGCTTGGCGGTGGGGCCGGCCGCCTCACCCAATGGCGGTAGGCGCCACGTGTCGCCCAGCGCGCCTGCCGCCACCGTTAGGGGATCTTTTTTGTCATTCTGCGTTAGAGGTGGTCCTTTTTGTCATTTAAACCCGGCAGATGGTCTCTTTTGACGAAAAATCCTGGCGCGCCACCGTCCTCTCTGCCATCAGGGGGGCGCAGATGGCGGGCTTCCTCAATCCGGAGCAGGTGGTGCTGCCCATGACGATCGAGGTCACTAGCAACGACGGGAAGACCAAGTCGAATGCCCCCAACCCTGAGTTCGGCATCTGGTACGCTCGTGATCAGCAGGTCTTCTCCTACCTGCTTACTACGCTACCACGTGAGATGGCCATCCAAGTGGCGACTTGCCACTCCGCAACAAGTTGTGGAACACCGTGCAAGGGATGCTCACCTCGCATACCCGAGCGCGGTCTGTCAACGTCAAGATCGCTCTAGCGAATCTTCAGAAGGGAAACTCCACCATTACAGAGTACGTTGGTAAGATCAGAACCCTTTGTGATGAGTTGGTTGCCTCAGGAAAAAAGGTGGACGAAGAAGATGTGGTCTCGCAAATTCTCGCTGGGCTGGAGGAATAATTCGATCCTGTGATGTCTGCCATGTGCTCATGGGTCGAACCTGTGACTGTCCCGGAGCTGTACTCACAGCTTCTGAGCTTCGAGACGCGTATGAATCTTCATGGGGGAGCCTCTCAGTCCTCCGCCAATGCTGCATCACGCGGGCGCTTCAACAACTCCAACAGCAAGCAGAACGGCAACGGCGGTGGCGGTGGTGACCACGGTCGCGTCTTCAACAACAAACAAGGTGGCGGCGGTGGTGACCGCGGACGGAACTTCAACAACAAGCCCAACGGCGGTGGCGGCCGTGGCAACCCAAGAGGAAACGACGGCGGCTTCAACAACAATTCCGCCGCCAAACCAACGTGCCAGATCTGTGGCAAAGTTGGGCATTGGCGTGGAAGTGCTGGAAGCGCTACGACTCCTCCTACCAGGGAGGGGAAAAGCGCTCGGCGAACATTGCTGCTCCTCAATATGGCATAGATACTAACTGGTATATGGACAGTGGTGCAACTGACCATATCACCGGTGACTTGGAGAAGCTCACAGTCCGGGAGAGGTACACCGGCAATGAGCAGATTCACACCACCAACGGATCAGGTATGTCAATTAATCATATTGGTCATACAACTATCTCTACCCCAGATCGTGATCTTCACCTAAATGATGTTCTTCACGTTCTGGAGGCCACTAAAAGTTTGATCTCAGCAAGTAAACTTGCCATTGATAATGACACTTTCGTTGAAATTCACCCTCATTTTTTTCTTGTCAAGGATCTGGAAACAAAGAGGGTTCTACTTCGCGGCAGGGGTAGGACAGATCTCTATCCCATCAAACACATCGGGAGAAACGTCAAGAAGCAAGTGCTAAGTGTCACCAAGCCATCTTCAGATTGGTGGCACCGACGTTTAGGTCACCCATCTTCCACTGTTGTTAGGAAGATCATTAGTCAGAATAAGCTCCCGTGTGTTAGCAATGATGATAATAAACTTGTATGTGACGCATGCCAAAAGGGCAAAAGTCACCAGCTACCATATCCTCAATCTATGAGTGAATCAAAATTTCCTTTGGAACCTATCTTTTTTGATGTGTGGGGTCCTGCTGTTGAAACCGTAGGTAGAAAGAATTACCGTGTGAGTTTTATAGATGATTTCAGTAAATTCACATGGATCTACCTTATCAAACATAAGTCTGAAGTTTTCCAAAAATTTCATGACTTCCAAAATCTTGTTGAAAGACAATTTGATCCAAAAATCTTAGCTCTCCAAACAGATTGGGGAGGGGAGTACGAAAAGCTGAATTCCTTTTTCACCAAAATAGGAATTTCTCACCATGTTTCCTGTCCCCATGCTCATCGGCAAAACGGGCCAGCTGAACGTAAACATCGTCACCTCGTTGAAGTTGGTTTATCTTTACTTGCTCAAGCCTCTGTAACACC
The DNA here is from genome assembly GCA_021605205.1 of Aegilops longissima. Taxonomy (NCBI): domain Eukaryota; kingdom Viridiplantae; phylum Streptophyta; class Magnoliopsida; order Poales; family Poaceae; genus Aegilops; species Aegilops longissima. The sequence continues at coordinate 118,254,002 of CM038681.1, forward strand.
CGGATGATTAAGCAACAGTAATCACCTCGGTTACTGTGACTAAACTCACGTTGATTCGAACCCGGTCTAAATCAAATTCAAAACAAAAGCAAACGATAAATGTTTTCAAAAACTAAAACTAAAATGTTCGGGGGTTGTCAAAAATAACAAAGCTAATTATGGTGGGGTGCACACATTTTTGTAAAGTGTTTTGGTATTTTAAATAAACTAAAACAGAAAAGAAGAAAATAAGAAAAGGAAAAATTAAAACAAAAAGAGTGGGGGAGGAAACCCCATCGCCCATGGGCCAGCCCCCCCCACTCTGCCCAGCCCCTCCCTGGCCGCGGCCCGGCCAGCCACCTTATCCACCCCCCCTCCCCCGGTCGGCTAACCCTAGCCGCCCAGCCTCTCCCCCCCGATCCCTTTCTCCTCCACGCCTGATCTAGATCGGGCCGATCCACCGTGTCGCGCCCGACGCCGACGATCCCCGCCCGACCGCGCCGCCTCTCTCTCTCCCCCTCGCGCCGCCGCTGGATCCCCCCGTCGCCCCCTTGAGGCCCTCGCGCTGAGGTCGTCCCCCGACCCCCGCCTCACGGGTCCGCCCAGACGCCGACAGCCGCCTCCACGACCCCTCCTCACGGTCGCCACCGAGCGCCCGAGCCCGCCTCGTGACCCCACGATCCCCACCGTGAGCTCTCTCTCCCCCTCGGCCCCTCGCTCCCTCCCGACGCCGCCTGCCGTCAGACTGGCCTCCCGTCGCCCGGCCCGGCCGCCCGCCAGCGGTCACATGGTGCGCCGCCTGCCACGCCGTCCCCCCACCTCCTCTCCTCCTCCTCGCCGAACGGGCGCTCCCCCTCCGCGCGACTCGGGACGCCCCGCGTCATGGAACTCAACGCCGGCGCCCCGGTGACCAAGCGGTCACGGGTCGAGCCCGTGAGGCTCGGCCGCGCCGCTAGGCCCCTCCGGCCCCAGAGCACGCCCGACGGAGACCGAACCTCCTCGCCGCGCCGCTTGCTCGTCGGCGCTGTTCGCCGAGTCCGCCGACCTTTGCCCCCATCGGACGCGCCCTCTCCCCTTCGAGCAACGCCGACCAGCGCCCGTTGCCACCGGAGCACGAAGTCCGTGAGCTCGGCGCCCTCCTCCGCCAGGTAGCCAGGGCCAACTCCGCCCACACTGCCGACGTGGCATGGCACAGGGCCCGCCTCACATCGATCGATGGGCCCAGGGCCCCCCTCGCTCTGTTGACTCGGTCAACAGGGTGACCGATCAACCCCCGGTGCCATCGACATGGGGGCCCCACCTACGTAACGTTTTAAAAATAAAAAAAGGAAAAGGAAAATGAAAATTAAATAAATATAAATAACATGAATAAAACTAATTAATTAATTAATTAATTAATTAAGTAAGTAAGTAAATAATTAATCTAATTAATCTCGGTTAATTAACCTAATGACTAATTAACCTAATTAACTATTGTTAATTAAACTAAGCTAGGTTAATTAGTTAACAGTGTATGACGAACAGGTCCCACATGTCGTGGTTGACTTAGTCAACCCTGTTGATCTTGACGTCAAGATGACATCATCTTGTCATCATAAATACATTTTTCGAATTAATTAATTAATTACTTAAATTCCAGAAATTATTAAAATCTTTTAAAAATCATATCTTTTAATCCGTAGCTCGGATTAAAATATTTTTCAACATGAAAGTTGCTCAGAACGACGAGGCGAATCCGGATACACAGTCCGTTCGTCCGCCACACCCCCCTAACCTATCGAACCTGCAACTTTCCCCCTCCGGCTCCTCTGCCCGAAAACACGAAACACCGGGGATACTTTCCCGGATGTTTCCCCCCTTAACCAGTACCCCCTCATACCACATTAGGGCACGCCTAGCATCGCTTCTTGGCATGTCATGCATCGATATACATCTGTATACTTGGTATTCATTGTTTCTTCCCCTCTTCTCTCGGTAGACTACGAGACCGACGCAGCTGCTGCTGCCGGTTCGACTACGGTGTTGACGACCCTCTCTCTTGCAGAGCAACCAGGCAAGCCCCCCTTGATCACCAGATATCGCCTACTCTTCTCTACACTGCTTGCATTAGAGTAGTGTAACATGTTCTTGTTTTGATACTCCTATCTTCTGCATAGCTTTGTCCTTGTTACCACTATTGTTACCTTTACACGCAATCCTATATGCTTAGTATAGGATGCTAGTACTTTCATCTGTGGCCCTACATTCTTGTCAAATGCGCCGTGCTATACTATCGGGCCGTGATCACTCGGGAGGTGATCACGGGTTTATACTATATACTTATACATGATACATGTGGAGACTAAAGTCGGGTCGGTGATGGAGCACCATGAGTGGATCTTTGAGGCGGAGCGGACAGGCAGGTTGAGACCGCCTAGGAGAGAGGTGGGCCTGGCCTTGTTCGGCGTTCATGGTTACTTAACACGCTTAACGAGGTCTTGGTATTTGATCTGAGTTGGCTACGAGCTTATACGCACTAACCATCTACGCGGGAGTAGTTATGGGTATCCGGCGTCGTGGTATCACCCGGCACTTCGAGACGTCGTGACGAGGCGGCGCTGGCCGGATTGGACTGAACGCTGTTAGGCTAGGTCTCGCTTCCGGCCGCCCTCATAACGTGCTTGGTGTGCTCAGGCGATGGGCCCTGCACCCTGCCCTGCGCTTAGGTTTAGACCGGCGTCTTGGCCTCTCTGTTGTGCCTAGGTGGGGCTGCGACGTGTTGATCTTCGCGGCGGGCATGACCCGGAAAGTGTGTCCGGCCAAATGGGATCAAGCGTCTTTGGGTAAGATGGTGCACCCTGCGGTGAGTTAATCTATTGAATAGCCGTGATCTTGATAGCAGGACGACTTGGAGTTGTACCTTGAGCTTATGACAACTAGAACCGGATACTTGATAAAACACACCCTTCCAAGTGCGGATACAACCGGTGTTCGCTCTCTCGGGGATATGAGGAGGGATGGCGGGTAGGATTATTGCTATGTGATGTTACTTGGAGGACTTCAGATCGTCCTCTTCTACTGTTGCAAGACAGGTGTCGAGCGTAGTCTTCGTTAAGACTAGCTATCCCCTCTTATTCGGCATTCTGCAGTTCAGTCCATCGATATGGCCCTTTACACATATACCCATGCATATGTAGTGTAGCTCCTTGCTTGCGTAGTACTTTGGATGAGTACTCACGGTTGCCTTGTTCCCCTTTTCCCCTACCTCTACTCGATTGCTGCAACTGCACGATGGAGCCCAGGAGCGACGCCACCGCCTATGACGACTACTACTCCGGAGGTGCCTACTACTACGTGCAGCCCACGGCGGCGACCAGAGTAACTTAGGAGGATCGAGGCGGGAGGCCTGCTCCTCTTCGATCTGTATCCCGTTTGTGCTAGCCATCTTATGGCACCTTGTTTAACTTATGTCTGCATTCTCGATATTTTTGCTTCCGCTGACTCGTCTATGATCGAGCACTTGTATTCGAGCCCTCGAGGCCCCTGGCTTGTATTATGATGCTTGTATGACTTATTTTATTTGTAGAGTTGTGTTGTGATATCTTCCCGTGAGTCCTTGATCTTGATCGTACACATTTGCGTGCATGATTAATGTATGATTGAATCGAGGGCGTCACAGCCTCCATGCCCTTAAAATTTTGGGATGAGGCCTTCATTGCTGCTACCTATTTAATTAATAGGATGCCAAGCAAAGTCATAAACTTTGAGACTCCCCTCACTAGGTTATTCGGTGAAACACCAAATTATCCTCTCTACGCATATTTGGTTGTGCATGTTGGCCAAATCTAAGACCCTACAATACTCATAAACTCCAATTTAGATCCAAACAGTTTGCCTTCCTAGGATACAGTAATCTTCATAAGGGGTATAAATGCCTAGATATATCTACCAGAAGAGTCTATATTTCCAGAGATGTGGTGTTTGAGATGTGGTGTTTGATGAGAACACTTTTTCCCTTTTCCACCTTGCATCCTAATGCAGGTGCACGGCTGAGAGCCGAAATCCTTTTGTTACCACCGGAGCTTTTAAATCCTACTGATCAGGGGGGTGATAGTGTTGATCATGTGATTAATGGTGCTACTAATCCGAGTCATGATGCTGCAGGAAACAGTGAAAAAAATATGGCAGAAAATGGCAATTTGCAACATGATTTTATGCAGCATATCAGTCCAAACCCGACCAGCACAGAGCGCGAGGACGATCCCGCTGTTAACGCCGATCCCGAGAGATCTGGCGGCGTAGGTGTTGGGGAACGTAGTAATTTCAAAAAATTTCCTACGCACACGCAAGATCATGGTGATGACATAGCAACGAGAGGGGAGAGTGTATGTCCACGTACCCTCGTAGACCGTAAGCGGAAGCATTATGACAACGCGGTTGATGTAGTCGTACGTCTTCACGATCCGACCGATCCAAGTACCGAACGTAGGGCACCTCCGAGTTCAGCACACGTTCAGCTCGATGGCGATCCCGGACTCGATCCAGCAAAGTGTCGGGATGAGTTCTCACAAGACGACGACGGCGTGGTGGCGATTATGATGCTCTATCGGCGCAGGGCTTCGCCTAAGCTCCATGACGATATGACCGAGGTGGAATATGGTGGAGGGGGGCACCGCACACGGCTAAGGAACGATCCGTAGATCAACTTGTGTGTCATGGGGTGCCCCCTGCCCCCGTATATAAAGGAGCAAGGGGGGAGGAGGCCGGCCCTAGGAGGGGGCGCGCCAAGTGTGGAGTCCTACTAGGACTCCCTAGTCCTAGTAGGATTCCACCTCCCTTGTTGGAGTAGGAGAAGGGGAAAGAGGGGGAGAGGAATAAGGAAAAGGGGGCTGCGCCCCTTGTCCAATTCGGACCAGAGGGGGGCGCAGGCCTCCTTCCTTTTGGCCTCTCTCCTCTATTCCCGTATGGCCCAATAAGGCCCATATACTCCCCGGCGAATTCCCGTAACTCTCCGGTACTCCGAAAAATACCCGAATCACTCGGAACCTTTCCGAACTCCGAATATAGTCGTCCAATATATCGATCTTTACGTCTCGACCATTTCGAGACTCCTCGTCATGTCCCCGATCTCATCCGGGACTCCGAACTCCTTCGGTACATCAAAACTCATAAACTCATAATATAAGCATCATCGAAACCTTAAGCGTGCGGACCCTACGGGTTCGAGAACTATGTAGACATGACCTAGAACTATTCTCGGTCAATAACCAATAGCGGAACCTGGATGCCCATATTGGTTCCTACATATTCTCGAAGATCTTTATCGGTCAAACCGCATAACAACATCGTTGTTCCTTTGTCATCGGTATGTTACTTGCCCGAGATTTGATCGTCGGTATCCAATACCTAGTTCAATCTCGTTCATGGCAAGTCTCTTTACTCGTTACGTAATGCATCATTCCGTAACTAACTCATTAGCTACATTGCTTGCAAGGCTTATAGTGATGTGCATTACCGAGAGGGCCCAGAGATACCTCTTCCGAGCAATCGGAGTGACAAAACCTAATCTCAAATCGCCAACCCAACATGTACCTTTGGAGACACACTGTAGTACTCCTTTATAATCACCCGATTACGTTGTGACGTTTGGTAGCACCAAAGTGTTCCTCCGATAAACGGGAGTTGCATAATCTTATAGTTACAGAAACATGTATAAGTCATGAAGAAAGCAATAGCAATATACTAAACGATCAAGTGCTAGGCTAACGGAATGGGTCATGTCAATCACATCATTCTCCTAATGATGTGATCCCATTAATCAAATAACAACACATGTCTATGGTTAGGAAACATAACCATCTTTGATTAATGAGCTAGTCAAGTAGAGGCATACTAGTGACTATATGTTTGTCTATGTATTCACACATGTATCATGTTTCCAGTTAATACAATTCTAGCATGAATAATAAACATTTATCATGAAATAAGGAAATAAATAATAACTTTATTATTGCCTCTAGGGCATATTTCCTTCAGTCTCCCACTTGCACTAGAGTCAATAATCGAGTTCACATCATCATGTGATTCAACACTAATATTCACATATGTATGTGATTAACACCCATAGTTCACATCGTCATGTGACCAACACCCAAAGGGTTTACTAGAGTCAATAATCTAGTTCACATCGCTATGTGATTAACACCCAAAGAGTACTAAGGTATGATCATGTTTTGCTCGTGAGAGAAGCTTAGTCAGCAGGTCTGTCACATTTGAGCCGTATGTATTTTGCAAATATTCTATGTCTACAATGCTCGCACGGAGCTACTCTAGCTAATTGCTCCTACTTTCAATATGTATCCAGATTGAGACTTAGAGTCATCCGGATCGATGTAAAAAGCTTGCATCGATGTAACTCTTTACGACGGGCTCTTTTATCACCTCCATAATCAAGAAATATTTCCTTAGTCCTCACTAAGGATGTTCTTGACCAATGTCCATGATCTACTCCTAGATCACTATTGTACTCCCTTGCCAAATTCAGAGCAAGGTATACAATAGGTGCGGTACATAGCATGGCATACTTCATAGAACCTATGGTGAGGCATAGGAATGACTTTCATTCTCTTTTCTATTTTCTGCCGTGGTCGGGATTTGAGTCTTTACTCAATTTCACACCTTTGTAACACAGACAAGAACTTTTCTTTGACTGTTCCATTTTGAACTACTTCAAAATCTTGACAAGGTATGTACTTATTGAAAAACTTATCAAGCGTCTTGATCTCAATAGATCTTGATGCTCAATATGTAAGTAGTTTTATCGAGGTCTTTCTTTGAAAAACTCTTTTCAAATACTCCTTTATGCTTTGCGAATAATTCTACATTATTTCCGATCAACCATATGTCATTCACATATACTTATCGAAATGTTGTAGTGCTCCCACTCACTTTCTTGTAAATACAGGCTTCTCCAAAAGTCTCAGATAAAACCATATGCTTTGATCACACTATCAAAGCGCTTATTCCAACTCCAAGATGCTTGCACCAGTCCATAGATGGATCATTTGAAGCTTGCACATTTTGTTAGCTCCTTTAGGATTGACAAAACCTTCGGTTGCATCATATACAACTCTTCTTTAATAAATCTATTAAAGAATGTAGTTTTGACATCCATTTGCCAGATTTCATAAAATGTGGCAATTGCTAACATGATTCGGACAGACTTAAGCATCGCTACTGAGTTGAGAAAATCTCATTGTAGTCAACACCTTGAACTTGTCAAAACCTTTTGTGACAAGTCGAGCTTTGTAGATAGTAACACCACTATCAGTGTCCGTCTTCCTCTTGAAGATCCATTTATTTAACATGGCTTGCTGATCATCGAGCAAGTCAATCAAAGTCCATACTTTGTTTTCATACATGGATCCTATCTCAGATTTCATGGCTTCAAGCCATTTCGCGGAATCTGGGCTCATCATCGCTTCCTCATAGTTCGTAGGTTCATCATGGTCTAGTAACATGACTTCCAGAATATGATTACCGTACCACTCTGGTGCGGATCTTACTTTGGAAGACCTACGAGGTTTGGTAGCAACTTGATATGAAGTTTCATGATCATCATCATTAACTTCCTCACTAATTGGTGTAGGAATCACTGGAACTTATTTCTGTGATGAACTACTTTCCGATAAGGGAGAAGGTACAATTACCTCATCAAGTTCTACTTTCCTCCCACTCACTTCTTTCGAGAGAAACTTCTTCTCTAGAAAGGATCCATCTTAGCAACGAAAAACTTGCCTTCGGATCTGTGATAGAAGGTGTACCCAATAGTTACCTTTGGGTATTCTATGAAGACGCACTTCTCCGATTTGGGTTTGAGCTTATCAGGATGAAACTTTTTCACATAAGCATCGTAGCCCCAAACTTTAAGAAACGACAACTTGGGTTTCTTGCTAAACCACAGTTCATATAGTGTCGTCTCAACGGATTTAGATGGTGCCCTTTTTAACGTGAATGCAGCTGTCTCTAATGCATAACCCCAAAACGATAATGGTAAATTAATAAGAGACATCATAGATCGCACCATATCCAATAAAGTGCTGTTACGACGTTCGGACACGCCATTACATTGTGGTGTTCCAGGTGGCGTGAGTTGCGAAACTATTTCACATTGTTTTAAATGAAGACCAAACTCGTAACTCAAATATTCGTCTCCATGATCAGATCGTAGAAACTTTATTTTTCTTGTTACGATGATTTTCCACTTCACTCTGAAATTCTTTGAACTTTTCAAATGTTTCAGACTTATGTTTCATCAAGCAGATATACCCATATCTGCTCAAATCATCTGTGAAGGTCAAAAAATAACGATACCCGCCATGAGCCTTAATACTTATTGGTCTGCATACATCATAATGTATTATTTCCAACAAGTTTGTTGCTCGTTCCATTGTTCCGAAGAACGGAGTTTTAGTCATCTTGCCAAAAAGGCAGGGTTCGCAAGCATCAAATGATTCATAACCAAGTGATTCCGAAGATCCATCTTTATGGAGTTTCTTCATGCGCTTTACACCGATATGACCCAAACGGCAGTGCCACAAATAATTTGCACTATCATTATTAACTTTGCATCTTTTGGCATCAATATTATGAATATGTGTATCACTACGATCGAGATCCAACAAACTATTTTCATTGGGTGTATGACCATTTGAAGGTTTTATTCATGTAATGCAGAACAACAATTATTCTCGACTTTAAATGAATAACCGTATTGCAATAAACATGATCAAATCATATTCATGCTCAACATAAACGCCAAATAACATTTATTTAGGTTTAACACTAATCCCGAAAGTATAGGAGTGTGCGATGATGATCATATCAATCTTGGAACTACTTCCAACACTCATCGTCACTTCCCCTTCAACTAGTCTCTGTTTATTCTGTAACTCCTGTTTCGAGTTACTAATCTTAGCAACCGAACGAGTATCAAATACTCAGGGGCTACTATAAACACTAGTAAGGCACACATCAATAACCTGTATATCAAATATACTCTTGTTCACTTTGCCATCCTTCTTATCCACCAAATATTCAGGGCATTTCCGCTTCCAGTGACCATTTCCTTTTGCAGTAGAAGCACTTAGTTTCAGGCTTTCGTCCAGCTTTGGGCTTCTTCGCGGGAGTGACAACTTGTTTGCCATTCTACTTGCAGTTTCCCTTTCTTTCCCTTTGCCCTTTTCTTGAAACTAGTGGTCTTGTTAATCATCAACACTTGATGCTCTTTCTTGATTTCTACCTTCGTCGATTTCAACATCACGAAGAGCTCGGGAATCTTTTTCGTCATCCCTTGCATACTATAGTTCATCACGAAGTTCTAGTAACTTAGTGATGGTGACTAGAGAATTCTGTCAATCACTATCTTATCTGGAAGATTAACTCCCACTTGATTCAAGCGATTGAAGTACTCAGACAATCTGAGCACATGCTCACTAGTTGAGCGATTCTCCTCCATCTTTTAGCTATAGAACTTGTTGGAGACTTCATATCTCTCAACTCGGTATTTGCTTGAAATATTAACTTCAATTCCTGGAACATCTTATATGGTCCATGACGTTCAAAACATCTTTGAAGTCCCGATTCTAAGCCGTTAAGCATGGTGCACTAAACTATCAAGTAGTCATCATATTGAGCTAGCCAAACGTTCATAACGTCTGCATCTGCTCCTGCAATAGGTCTGTCACCTAGCGGTGCATTTAAGGACATAATTCTTCTGTGCAGCAATGAGGATAAACCTCAGATCACGGATCCAATCCGCATCATTGCTACTAACATTTTTCAATACAATTTTCTCTAGGAACACATATAAAAACATAGGGAAGCAAAAACATAGGGAAGCAACAACGCGAGCTATTGATCTACAACATAATTTGCAGAATACTACCAGGACTAAGTTCATGATAATTTAAGTTCAATTAATCATATTACTTAAGAACTCCCACTTAGATAGATATCCCTCTAATCTTCTAAGTGATTACATGATCCATATCAACTAAACCATGTCCGATCATCACGTGAGATGGAGTAGTTTCAATGGTGAACATCACTATGTTGATCATATCTACTATATGATTCACGCTCGACCTTTAGGTCTCCGTGTTCCGAGGCCATATCTGTATATGCTAGGCTCGCCAAGTCTAACCTAAGTATTCCGCGTGCGCAACTGTTTTGCACCCGTTGTATTTGAACGTAGAGCCTATCACACCCGATCATCACGTGGTGTCTCAGCACGAAGAACTTTCGCAACGGTGCATACTCAGGGAGAACACTTCTTGATAATTTTAGTGAGATATCATCTTATAATGCTACCATCAATCAAAGCAAGATAAGATGCATAAAGGATAAACATCACATGCAATCAATATAAGTGATATGATATGGCCATCATCATCTTGTGCTTGTGATCTCCATCTCCAAGCATCATCATGATCACCATCGCCACCGCGCGACACCTTGATCTCCATCATAGCATCGTTGTCGCCTCGCCAACTATTGCTTCTACGACTATCGCTACCGCTTAGTGATAAAGTAAAGCAATTACATGGCTTTGCATTTCATACAATAAAGCGACAACCATATGGCTCCCGCCGATTGCCGATAACTTGGTTACAAAACATGATCATCTCATACAATAAAATATAGCATCACGTCTTGACCATATCACATCACAACATGCCCTGCAAAAACAAGTTAGACGTCCTCTACTTTGTTGTTGCAAGTTTTACGTGGCTGCTACGGGCTGAGCAAGAACCGTTCTTACCTACGCATCAAAACCACAACGATAGTTTGTCAAGTTGGTGCTGTTTTAACCTTCGCAAGGACCGGGCATAGCCACACTCGGTTCAACTAAAGTGAGAGAGACAGACACCCGCCGGTCACCTTTAAGCAACGAGTGCTCGAAGCGGTGAAACCAGTCTCGCGTAAGCGTACGCGTAATGTCGGTCCGGGCCGCTTCATCTCACAATACCGCTGAACCAAAGTATGACATGCCGGTAAGCAGTATGACTTATATCGCCCACAACTCACTTGTGTTCTACTCGTGCATATGACATCAACGCATAAAACCAGGCTCGGATGCCCTTTGTTGGGGAACGTAGTAATTTCAAAAAAATTCCTACGCACACGCAAGATCATGGTGATGACATAGCAACGAGAGGGGAGAGTGTATGTCCACGTACCCTCGTAGACCGTAAGCGGAAGCGTTATGACAACGCGGTTGATGTAGTCGTACGTCTTCACGATCCGACCGATCCAAGTACCGAACGTACGGCACCTCCGAGTTCAGCACACGTTCAGCTCGATGACGATCCCCGGACTCTGATCCAGCAAAGTGTCGGGGATGAGTTCTGTCAGCACGACGGCGTGGTGACGATTATGATGCTCTACCGGCGCAGGGCTTCGCCTAAGCTCCGTGACGATATGATCGAGGTGGAATATGGTGGAGGGGGGCACCGCACACGGCTAAGGAACGATCCGTAGATCAACTTGTGTGTCATGGGGTGCCCCCCTGCCCCCGTATATAAAGGAGCAAGGGGGGAGGAGGCCGGCCCTAGGAGGGGGCGCGCCAAGTGTGGAGTCCTACTAGGACTCCCTAGTCCTAGTAGGATTCCACCTCCCTTGTTGGAGTAGGAGAAGGGGAAAGATGGGGAGAGGAATAAGGAAAAGGGGGCTGCGCCCATTGTCCAATTCGGACCAGAGGGGGGACGCAGGCCTCCTTCCTTTTGGCCTCTCTCCTCTATTCCCGTATGGCCCAATAAGGCCCATATACTCCCCGGCGAATTCCCGTAACTCTCCGGTACTCCGAAAAATACCGAATCACTCGGAACCTTTCCGAACTCCGAATATAGTCGTACAATATATCGATCTTTACGTCTCGACCATTTCGAGACTCCTCGTCATGTCCCCGATCTCATCCGGGACTCCGAACTCCTTCGGTACATTAAAACTCATAAACTCATAATATAACTGTCATCGAAACCTTAAGCGTGCGGACCCTACGGGTTCGAGAACTATGTAGACATGACCTAGAACTATTCTCGGTCAATAACCAATAGCGGAACCTGGATGCCCATATTGGTTCCTACATATTCTACGAAGATCTTTATCGGTCAAACCGCATAACAACATACGTTGTTCCCTTTGTCATCGGTATGTTACTTGCCCGAGATTTGATCGTCGGAATCCAATACCTAGTTCAATCTCGTTACTGGCAAGTCTCTTTACTCGTTACGTAATGCATCATTCTGTAACTAACTCATTAGCTACATTGCTTGCAAGGCTTATAGTGATGTGCATTACCGAGAGGGCCCAGAGATACCTCTTCCGACAATCGGAGTGACAAAACCTAATCTCGAAATACGCCAACCCAACATGTACCTTTGGAGACACCTGTAGTACTCCTTTATAATCACCCAGTTACGTTGTGACGTTTGGTAGCACCCAAAGTGTTCCTCCGGTAAACGGGAGTTGCATAATCTCATAGTTACAGGAACATGTATAAGTCATGAAGAAAGCAATAGCAATATACTAAACGATCAAGTGCTAGGCTAACGGAATGGGTCATGTCAATCACATCATTCTCCTAATGATGTGATCCCATTAATCAAATAACAACACATGTCTATGGTTAGGAAACATAACCATCTTTGATTAATGAGCTAGTCAAGTAGAGGCATACTAGTGACTATATGTTTGTCTATGTATTCACACATGTATCATGTTTCCGGTTAATACAATTCTAGCATGAATAATAAACATTTATCATGAAATAAGGAAATAAATAATAACTTTATTATTGCCTCTAGGGCATATTTCCTTCAGCAGGATCCTGCGCGCCTGCGGCGGCAGGCCCTGATTTGCTGCCTCCCTCGGCTAGCGGGTCTGCCGCTGGTGCCTCCGCCCGTGACACGCGTCCTGGTGGAACCGGCGCGGGCGTGTCGCCTAGCCCTGCCGCCTCCCCGCGCAATGATGACACTGGTGGCCCGGTCCACGGGCGTGTGTCTCCTATCCGCCAACCCGTCTTGTCGCCTGTGCGGGTGCGTGATCCCACGCCCTACCGCACCGCAGCCGAGGAGGATCGGCCCGTTGTCCCGATCGCCACACGAGGGGTTGTGTCCACTGCGGCTGGTGGATCGTCTGTGGCGGCTGATCCTGTGCGTCCCAGTACGCGGGCTCAAAAAGGTATTTGTAAACCGTTGATTCCTAAAGATGGGACGGTCAAGTATGATAAATTTTTTAAATTTGCAAACCTTGCTGTTGCTCAAGAACCTAGAAGCATGGAAGAAGCTCTAGGAGATAAAAACTGGCAGCATGCTATGGAAACAGAGTATAATGCTCTTATGAAAAATAGAACTTGGCACTTGGTTTCTCCTAAGTCAAGGAGGAATAATATAGATTGTAAGTGGGTGTACAAAACTAAATGACACTCTGATGGCACTTTAGATAGATATAAAGTTAGGCTAGTTGCTAAAGGTTTCAAGCAATGCTATGGCATTGATTATGAGGACTCATTTAGCCCAGTTGTTAAAGCTGCCACCATTAGACTTGTTTTGTCTATTGCTGTCACCAGGGGATGGAGTCTTCGCCAACTAAATGTCCAGAATGCGTTCCTACATGGCGTTCTCGAGGAAGAGGTTTATATGAAGCAACCACCTGGTTTTGTTGATGAGACTAAACCTCAACATGTTTGCAAATTGGACAAAACTTTGTATGGTCTGAAACAAGCACCCAGGGCTTGGTACTCAAGATTGAGCACAAAGTTACAACAACTTGGTTTTCGGCCCTCCAAAGGAGACACCCCCTTGTTCTTCTTTCAGAAAGGGAAGGTGATTATTTATATGCTCATTTATGTAGATGACATAATTGTTGCTAGTTCCTCATAAGAGGCCACCTCAGCTTTACTCAAAAATTTGAAAAATGAATTTGCACTTAAGGACTTGGGAGAGTTACATTATTTCTTAGGCATTGAGGTGAAAAAGATACCCAATGGGATTTTGTTGACTCAAGAGAAGTATGCCACTGATATTCTCAGATGTGTAGGCATGAAGGGTTGTAAACCTTGTAGTACTACTTTGTCTACTACAGAAAAGTTATCCTTACATGAAGGGGAGCCATTGAGTCCAGAAGAAGGAACTAAGTATAGAAGTGTTGTTGGTGCACTTCAATATCTAACATTGACAAGACCTGATATATCTTTCTCTGTTAATAAGGTTTGACAATTTTTGCATGCTCCTACTTCCCTGCATTGGACATCTGTTAATATTGCGTTATATCCAAGGGAGTGCAGGACTGAAAATATGTAAGTCATCATCAACCACAGTAAGTGCCTTTTCTGATGCAGACTGTGCAGGATGTCCTGATGACAGGAGATCTACTGGTGGATTTGCTGATTTCCTTGGTTCTAATCTCATCTCATGGAATGCCAAGAAACAAGCAACTGTCTCTCGATCTAGTACAGAGGCAGAATATAAGTCACTAGCAAATGCAACTGCTGAGGTAATGTGGGTAGAAACTTTGCTTGATGAACTAGGAGTTGAAAGACCACATGTCTCTTGCCTATGGTGTGATAATCTTGGAGCAACATATCTGTCTGCCAATCCTGTGTTTCATGCACGGACAAAACACATAGAGATTGATTTTCATTTTGTTCAAGAAAGAGTTGCAAGAAAGCTTTTGGAAATCAGGTTTATACCAACTGGAGATCAAGTTGTTGATGGCTTCACAAAGCCCCTACAAGCTCGACAACTTCAAGCCTTCAAGAACAATCTTAACCTTGACATGTTTAGATTGAGGGAGGATGTTAGACAATAGGCTTGAGTTGTAACGTGACAATGTCACTATTATAATTGTGTGCGTGTGTGTCATATCTTGTAAACCAAGGCAAGTGGTTAGAGGCGAGCCCAATCCCTTGTAGATATCTTGTATAGCTTGGATTAGGGGCCAAGCCCAAAACCACCTACCGATCTTGTATCCTGTTGATTATATAAGCACGCAAGCGTCCCTGGCAGGAGGCATACGCTTGACACCAAAATCTCTTAGTTTCTACAAAAAGCACCAACGAAACCTCACCGACAAACTAAGCTCGGATGGTTAGGTTCCTTTGGTGGAACCAGCCCATCAAGATTCAAGAATTAGACTTGACACTGATGAGAACGTGTGTCTAGCATGGTTCGCATGACCTTCTTGAGTGCGGCTAACCAGGGCTCTAATACTGGTTCTCACAAAAAAAGGCCCCCTCGCTGCGCATACTTGTGTTGTGTAAGTCAGCGTATTTGCTGCGTATACTTACGCTGCGCAAGCCGGCTTTTGGAGCCTTTTGTCGATCTTATAATGCAGCGCCTCTAGAATATCTTTCTCCTTTGGTTGACTTTTTTGTAAGACTTACATCAATGCTCGTATTTTTCTATATTTATTTTCAATCTTTCAGTGATGTTTATTTAGTGGAAGAAGACATCGAACTCTCGAGATGTGATGTCGGCTCAGTATCTCGAAGGTACCGAGAGAGATATGATGTGCACCCGTGCAACTATAAAGACGAGTATATGTGGGCACCTGCGATTAATTCTTTTTTTACTAAAAAACCGAAACCTCACCTAACTGCCCCGTACGACGCGACGGGACGATACCCCTCCGAGACAAAACGCACAGTCCGGTAGACGACCCAGCATACCCGGCAGCTGGACCATGAGCTCAGCTCACAACTGTAAACTACTCTCCGATTATCTCTCGCGCACAGCAGCGCAGGCGGGCATAAATTCCAGCTGCTGCCTCCCCTTTCTTCCCTCCCCAGCCCCCTCCTCTTACTCCTCCTCGAGAAGAGCACGCCCATCCCCCGCCCGCCTCCAGCCGAGAAGGCCACGACCATTGGCGGTAGATAGCATACATGGAGGTGGAGACTGCGATGCCTCCTCCGGCGGCCGGGCCGGACCGCGTGGAGACCGCCTCGCGGGAGCCCAGCCGCACGGGGGCCTCCTCCTCGCCATCGCCGGCGGCCGGAGGCGAGGCGAATGGCGCGGCCACCAAGGTGCAGAAGGTCTACCGGAGCTACCGGACCAGGCGCAAGCTCGCCGACTCCGCCGTCGTCGTCGAGGAGCTCTGGTAACCAGATCCTATCCAATTCCAGAAAAGGAAAACATTACTGCTCTGTTTCTTTTCTTCCACTTGGTGCTCTGATAATTTCGGTCAAGAAAAGAAAGAAAATCGCCCAACCCCCGCTTTCTTTCTTGGGATTCCGCGCTTTTCTTGGCTGCTGCCCTCTCGCGAGCCTGATTTTGGTGCCGGCAATGCCTGATTTGCTTCGTCTTGATGGTTACGGGTGCTGAAAAGTGAAAATTCATCTGTTTTTCTGGTTTGGATTGGTCAAGGTGGCAAGCGCTGGACTTCGCGCGGCTCAACCACAGCACCGTCTCCTTCTACGACGACCCAGAGCCGGAGACCGCCGCCTCGCGCTGGAACCGCGTCAGCCTCAACGCATCCAAGGTCTCAACACATTCCCTTCCCCTGCATCATCAATCGCCAGCGCAAGGCAGCAGCTCACCATGATGGCCCTTTCCCCACAAGAAAGCCATTCTTTTTTTTACTGGAATTCTCCTTAATTTTAACTCCAACTCATGTTCATGAGCATGTTGCAGGTGGGGCAGGGTTTATCCAAGGACGCCAAGGCTCTCAAGCTGGCTTTCCAGCACTGGATCGAGGCTGTGAGTACAAAATATCCTACACATCCACTACTGTTTTTTAATCTAATTTTGGCAGTAGTATTGTACTTGCTGCTTTCTATGCTCTCCAAATGTGTGTGTGAAAAGAATAAGCTTCCCAGTATCAGTTGACTCAGACTGTCAGTCAGCTCTGAACGTCGATGATAATAGAAGTTCCACAGCTTGCCCTCATCTTGACTTGGACATCTATTTTTTATTTGCAAAAATTTGAAATCCATCTGTCATATTCTTGTAGATTGATCCAAGGCATAGGTACGGGCATAACCTGCATTTCTACTATGATGTCTGGTGCCAGACCCAGGCTGGCCAGCCCTTCTTCTACTGGTAAGAACATGGCTGCCATCGTGTATATGAAAATCTTGCTGTTCAAACGGAATCATGCAAATCAATATGTAGTTCCCGTTTTCCTACAAGATAAGTCTTGATAAATTTTGCATGGAAACTGATAGTCTTTTACTCTCTTTCTTTTTGCATGCTCAGGCTTGATATTGGTGAGGGAAAAGATGTAGATCTTCCAGACTGTCCAAGGGCTCGGCTGAAGAAGCAATGCATAAGATATCTTGGTCCAGTAAGATCATTTGCATAACGGATGCTATCTTTATCCTTTCTTACTGAAAATATTCAATGAGAGCTGCATTGGGACTTCAGAGTGCTAAATTCATTCAACACTCAAGTTTCTTCAGCAAGCCTCGCTTGCGATTAAGAAATACCACTGACTTTGTGTTTCTCATGTTCACCTTCTAGAAAATGTTTTGCTCATAATAAGAACATGGGTTATGTTGGCATGGGTGCTGAATCTAGAGACAACAGTGAAGGGCAGGCACCATGCTAAGCACTGTCACATGCAGGAGTCACTATTGAACCTAACAATAACATGATCAATTGATAAAGGAGTTAAGATTTGTTAGGAAAGAGATAGATTAAAATAGGAAGATGTTGATATGGTTTTCTGGGAATGATGATATTTAGTTAGGCAAGAGATAGCTTATTTAGTTGGTAAGGATATCTCAGATGTCAAGTCAAAACTAAGCCAAAGAGCCTGCCTAATTTCGATAGCGATTAGGCCCTGCTGGCATCTACATGAGGGCGAGTGCCCTATCCTCGGTCTCTGCACTTTTTGTGGTGCGCTGCTGCACGTGACATGTGTCTTAATGCTATTGTGAATAAATCTATACTCCCTCTGTCCAGAATTATAAGGCACACACACGCTTCTCAAATTTTGTTGATCTATGTGGATTACGTTATACAAAAATCAATATCGTTGGATTCATACTAAATGTACTTTTCAATTATACCAGTTTGTATGAGATACACTTAGTTGGGCAAATCGTTGGTCAAAGAAGTTTCAGAAGTCTTGAGTTATGTTTAATACTTTATACATATGAGGTTGTAGAATTCCCTAGCCTATGTCATTAATACTTCTCTTCAATTGTTCATCTTAAGTTCTTAACCACAGCATACCCAACATGTTCAGATTAGTCGTAACAAATTGCCACATGAAAGTTTAGAAGAAAATCATTGAGCATGAACTCTGTAACAGCTGTCTGTTGTTTTGCAGCAAGAGCGCGAGTTCTATGAATACATCATTAAAGAGGGAAAGATTATCCACAAGATATCTGGAGAGGCACTTGATACAAGCCAGGGCCCTAAAGGGACAAAATGGATTTTTGTTATGAGCACAGCAAAGAAACTTTATGCTGGGCAGGTAGTTTGATAACTCACAGAATTTTATTGCTGCTGAGCACTGTTAAATCATGTTTAGAATGTTAGCTTCACTAAATGTTTAACTTGTATGCTTATTTCTATATCCAGAAAGAGAGAGGTGTATTCCAGCACTCCAGCTTTTTAGCAGGAGGTGCTACTATAGCTGCTGGAAGGTTTACTGCAGAAAATGGAGTTATCAAGGTATTATCGAGAACCACCATCGTATCTAAGTGCTACTATTTACGCAAAGATTTTTCACTTGGCGAATTGTTACTTGAATATCGTATCCAATATCCCAAAAGATTTACTAGTCATTTCATACTCATAATTTTGTTCTTGTGCTTTCTCACTGGATGCATTATGCTAACCTTATGCTTTGATGATCTCTTCTCATTTCAGTCCATCTGGGCTTATAGTGGACATTACAAACCGAGTGCGGAGAATCTTAGCAACTTCATGAGCTTTCTAGAAGAGAATGGAGTTGATCTGAAGGAAGTTGAGGTATAATATTTCCGGTCCAGCTGAATCTCCTATGTTACCCAAATGTAAGACGATTCACTTAATGAACTTATTTTTGCATATTCAGGTGCGCTCATCCACCAAGGAAGACTACTATGAAGATCCAGTGCTTAATAGCAAACAGAACGCTGCTGCTGCTATCATGTCATCCAATCCTCCACAATTGATTCTCCCTCCCAGCATGGTAGAAGAAGCCAAGGCATCTGAGCCATCTTCTCAGGCGGAAGCTGGCGAGGACGATAATCTCCTTGTGGAGAAAGCAAGGCCAGCCTACCAAAGAACCTTATCAGGTGGTCTGCAAAGCCCTAGAGATGCCGGCGTCTCGCAGGATGCAATTCTTGAGAGGGTGAACTCCAAGAGCAAGTCAAAATCCTATCAGCTCGGCCACAGGCTGTCCCTGAAATGGAGCACAGGAAATGGTCCAAGAATCGGGTGTGTGAGGGATTACCCAATAGAGCTCAGAATGCAAGCCCTGGAGATGGTACAGCTCTCGCCCAGAGCATCGACTCCTCCGGCCTCGTGGAGGGTGCCATCATGCCTCTCCCCCACCTCGCCAACGTCGCCGCTCGTGCCAATGCAGGCCTCCCTGCCCCAGCCAAGTTAGGAACTTGAGTCTAGGCAAATAGCTGTGTAGTTCTGCTGCTTCATATTTGATGGGTGCTGCAAAGGTCAGAAGTTTGTGCTTGCTGTTTTTCCTATGTTCCTGGAATCCATTTGTAGCTGAGATGGATCTGGTGAGGACTGTATGAGTTCGAATTCGGTTGAATCAAAACAATGTGTGATTGCGCCTTTTCCCTGCCAAATGTCACTATTGCAGAAATAGCTTCAGCAGAGTTTTGAGTTTTCTGTCTCATAGGTCATAATACGGTGCTGTAGTATGTTTGCTTACAACAATCAGAAAACATTTCAGGGACAAAACCTACAAACCATGATCGAATTTAAGGAAAATCAAGGATCGGCGAGTCAAAATCGCTAGCAAACCGGGAGTGCAAAAAGAGGGCCATGCATGCAACAATAGGATCTACTAGAAAAACGAGAAGCAAATACAAACGAGAAAAACTTTCGGGTTGACATCAGAGGCTCTGGTATTAACCGGAAGTCATGCACCGGAGCTAACGCTGGAATCCAGGAAATGCTGGAAGCTCCCTCTGGAACTTTCGGGAGGTGTAGAGACGCTCCAACGGCCAGATTTCTATGTGGGCTATATAAAGCCAACTTTATCTTCCCCAAGGGTATCCTTCCCCGTTATATCGAGTTGAGCTCTTTACTCTTGCTCCAATTTTAGAAACTCCAAAGCTCTATTTTTTTTACACAGTAAAAACATAAATGCTCATATATATGCATGTACACTTGCTCCTATGAAATAAACCACTTGGTTGCGCTCCGGAACTTTGGCTTCGGCACCTCTCTAGCCAATGGTGGGCCTAGAATCGTACCATTGGGGGTGCCGAGTAGTGTAATTTAATTTAAATATCATCATAATCCTAGCAGATACTTCTTAAACAACATTAAGTTGTCAAACAATTAGTGTCTAGTGTATATAATAAATTAGATTGCAATTTTAGAGGGGGTGCCATGGCACCCCCACTTGATCAGCTACTGTCTCTATAGAAGATTAGCACTCCCAAAGAGTAAACATTAGGACAAATTCTGTACGTTTGCCGGCTTGCTAATTAGCTACTTTGTTTGCTTACCTTATTGTTTTCAAAGAACCAACTTTATCAATATCCTAAAATTGCCGATTACGTTAAAATTCGTAGTCGCCTATTCATCCCGTACCCTCTATCGACCAATTCGCGGAGTATTCATCAAACTACCCCGTGGGTGAAGGATCGTTTTCTTTCAGATTTGTGCACTCATTTTTTTTCAAGAGTACACAAAGTGCGTATCATTGATTTATAGAAGGCAGAGGTTAGTTACAAGAAATACAACCGATGGCCAAACCACATCCGGTTGACACAGCCAACTCACACAGCATACTACTCTTCCGCCTGCCAAAAACCATCTCAAGTGTTCTTGGTGTATAAGCCTGCAGTGCCCCATTCGTCCGCAATGGCTTAATCATTGAGATCGGAAGGAGGAAATTGATTTTCAAGATGTGGTGGCCATTCGCCCGCATTTGCATTCATAAAGGGAGGGCAGAGGGTCATGACAGCCATGGTATAGGCCAAAAGCACATATAGATGCTTTTTGGCTCATAAGCCAAAATCCAAAATCAAAGTTAAGCCTAACCAAACACCTCCTCATTAAAGGCTCAAACTAACATCTCCACAGGACAGATAACATATTCTAGTGAGACATCGTAATCATCATCATCATCATCATCTGTGTTTCTGTTGGGTTCATGACACTAAACGTGCACAGCAACATAGAATCTAAGCCATCAACGGACATGTGGCAACCGTATAATCTTACACTGACTGGAGAAACAAGAATAACATGACCTCTAGAGTCTTAGACAGCATAGCTTAAATCCGACACAACACAGAGAGTCCCACCTACAAGAATGGGTAACAACACTGAAACAGCGCCTAGCATCTGCCGGCACTCGCAGACGTTCCCTACCTATCTTTCAGCTCTAGCTCGAACGTCTGCAGCTTCTCCTTTATAGGAGAAAGGAACAATTTCACATCCTTGCAGATCCGCGACTTGTCGTCCCATTCGAGGGTATCGGTGAACCTCACTTCGGCCTGAAATCAGAAGGGGATTGTTTGAGACAACCAATACCCAGTAATTGATTATAATGGTACAGGCACAACAGAGAACAGTAGTGGTTATTTGTACCTCGAGGTCATCAAGCTCACCAAATGAAAACTCAGGGATGTCTATATGGCCAGTGACCTTCTTCTTCTCTTCCTTGACTAACCATTCACCTAATCAGCATTACCACAAACGAGTTAGCGACAATGGAGTAATACGTACTCCCTCCGTACCAAAATTCTTGTCGATACATCCGTATCTAGACAAATGTAAGACAAGAATTTTGGGACAGAGGGAGTATTTTAAATGAATGAAGTGATGAAATGTTTGGCATGATATGCTTTACCTTTAAATCTCAAGCTCAGCTCATAATTATAACCTACTCTCTTCTTATTACGGACCGTTACTAGAAATGCCTGTTAAACCACCAAGAATATGGTTAGTTGTTTAAATTACACATTACAAGGATTACTTCGCGCAAAAAGGTTATCAAGTTATGAATTGATGGAATTGAACGGTCTTGTCAGACATTGTGCTTACATCACCAGAGCATTTGGACACTTCATCAATGGATGCCTTCCCCGTGGAGAAATCCAATGAACCTAAAGAACCCAGCAAATCCTACAGTACATATGAGCTAATAACTGTCAGAGAAATTTAATACATACAATGGAAGCATCAGTGAACTAGTTTAGACAAACATTTTGTAAACAGCTGGCTACTAAACCACGCACCTTTATCCTACCATTAGCCCATGAATTGAGGTTCTTTTCCTCCCATGTTCCAGCCTGCAAGTGCAAACGTGAAAAATATCAGAAAATAGTAGATTGGCAATTAGCAGTATAACCATCCCAGAAGATAACGGTATCGAAAATATAGGCAGCTACAGCAACTACCAAAAAAGGCCAAAGGTAATAGAACTAAAGCTGGACAGTTTGCAGATGGTATGAGTCAGCAATAGAAGTAAATTTGTCCAAACAACTCAAACACAGAAGCCTAAATTTCTTGAGACCGCCGTAAGTGTACTCCATATCTCTATTTAACTCAAGAGAATCATAGATGCCAGCCACAGCTCCTCTAAATGTACAAGACCACCGGTATTATAGTAACTCAAGTATCGTCCTAGTAGTTCAAACCCCAGCGTAATCAGATCTCTTTCCCCTTTGCATATTTATTCCTCTATTTATGCAATTGTAAAAGTAGTACTATGAGCTTGAGGTCAAGTAGCAACTACGCCTAGAGCAGAGCTGTAGAGTACACCAAAGTTATGTACTGCAAAGCTAGTCTTTGTTGCGGAACTTCAAAGAACACAAGAACATTCCCTCTCTCTTTTAATATACTATGATTTTGCTGTGAATCCACATCAATATTCAATAGTTTTTTTTAAACAGGAACACTGTTACACTAGCTCTATCTAGATAGAATATATTGTTGAACAGCAATACTCGATGTGTTGCAATGTACGGCAGTAACCAAATTCCTGCACCTAGGGTGAATACTAAATTGACTGAGTGGGTTCATGGTGATCGACGGAGGTTTATGATTGCGAATCGACATCTCCAGATGTATAAACGTATGCTAATTGACAGATCATAGGCTCATCTCACGAACAAGAGATTAGGAGCTCCCGAATCACAGTAATTCATGGTATTCCACCCGGCAAAACGGGTAGCTGCCAGGCCCCTATCTAGTGGCAGCGCACATAAGTGTGGAGAGAATGGCCTCTGACCTGGTTCCAGACGGAGCCGAGGGCGTTGGGGTTGCCGCCGCCGCCGTTGGCGTCGGAGGGGTCGAGCTTGCGGGGGACGGGGGGAGGCGCCGCCTCGCCCGTGGCCTGCCGCACCCAGTACCTGTACGACGACTTCTCCGGCGTCCCCGTCTCCGTCACGGTCTCCGTCGCCGCCGCCACGGCCGCCGTCTCCTCCATCCGCGGATCGAGCCCTCGCTCGCTCGCTACAGATCTCCGGGGAGCGAAGGAGGGAGAAGGCCGGGCGGGCGGGAGATCCGCGAGGTCGCGCGCCCCTTCTCGGGGGATCGAGAGGCTTCTTCCCCGGGCGGAGGAGGAGGAGAGGATTGCCACCAGAATTTTCTGTGCGCGTCGCGGGTCGTATGGGTATGGGGGCGCTCCAATTTTGACTCTTTTATTCTCCCCCGCGGCGAGTGCCCACGTGCCTCGGGAAGCTTCTCGATTCTTTTCCGGTTTTCTACGCTAGCTACAGTTGGTCCCTAGTGTGGGCCCGCGTGTCAGCGTCGGTGTGGGAGAGGTTTTTCCTTATTTTGAGGAAGAGGGATGGAACATGGAAGTGGGGGGATGGAACATGGAAGTGGGGGGACGGAATAAGGAAAGGAAATACTACTGTCTCTATATTTTGTGGTAGCTAGGGCTTAAGAACTAATGCTATTGTTGGTATGTATATTTTGATGAGGTGATATATATTAACCCTTCAGATTGCGAATTTGCGGGAATAAGATTACATCTTTTTTTGGGTGCGGTGGTAGGATAACATCATAGTAGTGGTAGGATGAACTTGTTATGTCCTATGATCATGCATGCTTTCTTATGTTACGGGCCTTTTTGATTCGCAGGATTTCCAAAACACGGGAATAGGAAAAATGTGGGATTAGAATGGCATGTCATCTTGAATCCTATAGGATTTGTATGAGTGTTTGATTGTGCATAGAAAAAAAGTAGTATTTTTTTGAAAATGTTTGAGTGGATGGAAAATTTACTATGAAATCTAGTGCGAATGAATCCTATGAAAAAATTTCTATGGTTTACAATCCTACGAATCAAACAACCCATGTAGGAAAAGTTGCTAAGGATTTCAATCCTCCAAAATTCCTTTGAGAATCCTTTGAATCAAAGAAGCCCTACATGTCTAATGTGCTTCATTACTTGCTGCTTGAATTGTTTCTTTTTTGTAATGCTAGGACAAGTGTTATGTGGTGTTCCAAGAGAGGGTTCCACGAGTTTATAGTTCATGGGAAGCATGCGATGAACAAGTGAGGAGTTACAAAAACAAATGGTATAGAGGGTTTAAGAGTAGACAGACGGGAAAGGATGCTTACGCTAAGGCTATGCTCAAGCAGGCATGCAGTGTTGAAGTTGGCAAGTCGGATCGACAGTTTTGGGATGAAGAACTTCATAATCACCGTATAGTTCGTCGTGATTGCAGTTTTGTTTTATAGGTGTGATCATGTGTAAGGTGCATTTTTTTTGAATTGTTTAGATTGCTTAGCACATACTCCCTCCGTTCCGAATTACTTGTCATAGGTATGGATGTATCTAAATGTATTTTAGTTCTAGATACATCCATTTTTGCGACGAGTAATTTAGAACGGAGGGAGTATATCACATGGTTGTGTAAGATGTAGCTAGTAAGCTCGCCACATGGGGTACGAGATTAGCAGACTTCATTGCATGTATGCAACCAAACATCGTATAATTGCATGAACACAGCCAATGCATGACACCAAACGTCATGCCAATACTGCTTCCAGCCTAGATGTGGACAACCAAACGATAAGTAAACAGTGGTTTTTTTCCCCGTTTTTCCTCAACCAGACCCAACTGACAAAATTGATGCGGGTAACCAAATACACTTAAAAGGACTTTTGCAAAGTCCACATTTAGCTGTTTAGTCTCCATGATAGTCATCACATCCAGTCCAACATATATGTTCTCCTAGTGCTCAAGGGGGGGACATGTTCCTGATGTGCGTCTTTTTTTCTTTTTTTTTTTAAAAAAAAGGAGGATGACCCCCATCCGGTGGATATGTTACTGATGTGGCGGGACTAAAGCTCAAGGGGGGATATATGTTCCTGAAGGTTAACAAACTGTTTATTCCCATTCAGGACTATATAGTTCACATCACAATTCAACACTAAGAAATTGAACTTTAGTCCCGCCACGCACTCTGTTTACGGCGCCCAGCCGCGTCGTGCTACGTGAGCGAGAAACTAAAATAGACCCGACGTAGTACGGTGCAACCCTGCCGCTCCACTTGAGAATGTCTTGTGCAGTTTTGCTCTGGTTTAGGGGCACATAGGAGTGACAACTAAATTGCTGTTTCCCAGGCATCAAGAAAGTGTAATTGAGTAGTAAACCCTATGCATCTTTATGGTTCTCCAGTAAGCCACTTGCTTTGCATCCCAGACGGAAGAAACTCTATCCTGACAAGCCGTTTGGTACAAAACTACTGAAACAAATTGCACGGCCTACGAAACTAGATCTACGTCTCTGCAACTTGTCACGAGCATCTCCGCATGTTCATGCACCTCTAGAACAAAAAGGCAATGCCAAAACTGATGATGAGATCATCTCCTAAAACCCTAGCACGCACAAGGACTAACGCAGCAACAACAATGACAAGTAAACAATGTTACAAAGCAAAAGCTTATGAGTTTCAGCATGTGCCCTGCATCCAGGTTCTAAGATCTGTATCTTTGATCCAGTAGCTGGACGCACTCAAAAACCTAGCATATGATCGACACATTCTTCTCTAAAAAAAAACAACAGACTGGAGTATTCTGATTTTTTTTCCAGCTTATAGACCGACCCAATACGACCGGCCATTGCTGTTATGGATTGGGGATGGAGACGGCGCCACCAGAGCCCACTCGTACCACACCTGAAACAACAGCGGATAAGATGAGACTCTGGTCCGTTACAGGATTCATTTATCAAAGGATCGACAGCGATGGAAACCACACTGACCTTGGTGGCACCACAGCATCGCCAAAAGTGCACTTCTATGGGCGACTCTGACGGCACGTATATGGGCTTCCTCAGTGGGAAAAAGATTGGGAACCTGGCAATGTTCATTATATGTCAGAATTATGACTAAATTGCAGGATTTGGAAAATATTGCTGCTGGTTTTAAAGAGCAGCGGGTTGACAGTTTGCTACTTACCAGCTAAACATGTTTGGTGTACATGTGTTCGGCTCAATTCCTAGATGGACATCTTTATATAGTACGGCATCAAAATATCCAGCGAATCCTGCCAAAATGATTGGATAAGTAGAGTTAGAGTGATATATGAATAGCTTTACAGAATAGAAAACTGAATGGCAAGTACAGCCGCATACCGTGCACAAGGCATGATCCCGTGTCTTGTGGTAGTTCAAACTGTAACTTGGTATACCTTTGGTTGGTGGCCTTTGGTGAGAAGTTTGGATGTGCGAAAGAGAAAACCTGCTCATTTAAAGGTGATCATCAAATGTCGTTATGAAAATAGTTATTGGAGGAAGGCATGATCAATGAAGGGCATATTGAGCAGAAAGTGCAGTCTCTCACCTCTTGTGGAGGTGCAAGTCTTGCTACTCGGTGTAGCTTGACAACATATGCCGTTTCAAAATGTGCAATATCTTTGTGTGCTTTAATCTGCAAAAACCAAGTCGCTTCAAGCTCTATTGAAACTTTGCAGATACCACTGAGATGGCATAAGCACTTACATCATTGTGTAGTTTCGATGCAGTTACTGGTTGGATAAAGCTTGTGTAACTGCAGCAGAACACATGAAAACAATCAAATAATAAGAATTATGAGGATACCTAGGATCGAAAGAATGCAGAGAAGTTCAATTATATAACAATAATGCAAAAAGGGAAAAAGGTCAGTACGATGAAGGAATAGAAATCCCATCAGGCTTCAAGAATCTTTGGGCGCCATCTAGACACTCAGGAGATAACTCATTATCACCAAAGGACCCAAGCAACTCGCTGACCTGTTCATAATTGCATGTGAGATTGTTAAGACATTGTTGTGACTGCCTGGTAAGAGATTTGAAATGTCACTTTCAAACAAAGTATCAGCATACCAAAATATCAGCTTTTTCAGGAGCATCCCAGCACCGCATGTCACTAGAAATAATAGTAACCATGCTTTCCCACCCTTCCAATTTGATCAAACTCTGCACCGGTGCCCGAAAACCAATCAGATCATCATATAATATATTTTTATTAACGCAGCAAGGCAAAAACAGACTACAAACACAATGATAGGGAAAAAGAGATGCATCAATGATCCCTAAACTGACAAGCTTACACCCCTGTCTAATGGAATAACTTGAAAACTGAAAATATAAGAACTCACATGAAGAGTAATAACTGCATTAGGATTTTTCTCCACTGCATATACTTTTAGCGTCCGACCAGTTTCTTCTGCAGCCTGCATTTAATATGAAAGCCTACTTAGCTTCCTGGACAATATGAACAAAGAAGTTTTCTTCGACAAAAAATACAGGCACGTTATTTAAACACCAGCAAATTTATCAAAGTTTGTGGTAACACCCCAAGTGTCAGGAGCAAAAGAACTCACCTGCAATGATGCTCTTACGAGAGGCCCTCGGCCTGCTCCAACAACCATCAAGACCTTTGTGGAACAGCGAATAATTAGACGATTAAATACTAACATTAAAATAAAAATGTAGGTTTAATATGAGTAGTGCAGGAAATAAGCTCCAGTGAGCTGTTTACAATTTCAGCCTAGGAGTATTACAAATAAAACAGGCATAACGCTGGATTGGCTACAGATGCAGAAGAGGCAATGCATAAACAAGATATGAATGCATGCTTTTGCCAACTCATGGCTCTATGAATCACTGTTTAAAGAGATTCAAGTATGGAGTGCAACCATTTTATATAGGAAAAAGATTACAAAGTTCAGGGCCAATCGTACCGTCCTAGTTGTGGAAACTTCATCATCTGAGACCTTATCAACCAACGCCTTAGCGATTGCTCTTTGATACTGTTCATATGATGTAAAAAAGGAATTAGCAATGAGATCAATACTGGTATGAAGAGTGCTGTTAGACTGACCAACCAGCCAAAAAAAATAGAATTCCAGACTACCTAGTTAATAAAGAAGGGCTGGATTTTTTATCCTTGATTTATTTACAAAACCTGGTTCATTAGCTATTAAGTGCTAGTGTTAAAAATGTGATAGCTGAAGCATGCATCCAAAAATCTCAAGATTGATCTTGTGCCAGTTATAGTAATTCTCAAATACTTTCAGGGTGTACTAACTAGTAGAAGAACCATGATATAGTCAATAGTTTGGAAGAAATAAATGAGAACGTATTTTTAGAAACTTCAATTTAATAGCTAACTTTCTTCTCACAATGTATTGACGGAAACTATTGACATAAAGTGAAGGCAATGTTGCTTCTTCAAAATGTATAGCATTAAAGATAGACAGATTCCAAGTATATGACAGTAACCTGTGTATACTTCACAGTGTCTTTCTCGAAAGTCTCATACGTCTGAGCTTCCAAATTATCCATCAGAGGCTGCCAAAATAAATAAATAGACAAGTTATGAGGAAGTGAATGCCACATTCATTGTAATGGAGTTAAAAAGGAGACCCATGCCCCATAACTTCACGAAAAAGAATAATTTCTTTCAGGTGATTAGAACTTGAGAATAAGCGAAAAAGTAATTACCTGGAGAGGAGATTGCAAGAAATCCCTATAGTTGATCTGGAGTAAGGCAAATAACATAAGATCAAGGAAGATGCCAGTGAATAAGATAAATAATGGGTCATGAGAGAGAGGAAGTCTACTAGAGTGGATACCTCAAAGCGTTCTTGCTCAGGAAGTGGATCCATCCTCTGATAGAGGTAGGCCATGTAGTCAAGGTACGGGCTCAATGCATGCTGAGTGGGGGTATCTGAAGTAACAATTTAGGCATGAGTGAGTCACATTTTAATGGAAATAAATGGTACTTTTGCAGCAAGTATCACAAGTTGAGGCATATAGTTCAGAGAGCAGGAAAATAATACTTGACACATTTCTCATATTAAAAAGGAGAAATTAAGTTTGATCTCTTCGCAGAGTTTACTTTTTAGAGTACGGCAGTCACTTTAAATGTATGTAATGAAAACATTGTTTACATAATCATGTGCAAGTTAAAGACCCTCTGAACTATAACAAATCTGAAAGTTCACAGGAGTTACCTTCGGTGTGGTTTTCATCACGTGAGAGCACTCCTTCAGATACTTGGGAAACATTATGATTTGATCTCCCAGAGATAATTACCTAAACAAAATCAGAATTCAGGGCTTCAGGCAGAACACGACATACACATCAATTGCCTCTCAAGCTTAGAACCATGAATGCAAAAGGAGGGCAGGTATTGCCGTATTGTATTGCGCCATTAATTCAAAAGGCTATGCTGTTATGCGAAGAAGGAAAAATGCTTTAATATAAAGAAGCATAATAAAGAACCTACCTGAACTGAATGGTTAAAAAAACCAGTAAGCAGAGTCTGGTGGCGTTTGGACAAGCAAGGATAACCTCTTGCATTTGTTAGAAAAGCCTGCAGATGGAAAATTATTTAGTGCTGCAAACATGCAAGGCCTATTGTAATACCCCAGGAGGGAGGTGATTGCACATCAAGATGGATTGATTAAGTTGTATGATTACATCTGTTTGAAGAATCGCAGCTCTTACAGGCTCCCCGAACCAGCGCCCTAGAGAGTTCATTGAAGGCAGCGAGCTCCTGATAAGTGAATAGACAACATTTTTAAGGGATACCAAAGCTATAACATTATAGATGAAATTACTAAATTAGAGTGAAATCTTTATTTTGCAAGAAATTCTTTGGTGTGACAATGCAAGTCATCACTTACAAGATATCAAGTGCTACATACAGTTGACTGCTATGCTCGCATAACAGTCTGAATGAATTCCACCATTCCCACGAGTCTACTGTTTCACTCTGTAATTTAAGAAAACAAATAACAATTGAGTTACGCAGCAGTGTGTATACTTAACCATCAACGGGCTGCAACATTTTGCTCTGGCAGACAAACGCCTAGCCAGCCTGCTAGCCTTGAATGCGTGCTAGGCACCCCCTGCTAGGCTTGGTAGAGCAAACATTTACCGTGGGGTTATTATTATTATTTACTTTGTCACGGTCTTCATCCATAGATTCAGACTTCTCCAGAGGTATCCTAAGCCACAACTTAAGAAAGAAACAGAGCAAATAAAAGTTAGATGTCGACAAACTATTTAAAAATAAGGCACCTATTCAACAACTGAAAGATGAAATTGGATATGGAGGGCGATACCTGCATATTGGTCAGGCCTTGCAAAATATTATTTACAACTCTAGCATAATTGGCACAGGTTGATCTCTTGGGAGGAGGAATAACGCACGCCTGCAAGGAAATGCGCCACGAATTCACATCTTTTGTAGACTTGTTTTCTAATAATGCATATGAACTAGATCAAGCTTAATAAAGTAATGCAGTTCAGGAATCCAAAGACAGGCAACTGGACAGGAATTATCCATGTTTCTAGTTCTTCAAAGTCGATAGGCACCCCAACAATGTTGAATGCCATAACTAGATAATTCCTTGGAAATGGATAGAAATGAATGTATTTAGAACTAAAATACATCTAGATACAAATGTTATTGCAGTTAGTACCATTTACAGTGCTCAGTGTAATAATAAATAATGTGTAAAACCAACTGGTTGAAATTAGACTGCCAGAAACAAATAATGAGCAATGTGTTGTCGAGTGGATGGACCTGCAAGGAGAGATGAGTCGCCCAGGCGATCTCCTGCTTGAGCGTGAGCTCCGAGTCGAGCCGGAGCTGCTCGTCCTCAGAATCCAAATCAATCCACTCGCTGATCTTCCCGACGATGTGGCTGCTCCACTGGGACGGGCTGAGGACGAGGTCCGAGGCCGCCACGGGCAGGACGGCGCCGGGCGTGGGCCGGTAGTCGGGATCGACCTGCACAGAGCGGGCAGATAAGCCTCCGTCTCAGAGGGAGGACGCGAGAAAACGGCGGCGGCAGTAGGAGCGGGAGAGGAGGGGGACTCACGAGCGGGGCGAGGAGGAAGTCGAAGGCGGAGGAGAGGGAGTGGGTGAGAACAGCGGGGAGGCCGTCGCCGGCGGGGAAGTCGAGCACCTCGACCCCGCAGTAGCGGGAGTCGCTCTTGTCCCCGGCGCGCTGCCCCAGCGGCATCTTCGCCCGGTGTGTGTGCTGCCGGTGGCTGGCGCCGCCGCCGGAGGAGGAGGGGGGAGGGGGTTAGTCGGGCTAGGGTTTAGGGTTTTGGTCGGCAGAGAAGAGGAACGCCCTCTGCCCCTCTCTCTCTGGCTTCGCTTTTGTTTCTTGTTTTTTATTCGCTTTTTTCCTGGATGGATATGAGCACGAGCACGTGATGTTCGATTTCTACAGTAGCGGGCGGAAAGTTCCACTGAGCGCAGTTCATTCGATTGTGAGAGCCTCAACGTTTCGAGATTTTGAAATTTTTATTGAATCTTTATGACCCCATTCGTCGGGAATGTTGGCTAGCACAAAATATAAGAGGTTGTTTGGTTTCTACCAAAAGTGCCACGCCAAATCATTGGCGCTGTGGGCGCGCCAAAATGTCAGCGGTGGATTCAACCGCCCCAGTTTCGCCGGTTCGTTGGCGCAAAAGCAGAAGAGAAAAAGATGGACCATGCTAGCGAGCCAAAA
Source organism: Aegilops longissima (assembly GCA_021605205.1). NCBI lineage: Eukaryota > Viridiplantae > Streptophyta > Magnoliopsida > Poales > Poaceae > Aegilops > Aegilops longissima. Next base: position 118,286,130 of record CM038681.1, read on the forward strand.
CATTAGAATTCATCTAAACAAGTGGTGTTATCTCGGTTAACGCCAAAATATTCACTGAACGGACGGCGGCTTCAATCCAAACAGGCTCAAAGACTTTTTGTAGGATCTTATATTTTCTGACAGAGGTATTACCTTCTCTTGTGAAATATAAAACGTACTCCCTCTGATATGAATTAATTGACGAAAGAGCAGTACCTATTGTTGGCTAGCTGTGTCTTAGAATCTTGGTTTTGTGAAGTTTAGTACTCGATTGCATTTCACAAAATGAAAAGAAACAGAAACACTGGTTTTCTTTTGGTCGCTCAAATACTCGTGAAGTCTAAATTAATGAGTTAACTCTAAATGTGAATAGTTTATATTTTGCATGTTACACGGTCCATGTAAGCATAGAAACACACTGTTGTGTTGCTTTTGATTTTAGTGGGATACAATTACTTGTGCCTGAACATCTGAGCGCAACTCATTCAACTTTATTATCTGACTCCAAAGTAAATATCTTGCTCTCTCAAACCTTTTTTTTTTTTAGAATTACGCTGGGCGGGGGGGGGGGAGCTCCCCACCTGCTCTCTCAAATCTTAGTTCTTTGCGAACTTGGTTTTATATATGTAAAGGATAATGTTGATTATGAAGTGATCGTGGTTTGCACAAGTGGCATCCGGTGGACAAACAAAACTAGCAATAAAATATATGGAACTTCAAAAGAGATCAAGCAATAAAGCCAAAAAAATACATAAATATTTCTGGAATACTATCACATTTTCTGTCGGGAAAACCATGGATTTCAGTGAAGGTTTTCCCCTAACTTTCCTAGGAAATTGCTGATTCTAATGTATCTTGTTTCCCTAGTTTATTCACACTAATTTTATTTTTATAACTATTTTTAAAAAGTTGGAAACATTGGTTTTAATAATATTTGGTTTCCTAGAAAACCAAGTTTTATTTCGTTTGTATTTCCAATTCTTAGGATAACTTACCACATGTACCAGGTGGTATTTCTTTCATTAAATTATTTTCTCCCTTCTTTTGAATTTTGTGTGTTTTTATAGACTTAAAATTTATGTTTTATGTTATATTTCTCAGCAATTTTTTAGTTGTTTGTGATTAAGTATCATCGGTGCAAATTCATTGGTAGTTAGTTAAATCTCCATGCGTTGAAACAGGGGCATACCTTATTCTAGTGGTCCAATGTAGAAGAAATTTGATTAGTTTGAGATTGAGATATGCTGTGGGAAGGGAATTCATATGCAAAATGCAAGGAAGTATATGATGTGATTGCGTTTATGTGCGCACAACTATGTGGGTTGATTTCACTGTTTGCTTTATAAGGGACTTCTTGCTATCGTCAACTTATTTGATTAGTGTTGATTGATTTGCAAGAGATTTCTATCCCCATAAACGAGGAGGTCAGGGTCGGTTTGCGGAAAAAACAATGTGGTTATCGCGTTGTTTGGGAAAAACGGTGCGAGAGGGAATGTATAGATGGAAGGGGTGAAAGCTATGGAAGCGAAATCAACAAACTTCCCTTTTAATAATAGAATTGATTAAAATTGCTTTGAGTGATGGAAGATACAATATGCTGATAGTTTGATAGCTCAACGGTAACCATTTTTTCTATTTCGCGGAGAAAAGAAACACAATTGATTTAAACTTTCCCAATGTTTAAAACAATTTGTTGGATTTTGATATAGACAACCGCTTATGTCGAGGCTACTCTAATATAAGTTGGACTTTAATAATCCAAAGATTCTTGCAAAAAACAACAATCAAAAGAAGAAATTATATTTTTCATTCCATTCACATGACAACTTTACACACGAGCTCAGTTTTTGGTGCACTGACACGTGTGGTCCCGCAACAAATACTACAATCATAGCTGGCCAAATGGGTTAGCACGACATAAACACGGCCCGGCTCGCCGTAATCGTGCCCGGCACGGGACGCCCCGCAAACGTTTACTAAACAGGTCATGTCATGTCGGGTCGCGTGTTGCAACCTCCAGCACGACTCAGGTGCTATTCGCGCCGGCACGGCGGTACATCCGGCCCGCTAGGCATTTTTGGCCAATTTCGGCCTATTGGGTTGTTTTTTTTTGCGGGTAGGCCTATTGGGTTATATATCTCTATCTCTACCTAATAATAATAAAAAGGCTATTACTTCTGGCAGTACGTCATATAAATAGCCCCCCAAATTGCAAAATATTACCCACCAATGCCAGTGACAAAAAAAAAATTCCACACAGGGGAATCCACCAGCCTGGGCCGGCCCATGTAGGGACGTCCTATACTGCACTCTGACCGTTAAGAGAAGACGCAGCGAGCCCGTTTGGGCCGGCTGATCTGTAGGCGGCCTGTTTTCAAATTTCTTTTTTTTTTCTTTTCTGTTTTAATTTTTTCTGCTTTAAATAATTTTATAATTCAAAAATGTTCCGAATAATAGAAAAACTAGAATTTTCAAATGATTTTTTTTTCATAAATCATGAATTTTTGTGGGTTCAATTTTTTTTGTAAATTTTGAAAAAATCTTTGCATATTCAAAAAAGTTCGCAATTTTGAAAACAAATGTTTGGAATATAAAAAAATGTTCATGAATTGTTTAAAAGTTCGTCTATTAGAAAATATTAATGAAATTAGAAAAATTTGGTCAATTCAAAACATGTCCATGAATGGAAGAAATATCCTAAAATTCCAAAATTATTCATTACTTACAAAATGTTCATTCATTCATAAAATGTTCACTGATTCAAAATATGATCATGCATTTCAAAAATGTTCATTAAATCATAAAAATATTCATGTTTTTCAGAAATGGTTCCACCAAATTCCCCAAAAAATGTTTGTCGATTCTGGAAATGTTCTCTGATTCAAAAATTTGTTTAAAAAATAATCACATTTTTTTAAAATGTTTGCAAATAGTATAAAATGTTCATGAATTGGAAAAAAAAAATCTTGTTTTTAGAAAAAAATCGAAAATTTGTAAAAGTGTTCACGAATTGGAAAAATGTTCATGATTTCAAATATGGGCACAATTTTTTTAAAAGTGTTCATGATTTCACGAAATTGAGAGTGATCATGTATATCGATGATGTAGCAAAATGTGTTCAAGACCATTGAAGATATGATTTACTTTTTCTCCCGTTGCAACGCACGGGACCTCTTGCTAGTATAGAAATCTAAATAGAAATTAAAACAATTTTTTAGCAACAATAAAAATTAAAACAAATAATCCGGCCGTGCCCCAAGGCTTCAGCCCAGGCACGGCCTGTTTACTTTTTCTCCACCGGCGCCGTTGGCCGTCGTCAGGGCAGCTCCGCCCTCCTCCTTGTCTCAAAAAAAAAAAGCTCCGCCCTCCCCCTCCCCTCCGTGGACATTCGTCTATTCGTCCTCAAGCCAAGGCCTCCGGCATCCCCAGGTAAATTATGTGCAAATTGGTAGCGATTTTGGAGATTGCGGCTGATTTCACGCTCTAACCCCCGATGGAACGCTCCACCGCTGGCAGGTCTTGTCATTGGCGATGGCGAAGAAGAGATCCAGGAAGCAGTCGAGGAGGAGGAACCCGGCGACCAGCCTCACCGAAGACCTCATTGTGGAGATCCTGTCATGGCTGCCTTCCAGGCCGCTGTGCCGTGCCAAGTGCGTGTCCAAGCGCTGGCACCGCCTCATCTCGGACCCCTACCACCGCAGGAGGCTCCCCCAGACCCTCGCCGACGTCTTCTACCTCACCAGGGACTAGTGGCGCTCTCCCCAGGAGGCTCGCCATTTCGCCAGCCTCCGCCCGGAGCCAGGACGCGGGCCTCTCGTCCACCCCTCCCTCTCCTTCCTACCCGGCTGCGAGCGCCTCGAGCTCGCGGACGCCTGCAACGGCCTCCTCCTCAGCCGCTGCTTCTTCGACATCAATCTCCTGGAGATGTTCCGCTACGTCGTGTACAAAATTGGCATAGCTTAACATGCTCAGAAGGGTATGCTTATTTCATTGGAGTTATCATGTCCAATATTCAGATGATGGATATTCGTGTTGATGCATTATCCATAATTATTCTCGTTGTAAGGACGTGATTCCAAGGGGGTCATGGAAAGGGACGAGACTTGCCTGCTCCCCGCGCGTGTGCCCATCCGTGCTCCCATATACATGGCTTGATTTGATTGGAACAAAATAAGGCCCGGCCCCACCCCCTTAAAATCAAGGGGGAGATGATTAGATTAGAAAGGAAAAAAGAAAAAAGACAGTCATAGAATTAGGTGGGAGCACAGATGGGAGCATGAGGAGGGAGCAGGCAAGCCGGATCACATGGAAAGTAAGCAAGCATGTGAAATAATGTTTATTTCCTTTGAATTTTTCTATGCTAATGCTTACTTTATATGCTTGAACTTTCAGGTTTGGATTTACTTTTGTAATGGAAAGCTTGCATCAGTTGTTGCAGAAAAAAAATGCATTGCTCATAAAGAAGTATTCTAGGCTTTTGAAATATAAATTCTGGTGTTTAGATATTCTATATTTTAGAACCTAATGTTGCATACCGAGCACTATTTTTGCCAGTTGAAAGCTCCATCGGGTGCCTTCTACAGAGTAGTTAGTCGCCAGACTCCATTGTTATTGTATTTCTTAGCTATCCGAGGTGTATATGATAGCGTAAATGCTTCATAAAATAACAAAAATGTATTGAATGCACAATAGAAGTGTATAGCGTTTGCCCTTGGAGAAACTTGTATGGAGTCATATTGTGATCTTCTAGATTTATGTTATGATGTTACAAGCTTAAAATAGTGAGTTTCATTCCACATATTACTATTACTAGACTCGGCCTTGTTCACTGTTTTAATGCCTACCGTCGGTGTAAAACTGAAAGCCCAATTTGTTTCCAACTAAGGACCAAAACTGCACTTGGATGATTATTTTCAATAAATTTGTTGTTGTTGTTATTTTGTTTTTCATGTTCCAGTAACTGCAGCCTAATACTTGTTGCTACCTTGATGTTAGGCTCTAGCTAGGATGTTGAAGCTGCTTTGCAGTGAAGGTAAAGATGGTTCTGAGCCGATGGAATCTTTTGGCTGATATGTACAAGTCTACATGCATGGCGATATCCATTTTTTTGTTTGGTTAGAGGGACAATACGTGATGGGATTACTCCATGTTATAGGAACAATTCATGTGTATGATATCTACAGTAGGATACTATTTTTTGTACCAGAACAGACAAGATGGTAAGTACTCCCTCCGTTCCAAATTATTCGTCGTGGTTTTAGTTCAAATTTGAACTAAAACCACGACGAGTAATTTGGAACGGATGAAGTATAACTCATGGGACTTTACAGAGTCACCATTCCATTGTTTTGCTAGAAGATGGACATGGGAATTTATTATCTACCAAATCCTCTTCAAAAGGCACCACACTACCAACAATACTTAGTAACAATCCTAGTTTATTTGCACTTTTCGGATGACATTTTGCTCTTGATCATGAACCCTGGATTAATTAGGGCGTATAGTAATGTAGAAACTGTATGCTTCTATGTACACATATAGAATGAATTACAATCATATGATTTAGAACTGGAGTTTTGATAAGTTTAGCCAAAACAACAAGGAGAAACCTTTTTTTCTTCTAGAATACGCATAAGCAACATATCATACATTCATAGAATGAAGAGCGTAAAAACACCCATCCACAAGTTTACAATGGTGTGACTGCTCGCAATACATCCACGTAGGCAGCCGATGAAAAGTCGCGTCAAATCCTCTTTGAACTTGCCCGCTAATTGCCACAACTTACCCTCCACAAGGACCTTATCAATGACATCGACCACAAATAGCGAGGCATTCTCAAACACAATATTTTTCCGATGTTTTCCATATCTCCCACATCACCAGGGTCACGAGTGTCTACCGATTTTTCTTGAGTTTCTACATGGGGCTCGGCGTCCCAACAGGCAATCATCCATCCTGGCCTTTATTCGCTATTACCAAGCCGACATCACTTCATACTAGATCTATCATGCAAAGACACAGGAGACCACCAGGTGGTCAATGCTTTCTTGTTCTTTGTCACAAAGCGGGCAAACTTCCTAATGCGAAAGTCCTCGGCTAGCTAGTCGATCAGAGGTCCAAAACCTGTTAGGGAGGGCAAGCTCGGAGAAGAATTTGCATCGCAGGGGTGCTCCAGATTGGCAAGTGAGCGGAATAAGATCCCGAGGGTTCCCAAGTCTAGCGCACCGATTCCTAGACTCACTCATGAAGAACCACTGGGGAGATTGTGTCCCTCAATGCAAATTACTCTCCCAGCTTCGTGGCCTCCAGATTTGGCCCCAAATCAAGCGGCCATGCCCCGTACACGGTGTCATGAACTATCCTGGTAGCCCGCACCCGAGGTCTGATCCTCTTGTAAAGGCGTGGGGCGAATTCCTGGAACCAAAATCCATGCAATCACCTGTCTTCCCAAAGAACGAGGATCTACCATCCCCACATCCACAAAAACTGCTGCCCCATACTCCCCTAAGGTCTAGCAGTGTCAGTTCCCCGCAGCCATAGCTAACGCACTCCAAAAGCAATGTTCAACCATACGATATTAGGGAGTCCAAGCGCACCAGTCCATTTGGGCAATTTTTCAACCATCTAAAAAATTAAGGAGAAACATGTTTTTTTCTTTTGAAAAGAAGGATTACCCCAGCCTCTGCATCTGGGCGATGCATGCAGCCATTTTATTAATTCTTCATAAAGACCTTACAAAGTAGTACATCAGGTAGTCTGAAGTCACCATCTTAGCAACAAACTGTCGCTACTCCTATCCCCTTGAAGAAGGGGTGCCGATAGTCCGAGCCTAGTACCAAACAGACATCGCACCAAAGGCTAACATCTAAAGCCGGAGGCCCCGACCGAGCCACATACTGGGTTTGGGGTACAAACCGGTCCGACGCACTCTCATGTGTCGTCGTCACCGTCTTCCACCAATCCATCTTCAGAGCAGAAACTAACGCACCGACCTTGCCAGGCCTCTCTGCTATGGACGCCACCATGACGCCAGACATCGTCCTCCTCCTGCGCGAGTCCATATCCGTGCATCGGACGCCGAGTCTCCACTGCGCCACACCGCCGAGATCCACTGCCATCAATGAGTAAGATGAAGCACCGCTCCACTAAAGAAGCCATCCACTTATCCCTCTAGCCCGTGTACACCTCCAAGAATGATGCCCCCAATGGGGAAACGACACCAGAGCGCCGCCGTCATCCAACCTACTGATCTTGGGTTTCCCATGGAGGTAGCAGATAGAGGTCTGGAGCTTCTCCACAGCAATGCCTTCAAGAAGGTAACGACATAAAAGAGTGTCGCCATCATCGGTCTTGGCAACAAGCCGAGGACTAAGGTTTCACCCAGATTCGTTCGACGAACCTCCATCTTGCATCGTGCGCACGGACCACCACCGATCTCGCAAGCCACTCTGGCTAGAACAGATCTGACTAGAGGGCCAACCACACCCGCAGCCGACTAGTCCACCAAAGCCCTCCACGCCGCCGCCGATCTGAGGTGCCGCAATGCGGTGTCCATCCGCCGCTGCTTGCCGCCAGGAGTGAGCCACCGCTGCGGAGGCTCATGTTTGGGAACGTAGTAATAATTCAAAAAAATTCCTACGTGTCACCAAGATCAACCTAGGAGATGCTAGCAACGAGAGAGAGGGAGTGCATCTTCATACCCTTGAAGATCGCTAAACGGAAGCGTTACAAGAACACGGTTGATGGAGCCGTACTCGCGGCGATTCAAATCGCAGAAGATCCGATCTAGCGCCGAACGGACGGCGCCTCCGCGTTCAACACACGTACAGCCTGGGGACGTCTCCACCTTCTTGATCCAGCAAGGGGAGAGGCGAAGTTGAGGGAGAACTCCAGCAGCACGACAGCATGGTGGCGATGGAGCTCGTGGTTCTCCGTGAGCCGCTAAGCACTACGGAGGAGGAGGGCAGTTGGAGGAGGAGAGGGCTGCGCCGGTGAAGGGTGCAGCTGCCCTCTCTCCCTCACTATATATAGGGGAAGGGGGGTGGAGGCGCCTAGGGTTCCCTAGGGGAGGCGGCGGCCACAGGGAAACCCTAGATGGGTTTGGGCGCCCCCACCCCTAGGAAACTTGCCCCCCAAGCCAGGAGGGGTGGCTGCCCTGGGGGAGGCGCCCCCACCTCTCCATGTTACGTGAGATGGGGTGGGAGGGGGCACAACCCCTTAGTGGGCTGATGTGCCCCTCCCCATGGCCCACAAAGCCCCCCAACGCTTGCCGGGGCCTCCAAAACCCCTTTCGGACACGCTGGTCGTCACCCGGTACCCCTGGAACGATTTCAGACTCCAATACCCTTCATCCAATATATCGATCTTCACCTCCAGACCATTCCGGAGTTCCTCGTCACGTCCGAGATCTCATCCGGGACTCCGAACAACCTTCGGTAACCACATACTATTTCCCATAACAACTCTAGCGTCACCGAACCTTAAGTGTGTAGTCCCTACGGGTTCGGGAACCATGCAGACATGACCGAGACACCTCTCCGGCCAATAACCAATAGCGGGATCTGGATACCCATATTGGCTCCCACATGTTCCACGATGATCTCATCGGATGAACCACGATGTCGGGGATTCAATCAATCCCATATACAATTCCCTTTGTCCATCGGTATGTTACTTGCCCGAGATTCTATCGTTGGTATCCCTATACCTTGTTCAATCTCGTTACCGGCAAGTCTCTTTACTCGTTCTGTAACGCATGATCCCGCGACTAACTCCTTAGTCACATTGAGCTCATTATGATGATGCATTACCGAGTGGGCCCAGAGATACCTCTCCGTCATACGGAGCGACAAATCCCAATCTCGATTCGTGCCAACCCAACAGACACTTTCGGAGATACCTGTAGTGCACCTTTATAGCCACCCAGTTACATTGTGACGTTTGGTACACCCAAAGCATTCCTACAGTATCCGGGAGTTGCACAATCTCATGGTCTAAGGAAATGATACTTGACATTAGAAAAGCTCTTAGCAAACGAACTACACGATCTTGTGCTATGCTTAGGATTGGGTCTTGTCCATCACATCATTCTCCTAATGATGTGATCCCGTTATCAATGACATCCAATGTCCATGGTCAGGAAACCATAACCATCTATTGATCAACGAGCTAGTCAACTAGAGTGTGACGCCCTAAGACCGGAGCTTCAGTTGCCTTCCAGGGTTTCCGAGTTTTGTCGTGTGATTTGTTTTGTTTGTGCATTCATCATGTCATCTCTTGCATTGCATCATGTCATCATGCCATCATATCATTATTTTTAAAACTCAACTAAATAAATTGCATGGATTTCTCGATCCATTTAAATCGAGGGAAGGGTGACTTCTCTTTATAACATATCCTCCTAATATTTGTGGAGCTATATAAAATATTCCATTGTTTTGGAATCACCATAACACACTTGCAAAATAAATCCCATGCCTTTTCTGCTCCGAGTTGACCTCAAAACCTTGCCAATATTATTTCATCATTTTCCGGAGCTCCACCAAAAATCCGAACATTTTTGGACCTTCCCAAACCCTCACTTCCATTCAAATCATTTGAATTTAAATTCAAATGAATTTGAATTCAAATCTTCAATCATGGCCTTTCTATTTTTCTTGGAGCGAGCATATTTTTTTTGAGTGGGAAAAATACCCTCATACCCTAATTCTTGTCCACTCATTTCTTTTCTCCCCTTTCTTTCTTTGCGTTTCTGTTTTTTTGTAGAGTTTAAAGAGAGAGAGAAGAGAGCCACCCACCGGCCTCGGCCACTTCCTTCTCTGGGCGGCTTCCAAGGCCCACCGCCCCCGCCTTAACCCTAGCCCGACCCCTCCTCTCATCCTCTCCCTCTCGTCCTCCCACGCCGCCGCTACACTCGCACGCAGAGGGGCAGTGCCCCACGCCCGTTTCCCTCGACCGCTACCTTGGCCGACCATGGCGACCCACTGGCGACCACAGTGGCGCTGCTCGCGCCATCTCCGCTTCCTCGTCCTCTGCCCGTCCGCCTCGTCCTCGCGTCTCCCCTTCCTCGTCCCTCACCCGAGCTCCTGGAGCCCGAGCCGTCCCCGACGCGCCCGCGCCCGATCTTCTTCAAGCCGCGCCGCCGGCCAAGTCCCTCTTCCCCTCCTCGCCATCGCGCGCCCCCTCCTTCCCTCCTGCCTCGTCCTTGTTCCCGCGCCTCCCTGCGCCAAGTCCGGCCGCCGTGCCCCTCGATCCCGTCGCTCCTCATCGTCGCTCAGGCCCCGCCGCGGCGCTCTGCGTCGCCGGAGCCCTGCGCCAAGATCTCCCGCAAGCTGCCATGTCCCGCATCACCTCCTGCCCGTGCTCCGCCGCCCTCCGTCGTGCCCTGTCTTCTCCTCGTGCCCGCCGCCGCCTTCGTCCGGCCCTGCCATGGCCGCGCCTCCCTGCTGCTGAGGTCCCGCCGCCAAGTCCCGGCCTCCTCTGCTTCATGGTGACCACCATGGCCGCGGCTACCATCAGCCAACAGCAGCAGCTCGCCCGCTTGTCCTCGTGGACTCGATTCATTCAAATGCCAGGTCCACGGGTCGGCCTCCCGTTCGTTGACCACCGAGACCTGAGGCCCTTTTGTATTTCTTCGCCATGGATGCGCCAAGATCCTCTCCAACAAACGCACGACTACATCGTGACACGTCAAGTACCCTGCTGCCGTCTCCGAAATCGCCAAGTACCACTACGGTTCCTCAAGACCGCCAAGTTTGACTACACGGTGACGCGCCAAGTACCCCCTCGTTTCGTCAATACCGGCAAGTTCAGAAGATCCCAAGTACCACTACGACTCGTGTACCACGACGAACATGTACGGCTACATGACGACCCGACGACCACCGAACCGGAAACGCCAAGTACCCCTACGCGCGAAGACGCCAAGTCCGTTTCGGGATTCGTCAAGTACCGCTATCGATGACTCGAACATCCACGAAACGTGTACCACTACCATCGCGAGACCGCAAGTACCACGACAACCCCGAAGGGATTCGGACCCGTCAAGTACCTCTTCGAAAACGAACGTGAAACACTACTTCCACTACCGTCGTCGTGAACCACTACTCTCGACCCTCGAAGACCCCGTGGACCCCGAACATCCACGGGACATGAACGACTACTTCCCCTACGCCGTGTACGACTACTTCCCTCGGCGATCATCGCGAGAACGTCTACTTCCCTCTACGAAACGCGAACCGTCCCGTTTGAACGCTCCGGAGGTATAACCCGTGACGACCGCCGTGATCGAATCATCCTTGCGATGCCCCTCTTTTGCCATGCCACCGTTCTGTGGGAACCCGGTAATCGGGATCACCCCACCATCTTGCATGACTCGCTCACGTCCACACTTTCCTTTGCACCGATATCTCAATCGAGTTATAGGAACCGGAATGTTGCCGTGGCACCATTTCCGTTGTCGTTGTCGTGGCACCCCTTTTTCGTTTCCGCCACGACGACTAATGCTTCTTAATGCTCTTGTCAACAATTTCATAATATTGCATAAAACTTGCTCATGTCATCCGCATCATGATAACAACATTTAAATGTTTATAATTGTTGTTTGCATTAATTTGCTTAAATGCCATGCTAAAATGATTTATTTCATAACTAAATAACCGTAACTCGGATTTAAATAAATTATATATGTAAATGGGGTAGAAAAATGCCTAGTTTAACATGGTATACTTTATTTTGCTGTTTAACAACATTAAAATTGTGTTTAGGGCAGATCAGTACCATATTCGAATATTGCTTATGGGGATTTCCGGAATTGTTGTTTGTTGCTTCCGGCCTCATTTAAACTTGCCTAGATAGGTAGTTTCTTCATGCTTCACCTCTTGCCATGTTAACAACATTTAATATTGTTGGGTACCTATTCGGGAGAGAACTAAATAAGTGATGTGGTGTTTTGTCAATATGCAACCCGTTGCATATTGAGCTCCACTTAATTTGTAGTGTTGTTTGTTGCACTTTGCCATGCCATGCTATTTAAACCGGACATGCATCATACTCGCTTGTGCATCATGCCATGTTCATGTGATGGTTGTTTTACTATGTTGTTTGCTTCTTTCCGGGTTGCTTCTCTCGTTAGCTTCGGTTCCGTTCCGGAGTTGTGAGGATTCGTTCGACTACGTCCGTTTGTCTTCTTCATGGACTCGTTCTTCTTCCTTGCGGGATTTCAGGCAAGATGACCATACCCTCGAAATCACTTCTATCTTTGCTTGCTAGATGCTCGCTCTTTTGCTATGCCCATGCTACGATGCCTACCACTTGCTATATCATGCCTCCCATATTGCCATGTCAAGCCCCTAACCATCCTTTCCTAGCAAACCGTTGTTTGGCTATATTACCGCTTTGCTCAGCCCCTCTTATAGCGTTGTTAGTTGCAGGTGATGATGAAGTTTGTTCCTTGTTGGAACATGGAGATGTTGTTCCTTGTTGGAACATGATTACTTGTTGGGGATATCACAATATATATCTGCTATAATTTTTAATACATCTATATACTTGGTAAAGGGTGGAAGGCTCGGCCTTATGCCTGGTGTTTTGTTCCACTCTTGCCGCCCTAGTTTCCGTCATACCGGTGTTATGTTCCCGGATTTTTGCGTTCCTTACACGGTTGGGTGATTTATGGGACCCCTCGACAGTTCGCTTTGAATAAGACTCCTCAGCAAGGCCCAACATTGGTTTTACCATTTGCCACCTAAGCCTTTTTTCCCTTGGGTTCTGCAGACTCAAGGGTCATCTTTATTTTAACCCCGGGCGGTGCTCCTTCGAGTGTTGGTCCAAAGCTGTCACCGGTGGTGTACCAGGGCAACTCTGGGCTCGCCTATCGGAAGTTTGGACAATCCGGTGTGCCACGAGAGCGAGATATGTGCAGCTCCTATCAGGATTTGTCGGCACATTCGGGCGGCTTTGCTGGTCTTGTTTTATTCTTTGTCGAAATGTCTTGTAGTCCGGGATTCCGAGATCGATCGGGTCTTCCGGTAGAAGGAATATCCTTCGTTGACCGTGAGAGCTTATAATGGGCTAAGTTGGGACACCCTGCAGGTATTATCTTTCAAAGCCGTGCCTGCGGTTATGAGGCAGATGGGAATTTGTTAATGTCCGGTTGTAGAAAACCGAAGTTGATCTTGTTTAAAATACACCAACGCGTGTGTAACCGTGATGGTCTCTTCTCGTGAGTCCGGAAGTGAACACGGTGTTGGAGTTATGTTTGACGTAGGTTGTTCTAGGATCACTTCTTGATCATAGTTGTTCGACCGTGCTTTTGCCTTCTCTTCTCGCTCTCTTTTGCGTATGTAGCCACCATATATGCTAGTCGCTGTCTGCAGCTCCACCTCACTACCCTGTCCTACCTTTAAGCTTAAATAGTCTTGATCTCGCATGGTGTGAGATTGCTGAGTCCCGTGACTCACAGATACTTCAAAACCAGTTTGCGGTGCCGATGAAACCGTGCAGGTGGCGCATCCGAGCTCAAGGAGGAGCTCGATGAAGATCTTGTTCATTATGTTGTTTCGTTTGAGTTGATCAAGAGTGGAGCCAGTTGGGACGATCGGGGATCTGTGTAGCTTTGGGGTAGTCTTCTTTTATTTTGGTTCCGTAGTCGGACCTTGATTGTATCTGTATGATGTAATGCTTTGCTCATGTATTGTGTGAAGTGGCGATTGTAAGCCAACTATGTATCTTTTTCCCTTATGTATTACATGGGTTGTGTGAAGATTACCTCACTTGCGACATTGATTTCAATGCGGTTATGCCTCTAAGTCGTGCTTCGACACGTGGGAGATATAGCCGCATCGAGGGCGTTACATAGAGGCTCACTAGGGACATGTTGTGGTCTATGTATTCACACATGTATTACGGTTTCCAGTTAATACAATTATAGCATGAACAATTGACAATTATCATGAACAAGGAAATATAATAATAACCATTTTATTATTGCCTCTAGGGCATATTTCCAACAGTCTCCCACTTGCTCTAGAGTCAATAATCTAGTTCACATCACTATGTGATTGTAATGAATCCAACACCCATGGGGTTTGATCATATCTCGCTTGTGAGAGAGGTTATTAGTCAACGGGTCTGAACCTTTCAGATCCGTGTGTGCTTTAAAAATCTCCATGTCATCTTGTAGATGCAGCCACCACGCGCTATTTGGAACTATTCCAAATAACTGTTCTACTATATGAATCTGGTTTACTACTCAGAATCATCCAGATTAGTGTTAAAGTTTGCATCGACGTAACCCTTTACGACGAACTCTTTTACCACCTCCATAATCAAGAAAATTCCTTAGTCCACTAGTTACTAAGGACAACTTTGACCGCTGTCCTGTGATCCATTCCCGGATCACTCTTGTACCCCTTGACTGACTCATGGCAAGGCACACTTCAGGTGCGGTACACATCATAGCATACCGTAGAGCCTATAACACAGCCAAGAACTCCTTCTTTGCCGATCTATTTTGAACTCCTTCAAAATCTTGTCACGGTATGTATTCATTTGAAAGTACTGTTAAGCGTTTTGATCTATCCTTATAGATCTTGATGCTCAATGTTCAAGTAGATTAATCCAGGTTTTTATTGAAAAACACCTTTCAAACAACCCTATATGCTTTCCAGAAATTCTACATCATTTCTGATCAACAATATATCAACAACATATATTCATAAAAAATTCTATAGTGCCCCCACTTGTTGGAAATATGCCCTAGAGGCAATAATAAAATGATTATTATATTTCCTTGTTCATGATAATTGTCTATTGTTCATGCTATAATTGTGTTATCCGGAAATCGTAATACATGTGTGAATACATAGACCACAACATGTCCCTAGTGAGCCTCTAGTTGACTAGCTCGTTGATCAATGGATGGTTAAGGTTTCCTGACCATGGACATTGGATGTCATTGATAACGGGATCACATCATTGGGAGAATGATGTGATGGACAAGACCCAATCCTAAGCATAGCACAAGATCGTGTAGTTCGTTTGCTAGAGCTTTTCGAATGTCAAGTATCATTTCCTTAGACCATGAGATCGTGCAACTCCGGATACCGTAGGAGTGCTTTGGGTGTACCAAAGCGTCACAACGTAATCGGGTGGCTATAAAGGTACACTCAGGTATCTCCGAAAGTGTCTATTGGGTTGGCACGGATCGAGACTGAATTTGTCACTCTGTATGACGGAGAGGTATCTCTGGGCCCACTCGGTAATGCATCATCATAATGAGCTCAATGTGACCAAGTGGTTGGTCACGGGATCATGCATTATGGAACGAGTAAAGTGACTTGCGTGAACGAGATTGAGCGAGGTATTGGGATACCAACGATCGAATCTCGGGCAAGTAACGCATCGATTGACAAAGGGAATTGTATACGGGATTACTTGAATCCTCGACATCGTGGTTCATCCGATGAGATCATCGTGGAACATGTGGGAGCCAACATGGGTATCCAGATCCCGCTGTTGGTTATTGGCCGAGAGCTGTCTCGGTCATGTCTGCGTGATTCCGAACCCGTAGGGTCTACATAAGGTTCGATGGCGCTTAGGGTTATAAGGAAGATATGTATGTGATTACGAATGTTGTTGAGTCCGGATGAGATCCCAGATGTCACGAGGAGTTCGGAATGGTCCGGAGGTGAAGATTTATATATGGGAAGTTATCATACGGTCACCGAAAAGTTCGGGGCATACTGGTATTGTCTGGGGCCACGGAGGGGTTCCGGGTCCACCGGAGGGTCCACCTGCCCCGGAGGGCCTTATGGGCTGTAGGTGGAAGGAACCAGCCCCTAGGTGGGCTGGGCGCACCCCTTGGGCCCATGCGCCTAGGGTTGGGGGAACCTAAAGGAGGCGCCTTGCTTGGGGGCAAGCCCCTCCCTTAGCCGCCCCCTCTAGATCTCATCTAGAGGGGCCGCCCTTCCCCTTCCCCTATAAATAGAGGCGAGGGAGGCTGACCACAACATCCAAGGCGCAGCCCTCCCTCCCAACACCTCTCCTCCTCCAATTAAGAGCTTGGCGAAGCCTGCCGAATCTTGCCACTCCATCACCACCACGCCGTCGTGCTGCTGTTGGAGCTCTCTTCCTCAACCTCCCCCTCCTCCTTGCTGGATCAAGGCGCGGGAGACGTCTCTGCTCCGTACGTGTGTTGAACGCGGAGGTGCCGTCCGTTCGGCGCTAGGATCATCGGTGATTTGGATCACGACGAGTACGACTCCATCAACCCCATTCTCTTGAACGCTTCCGCTCGCGATCTACAAGGGTATGTAGATGCACTCCTCTCTCTCGTTGCTAGATGACTCCATAGATTGATCTTGTTGATGCGTAGAATTTTTTTTATTTTCTGCAACGATCCCCTACAGTGGCATCATGAGCTAGGTCTATGCGTAATTTCTATGCACGAGTAGAACGCAAGTTGTTGTGGGCGTCGATTTTGTCAATTTACTTGCCGTTACTAGTCTTATCTTGATTCGGCGGCATCGTGGGATGAAGCGGCCCGGACCGACCTTACACGTACACTTATGTGAGACAGGTTCCACCGACTGACATGCACTAGTTGCATAAGGTGGCTAGCGGGTGTCTGTCTCTCCCACTTTAGTCGGATCAGATTCGATGAAAGGGTCCTTATGAAGGGTAAATAGAAATTGGCATATCACGTTGTGGTTTTGGCGTAGGTAAGAAACGTTCTTGCTAGAACCCTATAGTAGCCACGTAAAAACATGCAACAACAATTAGAGGATGTCTAACTTGTTTTTGCAGCATATGCCTTGTGATGTGATATGGCCAAAAAGGATGTGATGAATGAAATATATGTGATGTATGAGATTGATCATGTTCTTGTAATAGGAATCACGACTTGCATGTCGATGAGTATGACAACCGGCAGGAGCCATAGGAGTTGTCTTTATTTATTGTATGACCTGCGTGTCATTGAATAACACCATGTAATTACTTTACTTTATTGCTAAACCATTAGCCATAGTAGTAGAAGTAATCGTTGGCGTGACAACTTCATGAAGACACAATGATGGAGATCTTGATGATGGAGATCATGGTGTCATGCCGGTGACGATGAGGATCATGGCGCCCCGAAGATGGAGATCAAAAGGAGCAAAATGATATTGGTCATATCATGTCACTATTTGATTGCATGTGATGTTTATCATGTTTTACATCTTATTTGCTTAGAACGACGGTAGCATAAATAAGATGATCCCTCATAATAATTTCAAAAAAGTGTTCCCCCTAACTATGCGCCATTGCGAAAGTTCGTTGTCTCGAAGCACCACATGATGATCGGGTGTGATAGATTCTAACGTTCACATACAACGGGTGTAAGCCAGATTTACACATGCAAAACACTTAGGTTGACTTGACGAGCCTAGCATGTACAGACATGGCCTCGGAACACAAGAGACCGAAAGGTCGAACATGAGTCGTATAGAAGATACGATCAACTTGAAGATGTTCACGATGATGACTAGTCCGTCTCACGTGATTATCGGACACGGCCTAGTTGACTCGGATCATGTATCACTTAGATGACTAGAGGGATGTCTATCTGAGTGGGAGTTCATTAAATAATTTGATTAGATGAACTTAATTATCATGAACATAGTCTAAAAACTTTGCAATATGTCTTGTAGATCAAATGGCCCACGCTAATGTTGCCCTCAACTTCAACGTGTTCCTAGAGAAAACCAAGCTGAAAGACGATGGTAGCAACTATACGGACTGGGTCCGGAACTTGAGGATCATCCTCATAGCTGCCAAGAAAGCATATGTCCTAGATGCACCTCTAGGTGAAGCACCCGTTTTCCCATCAACTCAAGACGTTATGAACGCCTGGCAGTCGCGTAGTGATGATTACTCCCTCGTTCAGTGCGGCATGCTTTACAGCTTAGAACCGGGGCTCCAAAAGCGTTTTGAGCAGCACGGAGCATATGAGATGTTCCAAGAGCTGAAAATGGTTTTCCAAGCTCATGCCCGGTCAAGAGATATGAAGTCTCCGACAAGTTCTCTGATTGTAAGATGGAGGAGAATAGTTACATCGTGAGCACATACTCAAAATGTCCGGGTTGCACAACCGCTTATCTCACCGGGAGTTAATCTCCGGATGATGCGATCGTTGATGAGAATCCTTGATCGCTCCCACCTAGCTACAAGATCTTTGTGATGAACTTCAATATGCGGGGATGGAAAAGACCATTCTCGAGGTATATTCAATGCTGAAATCAGCGGAGGTGGAGATCAAAAGGAACATCAAGTGTTGATGGTGAATAAAACCACTAAGTTCAAGAAAAGGCAAGGGTAAGAAGAACTTCAAGAAGGACGGCAAGGAGTTGCGCTACCGTAAGCCGATTCTTGCCGGAAGAAGCCAAAGCATGGACCCAAGCCTGAGACTGAGTGCTTTTATTGCAAGGGAAACGATCACTGGAAGCGGAACTGCCCCAAGTACTCGTAATTGATGTTTACCTTACCAGTACTCGTAGTAGCTCCTGGGTATTTGATACCGGTGCGGTTGCTCATATTTGTAACTCGAAACAGGAGCTGCGGAATAAGCGGAGACTGGCGAAGGACGAGGTGACGATGCGCGTCGGGAATGGTTCCAAGGTCGATGTGATCGCCGTCGGCACGCTACCTCTACATTTACCTACGGGATTAGTTTTAAACCTCAATAATTGTTATTTGGTGCCAGCTTTGAGCATGAACATTGTATCTGGATCTCGTTTAATACGAGATGGCTACTCATTTAAATTCGAGAATAATGGTTGTTCTATTTATATGAGAGATATGTTTTATGGTCATGCCCCCCCTGTCAATGGTTTATTCTTAATGAATCTCGAACGTGATGTTACACATATTCATAGTGTGAATACCAAAAGATGTAAGGTTGATAACGATAGTCCCACATGCTTGTGGCATTGCCGCCTTGGTCACATTGGTGTCAAACGCATGAAGAAGCTCCATGCTGATTGACTTTTGGAGTCTCTTGATTACGAATCATTTGACACATGCGACCATGCCTCGTGGGAAAAATGACCAAGACTCCGTTCTCCGGAACAATGGAGCGAGCAACCAACTTATTGTAAATCATACATACTGATGTGTGCGGTCCAATGAGCGTTGAGGCTCGTGGAGGCTATCGTTATGTTCTCACTCTCACCGATGACTTAAGTAGATATGGGTATGTCTACTTGACGAAACACAAGTCTGAGACCTTTGAAAAGTTCAAGGAATTTCAGAATGAGGTAGAGAATCAACGTGACCGAAAAATAAAGTTCTTACGATCAGATTGTGGGGGAGAATATTTAAGTCACGAATTTGGTACGGACTTAAGGAAATGTGGAATCGTTTCACAACTCACGCTGCCTGGAACACCTCAGCGTAACGGTGTGTCCGAACATCGTAATCGCACTCTATTGGATATGGTGCGATCTATGATGTCACTCACCGATTTACCACTATCATTTTGGGGATACGCTCTAGAGACAGCTACATTCACTTTAAATAGGGCTCCGTCGAAATCCGTTGAAACGACACCGTATGAATTGTGGTTTGGGAAGAAACCTAAGCTGTCGTTTCTAAAAGTTTGAGGATGCGATGCTTATGTCAAGAAACTTCAACCTGAAAAGCTCGAACCCAAGCCGGAAAAATGCGTCTTCATAGGATACCCTAAGGAAACCATTGGGTATATGTTGGGAATATAACTATTTGTATAAGCCGTCCATGAGGGGCCGGGTTATGCGAAGAGAGATCTATCAGGACAAGCCCAAGACCAAGCATGAAGATGGTGGTTCAATAAAGGGTCTAAAGCCCACGGGCGACTTAAGGCCCGTCATAGTAAACTGCCATAATGGCATGACTTGTATCATAAGGTAGATTTAACTAGTCACCGAGCCGGACACTGTTTATGAGCCGGCCGGGACTCTGTAAGCCGCAGGGCGTCAACCCGTGTATAGAAGGGGACGACCCGCCGACGGCTTAGGGCAAGAAACAACTCATCGAGAACCGGGCATAACGTATCTCGCTCCCTGGTCATCGAAACATCAAGCAATACCAACCCAACTAGACGTAGGCCTTACCTTCACCGTAAGGGGCCGAACTAGTATAAATCTCCCGTGTCCTTTGCCCCGATTAACCCCTTTAAGCTTCCTAGTTGCGATGGCTCCATGACTAAGTCCTTGCAAGAGGACATCTGCCGTGACAATTCCATGACAGTTGGCGCCCACCGTGGGGCCAGCGCATGGTGGATTTGAGTTCTTGAAAGGGATACGCAGTGGGCCGGATGACCAAGAGTCGTCGTGGCAAGATCTACATCGACGACGAAGGCTAGGGCCCCAACGCCGGCTCAATTGAGTATGGGTACCGGGTCCCCTCTGGCGGAATCCACGTCTTCATCGGCCGGATTGGTGAGCCGGGCCCTGAGCCGGACTGCTGCACTGACCTCGTCGAAACGGCTCAGCGTGCGAGACCCGCCCGAGCTCAACCCGACGTGAAGCGTGCCTTCGTGGGTTGCATCCACGGAGAACTTTCTGAAGGATCTATAGATGGTGGTGAGACGGCCGTCCTCTCCGATGGTGATTCGTCCGCCGGTTCAACAAATTCGTTGTATCTGTTACAGGATGGCGGGCTTAGGGGCTGTTCCGACGGCTCTAGTATTCCGGACTCCTATGAGCCGCCAAGCTGGGCGGGAGTCTTCATGGCTGGTACTCAACCCGGTTAAAACTCAACGGCCGCAACAACAATAACGGCTGGGGCAGGTGGCCCTGTGCGCCCGCCGGCTCAGGAGCCGATGGATCTCATGGATAAGCTGACGGCTCTGTTAACCACCACAGTCATCCCTACGAATCAAGATGAGCATAACACGGAGGTGGCACGGGTGCATGAGGAGATAGCTCGGGCCAAGGAGGCCTGGGCAGCTGAGGACACCAGGTTAGCCACAAAACGGGCGGCTTTGGATGCACGGGCACAACAGCTACAGTCAGAAGCCTTCCAGCTTACGATGAGCCTGAACGCATCTAACGAGGTGATGAGGAGGAGGCATTAGAAAACCCAATCCCGTTTACCTCCGGTTTATGATCCTCGGAATCTTTTCGCTACACCCGGAGCCGCCCCAAGTAACCCGCCAGATGCAAATCAGTTTATGACAGCCGGAACAGGAGGACCGGCTCAGCCTCGGGAGATGGCACCTCCTCATGGAAACATGGCACTGCCCTGTTACGTACCGTACCGCCGGGTCACTTTTCCAACCCCATGGAGAACTTGATCGCAGCATCAGCACGTTTGGCGGCTCTCCCGGTGGACGGTGACAATCCAACAACAGTGGAGACCCGAAGGATCGAGACCTCGTCCGCACAGCCTTGGCTCAAGAAGAGACTTATTCCTACGGTAGGGGACAGATCCATTCAACTCCTCCGCCTTGGTTAGCTCCGGCTCGTCCAAACCGGAGTCCGAAAGTTAAAGCGAGCACATGGAGTCGAAGCTTTGTTAAGCAACGCCCAGCACCGTAACCCGCCCGGTGGTTATAACCCGGTCGTGAACCGAATCGTCAGAGGACGAAAGCGGGCGGCTCAGCTAGCGGCTCAACAAACGGCTCATCAGGACTTTCCGGATTATCCAACGACTTCCGTTGAGGCGGGAGTGGCTACCAGAACTGGCGACGTTCCTTGTTTAGTGCCGGCTCTACGTAATGTACATTTACCCAAGGACTTCAAGGGACCTCGGAAGGTGCCAAATTACACGGCCGATATACAGCCCAGAGCGTGGATCGAAAGTTATGAGATGGCCATGGAGCTGTTGGAGGTTAGCGATGCAGCAATGGCTAAGTATTTCACCATGATGTTAGATGGAACGGCCCGGTCTTGGTTAAAGGGTTTGCCACCCAATTCCATTAGTTCATGGGCAGAGCTAAAAGCCCGTTTCATCCAGAACTTCAAAGACACCTGCAAGCAATCTATGTCGATTGTGGACTTGACAAATTGTAAGCAGGAGGAGGGTGAATCCACGACTCATTGGGTACGCCGGGTCAAGGAGATAATACATTTGTCTGACAAGATGGATGCCGGCTCTGCAGTCCTCATGTTGGAGAAGAAGCGCCGCTTTGAGTGCTGAGACGTAAATCGGGGCGTTTAAGCGTGATTGCAATGATATGGGTACACTGATGGCAGCTTTAGTCAAATACGCCGACTCTGATAGTACCAAGGATCCCGCATCTGATGAGGAAAAGATAGGGAAGGGAAAGAAGAACGGCAATGGAAAGGGTCAACAGCATAACCTGATGAATCAAGGAGGCAATAAGCGTAAGGCTGAGGGTAACCCGAAGTTTGTAGCCAACGCCAATGCACAAGGTAACAATCAGAGACGTAAGGGCAAGCCGCCCCCTCGATCTGGCGGGTCAGGCCCATCTCTGGAGCACCTACTCAATGAGCCTTGCCCGAGACACGGCACCCGGGAACGACCCGCCACCCACTTATGGAAAGATCGCGCGATCATGAAGGCTTTTAAGAATTCGAACACATTTTATGGCAATCACGGGTCGGGCAGCGGCTCAGGGGCCGGCGGCTTCCATGGCCGGGGCGGCGGTTCAAGTTCCGGCTTTCAGGGACATCAAGGCGGTTATAATCAACAACAGTCTGGTCAAGGGGATAGAAGAAGAAGCAGATCGGGTATCAAAGCCACCAAGCGGTGAATAGTGGGCAGTATCATGTGTTCACCACTAACTTGTGCAAACGTGACCAGAAGGTTCATAAGAGGGCCGTGAATTCTGTTGAGCCAGTGGTTCCCCGTTATTTGAGGTGGTCAGAAGAGCCCATTGTATGGAGCAGGGAAGATCACCCCCTCCGGGTTGATAATCCAGGTCAGTTAGCCTTGGTGGTAGCACCTCAGGTTGGTGGATATAAATTCACTAAGGTACTCATGGACGGAGGTAGCAGCATCAATATCCTCTATTATGAGACCTTTCTCCGCATGGCATTGACTGATAAGGATTTGAAGACGTCCAACACTGTTTTTCATGGAGTGGTGCCTGGTAAGTCGGCTTACCCAGTTGGCAAGATTGAACTGGAAGTGGCCTTTGGAGATGAGTATGATTCTAGAGCTGAGAAATTAACTTTTGAGGTTGTCAAAATCAAGAGTCCATATCATGCTCTGTTTGGTCGACCGGCTTATGCCAAGTTCATGGCACAGCCGTGTTATGTTTATCTGCAGCTTAAGATGCCGGGTCACAAGGGCACCATCACCGTGCATGGAAGTCGAAAGATAGCCCTGGAATGTGAGGAGGGCGACGTGGCTTATGCTGAGTTTGTTTGTGCAGCAGAGGAGCTGAAGTTTTATCAAGACAATGTTGACCTGGCGGATATGACCTCTCTAAAGAAGTCAACCATCGAGCATGACCCGGCGATGAAGCTTAAGTTGGCTGCTGAAACCAAGCTTGTTGATTTTACTCCAGGCGATTCATCTAAGCAGTTCAGTATCAGTGCCAATTTGGATCCTAAATAGGAAAGCGCGCTCATCGAGTTCATCCGTGAGAACCGGGACATCTTTGCATGGAAACCTTCTGACATGCCGGGTGTACCGAGAGAACTCGCTGATCACACTCTCAATATTGATCCGAAGTATAAGCCGGTCAGGTAGTTTCTTCGACGGTTCAACGAAGAGAGACGGAAAGCTATTGGAGAGGAAGTCGCCCGGCTCTTATCGGCTGGGTTTATTGTTGAAGTTTTTCACCCAGAGTGGTTGGCTAACCCGGTGCTCGTGCTCAATAAGAACGGCACTGGCGGATGTGTGGACTACACGGACTTAAATAAGGCTTGTCGGCTGATCCTTTGCTCTCCCCGTATTGATCAAATCATTGGTGCTACGGCGGGTTGAAGCGCTTGAGCTTTTGGATGCTTACTCGGTTATCATCAGATCAAAATGGCGATTAAGGACCAGGAGAAGACGGTGTTCATCACTCTGTTTGGAGCCTTCTGCTATGTATCTATGCCATTTGGGCTCAAGAGTGCTCAGGCGACTTATCAGCGATGTGTACAGAACTGTCTCCATGATCAAATTGGGCGCAATGTTCATGCTTATGTGGATGACATCATGGTGAAGTCCAGAGAGAAGGAAACCTTGATATCAGATTTGAAAGAGACCTTTGACAATCTATGGGTTTATAAGATGATGCTTACCCCGGCAAAATGTGTATTTGGTGTACCTGCAGGCAAGCTCTTGGGTTTTCTGGTCTCAAGCAGAGGCATTGAAGCTAATCCGGAGAAGATCAAGACAATTACCTCTTTAGCTAAACCGGTGTGCATCAATGATGTTCAGCGACTAGCGGGTCGTGTTGCTGCTTTAAGCCGGTTCATAAGCCGGTTAGGTGAGAAGGCCCTACCGCTGTATCAGATGATGAAGAAAACAGACACTTTTGTCTAGAGTGATGCTGCTAACACTGCCTTTGAAGATTTAAAGAGACAGTTGTCTGAACCACCGGTCCTTGCGGCTCCTATTGATAAAGAGCCGTTGCTGTTATATGTGGCTGCTAACTCACGAGCCGTCAGTGTTGCCATCGTGGTGGAGCGTAAGGAGGCTGGCAAGGAGCATCCGGTTCAATAGACGGTTTACTATATCAGTGAGGTGCTCATTGAGTCTAAGCAAAGGTATCCGCATTGGCAGAAACTTGTTTACGGAGTGTTTATGGCAAGCCGGAAGTCAAGCAAGATTTCCAAGGTCATCCTATAACTGTGGTAAGTTCTGCCCCCTTGGGAGACATCATCCAGAATAGGGAAGTCACATGACGAGTCGCCAAGTGGGCCATTGAGCTTGGGCCTCATGGTTTGAAGTACATGCCACGTACCGCTATTAAGTCTCAAGCCTTGGTGGACTTTATCAATGATTGGACAGAGTTACAGGCACCTGAGGAGAAGCTAGATAACACATATTGGACTATTCACTTTGATGGTTCCAGGCAGTTGGAAGGCTCGGGGGCTGGAGTCGTTTTAACTTCCCCTCGAGGTGACAAATTTGGTTATGTGCTCCGGCTTATGTTTCCTTGTACTAATGATGCAGCTGAGTATGAGGCCTTACTCCATGGTCTCAGGATGGCCAAAGAGATGAATTTGAGCCGGGTAAGGTGTTTGGGTGACTCAGATCTTGTGGCTCAACATGTATCATGCAAGTGGGACTCTAAGGATCCCTTAATGGCGGCTTACCATCGTGAAGTTGATGCCGTGGCTGGGCATTTCAAAGGTTATCAAGTGGAGCACATTGATCGAAGGAAGAGCGAGGCGGCTGATGCTTTAAGCCGGCTGGGATCTCAGCGAAAGCCGGTGCCGCCTAACACCTTTCTTGATGTTTTGCATAATCCTTTACATCAAGGTACCCTGAGAGGAGGACCTAGCGATGCGAGATCCGGAGGCACAGCTGGTAGCAGCTCTTCGTGTTATCCCGGATTGGATAGTGCCGTATTTGGCTTACATGACTCGGGGAGAGTTGCCTGAGGATGAGACCTTGGCGAGACAAATCATCCAGCGGTCCAAATCCATGACAATTGTTCATGGCGAGTTGCATCATCGCAGTGTTACTGGAGCTTTTCAACGTTGTATATCGCCTGCGGAGGGTCAGGAGATACTTCGTGAGATCCATGAAGGGGATTGTGGTCATCACGCTGGCTCAAAATCTCTTGTGGCCAAGGCTTTCTGTCATGGCTTTTATTGGCTAACGGCTCATGCTGATGCGGATCTGGTCAGTAAATGTGACGGATGTCAGAAATTCTCACGACGAGCTCATGTGCCGGCTCAAGAGTTGAGGATGATTCCAATTACTTGGCCGTTCGCAGTATGGGGGCTTGACATGGTTGGACCTTTCAAGAGGTCTAAAGATAAAAAGACACACCTCCTGGTGGCAGTGGGTAAATTCACAAAGTGGGTTGAGGCAGAGCCGGTCAGTAAGTGTGATGCAGCCACGGCGGTTCAGTTCATGAAAAAGGTGATTTTTCATTTTGGTTTTCCACACAGCATTATAACTGATAATGGCACTAATCTCTCCAAGGGTGCCATGGAAGAGTTCTGTCAACGAGAAAATATCCGGCTTGATGTTTCGGCTATTGCTCATCCTCAATCCAATGGTCAAGCAGAAAGAGCTAATCAGGAGATCCTGAAGGGTATTAAACCCCGGCTCTTGGTCCCTTTACAGCGAAAGCCAGGTTGTTGGGTGGAAGAGTTACCCTCTGTGCTTTGGAGTATCAATACTACGCCTAATAGATCTACGGGTTACACA
This sequence comes from Aegilops longissima, assembly GCA_021605205.1. Taxonomy (NCBI): domain Eukaryota; kingdom Viridiplantae; phylum Streptophyta; class Magnoliopsida; order Poales; family Poaceae; genus Aegilops; species Aegilops longissima. The sequence goes on from CM038681.1 coordinate 118,312,419, forward strand.
CCTTTCTTCATGGTGTACGGAGCATAGGCGGTCCTGCCAAGTGACATCCGGCATGACTCACCCCGCGTGGCGGCTTACGTTGAGGCTGATAACGAAAAAGCTCGTCAGGATGCACTTGATTTATTGGATGAGGAGCGAGACTTGGCAATAGCCCGCCGGTGATTTACTGAACAAGACTGCGCCGCTATCACAGCCGCCGGGTTAGAAGCGGGACCTTCAGAAGGCGATTTAGTGCTCTGGCTCATCCAGGATCAGTATGATATGCACAAGTTGTCCCCTCCTTGGGAAGGACCCTTTGTGGTCAGCAAGAATCTGAACAACGGGTCATACTACCTCATCGATGTTTGAGAGCACAAAGACTCACGTAAGTCGGAGGAGGAGACCCGCCAGTCATGGAATATCACTCATCTTCGGCCTTATTATACTTGAGCCACCGGCTCTCAAGATGTATATATTTTGAAGATGTATATATTATATAAAGCAATAAAGCAGGACCTCTCGTCCTTTTCACCTCAAAGGTTTATATGTCTTCTTTATCGGTGGTGGAAACAACCAACAGGAGCGGATCATATCTGAATCCGGCTTTCCCTTTGGTCCGCTTATGATCATATTTGAATCTAGCCATGATCACTTGGGGCTTCTGTTCAAACATAGGTCGATTCAACCAAAGAGAACATAGTTGTCGATACCGCTGATCGGCATAACGCCAAACCCACTTGGGGCTTCTTGATCATATTTGAATCATAGCTTAACCCTTTGGGTCTGACATGGATCGTATTCGAATCAGCGTCATTAAACAACTCTTATGGTCACTTGGGGGCTTCCTGTTCAAACATAGGTCGTATTCGAACCAAAGAGAACATAGCTGTCGATACCCACTTGATCGGCATCGCCAAAGCCACTAGGGGCTATATGATCGTATCCGAATCTTAGCTTAACCCCTTTGGAACGGTTTACTGATCGTATTCGAATCAGAAGCCTTGTAATATTGTTTATTGTTTATTATACTTCATAAGCATAATTACTTGATTATCTTGAGATCTTCTTGAAAGCACTGTGAGATGGTTTTAGTTCTTCCGGTTTAATATTGATCACCCCAGGATGATTAAGTGCCAGGTGAATTCCAACTTTCAGGAGTTAAAATTACCCGCATGGGTGGGGTCATATAAGCCGGCGAGATTACCAAAAGGATCACAGGACAAGGCAAGCAATTTTTTGTTTAAAGGAAACAGAAGATCAATATAAGCTGGAAGGATATAGCGATGGCGGCTTAAGAAAGTATTGAGCGCCATAAACATGTGCGAAGTCATGACAAAAGTGAAGATGTTTTTCTACCCTTACAAGACTCCCCGAGTCTGAATAATGAAGCATTGTTTTCACAAAGACATAAACATATGACGCCTGGCGGTTCACTCCTTTGGTTGGCTTGAAGAATCCGGGTTATCCTTCTCCGCCTCTCCGTCGGCTGCCTTGTCCTGGAAGGTGGACGATGCCCAGTCAATGCCATTCAAAGCTTCAAACTCAGCTTCGTCATCTATTAAACCGGCTGGGTCGACTTCAGGGGCGAAGGTATGCTTACGGATTGGAGGGATCAGGTTGACGTCGTCATAAAGAGATGTTGGAATTCTCCGATTCTTGCTGTCATAACCCGGCTGATATTTGGTAAGATCAGTATCGTTCCCAATAAGAGTAGCCACAGGGCGTATAACTTTGACACATGCGGTGAAATCCTGTTCATCAAATACGGTCCCATCCTCTTTCAAACTCGGGTATCCAAGAGCGAGGTCGGCCGGGTCTAGTTCTGGAATCCATGCTTTAGCCCGGCTCAATGCGGCTATGGCCCCGGCTCTTGCGGACGCCCGCCTTAGTTCTTGGATCTGCTGAGGTAACACAGCAAGCCGCTTCAGCACGTCTTGCAGGAGGTGAGGAACGTCATTTGCTAAAGCTACAACGGCCAAAGCACGTTGTGACCCGGTGTAGAGCTGTTCCACCAGAGTATAAACCGCCTTCAGCTTGATCAACATGTTTTGCTTGAGGTTTGTGCTCCTGGGGCCTGCATTCTTATGCATAAAATGAGCCGCAGGTGACAATTGAAGTAATCATTGAAAAAAGGTTTGCAATATTTAACGTTTGTATAAGTAACTTACAAAAGATTGCTGAGACCATTTGAGATATCTGGCGCTTTAAGCCGGGTAGCTCAGCTATGGCTTCTGCAAGCAATGCCTCCGCCGTTTCGGCCCGGGTCACCAGTGAAGCCTTTTCATCAGCCCAGTTTTTCTTATCCGTCTCAAAATTTTTCTTCAACTTCTCTTGTTCAGAAATACTGAATTCAAACTTTGAGTTGGCCTTTTGGATTTCAAGTTCTTGGGCTGCCCGGCGATTCTTTAGGTCATTAACCTCTGATTCAAATTGACTTATGGCGGCCTGTATTGATGTCGGGTTATAGTCAGAATCATTATAAGATAAACATTAAGTCCCAAGCACTTTGCAAGCAAAGGTACTTGACACTTGGGGGCTAATGTATACTGAAGAACTTTAAATTGTTATGCCGGTTCATGGAAATTTAAGTCCCAAGCACTTTGAAAGCAAAGATGCTTGACACTTGGGGGCTAATGTGTATCACAAGTTCAAAGTATCATGCTACAATCGGGTTAAATAATTTTCTTTCCAAGCCAGACAAGCCGTGTTAGACAATTTTCGAAGTCTACAACATATTTACTTATAAGCTATAGACTTGGGGGCTGGTACAGTAAGTATGGTTAAGGAAAAGTAACATAGGTCATACCTCATATTTTTGTCAGATTCGCTTCACCATGTCAATTTCGTGTCGCGGTGCTATGCACTTGATCGATATAGCCGAGACGATATCCCCATTACCCAAATGAGTATACTCGCAATGTCTAACTTGGCCTTTCGGCGCCAAAAACTCCTCCTTGGCAGAGCACTTGGCAAGGACAGAGGGCTGACTCGGCTCGACAAGCTGAGTCTTGAGAATTTCAACTTCTGGATCAGTTGTCTTGGCCGGGTTAGGAATTTCCGGTTTATCAGAACTGCCAAGAGTTTCTTCAGCGGGCGGATCAGAGGTTGGTGCTGGAATATCATAAACCGGTTCAGGCAGCGGTTGATGAGTGGAAGTGTCAGGGCAGCTGTTCTGAGTTCCGGTTCAGCTATGACCGGATCTTGGGACGTATTATTCTTTTTTGCCCTCTTACTGGGCTTCACTTGCACGTTGTGGACAAGGCAGAAGGGTGAGTACAAAAACATGAGTAAGGTAAAAGTATAAGGTAAATAAGTTTATATTACCCGGTGGCGGTTTTGAAAGCCGGCATGTTGGATTGCATAGACTCGCCGGAGGAAGGTGAGGTCTCCTGATAATTTGAGTCAGATGAATTGAGAGGTGGATGTATTAAGCCCGCTAAGGGAAAAGTAGAATATAAGTCGGAGATAACCTCAGTTTGGCGCTTCCTGGTTACATCAGGTAAGCCAGAGGGGAGTTCTGCATCCTTGGAGGTTCGGGTATGGCTCTGGCTTTCATGAGTCTGTTGCTTCAAAAGAAATTGAGGATCTTGATAAGCTAAAGGATGTGAAAATCTTACTTTCCGGGTCACCCTTCGGATTTTTTGCTTTGGCAAAGGCTCTGAGTCGAAGGAGATTATAGTTACCTCTTCGTCAACCGCTTGGCTGTTCCCCGTATCCTCCTGAAAGAGTAGAATGTTAATAAAATAATGATAAAGGAGTTAGGAGAATTAAGGATTACCTCCTCTTCATCGTCAGAAGTGTCGTCCAATTTGAGTAAATCTGAAGCGCTTGGCTTCCTTTTCCTTCAAGATCCTGTCTTGGCGGTTTTTCTTTCGGTTCTCTTGGCCACTCGGGCTTGTTTGGCAGCCTCATGGTTATACTTGACCTTCCAGAAGTCGTCATTGGCCTAAAAAAAGGGGTAAAGGGTTATAAATAAAAGTAAGGTATAACACAGTAAGGAGTAGTTATTGAGGTTGATGACTTACTGCAGGGGCCGGGTTCTTCTTGCAGAAAGGAAGTAAGCCAAAGGCATTACTAGTCACTGTGCCCTCTTTTAACAACGTCTGGGTCGTAGCCTCCACCACATCATCTGGTAAGTCGTCGGGGCTATGACGCAGTGGGTCATTCTTCTCGCCTGAGTAGGTGCACATTAGCCGGGGCGGCGGCTTAACGGAATCACTCGCCAGGCGACCCAGACTCGGACCAGGTCAATGCCATCTAAGCCATTTCCCAATAGAGCTTTGATTTTACTAATGGTGGGAGCAAGTGGCAGACGTTCAACAGCAGTCAGTTTATCCAGCAGTGGGTGGTTGGAGTCAAGGCGCAAGGCGCGAAAGTCGGGCAGAGGATTTTCCTCAGCCAGAGAAGTGTCCTGGTAGTAAAACCATGTCTGATTCCAATCCTTTGGATGACTCGGCAGTTCAGCATAAGGAAAAAGGCAGTCTCTCTGCCGTTGAATTGAGATGCCACCAAGTTCCAGACTGGGCCCGTTGGCGCGTTCGTTCTGCCGGTTTAAGTAAAACAATTCTCTGAATAAAAGTAAGCTGGGTTCTTCTCCAAGGTACACCTTGCAGAAGACTTGGAAGTTGCAAATATTTGACACGAAATTGGGCCCGATGTCTTGAGGTCTGAGATCAAAGAAATGCAAAACATCCCTGAAGAATTTTGAACCGGGTGGAGCGAAGCCCCGGTTCATATGATCAGTAAACACGATCACCTCCCCTTCCTTGGGTTGAGGCTTCTCCTCTGACGGGTTAGGAGCACGATAAGACATGATCTCTTTCTTGGGCAGATGGCCGGATTTCAAAAAATCAGACAAAGTGCTTTCTGTAATGACGGACTTGACCCAGTTGCAGGTCACCGGAGCTTTGGGAGATTTGGGAGCCATTAGGAAAATTGGAACCTATGACAAAAGAAAAATTTTCCGGTTCAATTTATAACCCGGAGGAGAACATCGTGAGTTTATTCAAAACGGCGGCTTAAGAAGGGGCCTAATGATATATGGGTAATTACTCAGTGGGATTTAAGCCGCTACAAGTATCAAAGGCAGTTAAATTTTCTTAAATCGCCGGAAGCAAGCAAGGCTATATGGATCATCGTAGTTGAAAAGAGTCAACAAGTGCAGATTTTTGGTTAAGTGTGGAACAAACAAGTTTCACAAGTTTTAGTTATTATTTTGGATCAAACAATTGCTCTGAAAAAGAAAAAAATTAGACCTAAAACCAGTACAGAGAAGTTCATACACTTGAAGGAGGCCTTTAAACAAGGGAAATGAGATCTGTTTCTATTCGAGAGGGATGCGGAACAGCCACCGCAGTAGTTCTAGCTGTCTAAAAGATCAAAAAGGAGCACGGGAAAGGAAAAATATCAAGGGTTTGTAACGGGCGGCGATGAACACCGACGAACTCAGGAGGCCGCGGTGCAGATCTAAACGCAGGAAAGGAAAGGGCTTACGAATGCAGAGCTGCTGCAGGGTTCCGTCGCGTTTCTCTGATTAAGTCAGGTTGATGCAGCGGCCTGAGTTGGAGAAGACGAGGAGCTCGACGGCGGCGGAGCTCAAGTAACAGGGGGGCAGGGAGAAGATGAAGACGACTGAGGGAGAAAATGAAAAGGACCTAGGTCGAGCCTATTTATAGGGAAGGGCCGACTGGGATGGTGCGAGAAACGAGGAGATTGAATATCATTATCCAGCGACCCCGACGCCTCGGGTTTTGGGACAATCAGTAAAAGCAAAGATCCGTTGAAGATATAGCAGAATAAAATAAGGATTTAATTGGAGATGACATCACGACGGGCTAACGCGGATCCAGAAGATGACGTCATGGCGGGTTAAACCCTTTGCACGGACAGAAGACCGAAGGCTTATTATTTAAGGTATTTTAAGATTGACATTAACTGTTTCAAATCAATCTGGGGCCTAATGTTGGGAATATAACTATTTGTATAAGCCGTCCATGAGGGGCCGGGTTATGCAAAGAGAGATCTATCAGGACAAGCCCAAGACCAAGCATGAAGATGGTGGTTCAATAAAGGGTCTAAAGCCCACGGGCGACTTAAGGCCCGTCATAGTAAACCGACATAATGACATGACTTGTATCATAAGGTAGATTTAACTAGTCACTGAGTCGGACACTGTTTATGAGCCGGACGGGACTCTGTAAGCCGCAGGGCGTCAACCTGTGTATATAAGGGGACGACCCACCAGCGGCTTAGGGCAAGAAACAACTCATCGAGAACCGGGCATAGCGTATCTCGCTCCCTGGTGATCGAAACATCAAGCAATACCAACCCAACTAGACGTAGGCCTTACCTTCACCGTAAGGGGCCGAACTAGTATAAATCTCCCGTGTCCTTTGTCCCGATTAACCCCTTTAAGCTTCCTAGTTGCAATGGCTCCACGACTAAGTCCTTGCAAGAGGACATCTGCCGTGACAATTCCACGACACCTTCTACCTCAGATCCGAAGGCAAGATCTTTGTTGCCAAGAACAGGTCCTTTCTGGAGAAAGAGTTTCTCTCGAGAGAAGTAAGTGGGAGGAAAGTAGAACTTGATGAAGTATTGCCTCTTGAACCGGTAAGTAGCGCAACTCAGGAAAATGTTTCAGTGGTGCCTGCACCGGATAGAGAGGAAGTTAATGATGATGATCAAGGTACTTCGGATCAAGTTGCTACTGAACTTCGTAGGTCCACGAGGACACGTTCCACACCAGAATGGTATGGCAACCCCGTCCTGGAAATCATGTTGTTAGACAACGGTGAACCTTCGAACTATGAAGAAGCGATGGCGGGCCCAGATTCCAACAAATGGCTTGAAGCCATGCAATCCGAGATAGGATCCATGTATGAAAACAAAGTATGGACTTTGACAGACTTGCCCGATGATCGGCGAGCGATAGAAAATAAATGGATCTTTAAGAAGAAGACGGACGCGGATGGTAATGTTACCATCTATAAAGCTCGACTTGTCGCTAAGGGTTATCGACAAGTTCAAGGGGTTGACTATGATGAGACCTTCTCACCTGTAGCGAAGCTGAAGTCCGTCCGAATCATGTTAGCAATTGCCGCATTCTACGATTATGAGATATGGCAAATGGACGTCAAAACGGCGTTCCTTAACGGCTTTCTTAAGGAAGAATTGTATATGATGCAGCCGGAAGGTTTTGTCGATCCTAAGAATGCTAACAAGGTATGCAAGCTCCAGCGCTCCATCTATGGGCTGGTGCAAGCATCTCGGAGTTGGAACATTCGCTTTGATGAAATGATCAAAGCGTTTGGGTTTATGCAGACTTATGGAGAAGCCTACGTTTACAAGAAAGTGAGTGGGAGCACTACAAAAAAATACACTTCCGTGATGATACGTGTTTGTCACAGTAGGTCGCGTTTTTGTCATGCATGTACATCCATGACAAATTTATGACAGTAATCAAGATAGTCATATGTGTTGTCGTAGAAGTGTTCCATGACATTACCAAAATTATCATCACGGAAGTGTCCACTTCCATGATGATAAATCGCGTCACGTAAGTGCTTTCGCCAAGGGTGACCGACACATGGCATCCACCATAACGAACGCCGTTAAGCTATCGGGTCGGGTTTTGGATCCGATAACCCGTTAACAGCCCCGACCAATGGGGATTTTCCACGGTAAAATCATCATTGGCTGGAGGAAACACGTGTCGGCTCACCGCTGGGACAGATGTCATCCACTCATTGGATGAAGGCGCCTATGATACGCCGACACGTGGCACGCCCAACAGAGGCCCATTCTCGTGAAAAGGCCGCCCGCTTGACTTGGTCAAAAGGTGGCGGGCCGCCCATGTAAAGCCCGTTAACGGCCTGTTCACATATAGCCCATTTACAGCCCGCTAACCCAAGGCCCGCTACGCCCTATCCGAATTAGGCCCAAGAGCATCATCTGGGCCACCCAATATGATTCCAGCCCGTTTTCTTTTCGCCCATGTATGGCCCATGACGCCTTTCGCCCATATGAGGCCCTATGTAACTCTTGGCCTATTAACGGCCCGTGGTGAAACCGGCCCGTAATGAACAATGTATTACTTTACACCCATTAACGGCCGTGGTGAAACGGCCCGTAATGAACAAAGTGTATCACTTTATACCCATTAAGGGCCCGTTATTTCGCTAATGCTTCCAGCCCATGTTATCTTTCGCCTTCTCGAGCCCATTTATTCTTGGGCTCATTTCAAAGATTCATTTACTTACGCCCGTTCATCGCTATTTTTCGCTTATGGGCCAAATTCAGCCCGTGGTTACAGTCGGCCCGTTTGTGGTCCGTTAACACGTTGGGCCATTTTCATAGCGTCATGAAATACGACCTATTAACGATGGCCCATTATGGTCGGCCCATGAACGGATGATTCCAACTCTAGCCCGCTTACGGCCATAATGCGCTCGTTATTGGCCCATGTTTGGCCAATCGATCATACCGCCCGATAAGGCCCATTGATGATACGCCCGTAGAAGGCCCATTGTTTCTACTACCGTAGAAGGCCCATTGTTTCTACGGCCCGTAGAAGGCCCACTGCTTATACAGCCCGTAGAAGGCCCATCGTTTCTATGGCCCGTAGGTCCAAAGGTCACTACAATAAATATTAGCCCATGGTTATTGTGGCCTAGTTTTAAAAATAGGTTATTGCAGCCACTAGCAAACCGCAGAAAAAGAACTGCATCGACTACAAGCAAACAAATAAACAAGACAACAAGGAAATAAATAAGCAAGCAACTTACACTAGGCTATCACGGCTATTACACATATTACATCCATTGGGCATCAAAGTTCGCCACCAAAGGCAAATATAGGGAACACAAGAAAGATATAAACGCCGCAGACAAAACAAGTCCGAACTGAAACCACTTAGAAGAGCTCAAGAAACAATATCCGGTACCCATAATGTCTGGCAAGATGCTTAGCAAGCTTATTAACTTTCTCTTGTTTGGCGCTTAAGTCCTCCAACGCTTGTGTTGCACCAAAAAGTATGCATCTGAATTCTGCAGGACTTCTCACCCTTCCTTGACTTCGTCGATAACATCTCGATCGATGTCTTTCAACTTGAAGTTGAGACTCAAGAAGCCGAACTGATTCAGCAACGAGTTCAAGAGCTGGTGCCAAAGAGTGGTAGCCAAGAACTCTAACACTACATCAAGACAGGACTTTGGGGTTGTCTCGGTGTCCTCAATATAGTTTTTATCAGCTTTCTTGGAGACCAACAGGATGTCTCACTATCTTGAACCTTATCTGCATTACTTCCTTTACCATTGCATAACAGGTACTCTTCTCCAATATTTTATCCGCGTTCTAAAAGAGAAACAAACAAACACATCTCAGGTTTACAATGTAGTATATGAAACTCATTTTGGTAAACCAGTTCAAGAGTAAGGTGGACAGGATAACAACATGAAACAAACATATATCTATGTAGTATGGTCATTGTATGGTTTATATCATTCTAGTTTATGTTGCCAAATCAAGATAGAGACATTTCAAATCATATCTATTTAAGACAAAGCAGCATAGAAAGAATATAAGTGTGGGAAACTACACAACAATAACAACACTTGTAATGTGCATGGCATGAGAACATAACTATTTATTCAATTGAAACTGAAATCAACATAGAGCAAGTTACAACAGCAAACAGCCAAACACGTTGAAGAAACAGGTTTAAAACATACCTGCTTGCGCCATTGGAGTTTCAATTGCATCCTTCAAATTTGAAATTGGTTGGTATCAAGAATACAAGTGATGCAAGAGCAAAGTAGTATGAACCATAGCTACGGAACCTGACCGAGAACAATTCTTCTTCTCGCTTTAAGCGTTGACTTGGGTTTGGAGTGGTGGTCCTCGTGATTTGGGCACCGCAGTTGCCTTACTAACTCGCTCGTGTTTGGGTGCTCTGTGGTGGAGACAGGTTGTGTCAACGGAACCGGGTGTCTATCTGCTGGGGTTGGGGTTAGAAGGGTGTAGCTGGTTCTCTGTCCAACTGGGTAGGGGTACAATCTGCATGAGTGTGGGTTATGTGTGGTGGGGCTGATTCTTGGGCAAGTACAACCGTGGTTCTATCTGCATCGATGTGTAGCACGATCTTTTCTCAAGACCGTGTTTTACTCCCACGATATCGCCATCACTCCCTCCAATTGAAATGGCTGATAAACAAGAAAAGTAATTGAATGTACAGACATTGTAAGATAGACAGTGCAATGGATAGTAGGGAAGAAAACAGGCATGAAATAATTCACATTTATGTTGTCTAAGAAAATGAATAGCAGGACATAATTTCACATATATGATGGCTAATTAAACAGGATAGCATGACACAATTTCACATGTATGATGGCTAACTAAACAGGATAGAATGACATACTTCAAAATATGATGACTATGTAAACAGGATGACATGATATAACTATACGATGTGTCTATTAAAGTGGTTGGCATGCCATAAATCACAAACATGCCGTCGATGGAAACATGATGGCATGATATAATTCACGGATAGAATGACATAATTTAAAATATGATGACTATGTAAACAGGATGAGATGATATAACTATATTATGTCTTTAGAAAATGGGTTGGCATGCCATAATTCAGATACATGCTGTCTATGTAAACATCATGGCATGACATAATTCAAATATATGATTTATATACTAAGGAAGTGAGCAGAGGGCAATTGCATATATGATGTGTCAACTAAGGAGATGGCATTCAATATTGTGTATATGATGTAAAAACTAAGCATTGCAATACAACATATGCATTATATGAGTAATATAACCCTGCCAAGTTTGAGCATACACCTCGTGGGGATAATAGGACTGGTCATCGCCTCAATCCTCCTCTCAAGAGCTATCTCAGAATCAGCAAGATATCTGCTTCAGCAGTAGCATTGTCTCGCTCAAGACCTTGTTTTCACTCCAGATTTCTCCATCACCAATTCAAATGGCTGATGCACAGGAAGAGCAGTTGAATATACAAACATTTTCGACAAAAGCAATGAGAAATACAAAAAGGACGGCATGATATAATTCACATATATGACGCTTGCCTAAACAGCATGGCATTGCATAATTCACATACATAATGCCTTGCAACAAGATAACATTGCATAATTCACATATATAATGTCTTGCAACAAGATGGCATTGCATAATTCACATATATGGTAATTAGACACTAAACAGGTGGCATTCACACAAAGCATGTCTAAACTAAGCAAATGACATAGCAATGCAAGATACCATACGCACGATATGAGTAACATAACCCTGCCAAGTTAGGGCATGCACCTCAGGGGGGAAATATGACTGGTCATCTGTCTCTGAATCCTCCTCTGAGGAGCTATCGGTAACCAGCAAGACATGCGCTTTGTCAGATAGCATTGTCTTCTCTGAAGACCTTGTTTCCACTCCAGATTTTTCCATGACCGTGCCGAATGGCTGATGCACAGGAAGAGTAATTGAATGTACTAAAATTGTTGACAAATTTAACACATAATAAAAAATGATGGCATGATATAATTCACATATAAGATGGTGGCTAACCAGGGTGGCATTGCAAAATTCACATATATGATGCCGGCTAGACAAGATGGCATTGCATGATTCACATATACGATAAAGAAACTAAACAGATGGCATTGACACAAAGCATGTCTAAACTAAGCAGATGACATCTTTAATGTATATGAGAAGCAATGCAAGGCACCATATGCATGATATTACCAACATCAAGATGCCAAGTTAGAGCGAAGACCTCATGGGGTAAATAGGAGTGGTCTTTCCTTCGAATCCCCCTAGAACAGTTATCTTCCTCTTGATTACGATCCAAATGGGTGGAGGGGGCTGCCTTTGCGCCCACCATGGAACGACGTCTGCATGAAATTTTATTGCCACGCAAGGCTCGCTCTTTTGCTCTACATGATCAGTTCCATTGTGTACAATAACCGGCATGCATAGGAATAAAACATAGTGAGATTATGTAAGGAGTGCATGCACAAATCCAGAGTGATGGTAGCAAACTGTGGATAGACCCAAAACCAATGATAGCAGCAGATAATAGCTTTAGTTAAAAATACAGATAATGGCTCCTTTAATGTTTGTTTGCACCCAACATGAAACTCATAGTAGACACCGGAGATTAACCAGATAGTAGACAGATAGTACTGATTGCTGCCCCAATATGTACCCCACAACCATTTAAAACTCAAGTTTCAGATTAGTTTGGACCCGACTCGAGTCTAATAGGTGAACACGACGATAATGTAGCATGTCATCATATTAAGCGACGATAACGAAGCGGACACGGAAGAGTGCGACTCTCTTGCGGACCCGTAGTCCTCAAGGTCATCTGCTCGCTTGATGATGGTAATGCAGTTGTCGTGGCTGCCGGGCAAGCGGGAAGAAGATCTGAGGCGGCGAAAGACAGTCCGAGAGCGGATCCTGCTGTGGTGAACCCTTCCGTCGTTGGAGCAGCTGAGCTGGGTGGAACACAGCGCCAGCAGAGAGCGGACAAACCACACAAGGTTTTCTTTGACACATATCTGTAATGAAGTAATTGAGTAAGGGCTTGTTTGAATTTGAGGATTCTAACAATGCAGGATAGGAAATAGACAGAATAGGATAGGAATGCACGTGCAAAACAGAGAATTTAAAACACAGGATTTCTCGCCAACTGGGTGTTTGATTCACAACAATTGAAGATCACAGGATGCAAAAAGCATGGTGAGATTAAGTCAAACCACAAGAAAATGTATGGTTATAATGCTATTATGCTACTATCTCTTAGTCTTGTGCTTGATGAATAGGAATATGAAAAGGAGGAGAAGTGGAAATTAGAATTCTATGGTTTTTCTTTCAAGGAGACACTAAAGGAACAAATCCTACAGTTTTCCTTTGCTCCATTCCTTTGCACCAAATTCATGAAAAGTAGTACCATAGGAAACTTTCCAATTCCTATGTTTTTCATTCACTTTTCCTTTCAAGCACTGGCAATTCTAGTAGGTAGGCTTGAGCAAGGAAAATCCTACACTAAAAAATGTTTTTGTGCTACTTCTATTACTTTGGACCCAGGCCACCGCCATACTAGCTCAACTCCTAGGCCCATCGACAAATGCACAGCTCAAACGCGCAGAGATAAATAATGATGGCGCTCAAGAGAGTCCATCACGGATAGCTAAGTTGCCCGGTACCTCACCGCTTGTCATATAGTAGGATAAAATAATCGATTTCCGTTACTACGAAAGTGCTCAATGGACAATATATATAACATGTAGAGTAAAAAGAGATGCAACAAGTGTACAACCTCTTTGGCGGCCATGTCGATCTCAGCGTGATTGGGTTGGCGGTGAGGATGCTCCGCTGACTTTGCTGTCGGAGGAGGGAAGAAGATCTTAGGCGCCCGGAGATGGAGCCGAGGTACTGCTCCGCTGTGATGGAGGGTTTCATCGTTGGAGCAGCTCCGTGAGTTGTACGACGCCGAGGTGAAGCAGACAAGAGAGACAACGAACAACGTTAACCTGAGTGGAATTCTAATAGCATCTCCAATACATGACGAAAATACATAACCACAAAGTGCTAGATGTAAAACATCAGCCGCTCATCTCTCGAACTTAATCGTCGAAACTGAACTTAAATGTCAAACTGAACTTAATCGTCAAACTGAATTTTGCTGTCGAAACTGAATTTTGTTGTCGAAATTGAACGCACTAGCAAGGTGAGGCTACACGTCGGTCGATCGACTTTTTCATCTCTCGTCACCGATTTTGCAGCCGTTGGATACGAAATCAAGGGCCTGCGGTTCATCTTCAACCTCCACCCCTCGAGCCGCCACCACCACCGCCAAACAGCAGCCCCCCGCCGCCATGCGCCGGCGGTGCGCCGCCCGCCGCCTCAAAACACTCCCCACCGCCGGTCCGCCGCCGCCTGCCATCCTCTAGGCCCCCCGTGCCGAGATTTTTCTCGGCGATCCCCACGCCACCGCCCCGCCACCGCCGCCACCACCGCCCCATCCCGAACCCTAAGATAGATAGTGGGTACCTCTCCCATGAGCCCCTCCCCGCTGCGGCTGGTTCTTCCTTCACCCCGCGAGCCCACCCTTGAAAATCGATCGACCCAAAAGTCGATTCATCGATCAAGGGTAGCCAAATCGAGCAGCATCGCAAGCAAGAGCAAGAGCAGCAGCAAAGCGAGCAAGAGCAATAGCAAGAGCAGACTAGGCAGGGGACCGAGAGCAAGAGAGAAAGCAGCGAGCGAGAGCTAAAGCAGCAGCAGCCTCATCGATGTGGACGCCACCGCCGAGGGAGCGACGCCTGGAGGAAGTGGCGGCGACGCCGCCGTGGATGGAGCAGCGCCGTGTCGGCTCGGGACCGAGCGCCGCAGCACCGTGAGATCGAATCAAGAAGAAAATGCGGCGATTAGTGTACAACCTCTTTGGTGGCGCCGATTAGGCCGCAGCTTCATCCGAGGAAACGGTGATGATGATGCTCTTCGGTGGTGCAGGTGAAGACGGCGGTGTGGGAATGGAGGTGGCGCGAAAGACGAGGGGAACGTCGGGCAGCTCCTTGGAGGTGGAGGACGGGTGGCTGAACCGCGGACGATGAGATCGACGACGGATCCTCATCCGGTACGGTGGATGAGGGACGTCGAGGTGTTGCTGTGGACGACGTCGTCGGGGAAGAGGCTGCAGCTGGGTGGCGGACGGAGTAGGGTGTGGGGTTTCATCGTGGGTTTTTGCGGCCTCGGTGTACGAATGGGTGGGCGGATGGGATGGCAGTGGGGAACCATGGCTTAGAGACGCGCTTGTCTAAAATGTGGGGTAAGTTATGAAAGTACACCCCACCGATTTGAGGCGGTTCTTTCGGTTCGGGGTACCACGGCATTTCGTGTCGGGATTTCACAGAGGTGGGAGTTTTCGCGTTGTAATTTCGAATAGCAAGGCGCGGGTTGAGATGGAGGGAGTTGTCGAGCACAACGAGACAAAGATATATCTTAAATATTTCGGCTAACAAAGCGCGGGTTGAAGAGGCGGAGTTTCGCAAAGATGATAGACAGAGACGCTTAGCTTCAATTTTCGCATAACAAGGCACGCTTGAAATTTTGGAAGAACAAGCTTAACGTGTACCCAAAAAAGACAATTTGCACCTCAACACGCACAACACACACACAAACACCATTTAGACTAGAGTAAGGTACACGTGCATTGCACGCATGAGATTTGGCAACCAAATTATGAATAAATACCACATTATAGCATGCAAGCTTTGAGTCATATATGCATGATGTAGATGTTCGCTTAATTTTATAGTTCATTTCATTCAAAATCATCTAGTTTTTATAAGAAAGCTAATCTATTTTAAGATTCATGGAATTGTGCGTTGTAAGACATAAAGTAAAAACAAATAATGGCAAATCATGTAGAAAAACATTTGGGCAATTCTGATACGGAAGATTCTAGAACAAATAAGAAGTGCTTGTGTTTTGATGTTTGTGCATTATGCTTAAGTTCAACCATGGAGTCTTCTAGATTATACATGTGGTGAAATCTGGTGGAATCTAGATGATATCCAACGGCCAATAGTGCTCAAATTTGCCATCTTTGGACCATCGGATTCGCCTCATCCAACGACCATCTTTCAAAGTTAAATTTACCCCCACACAATATAAAAAATATAATATATATATAGGGGTACAAATATAGATATGTGATGCGAAAGCCGCCCATCATCTCCAATTAGAATAGTGTGTCCATGCACGTATGCGACATGGGCAAATGATGTCTGCCATCGGCATCTCAAATTCAAATCGGTCTGACCTTGTTCAATGTGTATACGTTACAACATGCTCGTTTACAAACCACACCGCGCAGATCTCCATTATATTCATGCATGCATGGGTTTCAAACATCAGGATCTCTTATTCAAATATTTGAATTCAACTTTACATTGATTATGACCTCACCTATTCTTTTACACCCACACAAGTAGTCTTCTTTATAATTGTACCACTAACTTTTCTCGTGCATGCATGCACACACACTACCAATGGCATTATCCATCGTGACGCATGCAATCTTTTTCTTCAGGTCGGTCTCCCATGAAGGCACACACCACACACACCCCCTCTCCATCATATCGGCATTCTTTATCTCTCACGCGTGCATGCGCAATGATTGATGTTCCTCTATGTATGTGTGTATATAGCTAGGTCTTTCATAGTTTTCCACACAAACCGATCAATCGATATATCCAGTGAGGTCTCACCCTCTTTCCCACATCCACATCGATCAATCTATACCTCTCTATATAGGATTAACATATATAGCTAATACACACACATTAATTATATATCCAACGTCCCCCTCTCATCATCCATGCCTTTCGCTTCATCTCTCGAGACGCGTGCACAATGCGAAGACAGGGGGTAAGGGCCCTGCCCCCTAACATCACTATATATCGAGGCTAATATGAATGTGATCATTAGACAATTGCTGCTAAAAAAGGTTTAATTTCATGAATTGACCCTCCTCGTAAAGGATTAGCAATGCTTGGCCCCTAGCTCATTTATTTTTCATGGCTCCGCCATCGCAGGCAACAGCAAGCACGTGTTCGCCTCTCTCTAAATATCGATCTCGCACTTGTGCATTCCTTCATAGTCTCCTCCACTCGCCCTCGCACCATCTTCTAGCCCCCACCGGATTTTGCCACATGTACAATCTAGCGACTCCATGGTTGAACTTAAGCATAATGCACAAACCTCAAAACAACAAGTGGTTCTCTTTTGTTCTAGAATCTTCCGTATCATAACTGCCCAAACTTTTTTCTAGTTGAATTGCCATTATTTGTTTTTACTTTATGCTTTACAACGCACAATTCCATGAATCATAAAATAGATTAAGGGCTTCTTTGATTCAAAGGATTCTCAAAGGAATTTTGGAGGATTCTAATCATTAGGAATTTTTCCTATCTTGGTTGTTTGATTCAGAGGATTGTAAACCATAGGAATTTTTCCATATGATTCATTTGCACTAGATTTCATAGGAAACATCCCATCCACTCAAACCTCTTTGAAAGAATTCTGCTTTTTCTATGCACAATCAAACACTGTACAATCCTGTAGGATTCAAGACGACATTCCACTATAATCCCATGTTTTTCCTATTCACGCGTTCTTAGCTTTTTTATAAAAACTAATTGATTTTGAATGAGATGAACTATAAGAATTAAACGAAGGGCTACATCACACATATATGACTCAGAGCTTACATGCTATAGTGTGGTATTTATTCATAATTTGGTTGCAAAATCTGATGTGCAATGCACGTGTACCTTACTAGTACTTCGAGTATGTGCAAAACACGAAATTAGAATACCAATGGCACGCTACACAATGTCTCTCTTACAGTTCATGAAGCCACGTGGCACATGTGGAGGCGTTGTCGCGACCTCCTTGCGTGGATTGATCACAGTGACGTGCTGCTGGTTCCAGAAGAATGTACTGCCCTCCCCGAGCCATCTTGGCGGTACATGCATGAAGCGAAGATGTGCACGCACGCCACGCACGCACTCATTCCTCGCACGCACACGCCGGGTACACGGGCGGATGCAATTTTGTACCAAGATCCACCCCATGTGATAATTTGACGCGCTGTAAAGTCGTTCACTTCATTGATGGTCAATTAATACAGCGATGCAAATTGAGTGGACGGAGGGCGGAAGAAAGACATTATTACTCCATCATGCTGCGCATGCAGTAGTTAAATCGTGGGTTGCTAGTAGTACTTCCATTGGTCTCCTTCAGATTTTGTGCCAATTTTGACAAGAATATAATATTTACGCATTTGAGCAGTGTAGTACTTGAAATTTATGTTCCGCTAAACTCATCGGGAGCCGTTTCGGCCTCAAACCAAAACCATCAATTAATCTTTACCTTGTTCCCATCACATTCGAAAGCCTGCTCACACCTACTAGTACGCACTCAAACCTGAACGTGTTCCCACTATGCAGGTATTAGTACTACTAGTGCTAGTACTTAGGTTATAAAAGGGAACTACCTAACCGAAAATTACTCTACCTTTCCTCCTCATAAGTGCTTCTTCTTCGTCCATCGATGCCATGGCGGTGAGCAGAGCTCTAGGTCGAGAACTACTCAGTAATAAGGAGCGGCAACCAAGGCTGCAGAAAAAAAGAGGGCTCGCCGCCACGCAGAGACCTCGAAGATCTCTCACGGGCAAGCGATGGCTCCTGTGAGCGCCTCTAGCCGCTGGAGGCGAACATGCCGAGCCGGGCGGAGCTGGAGTCGTTATCCTCGACGGCATGCCCGATCAGCTCAATAAGCACCTCAATAAGCGAAGGAGTTCATCCAAGGCTTGATGGAGTTGTGAAGGAGAGCCTCGACGACATGCCCGCCGAGCTCAATCAGCAGGGGAGTTGACCGCCGGCTTGGTGATGCTGCCAAGAAGAGCATTGCCTCGAGAAGAAGGCGACCGCCAAATCCTGCGACTTCAGGAGGACAAGGCGAAGCTCGCCATGAGATCGACCTGTTGAAGGAGAAGAACGCCGCTGGAAGAAGCTGCATGAGAATAGTAGTTCCTCGATGAAGATGCTGCAGGCCCTCGCCATGGAATGTAGGAGGAGTTGGCGAAGCTCGCGATCGAGCACCCGGCCGCTGTCAAGGTACGTAATGTGGCCGTGGAACAGATGATGAAGGCTCGCGCCGAGAAATCCCGCCATGGACAGAATGAAGAAGATGGCGGAGGAGACGCGCAAGGAGATGGAGGTCGTGGAGGCGATGAAGAAGTAGTTACGACTCGCAGCTAATTAGATCATTTGGGGTGATAATCTTCCTTCTTCTTTTGCTGATGTGTTTCATCTTTTGCTTCGGTGTTTTGCCAAGACGTGTCACGTTCTCGCGAGGCATGAATAGAACAATGGTTTTTGTTTTTGAGGGAATGAATAGAACAATGCTAACAATGAGATGACTAGCAAATTAGATCATTTTTATCGCCATATGGCACTGGGCTGCCGTGAGCCAGGTTCTCCTCCGCAGTACTACTCCAAGTGGAAAACTTGAGTATACCGACGGTTCTTTGCTCCTCCTCGATCAGGTCATCGGCGCATTTATACGAAAGCAGTCAAATCACAAGGCCCCGCCTTCCAGCAGTAATGAGACTTCAAATCACAAAGGCCTCGCCTCGTGAAACCGACCAAGCTAGACTGCCCCGCCTCTAGCCTTTTAAAAATGTATACTTTTGTACAGCAGAGTATCGATGGATTGCGCCATGGTGCAAAACTTGAAATTAAAAAAGTGGTACTACCTCCGTCTGAGTTTATTGGTCCCCATTATATTTAGTGCAAAATTTTGACCATAGATTAAACTAAAAAAATGTCTACGCATGTCACCAAACATTATATTTTTGAAAACTATGTTCAAGTACGAATCCAATGAGATAATTTTTCTTGACATGCATTAACATTTTGTTAGTTAAATCTTTAGTCAAAATTTGACACAAACTACAAAGGGGACCTATAAACCAGGACGGAGGTAGTACATATAGAGAGCGCTCATCGCCAAATTATGCATATAGTACTATTAAAAAGGCTAGTCACAATAATGGTGTCCAGCACAACCCACCCCTCAAATAAAACTAAGCACCCTAGAACTCTTTAACAAAACTAAGCACCCTGAAATTCTTTGACAACTAAACTGCTGGCTATATGATGTTGGCCATATATATTGTACGTATATAATGTGAAGAAACGAGTGGTAGTACTATACCAACTAAAAGATGAAATGTAAGAAATACTAGTATGTACGTACTGAAGAGTTAAAGTAACAAGAAGAAACATAACATAGTTCTGCTGGGGGCTCAACACAACACACCCCTCAAATTGAAATAAGCACACCTGAAATTAAACTATGCAACTAATCCGGTAGACACTGCATTAGAAGTTTAGAACCGCCATGAGCGACGACACTGCCACCTTACTCGGAGTCCTCATCCACGTCCTTGACTTTGTCCTTGCCCTCTTCCTCTTGGCCGATACTTCTTTACTTGAACCGCCAACTTGGCTGTTGCTCTTCATCCAACCCTTGTAGATATTGAAACAAAGGTAGCCATCCATTGCAGCGTACTGGATGTGGTCTATATCTAGTACATTCCGCTGCCATGCATGACGATGAAACGTATGGAGGTTTCTCCGGTTTATCGCATTTAAGGATGAACCATGGCTCTGCCAGGTCAGCATTGAAGGTCGACGAGAGGACACCAACCGATTCTTTTGGAGGTCGAAGGTGTTGCCTACAATGAGGCCTATCCGACGAGGACTTCTTTGTCGTTACCAAAGTCTACAAGAACGAATTTGACTAGGTTGCTCTCGAGGAAGTCCTTCAAATCCTCGGCACTCAACGTCGGCATGGCATATGTGGTAGACCAAGCATAAGTCATGCACGCAAACCTGGATCACGGCGGCTTCTTCCTCTCTTCGCCCTTAGATCCTTCTCTCGCCCCACAACCGTGGTGTACTCAACATCTAGCCCAGCGACCCACTCATCATCCGAGTCTTCAACATGCGCCTGAAGCGAGAAAGGCATCCTTTCACCGTCATGAAGTACGGGTGTAGATGACGTCGAACTCATCGCCGGTGATGGTTCTAACCTTGTACTCACCGCCGATCGGGAGATTTGGGACGCCATGGATTTGGGAGGAGGGTTAGGATTAGTGGAACTACCATAATGTGAATGGACGGACGACTAGGAGCGAACCGCCGTAGTATTAAAGGACGGAGGGGACGAGTAGGAGCGAACTGCCAGCGGCGAACAGCAGGGTAGTGGCTTTCCATTCTCCCATGATACGGGCTTCCGAGAGCCCTTGGATCTGAGATCGAACGTTGCATGGCGTGATTCTAGACCTATGGGTGAATATCCTATCCCGGAGGGTTATTCGCAAATTTTCAGCAACTTAGCATGCGACCGCTTGATTCAGATCCAAGGCTGCCAAGAGCTCGTATCATGGTCGCGCTTACCACAATCGTCGCGTCATTTCGCGCTGGTCGCGCCTTGGAGATTTAACACGGTGTTAGGCTATCCGATGTTGGCATGTCATACATAGTCATCACTTAGTCACTCATACTACAACAAGGTTGGCTATAAGTGTATATTCTTTTATTCCTCTCTATCTTTTTTTTCAGATTCTCCGTCTCCATAATATAAGAACGTTTTTGACACTAGTGTAGTGTCAAAACATTCTTATATAATGGGACACAGGAGTACTAGTATTTATTGCATTTGCCAAGGAGTGACCTCTTCCAATGAAATGGTGTTGCTAAGTTTGCTTCATTTAATTAGCTATAGACTCAAAATTGTCTTTTCACCTAGGTACACGCGCTAGCACCGCTTTCTTCCTTGGGTCACCAAACTAGTCTCTCTTCTTGATTAACTTGCCACATCGACTTTATGCCTATGTGGCAAGCTTAAGCACCTGTAGGAGCAAGTAAGTACAATAGTGCGCTTTACATGGCATTTTTGCATATGTGGAGGAAAGAGAGGCAAGGAAAAGTGGAGAAGTGGGCTCATGCAAGAGCCAGCCTCTACTACATGGTGGAGCATTGGGAGAGGCACCTGTATGGAGGTGGTCAGAATCGAGACTCACGCCGGTCGAAAGCACCGCAGCTTAAAATGATAATGGCAAGTCAAATCACGGGCCCCACCTGTCCAGCAAGAACTTCATTGTCAAATCACACACCTACGCTTGCAGCAGCCTACTCCCTTGTCTTCTCGCCTCTCTGTCGAACCGACTAGGCGGAACTGTCCCGCCGCCACCGGCAGGAAAAGCCCCGCCTCGACTTTTAAATAGTATACAATATACTAATTTTGTATCCATGGATTGCACCCGCGCCATGGAGCAAAGCGTCTAGAAAACGGCGGTACACATGTACGGAGTGTATAGCACGCCCGTCGCGTTCGCGTCGCACCCCAGACGGTCGGTCGGTCTGGCACGCTGCTCTCCGAATGGAACGCGTCATATTGCGTTCGCACACACATGTGGGACGACAATTGAGAACCGACCATAGGCAAACTCCCCGGCCCCGCAAGTCGGGTGACTTAATAGAAGAGGGAGACGAGCGATAGTACTAGAGAAGTGTTGTACTACGTTGGTGCCTGGACGATCCCTGCAAGACACGGAAGATCAGTTCGTCCATGCATGTGACCAGACTCCAGCAGACACGCCTGGATTGGCTATCGCCTACATATCGTGCAGGCTGTGTTGTACATGGCTGTAGTTGTGGTGAGAAATCTAAAAAAAGGTTTCTTGTCATCTCGCAAAATTAGGTGTCATGTGCTTCGGATCATCGCGAGGGTTAAACAGCGACAACTGAGTTGGGCTAGTCATTGGGGCACATGCACTAACAAAGGACTACTCGGCTGCCATCTAGGTCAAGCCGCTATGTTAATTAGGACATCTATCGACGGACCCCTTTTCTACGAAGTTTATCTTTAATTTGAGCTTTGTTCCTCGCCTAGTTTGTCCGTCGGGATTCATGTTGTCTCCTTTGGGCAGTGAGGTTATGATTTCTTGTCATGTGGCATTTTTTCGTGTTATATGTTATAATCCGCGCTTCAGATCAAAATGACGACAATCGCGCCTCCGGCCACGTGCATGAAGACTTCTCGACAGTCATTGACGAGGTCAAGCCGGCTCCGTAGAGACAAAAGAAAACTAAGTACTACTCCACTATATAGGCAGGAGCCTCGCGCTTGCTTGCTAGTGTTGCTCTTCACACCGCCTCGGCCTCTCCAGATCTAAACACGACAACGGTGGCCACTCTCTCTCTCTCTCTCTCTCTCACCGCTGGTCACAGATCCAGCCGGATCCTCTCCGCCGGGAAGGTGAGAAGGTGCAACGCTCACGCTGTCGCCCTCGGCGACGGCTCTTACCCCTCCGCTGGGCGCCCCGATCAGCTGCGCTTTGCCGTTTCTCCCAAGCACCGGCGAGGGAGGGCCTCCGACCCTTCTTCCTCGCTGCCGTAGTGTGGGCAGATCCGCCTCCGCCGCCCACCTAGCGACATCCCGCGACCATCAGGTATAACTTCCTTCAAACCGCCTTGTTTCTACTTCCCGAGCTCCCGACGCCGCTGCATTTGTAACTTTTACTATTTCTCGTGCCCCTCGAGATAGGATCGATCGGCTGTTCAAAACCACCTAATTTTTTTACGCTTAAGAGGTAAAACTAGTTCATGCACTCGAATCTAGTACTACTTGGTTCAAACAAGGAAGAAAGGGGTGGGGTGGGGAGGATTTGTTACCTGAATCTAGGACTTGGTCGAAAGAGGAAATAATGGGGTGAAAAGTAGCAGTAGACCTGCTATCCAACTGGTCTCTAGGTCTAATAGGGAAATAAAGGAAACACAATACAAACTCAATATAAACCCGATCTATTGGTTGAAAAAGGAAAGAAAGTGGGGACTGGGGACAAGTCAACAGAGTAAGTCCAAGACTAGATTTGCTAGCCTCACACAAGATAAGGTGGCTATACCGAACAAAAATGGGACCAACCTAGATATCCTGTTTTGATGTTTGTTGCCCCGAGCCACTCTTATGTAATGCCACCGTAAAATGTAGCAATGACCGTTAAAAGTAAGGACACGTTAAACCAATGTTGTTTTCAATGTAATGCCTCCAAGAATATGAATCAATGGCACTTCTTTACATGTCCCGCTAAAATTTCCCATTAAGATAAGTTGGTTCTTTTCATTAGAAATGCAACTGTCCTGGTCCGCCTACTCTCCCGTGCCCAAAGTAATGTCGATTTAACGGTTGTCATAGTTAATCCTAATGCCCACACTAATATCTAGCAATGCCACCGCTTTAGAAATTGCTACTGTCCTTGTAGGATTGCTATTCAGATAAGGAACATGCTTCTTTTCATTTGATGCATGTTTCATCACTTGTTAGTCACCCTCCTTTCCACCCTTTTTGTGCAAACAGAGATATACATTTCACGCCGATCTTAGTTGAACTGCACAAATGATATCCAAATTATAGTTGAGCATTCCAGAGCTTCACAACCAACCTTGATGTTGCTCAATTTTATTGCAACTAATGAAGAAGAAGCTCTGTGGGTTTCTTTTCGATGGAAATGGAACCGGGCTGGAGCCCTTTTCTTAAAAAGATTGAAGAAGAAGCTGCTAGCTCACGGACATTGCTTCATTTTAGGTGAACTGCACCAAAAGGTCCCATGAATTGAATCATCCATGTTGGTGACTGAAAGAGCCAGCTTCAAAGATCCCGCCTAAGCACCCCTGCCTCCATCTCATGCGGACGCACGGTACACCTCGCTTCCCACCGTCAACCCTAGTGTCACCGATAAAATGAAGTAATAATACAGTTAAAATAGAGCGAGTGTCATCTCTATCATTTCATTTCCAATGTAGATAAAGAAAGTGCTTTCTTTGTTAAAGTATGTTTCATCAACTAGTCCCATTGTTAATGTTTAAGCGCTTTCGCAAACCGGGTGCTTAATTTTAGTTGATATGTACAAAATAGAGATTTGAATGTCTCAAGGCGCCTCCTTGTACTATCGCTGTACATCGATGTTCATCATCGCGTAAGGTGTATCTGGGAGACTTGGGACGATGTCCAAGATGAGGCATCGAGGGCCCATCTCGCCTCAAGCATGGCATACTATGATACTATCGCAATATTTTCTTCTATTTATTTTGTGTGTTTCATCAACTAGTGCCACTATAATGTAATCACGCTTTTTCATTATCTATGCAAACAGGGTTATTCAGCTGCATTTTGGTGGAACTGCACAAATGTACGTATGGAACCGCATATATGCAGAGTGCGAGGTGTGCCAAGTAAAAATTACCGACACCAACCATGCTGCATGCACGCATTGGCATCCACCATCACAGTGGGATGTGTGCCGCTCTCTGTGGACGGATCTTTCTCGGCAGCAAATCCTCTAACCAAATACTAGTAGCTTATATTGGCGGTTTTTTAGGGAGTACTCTTTTATGAAAGAAGCACCAATCTATTTTTCTTTATTTGTACACTGTGTCACAACTTTGACCCAAAGGTCCAGAGCTATTTTAGGGTGATTGGCGTAGTACTCGGAGACTGATTGTAAGCATGATTTTCATTAGCTGTCACACCGATTGTAAGCATGAGCAGGTGGAAGATTAGGTTAGTGCGAAGCTTACCTTCAACCCTACCGCCGCCGCTGAAACGAGGCGAGCGTCGAGGGAACCGTGGAGAACAGCGGGGAAGCGATGTCGCGCCATCCGGCCTCCTCTTGCGGTGGGAGAACGAATACTCCTGTGGTTCTGGCTGGCTCGCACCTCACGAACGGCACACCATACTCGATCGATTCCTTATCCTCCGGGTGCTCGACCTTCAACCAGACGCCACCACCACCCGCTCGATCGTCGCCTCGGCGAATCTGTCTCGCTCCATCGCCCATAGGAGATACTGATGAACTCGGAGGATCGCAGCGTGATCGCCGCCGAGGAGTACATGTACATCGCCGCCTCATCGCCGCTGCCTCGCTCTTTTCGCATACATTGCCACATGGCCTGCACTGCCCTTGAAATCTCCCACTCATTGTCAAACCAACTAAGGATCTCCTTCAACCTGGCTAACTTTGCTGGTCGCCGCCATCGATCCGCCTGATTCGCTGCTGCATCCTCTCCATAGACGTCCTTCTGAGTGGTCCGGTGCTAGCTTTGGAAGATGGGAGGAGAGACGGTGGTCTTGCAATAGAGAAGAGGGAGAGGAGAGGAGGTGGTTTTGGAATGGAGATGATGGAGAGGAGAGGAGGTGGTTTTGCAATGGAGAGAAGATCAGAAGAGGGAGAGGCGAGACGGTGGTTTTGGAATGGAGATGATGGAGAGGAGAGGAGGTGGTTTTGGAATGGAGATGATGGAGAGGATAGGAGGTGGTTTTGCAATGGAGAAGATTAGAAGAGGGAGAGGCGAGACGGTGGTTTTGGAATGGAGATGATGGAGAGGAGAGGAGGTGGTTTTGCAATGGAGAAGAGGGAGAGGAGCGTGCGGCAGCGATTTAGGATTGGGCGAGAGGGTCAGGCAGGACTGGATCAAAATCAAAATCAATTTACCCTTCAATTAAGAAAGCGACCCCACATTAACTAATCTCCCTTTTATTCTGGGTCATAATCGACCATGATTTTCGCACATAAAATATATGTTATACGTTGCAAAAATAATATAATTTGAAAGTACATTCAGATACGAACCAAACGATACAATTTTTGGTGACATGCATTCACATTTTGCTTGTCAAATACAGTACACTTTGACCCAAAATATGCAAAACAACAAAAAAATACTTCCAAGACCAGCGCCGCTCTTCCGCTCTTCTCGTCTTAAACCACCGCCGCTCCTCTCCTGTTCCAATCTAAATCTAGCGCCGCTCCTCTCCTCTTCTATTTCAAAACCACCGCCCCTCCTCTCCTGTTCCAGTCCAAAACCAGCGTCGCTCCTCTCCCGTTCTAATCCAAAACCAGCGCTGCTCCTCTCCTCTTCCATTCAAAAACCACCGCCGGCGAGTGAAGGTGCTGTGGAGAAGTAGATCGATGGAGGAGTACAACCGATACATGAGGATCGCAGACGGAGACCCTGTGAAGCTAGCTAGGATGTTGGAGATACAGTCTTGGTTTGACAACAAGGACCAACTAGCGGCGACGGCGACATCCATGGCCAAATATCTGCAACAGAGCGAAAAGGCGGCGATACTCCTGGAGAGAGTCGCGCCGGAGTACATAGAGCTGCTCCTCTAGGCCATTGAGCAAACAGATTCACCGAATCCGATCGTGAGGGAGCGGTGGTGGGAGTATCGATCCCAGATGGAGCATCCACCAGAGATTGAAGGATCGAGCATCTACAGGGTGCCGTTTGTGAGGGTGTCCTGCCAGAGCGAGCCGGTGGAGTCTTCGTCGACCGAACCCAACTGCAAGAGGAGAAAAGCAGTTGGTCTGACGACGCTTCCCGCCATCGCCTCCCTCACCGCTCACATCGTCTCACGGGCGGCTGTCTGTCCGCCGAGGAATAGGAGGGGACTGCCCCCCAGCCCAATAGTCGGGCAGGTTGTGAATTGTCGAGGAGCTTAGGGTTGTCAGTATTTGCAGGTTGTGAATTGTGTTTTGTGTTGTGTATTTTGAGAGTACTTTCAGATATGAATGTCTTTTGAATTTCAGATTTGCAGATTGAGCATATGAAGAATTTTATGAATTCTAGAGATCTATTTTAGCACTTAAAAAATGTAGTTTCATAGGAGTATAAAAGTGCATTTAGAAGAAACTGCAAGTTTCAGTTTCAGATAAGAAACTGCGAGTTCAGTTTCAGATAAGAAACTGCAACTTTCAGAGGCAGAGCATTTATATTAACACGTCCTTTTCAAACAGGGTTAACATCATGTTGGAAGTTTTATTCATGGTCGAAAATGGAACTATCAACCAGTTAACATCATGCTGATCAACATTCATGCATAGCACATCTTCATATGATGCACAGTCAAAATGCCCACACAATGTCGAGTGTGCTAAACACAGAGAAAACGAGGGACGAAGTTTTGGCAAGTGTTGGACATGGTTTTGGGCTGCCCCGTCTAGGCTTATATTTTTAACATGCGCAGCCCACGACCTGGATGGGAGGGCCTGTTTGTATTTTCTTAGGGCCGTCATGTATCGACCGGCCTATGGACCTCCCATCCGAGGTTTTATTTTTGGCAGCCCAATTTATGTATTTTTTTGAAAAAAACGCAGAGGTCTATTCTATTTTTCTATATAAGAACAGGAACGCCAGGTACAACTTATGTTTCCCTTCTAACTATATTATATATATTTAAATTATTTTATATGTTATTATATATTATTTTTATTATCATCATATATTTAACAGATACTTACATATGTAAGAAAACAATATCCCACATCTTATTAACTTATAAAAATAATTTCTTAACAAATAAAATCCTGGATTGTTTTGGCACGAAAATCCTAGTGATTGTGTACAAAAGCTTGGTAAGATCTAAGGACGAATGTAATAATATCACTTATTATTTAAATATATTTATAACAAAATGCTCAACCCTTTTTATGTTTTGATAACATTGCTGGCCCAACCCAACATTATAATTAGAATCAGCCCAGCAAAATCGTTTATTTCGAGAAAGTGCAAATGGCCTGTAATTTTTTAGGAAATAAAATAAATGGGCCGCATGGACGCTACATTAATTGTTCACCCAGCCCAGCTAATGGCTGTAATTCAAAAAAAAATCAAATTGACTGTAAATTCTACCGTGCAAAAAAGACTGTAAATTCTGAAAAAATGGGTTGAATACGTGCCACATTTTTGGAGGCTGAAATGTGGGCCAATAGGTCGAAGCCAACACAAGTCATTGTCAATTTAGTCAACAAATGATTCTGACATGTTAGCCGTTGGATTTACATCCAAGGACCGACATCCATCTTCAATCTCTCGTCTTCTTCTCCAGCGCCGCCGGGACCACCTCCCGCCTCCTGCTGCTAGCAGCTCGCTTAGCACACTTCGCTATGAAGCGCTACTCCACCGCTGGCGTGCCATCCCTCCACCCTCCACACCTCCTGTTCTTCTCTACCGACCGCCGAACCACACCGCACTAGAACCAGTTAACCTCAGACACCTCTTCGCTCATGACTCTACTCCCGCGTCTTGCCATCTCCGGTTCATTGCTGTCCGGGCCTCGCCGTCGTCCACCACCTTGGATGCGCGGCGCGGCGTGGTCAACGTGGTCAACGAACGACACCATCGGAAGTAGAATGTGCATGGAAAGGCTGACAGCTGGATCCACGGCCGCACACAAGGAAATGCCTCCTTATTACGCCGCAAAATAATGATTCCTCCACCGACATCTAGGACCCACCGAAGGGCCTCTCAGATTTCACTTAAAAAACGTGCCCTCGCTGACTTGTCGGACCCACCAGCTATCTTCGCACGCAAGGAAGTGCCTCCTTATTACGCACAAAAATGAATACTCCCCCGCCACCGAACCCAAAGATCCGGGAGGCTGACTTGTGGGCCTACCAAGTTGACGGGACGGAGGGCTTTGTCAACTTAGTCAATATGAACGATTCTAGATCCCGTTATCAGACGATGTTCATCCAACGGTTGTAGTGCTTCTTCAACCGCTGGTCTTCTTACTCAAACCGCCCAAACCAGCGCCCGGTCGTGCCGCTGTGCTCTCGCCTCCCGTGGTCGGGTGTGATGCCGCCGAGGCCTCACCGCCCACTACTACATCCACCGCTGGCCGTGCCATCCTCTACTCACCCACACCCTCTCGTTATTCTCGGCGACAAAGAGCCTCACACCGCAATCGAACCAGTGAACCTCGTACTCCTTTTTCGTGGGCATCCATCGCCACGCCTTCTCCGGCCCGAAGTTGTCCCTTCCTAGGCTCGCCGTCGCCCACCGCCGTGGTGCTCTCGGCGCGCGTGGTCAACGTGGTCAAGGAACGACTTCCATCGGACGTGGATCTGACGTGGAGAGGCCGACAACCGGGTCCACGGCCACGACAAGGAAGTGCCTCCTTATTACGCAGAAAATAATGATTCCTCCACCGACAATGGGACCCACCGGACGGGCCACCGATTTCGTGAAAAAAGTTTCCCGTGACTGCTGGGACCCACTAGCTACATCTTCGCACGCAAGGAAGTGCGTCCCGCAAAAAAAACGATTCGCCCCGATCGCCGGGACCCACCAGCTACATCTTCACACGCAAGGAAGTGCGTCCGGCAAAAATGATTAGCCCCTCGACCGCTGGGACCCACCAGCTACATCTTCGCACGCAAAGGAAGTGCGTCCGGCAAAAAAAAACGATTCGCTTCTCGATCGCTGGGACCCACCAGCTACATTTTCGCACGCAAGGAACTGCTCGATACGGGACCCACCTGGTCAAGCGCACGTAGCGTTGTCATTCTGGTCGCGAACGGTACGCATATATATACTGGTCGATGTAAATGCGCCGCACGCGTCGTAGTAGAGGCGCCGACGCGTCGTAGTAGAGGCGCGCACGTAGCATGTACATGTACGTACAACAGCCAGGGTGCACGAAGAAAATACGCCACGCACGTACATACGGGCGGGGTCTCGAACGCCTACTCGCGCATACGTACATGGCTGGGTCGGAACGGAGAAACAGAGTCGTCGTCGTGTTGATGGGGAGGCAACGGAATGCGTCGTGTTCATGGGGAGGCAACATAATGCGTCGTGTTCATCAAGAGGCAACGGAACGCGTGGGAGCCAACCGGCTTGGACGGAACAGGCGATGGAAACGAGGCCTGGCGTACCGCAGAACGGAGGAAACAGCCTTGTGTTTGACCGGCCACGTTCAGAACGGGGTCCTGTTGATCAGGAGGGGTGTGGCGTACCGCAAAACGGAGGAAACAGACCTCCTACGGTCGAAACGGGGGTCCTGTTGATTGGGAGGGGTGTGGCGTACCGCAAGACGGACGAAACGGACCTTCGATGGTCGAAACGGGGGTCCTGTTGATCGGGAGGGGTGTGGCGTACCGCAAAACGGACGAAACAGACTTGTGTTGGAGCGCTACGGTCGAAACGGGTGTCCTGTTCATCGGGAGGGGTGTGGCGTACCGCAAAATGGGACTCCACGAGATACTGTTCATCTCCACCGTTGACCTCCTCCAGCCTCCACGAGCTACCGTCGACCTCCTCCACCTCCACGGCTCCTCTGCTCATCCGCCTCCACCGCACGCTACTCCACCGCTATTGTTCAACCACCCTCCACCGCCTACTGCTCATCCAGCCCTCCACACCACGGGTCCTGTTCAACCACCCTCCATGGCCACCCTCCACCGTCTACTTTTCATCCAACCTCCACACCACGGGTCCTGTTCATCTAGAGGCAACGCCACCGCCATCGCTCATCCAACCCCCGCAACGCCATCGCTCATCCAATCGACCGGCTTCGCTTAGCAGCAGAGCGGCGAATCGCCCATCGGGTTCGATTAACAGCCATCGATTGATCACTCGGGTTCAAGAACGCGTAGCTCGCAGGCAATCGCCGGGTTCGATTAGAGCCCAACGCCGCCGGGTTCGATTAGAGCTTACGCCGCACACACGCGCGACGCACGAGAAAACGCGCATCGCCGCCCCTACCTCCCACCGTAAAATTGCTGTTTTTTGCCTATTTCAGTGTTTCAAAGAAACAGAATATCAAACGGAGTCCAAACGGAATGAAATCTTCGGGAACTTGATTTTCTCATCGGATAAGACCCGGAGACTTGGAACCTCCGTCAAGAAAGCTCGAGGCGGCCACGAGGTGGAGGGCGCCCCTAGGGCGCGCCCCTCACCTCGTGGGCCCTCGAGGCTCCACCGACGCATTTCTTCCTCCTATATATACCTCCTACGCACTTCGCCGATCGACACGGAGCCAAAACCTAATTCCACCGCGCAACTTTCTCAGATCCACGAGATCCCATCTTGGGGCCTGTTCCCGAGCTCCGCGGAAAGGATTCCACCATGGAGGGCTTCTACATCAACATCATAGCCTCTTCGATGAAGTGTGAGTAGTTTACTTCAGACCTTCGGGTCCATAGTTAGTAGCTAGATGGCTTCTTCTCTCTTTTTGGATCTCAATACAATGTTCTCCCCCTCTCTCATGGAGATCTATTCGATGTAATCTTCTTTTTATGTGTGTTTGTTGAGACCGATGAATTGTGGGTTTATGATCAAGATTATCTATGAGCAATATTTGAATATTTTCTGAATTATTTTATGTATGATTGAGTTATCTTTGCAAGTCTCTTGAATTATCCGCTTGGTTTGGGCAACTAGATTGGTAGTTCTTGCAATGGGAGAAGTGCTTAGCTTTGGGTTCAATCTTTATGTGTCCTTTCCCGATGATAGTAGGGGCAGCAAGGCACGATTGTATTGTTGGCATCGAGGATAACAAGATGGGGTATTTATCATATTGCATGAATTTATTCCTCTACATCATGTCATCTTGCTTAGGCGTTACTCTGCTTTCATTAACTTAATACTCTAGATGCATGCTTTGGATAGCGGTCGATGAGTGGAGTAATAGTAGTAGATGCAGCAGGAGTCGGTCTACTTGTCTCGGACGTGATGCCTATATACATGATCATACCTAGATACTCTCATAACTATGCTCAACTCACAATTGCTCAACAAGAATTTGTTCACCCACCGTAAAATACCTATGCTCTTGAGAGAAGCCACTAGTGAAATCTATGGCCCCGGTCTATTTTCATCATATTAATCTTCCCACGCTTTATTATTGCTTTGCTCTTTACTTTGCCTTTTTATTTTACTTTGCATCTTTATACCAAAAATACCAAAATATTATCTATCATCTCTATCGATCTCACTCTCGTAAGTGACCGTGAAGGGATTGACAACCCCTATTCGCGTTGGTTGTGAGGAGCTATTTGTTTTGTGTAGGTACGAGGGACTTGCACGTGGCCTCCTACTGGATTGATTCCTTTGTTCTCAAAAACTGAGGGAAATACTTACGCTACTCTGCTGCATCATCCTCTCCTCTTCGGGAAAACCAACGCAAGCTCAAGACGAGCAAGAAGGATTTCGGCGCCGCTGTCGGGAGTCTACGACAAGTCAACATACCAAGTACCCATGACAATCCTTATCTCTCGTGATTACATTATTTGCCATTTGCCTCTCGTTTTCCTCTCCCCACTTCACCCTTGCCGCTTTATTCGCCTCGCTTTTCCGCTCGCTTTTATGTCTTTCTTGGCTCGTTTTCTCACTTGGTTGAAATAGTTGAGTATTTATTCCTAAACATAGAAGCTAATATCTATGGATCCTCATCCGCTTGCCAATCTTTTTAAGAGATCCAATTATGATGAACCAATTCCTAGTGATTTGGATGCACTAGTTTATCTTTATAAGCTTTTGCCTGAAATTCGTAAATCTGAAAATTGTGATGAAGTGCTTCACGATAGATCTTTGAATAAAAAGAATTATTGCAATGATTTTATTATAAATTCTCTTGATGTCAATTGTGCTAATAATATGCAAAACCCTAAGCTTGGGGATTAGTTTTCTATGTCTACTACCTGTTGCAATGGTCATGATCGGGGTGATTCTGTAACACCCCGGATACAACTTTCCATATTCGTAACTCCGACTCTTTCCCTTTCCGGAGATGTGATTTATTATTTCCTTCGTGGTTGGGTTTTGTCTGTTGTTTTGCATTTTGTTTTTGTTATGCATCTCATCTCATGGCATCATCTGCATTTCATCCGCATGTTTTTCAAAACTTGCATCCGTTCGGGTTCCGCCGGTTCTTTCCGTTGTCCGTTCCGAGTCCGGATACACTCGCACGCGCCCGCGGCACCTCCGAAATATTATTTTCTAAGTGGCATAATAATGTTCTCGGAATGGGTTGCAACTTGTCATGCGGTCTTATTATAGTGTAGACAGGCCGCCTGCCAAGTTTCGTCGCATTCGGAGTCCATTTGATAGCCCAACCGTTAAACCTACTACCGCGATATAGCCGGTATATTTGTCGGATGTTTCGGTCTCCGAAATTGTGCCGGGCTGCATTTCTCCTCTCTCCCCTCAGTCCAGACCCTCTCTCACAGCCCACCTAAAACCCCCTCTTTCCTCGATCGTCGGATCGCGATCCGGAGGTCCCAAACCCTCCTAACCCCCTAAACCACTAACCCTAGCCCCCTTCCTTATATAAACACCCCCAATGCCATTTTGGGTCTCCTTCCTTCCCTCGAAATCCGCTCCCCCAACCATCACCGCCGCCTCCTCTCCTCCATTTCCGCCTCCACCTCATCCCCGCCACTTGGCGTGTTCTGGTTGGCAGCCGCCTCCAACCAACCAGCAGCGCCACGTCGCCTGCGCCCCCTGGCCTCCCAGCGCCCGGCCGGCCCATCCATGCCCCCGCCGGGCCGATCTGGGCCCGAGATGCCTGCAGGCGCCCGCCGCGCCTCTCAAGGCTTGCCTCCGCGCCGCTCCCGAGCTCAGGAGGAGCTCCTCGCCGCCCGCCGCTCGTCCCTGCCGGAGGTCAGCGCCACCGCGCCCGGCAACTCCACCATCTCGGTCGCCGCCCGCGCCTCCCTCTTCCTTCCCTTGTCCTCCTCTCTCTCACCCGTCTCTCTCTCTCGACAGGTCGCCCGCCCCGTCGCCGGAACTAGCCAGTCGCCGCTCCCCTCACCGCCTGCCTCGTCTCGCCAATCCGCCGGGATCGACCGGATCCGCCACCGCGACCCCACGGACCCGATCTGCAGCCGCCGCCCCATGGCCTCTCTCGCCCTCGCCCGGCCTTGCCGGATCCACTGGCCGCCGCTGGCAAGATCGGAGGAGCCCGATCTCGCCCAGCGCCCGCTGACCGCTCGGCCGCTGTGGGCTGCCTCCCCAGCCTGGGCTGCGTGGCCTGGCCGCTTCTTCCGCCCAAGCCGCTCCCCTCGCCCGACCGGCCTGCTAAGGCCCATGGGTGAGGCCACCCCCAGCGCCCCTCCTTTTGTTTTTTTTTTCAGTTGGGCCAGCCTACAGTTTCGGCCCGATAGCTTTTTTTCCAGATTTGCGATTTTTGCATTATCCGGTGATTTTTCAGTTTTACAGATTGGACCCTAAACTTCATGCAATTAATAACTCATTAACCGTGCATCGGATTAAAATGATTTTAACATGTAAAATGCTTAGAATTTTGTGTAGATTAATAATATGCCATTTTCATCCCATGCTAAAATGTTTAAATTGATGTTTGCTTTAATTTGCTATTATGCCATGTTAAAATGATTTATTTCATAACTAAATAACCGTAACTCGGATTTAAATGTTCTTTATATGTAAATGGGGTAGAAAAATGCCTAGATTATCATGGTCCACTTTATGTTGCTGTTTAACAACTCTAAAATTGTGTTTAGGGCAGATCAGGACCGAATCTAAAATATTGCTCATGGGGATTTTCCGAATTGTTGTTTGTTGCTTCCGCCTCATTTAAACTTGCCTAGATAGGTAGTTTCATCATGCTTCACCTCTTGCCATGTTTAACAACATTTAATATTGTTGTGTACCTAACCGAGAGAGAACTAAATAAGTGTTAGAGAAATTCAGTCAATATGCAACTCGTTGCATATTGAGCTCCACTTAACTTGGTAGTGTTGTTTGTGCATATTGCCATGTCATGCCTCATTAAACCGGACATGCATCATATTTGTTTATGCATCATGCCATGTTTATGCTTGTGCATTTATCATGTTGTTTGTTTCTTTCCGTGTTGCTTCTCGGTTTCGTAATGTTGCGATTGTGAGGATTCGCTCGACTACTTCCGCTCGTTCTTCTTCATGGACTCGATCTTCTTCCTTATGGATTTCGTGCAAGATGACCATACCTCGAAATCACTTCTATCTTTGCTTGCTAGATGCTCGCTCTTTTGCTATGCCTATGCTACGATGCCTACCACTTGCTTATCATGCCACCCACATTGCCATGTCAAACCTCTAACCATCCTTTCCTAGCAAACCGTTGTTTGGCTATGTTACCGCTTTGCTCAGCCCTCTTATAGCGTTGTTAGTTGCGGTGAAGATGAAGTTTGTTCCTTGTTGAACATGGAGATGTTGTTCCTTGTTGGAACATGTTTACTTGTTGGGATATCACAATATGTCTTATTTAATTAATGCATCTATATACTTGGTAAAGGGTGGAAGGCTCGGCCTTATGCCCGGTGTTTTGTTCCACTCTTGCCGCCCTAGTTTCCGTCATATCGGTGTTATGTTCCCGGATTATTGCGTCCCTAACGCGGTCGGGTGATTTATGGGACCCCTTGACAGTTCGCTTTGAATAAGACTTTTCCAAAGAAGGCCCAACATTGGTTTTACTTTTGCCTCCTAGCCTTTTTTCCTTGGGAGTCGCAGATCCCGAGGGTCATCTTTATTTACCCCCGGCCAATGCTTGTCTAAGTGTTGGTCCAAACTAGAGCCACTTATGTGCCGCCCGAGGCAACTTGGGGTATCGTCGGTTGTCAGACGTAGTGTTCATCCGGTCGTGGCTCGAGACGAGTTACGCTGGCTACTATCGTGGTGTCGACGCCGGGAGGTCTTCTTGGACTTGTTTTATTGCTGTGAATGTCTTGTAGCCGGATTCCGAGACTGATCGGTCTTCCCGGGAGAAGGTCTATTCTTCGTTGATCGCGAGAGCTTATCATGGGCTGTTGGGACACCCCGCGGGGTTTTGAACTTTCAAAGCCGTGCCCGCGGTTATGTGGCAGATGGGAATTTGTTAATGTCCGGTTGTAGAAAACCCGGTTGATCTTATTTAAAATACACCAACCGTGTGTAACCGTGAGTGTCTCTTTTCGGGTTGATCGAGAGGAGAACACGGTTTCTGGGTTATGTTTGACGTAAGTAGGAGTT
Source organism: Aegilops longissima (assembly GCA_021605205.1). Lineage (NCBI taxonomy): Eukaryota > Viridiplantae > Streptophyta > Magnoliopsida > Poales > Poaceae > Aegilops > Aegilops longissima. Next base: position 118,348,879 of record CM038681.1, read on the forward strand.
CAGGATCACTTCTTGATCATAGTTGTTCGACCGTGCTTTTGCCTTCTCTTCTCGCTCTCTTTTGCGTATGTTAGCCACCATATATGCTAGTCGCTTGCTGCAGCTCCACCTCACTACCCTGTCCTACCTTTTAAGCTTAAATAGTCTTGATCTCGCGGGTGTGAGATTGCTGAGTCCCCGTGGCTCACAGATACTTCCAAAACCAGTTTGCAGGTGCCGATGAACCGTGCAGGTGATGCACCCGAGCTCAAGGAGGAGCTCGATGAAGATCTTGTCATTGTGTTGTTTCGCTTCAGCTTGATCAAGAGTGGAGCCAGTTGGGACGATCGGGGATCTGTAGCATTTGGGGTAGTCTTCTTTTATTTTGGTTCCGTAGTCGGACCTTGATTGTATCTGTATGATGTAATGTTTTACTCATGTATTGTGTGAAGTGGCGATTGTAAGCCAACTATGTATCTCTTTTTCCCTTATGTATTACATGGGTTGTGTGAAGATTACCTCACTTGCGACATTGCTTTCAATGCGGTTATGCCTCTAAGTCGTGCTTCGACACGTGGGAGATATAGCCGCATCGAGGGCGCTAAGTTGGTATCGAGCCTTCCCGACTTAGGAGCCCCTACTTGATTGTTTGTCGACGTTGTTGAGTCTAGAACGGAAAATGTTTTGAGTCTTAGGATTATATATATCGGAGAGTAGGATTCTTTTACTCCCCGGTCCCTTCGTCCGCTCGGTGAGGTATCCCGACGAGAGTTTTGACTCTTTCTTCTCAAATTTCACTAAAATTTTTTTAGGATCACGTGGGTATCTTGGAATCGTTCGATGGTTTTGTGACGAGAACATTGTTCTTGGTGCCTCCCGACATTTAGGGGTTGTGGCGGTGTCCCGGGAGTTGAGCTCCGAGGTGTTGTCGTCACAATTTTATCGTTGCAGATTCGAATACCGAGTTTTGCCGACATCGAAATCTCTTTTGTGCAGTTGTTGGTGAGATAACCCGATAGCCCAAAGATCTTGTGGCGAAAAGGGAGTATTGCCATGACTTGTATAACGGATGTTTTTTCAAGGTCGAGGTACACGATTTCGAGGATTTCTTGGTTATGTGTTGACGGATGGATACAAATGGATCTAGGTATTGTTAGTTTGGGTGATATATTTTGTGTCCCTGTATCCCCAACACCAGATTGCATAACCAGAAAGTTTCGGAGTTTATAGGTGGGAATTCTAGTAGCTTACAGGATATTCTTTCCGGATGATGTATGATTTGAGATTGGGGTTCAACGTCTAGTGGTCCGCCCATTCACGGTCGATTTGACAAGTGGTCGCGAGACGCCTTAAAGAATCCTTGGCTATGCTGATTCGGGACGCCTTGTTTGTCATTCGTGACGTCCGCTATACGTCAGGTCCGTGTGGGCCCCACCACTAACACTTTGGGCGTAAATCTCTATCATGTGTTTGTTCCGGCTCATTCTTGAAGCCAAATCCTTTGTTTTGTTTTGTTTTGTGGTATTCAAGTTGCTTCAATGTCAAGTGTTGATTCCATACCTTTTCCTAAATGGTGTTCTCATATTTCTATGTGAATACTAATCCTTCTTGATCATCGAGCTTGTCATGTTAATTCTTTTCCAACCGGCGTGCTTCTCTTCAAGTGAATCCGATCATTCCAACATTCGCAAGATCAATTCTAAGCTTTTTCTCAACGGTGTTCGTTTCATCCGACCCAAGTTGTTTTGATTTCCCGCCCTCCCACCCTTTTTCTTCAAGGACTCAGATTTCTTAATCAAGTATCCATTTTTATTGAGTGAAGTTTCTTCATTTTTCCTTTAATGTTTTATCCGGTGATTTCTCATGAAGACGCTAAGGAAGCTTTGACCTTATCATTGTTCCATTCTAATTTTCTTCTCCGGTGGATTTAGTCAAGTTTTCAGTGTTGATCGTATTCTTGTCATCATTTCAAGTGCTTTCTCATGTCGGTGCATCTCTGAATCATCCACTTCTCGCTATTCAATTGTTCCGGAGTGTTGAAGATATCTCAGAAGATTCTAGTTTCCATTCTCAATGCACTCAAGTTCTTTTGAGGATGCTAGCTCATTCAAGCCGAGTTTCTCTTTAATCTTGCTCCATTCTCTTCAAGATTCATGGTTCTAGTTTGTTGCCATCCTCTCATAATTGTTTTAGATTGTGAGAATTCTTTTAACCCACCCGGAGCATTTCAGGAGTCTTTTCAGTTTGATTCTTCGGAGCCCATCATCTCAGAATTATTCATTCAAGCGCTCAACTCTGGTTTTCCAAATCTCACCGGTGCATCGTCGAAATATCCTCTAATCAGTTCATGATCTCTTCGTTCTAATGTATCTAAATTTTGTCAAGCATCTTTATTCGTTTTCCAATTCTTCCCGGTGAATTGTGCCTTTGCTACGTTCATTCTCAATTATTATGGTGGTTTGTTCAAGAGTTCTCTTCCTTCGTTATCATATAGATTCATTCGTTCTTCCCAAATCCCACGGGTGGTTCCATCAATACCTTCTCAAGTTCGCGCCATATCTATCTTAATCCTTTCTACGAGAATAAGTAGTATGCCAAATCCATTGCTTGTCATCAATTTAATTGGTGAAGGATGAGCATAATGTAATTCTTATTCTTGTTTCATCGAGTAAGTTCAATTCCTTATTCCGGAGGATCATCAAAATTCTTGATTTCATTTGTTCATCTTTCTTTCCGGAGTTCCAACTTTTCTCGGCTATATCAATTCAAAGCTTCATCTTATCACCGCAAGGCTTCACCTTGTGTTTTTCAACTTCTCTTTCTTTCTATCACCCTTTTGTTTACCGGAGTTCTTCATGGAGGCTCTACATGGTGGTTCGTCAAGGATTCTTTTCATTCTTCAATTGTTATTCAAGATTTCTCTCGGAGTTATGATCCGTCAAGCTATACTCAAAATTGAACATGGTGCTCAACACATGTCTTGTTTTGAGGAGTTCAAGTATTCTTCTTCTTGCATTTCGAAGTGCAATTCTTTCTACCTTATCTCTTGAGACGGTGTTATGTCATTCTCGACAATTTGAGTTCGTGTTTCTTGATTCACATGTTGTCAAGAATGAGGTTTTTTAAATCCATCAATCTCTTCATTGGAGTTATCTTGGGTTATATTTCACCTAAAGCCTTCCATTGGGAATGTTGCTAAGTATGGTGCTTATAAATGACCCAAGTCCTTCTTTTATCCTCCCGGTGTTATAGCTTTCTCGTCTCCGTGTTCTTATCAACCCAATCTCTTCCGTGAGTGGCAGGTTGTCACCTCATAATCTTGAGATTGTTTGCCATAAGCCCACTACAAGCTTGTTCTTTTCGTTGTTGGTTTTCCAACAACTCCGTTCTAAACTTCTTTTAAGGAGGCTATATCAAACTCATTTGTGGTAGAAGTTGTCATTTTCTTCTCCATTCCTTTATTCCAACGACCTATCTTCAATTTTTCTTCCGGAGGCATTGTGATGTTGCTATTTTTCACCCATCATCTCGTTTTGCCAAGATCATGTTTTTTTCTTGCTTATCCATTTAACCGGAGTGTCATGTTTTTCATTCGAGTTCTCTCATCTTATCAAGTTTGGCCTGCTTCCTCATCCGGAAAGCTGTCTGAAATCTTTCTTACCCCTTGTGCCATTTTTTTTCATTAGTTCCGGAGGCAGTATGTTGTTGATTTCTTCAAGTATCATCCCATCTTCTCAAGTTCATGTTATATTCCTTCCATGTTCAATCGGAGTGCTGCCCGAATTATTCCTCTCTCATCTTGTTTTAAACGGAGTGGTTTCGAATTCTATCTTGTCCATTAAACTCTTGATTCATGCCTTTTCAACCTTCAAGTTATCGTAATGTTCCTTGTTCCTCTTTTCTAACGGATTGTTTGCAATCTCGTTCATCTTCATTGTTTTCTTTCTTTCATTTTGCTCAACCTCTCAAGGTTCATGGTTTCACTCGTTCGTCAAAGAAGCAACTTACTTTACCTCTTATCTTCCTCTTCCTTTTCCCTCCGGTGCCATCCTAGATCTCGGACGAGATCCTCTCGTAGTGGTGGAGTGTTGTAACACCCGGATACAACTTTCCATATTCAGAACTCCGACTCTTGCCCTTTCCGGAGATGTGATTTATTATTTCCTTCGTGGTTGGGTTTTGTCTGTTGTTTTGCATTTTGTTTTGTTATGCATCTCATCTCATGGCATCATCTGCATTTCATCCGCATGTTTTTCAAAACTTGCATCCGTTCGGGTTCCGCCGGTTCTCTCCGTTGTCCGTTCCGAGTCCGGATACACTCGCACGCGCCCGCGGCACCTCCGAAATATTATTTTCTAAGTGGCATAATAATGTTCTCGGAATGGGTTGCAACTTGTCATGCGGTCTTATTATAGTGTAGACAGGTCGCCTGCCAAGTTTCGACGCATTCGAGTCCATTTGATAGCCCAACCGTTAAACCTACTACCGCGATATAGCCGGTATATTTGTCGGATGTTTCGGTCTCCGAAATTGTGCCGGGCTGCATTTCTCCTCTCTCCCCTCAGTCCAGACCCTCTCGTCACAGCCCACCTAAAACCCCCCTCTTTTCCTGATCGTCGGATCGCGATCCGGAGGTCCCGAAACCCCTCCTAACCCCCCTAAACCACTAACCCTAGCCCCCCCTTCCTTATATAAACACCCCCAATGCCATTTTGGGTCTTCCTTCCTTCCCTCAAATCCGCTCCCCCAACCATCAGCCGCCGCCTCCTCTCCTCCATTTCGCGCCTCCACCTCATCCTCTGCCACTTGGCGCGCCTGGTTGGCCAGCCGCCGCCCAACCAACCAGTAGCGCCACGTCGCCTCGCCCCCTGCCTCCCAGGCGCCTCGGCCGGCCCATCCATGCTGCCCGCCGGGCCGATCTGGGCCCGAGATGCCCGCAGCGCCCGCCCGCGCCCTCTGCGCCTGCCTCCCGCTTCGCTCTCGAGCCTGTGGAGGAGCTCTCGCCGCCCGCCGCTCGTCCTCGCCGGGAGGTCAGCGCGCCACCGCCAAGCAACTCCACCATCTCGGTCGCCGCCCCGCCCCCTCTTCCTTCCCTTGTCCTCCCTCTCTCTCACCCTCTCTCTCTCTCGCACAGGTCGCCGCCCCCGTCGCCGAATTCAGCCAGGTCGCCGCTCTCCTCATCGCGGCCTCGTCTCGCCAATCCGCCGGGATCGACCGGATCCGCCACCGCGACCCCGCCGGACCCGATCTGCAGCCGCGCCCCATGGCCTCTCTCGCCTCGCTGCCTTGCGGATCTCTGCTGCCGCCGCCGCCTGGCAAGATCGGGAGGAGCCCGATCTCGCCCCGCGCCCCGTTGACCGCTTCGCCCGCTCGTGGGCTGCCTCCCCAGCGCGCTGCGTGGCCCAGCGCCCCTTCCGGCCCAAGCCGCTCCCCTCGCCCGACCGGCCTGCTAAGGCCCATGGGTGAGGCCACCCCCAGCGCCCCTCCTTTTGTTTTTTTTTCAGTTGGGCCAGCCTACAGTTTCGGACCGATAGCTTTTTTTCCAGATTTGTGATTTTAGCATTATCCGGTGATTTTTCAGTTTTACAGATTGGACCCTAAACTTCATGCAATTAATAACTCATTAACCGTGCATCGGATTAAAATGATTTTAACATGTAAAATGCTTAGAATTTTGTGTAGATTAATAATATGCCATTTTCATCCCATGCTAAAATGTTTAAATTGATGTTTGCTTTAATTTGCTATTATGCCATGTTAAAATGATTTATTTCATAACTAAATAACCGTAACTCGGATTTAAATGTTCTTTATATGTAAATGGGGTAGAAAAATGCCTAGATTATCATGGTCCACTTTATGTTGCTGTTTAACAACTCTAAAATTGTGTTTAGGGCAGATCAGGACCGAATCTAAAATATTGCTCATGGGGATTTTCCGGAATTGTTGTTTGTTGCTTCCGGCCTCATTTAAACTTGCCTAGATAGGTAGTTTCATCATGCTTCACCTCTTGCCATGTTTAACAACATTTAATATTGTTGTGTACCTAACCGAGAGAGAACTAAATAAGTGTTGTGGTGTTCCGTCAATATGCAACTCGTTGCATATTGAGCTCCACTTAACTTGGTAGTGTTGTTTGTGCATATTGCCATGTCATGCCTCATTAAACCGGACATGCATCATATTTGTTTGCGCATCATGCCATGTTTATGCTTGTGCATTTATCATGTTGTTTGTTTCTTTCCGGTGTTGCTTCTCGGTTTCGGTAATGTTGCGATTGTGAGGATTCGCTCGACTACTTCCGCTCGTTCTTCTTCATGGACTCGATCTTCTTCCTTGCGGGATTTCGTGCAAGATGACCATACCTCGAAATCACTTCTATCTTTGCTTGCTAGATGCTCGCTCTTTTGCTATGCCTATGCTACGATGCCTACCACTTGCTTATCATGCCACCCACATTGCCATGTCAAACCTCTAACCATCCTTTCCTAGCAAACCGTTGTTTGGCTATGTTACCGCTTTGCTCAGCCCTCTTATAGCGTTGTTAGTTGCGGTGAAGATGAAGTTTGTTCCTTGTTGAACATGGAGATGTTGTTCCTTGTTGGAACATGTTTACTTGTTGGGATATCACAATATGTCTTATTTAATTAATGCATCTATATACTTGGTAAAGGGTGGAAGGCTCGGCCTTATGCCTGGTGTTTTGTTCCACTCTTGCCGCCCTAGTTTCCGTCATATCGGTGTTATGTTCCCGGATTATTGCGTCCCTAACGCGGTCGGGTGATTTATGGGACCCCTTGACAGTTCGCTTTGAATAAGACTTTTCCAGCAAGGCCCAACATTGGTTTTACTTTTGCCTCCTAGCCTTTTTCCCTTGGGAGTCGCGCATCCCGAGGGTCATCTTTATTTACCCCCGGGCCAATGCTTGTCTAAGTGTTGGTCCAAACTAGAGCCACTTATGTGCCGCCCGAGGCAACTTGGGGTATCGTCGGTTGCCGTGACGTAGTGTTCATCCGGTCGTGGCTCGAGACGAGTTCTGTGCGGCTACTATCGTGGTGTCGGCACGCCGGAGGTCTTCTTGGACTTGTTTTATTGCTGTGAAATGTCTTGTAGCCGGATTCGAGACTGATCGGTCTTCCGGGAGAAGGTCTATTCTTCGTTGATCGCGAGAGCTTATCATGGGCTAAGTTGGGACACCCTGCAGGTTTTGAACTTTCAAAGCCGTGCCCATGTTATGTGGCAGATGGGAATTTGTTAATGTCGGTTGTAGAAAACCCGAAGTTGATCTTATTTAAAATACACCAACCGTGTGTGTAACCGTGAGTGTCTCTTTTCGGGGTTGATCGAGAGGAGAACACGGTTTCTGGGTTATGTTTGACGTAAGTAGGAGTTCAGGATCACTTCTTGATCATAGTTGTTCGACCGTGCTTTTGCCTTCTCTTCTCGCTCTCTTTTGCGTATGTTAGCCACCATATATGCTAGTCGCTTGCTGCAGCTCCACCTCACTACCCTGTCCTACCTTTTAAGCTTAAATAGTCTTGATCTCATGGTGTGAGATTGCTGAGTCCCCGTGGCTCACAGATACTTCCAAAACCAGTTTGCAGGTGCCGATGAACCGTGCAGGTGATGCACCCGAGCTCAAGGAGGAGCTCGATGAAGATCTTGTCATTGTGTTGTTTCGTTTCAGTTGATCAGTAGTGGAGCCCAGTTGGGACGATCAGGGGATCTGTGTAGCATTTGGGGTAGTCTTCTTTTATTTTGGTTCCGTAGTCGGACCTTGATTGTATCTGTATGATGTAATGTTTTACTCATGTATTGTGTGAAGTGGCGATTGTAAGCCAACTATGTATCTCTTTTTCCCTTATGTATTACATGGGTTGTGTGAAGATTACCTCACTTGCGACATTGCTTTCAATGCGGTTATGCCTCTAAGTCGTGCTTCGACACGTGGGAGATATAGCCGCATCGAGGGCGTTACAGATTCTTCTTATGATCTTGGAAATTTATTTAAGCCCCATGATGAATATGAGATTGATAATAGTGTTTGCAATAATATTGAAAGTCGGTTTGGAAGATTGTCAACTTTAGATCCCACATATTTGGATAACATTCAATCTTATGAAATTTTTGATAAAAGTGGGCTTGGAGAAATCATGACTTTAGTTAATGATAATCCCACTATTTTGGAAGAGTGTCAACTTGGCATGCATGTGGATCGTGTTGAGAATATGTTATGTGATAGCTATATTGTTGAATTTTCTTATGATCCTATATGTAATTATTATGAGAGAGGAAAATATGGTTATAGAAATTTTCATGTTACTAAATTACCTCTCGTTATGTTGAGATTGCTATTGTTCCTTTCCGCTTCCTTGCATATACTAGTTTTTGCTTGCTACGATAATTTGTTTGCCTATAATATGCCTATGCATAGGAAGTATGTTAGACTTAAGTGTGTTTGTAACATGTTTTATGATACTCTCTTTGTGCCTCAATTCTTGTCTTTCTTGTGAGCATCATTGAAATCTCAATGCCTAGCTAAAAAGGCTTTAAAGAAAAGCGCTTGTTGGGAGACAACCCAATATTTTTCCTTGCTGCTTAGTAATAAATAATCCATCTACCTTCTATTTAGATGTGGTTTTATGTTTTAATTAGTGTTTGTGACAAGTTAAACCTATAGGATCTTCTTGGATAATAGTTATTTGATCTTGCTGTAATTTCCAGAAACTTTCAGTTCACGAAAACAATTGTTAAAAATCACCGGAACGTGATAAAATAGTGATTCCAATTGCTGCTTATCAATAAAAAATTTCCTAGGTCGTCCTATTTTGGCTGAATTTTTGGAGTTCCAGAAGTTTGCGTTAGTTACAGATTACTACAGACTGTTCTGTTTTTGACAGATTCTGTTTTTCGTGTATTGTTTGCTTATTTTGATGAATCTATGGCTAGTAAAATAGTTCATGATCCATAGAGAAGTTGGAATATAGTATGTTTAACACCAATATAAATAAAGAATTAGTTCATTACAGTACCTTGAAGTGGTCTTTTGTTTTCTTTCGCTAACGGAGCTCACGAGATTTCTGTTGAGTTTTGTGTTGTGAAGTTTTCAAGTTTTGGGTGAATTTTTTTTTGATGGATTATGGAACAAGGAGTGGAAAGAGCCTAAGCTTGGGGATGCCCATGGCACCCCCAAGATAATCTAAGGACACCAAAAAGTCGAAGCTTGGGGATGCCCCGGAAGGCATCCCCTCTTTCGTCCACTTCCATCGGTAACTTTACTTGGAGCTATATTTTTATTCAAGACATGATATGTGTTTTGCTTGGAGCGTCTTGTATTATTTGCGTCTTTGCTTGTTAGTTTACAAAAATCATCCTTGCTATACACACATTTTGAGAGAGCCATACATGAATTGGAATTTGTTAGAATCTCTATGTGCTTCACTTATATCTTTTGAGCTTGATTGTTTTGCTCTATGTGCTTCACTTATATATTTTGAGCTTGATAGTTTTGCTCTAGTACTTCACTTATATCTTTTAGAGCACGGTGGTGGATTTGTTTTAAAGAAACTATTGATCTCTCATGCTTCACTTAGATTATTTTGAGAGTCTTAAATAGCATGGTAATTTGCTTAATAATAATATACTTGGTATTCAAGATTTGTAAAACTTTCTTTTGAGTGCGTTGAATACTAAGAAAAGTTTGATGCTTGATAATTGTTTTGAGATATGGAGGTGATAATATCAAAGTCGTGCTAGTTGAGTAGTTGTGAATTTGAGAAATGCTTGTGTTGAAGTTTGCAAGTCCCGTAGCATGCACGTGTGGTAAACGTTATGTAACAAATTTGAAACATGAGGTGCTATTTGATTGTCCTCCTTATGAGTGGCGGTCGGGGACGAGCCATGGTCCTTTCCTACCAATCTATCCCCCTAGGATCATGCACGTAGTGCTTTGGTTTTTGATGGCTTGTAGATTTTTGCAATAAGTATGTGAGTTCTTTATGACTAATGTTGAGTCCATGGATTATACACACTCTTACCCTTCCATCATTGCTAGCCTCTTCGGTAGCGTGCATTGCCCTTTCTCACATTGAGAGTTGGTGCAAACTTCACCGGTGCATCCAAACCCCGTGATATGATACGCTCTTTCACACATAAACCTCCTTATATCTTCCTCAAAACAGCCACCATACCTACCTATTATGGAATTTCCATAGCCATTCCGAGATATATTGCCATGCAACTTTCCACCATACCATTCTTCATGACACATTCATCATTGTCATATTTCTTAGCGTGATCATGTAGTTGAAATAGTATTTGTGGCAAAGCCACCGTTCATAATTCTTTCATACATGTCACTCTTGGTTCATTGCATATCCCGGTACACCGCCGGAGGCACTCATATAGAGTCATACTTTGTTCTAGTATCGAGTTGTAACCATCGAGTTGTAAATAAATAGAAGTGTGATGATCATCATTAATTAGAACATTGTCCCATGTGAGGTTAAATAAAAAAAAGAGGCCAAAGAGCCCACCAAATAAAAATGAGGCCAAAGAGCCCACCATAAAAAAATGAGAGAAAAAGAGAGAAGGGACAATGTTACTATCCTTTTCCACACTTGTGCTTCAAAGTAGCACCATGTTTTTCATATAGAGAGTTTCATATTTTGTCACTTTGATATACTAGTGGGAATTTTTCATTATAGAACTTAGCTTGTATATTCCAACGATGGGCTTCCTCAAATGCCCTAGGTCTTCGTGAGCAAGCAAGTTGGATGCACACCCACTTAGTTTCTTTTGTTGAGCTTTCATACATTTATAGCTCTAGTGCATCCGTTGCATGGCAATCCCTACTCCTTGCATTAACATCAATTGATGGGCATCTCCATAGCCCGCTGATTAGCCTCGTTGATGTGAGACCTTCTCCTTTTTTGTCTTCTCCACATAACCCCCATCATTATATTCTATTCCACCCATAGTGCTATGTCCATGGCTCGCGCTCATATATTGCGTGAAAGTTTATAGGTTTGAGATTACTAAAGTATGAAACAATTGCTTGGCTTCTCATCGGGGTTGTGCATGATGAGAGCATTCTTGTGTGACAAAAATGGAGCATGACTAAACTATATGATTTTGTAGGGATGAACTTTCTTTGGCCATGTTATTTTGAGAGGACATAATTGCTTAGTTAGTATGCTTGAAGTATTATTATTTTTATGTCAATATGAACTTTTGTCTTGAATCTTTCGGATCTGAATATTAATACCACAATTAAGAAGAGTTACATTGAAATTATGCCAAGTAGCAGTCCGCATCAAAAATTCTCTTTTTATCATTTACCTACTCGAGGACGAGCAGGAATTAAGCTTGGGGATGCCTGATACGTCTCCAACGTATCTATAATTTTTGATTGCTCCATGCTATATTATATATTGTTTTGGACTATATTGGGATTAATTTTCCACTTTTATATTACTTTTGGGACTAACCTATTAACCGGAGGCCCAACCCAGAATTGCTGTTTTTTTTGCCTATTTCAGTGTTTCGAAGAAACGGATTATCAAACGGAGTCCAAACGGAATGAAATCATCGGGAATGTGATTTTCTCATCGGATAAGACCCAGGAGACTTGGACCCTCCGTCAAGAAAGCTCCGAGGCGGCCACGAGGGTGGAGGGCGCGCCCCCCTACCTCATGGGCCCCTCGAGGCTCCACCGACATACTTCTTCCTCCTATATATACCTACGTACCCCCGTCAGATCACATACGGAGCCAAAAACCTAATTCCACCGCCGCAACTTTTTGTATCCACGAGATCCCATTTTGGGGCCTGTTCCGGAGCTCTGCCGGAAGGGGATTCCACCACGGAGGGCTTCTACATCAACATCACAGCCTCTCCGATGAAGTGTGAGTAGTTTACTTCAGACCTTCGGGTCCATAGTTAGTAGCTAGATGGCTTCTTCTCTCTTTTTGGATCTCAATACAATGTTCTCCCCCTCTCTCGTGGAGATCTATTCGATGTAATTTTCTTTTTGCGGTGTGTTTGTTGAGACAATGAATTGTGGGTTTATGATCAAGATTATCTATGAGCAATATTTGAATCTTTTCTGAATTCTTTTATGTATGATTGAGTTATCTTTGCAAGTCTCTTCGAATTATCCGTTTGGTTTGGCCAACTAGATTGGTAGTTCTTGCAATGGGAGAAGTGCTTAGCTTTGGGTTCAATCATGCGGTGTCCTTTCCCAGTGACAGTAGGGGCAGCAAGGCACGTATTGTATTGTTGCCATCGAGGATAACAAGATGGGGGTATTTATCATATTGCATGAATTTATTCATATACATCATGTCATCTTGCTTAAGGCGTTACTCTATTGTCATTAACTTAATACTCTAGATGCATGCTGGATAGCGGTCGATGAGTGGAGTAATAGTAGTAGATGCAGGCAGGAGTTGGTCTACTTGTCTCGGGCGTGATGCCTATATACATGATCATACCTAGATACTCTCATAACTATGCTCAATTCTGTCAATTGCTCAACAGTAATTTGTTCACCCACCGTAAAATACCTATGCTCTTGAGAGAAGCCACTAGTGAAATCTATGGCCCCCGGGTCTATTTTCATCATATTAATCTTCCTACGCTTTATTATTTCTTTGCTCTTTACTTTGCCTTTTTATTTTACTTTGCATCTTTATACCAAAAATACCAAAAATAATATCTATCATCTCTATCAGATCTCACTCTCGTAAGTGACCGTGAAGGGATTGACAACCCCTATTCGCGTTGGTTGTGAGGAGCTATTTGTTTTGTGTAGGTACGAGGGACTTGCGTGTGGCCTCCTACTAGATTGATACCTTGGTTCTCAAAAACTGAGGGAAATACTTACGCTACTCTGCTGCATCATCCTCTCCTCTTCGGGGAAAACCAACGCAAGCTCAAGACGTAGCAGGTCACCTTATCGTGAGTCTCTGCTTGTCTCCGCGAGCTAATAATACACTATGGTTTGGGTATTTGTTCTGAATTGGCATTTGGCCTTTTCGCACTAACCACCACGCGAGAATAGTTATGGGCCTCGACGTCGCGGTATCAGCTGAAGCTTTGTCAGACGTCCAGTTCAGCATTGTGGCCGGGCTGGATCGTGCCATCCACTTCACGGGTGGTGCTGGTATCCCCTTGCGCACAATGACCCGAAGTGCAACGGGCGATGGGCCCAGACCCCGGAGTGCTTAGGATGTAGACCGGCGGGGACCTCTCTGCTGAGCCTAGGTCGGGCTGCGACGTGTTGATCTTCCGAGGCCGGGCATTGACCTAGAAAAGAGTGTCCAGCCAGAGTGATCGAGCGTGTTGGAAAACGTGGTGCACCCCTGCAGGGAAGATCTTTATTCGAATACCGTGTACACGGTAATGGACGTTCAGACTTATATCTTGATCTAATACAACTAGAAATGGATACTTAAGTTATGTGGCTCCGGGATTGCTTTCTCGTAGGGAGTCGAGGAAGGATCTCTGGGCGTTGATACTACAACATGTTTGTTAAATATAAACTGTTATTCTTTACTCTTCTACATGCTGCAAGATGCTTGGAGCTGCGTGAAGATGCTAGTCTTCGATAGGCTAGGCCTTCCCCTCTATTCGGCATTCTCGATTCAGTCCACGATACAACCCTTCCATTTGATACCAATGCATACTTAGTGTAGATCGATGCTTGCAGTACTTTGGATGAGTACTCACGGTTGCTTTGCTACCCCTTTTCCCCCTTCCTTCTTCTTTCCGGTTGATGCAACCAGATGGTGGATCCCTGGAGCCAGATCTGCCGCCGACGAATACTACTACGTGGAGACTGATAACCCACAAGTATAGGGGATCACAACAGCTTTCGAGGGTAGTCAAGCCAAATTTATTGATTTGACACAAGGGGAGCCAAAGAATATTCTTGAGTATTAGCAGTTGAGTTGTCAATTCAACCACACCTGGATAACTTAGTATCTGCAGCAAAGTGTTTAGTAGCAAAAGTGGTATGATAATAATAGTAACGGTAGCAAAAGTAAAGATAAATGTTTTTGGGTTTTTGTAGTAGCTGTAACAGTAGCAACAGAAAAGTAAATAAGCGAAGAACAATATATGAAAATCTTGTAGGCAATGGATCAGTGATGAATAATTATGCCGGATGCGATTCCTCATGCAATAGTTATAACATAGGGTGATATAGAACTAGCTCCAATTCATCAATGTAATGTAGGCATATATTCCGTAAATAGTCATACGTGCTTATGGAAAAGAACTTGTATGACATCTTTTGTCCTACCCTCCCGTGGCAGCGGTGTCCTAGCGGAAACTAAGGGATATTAAGGCCTCCTTTTAATAGTGAACGGGAACAAAGCATTAGCACATAGTGAATACATGAACTCCTCAAACTACGGTCATCACCGAGAAGTATCCCGATTATTGTCACTTTGGGGTTGTCGGATCATAACACATAATAGGTGACTATAGACTTGCAAGATAGGATCAAGAACACACATATATTCATGAAAACATAATAGGTTCATATCTGAAGTCATGGCACTCGGGCCCTAGTGACAAGCATTAAGCATAGCAAAGTCATAGCAACATAAATCTCAGAACATAGTGGATACTAGGGATCGAACCCTAACAAAACTAACTTGATTACATGGTGAATCTCATCCAACCCATCACTGCCCAGCAAGCCTACGATGGAATTACTCACGCACGGCGGTGAGCATCATGAAATTGGTGATGGGGGATGGTTGATGATGACGACAGTGACGAATCCCCCTCTCCGGAGCCCCGAACAGACTCTAGATCAGCCCTCCCGAGAGAGATTAGGGCTTGGCTGCGGCTCCGTGTCGTGAAACACGATGAAACTTTCTCTCTTATTTTTTCTCCCCGAGACGGAATATATGGAGTTGGAGTTGAGGTCGGAGGAGGTCCAGGGGGCCCACGAGATAGGGGGGCGCGCCCTAGGGGGGGGGGGGCGCCCCCCTGTCTCGTGGACAGGCCCTGGGCCCCCTGATTTATTTCTTTCACCCAATAATTCTACTAAATTCCAAAAAGTGCCTCCGTGGATTTCCAGGACATTCCGAGAACTTTTCTTTTCTACACATAAAACAACATCATGGTAGGTCTGCTGAAAACAGCGTCAGTCCGGGTTAGTTTCATTCAAATCATGCAAGTTAGAGTCCAAAACAAGGGAAAACGTGTTTGGAAAAGTAGATATGTTGGAGACGTATCAACTCCCCCAAGCTTAAACCTTTGCTTGTCCTCAAGCAATTCAGTTGATAAACTGAAAGTGATAAAGAAAAACTTTTACAAACTCTATTTGCTCTTGTTGTTGTAAACATGAAAAGCCAACATTTAAGTTTCAGCAAGTATTATGAACTAACCATACTAACAATAACACGTAGGTCTCACAATTACTCATATCAATAACATAATCAGCTAGCGAGCCATAATAATAAAACTCGGATGACAACACTTTCTCAAAATAATCATAACATGATATAACAAAATGGTATCTCGCTAGCCCTTTCTGAGACCGCAAAACATAAATGCAGAGCACCTTTAAAGATCAAGGACTGACTAAATATTGTAATTCATGGTAAAAGAGATCTAGTCAAGTCATACCCAATATAAACCAATAGTAATGAATGCAAATGACAGTGTGCTCTCCAGCGGGTGCATTTTAATAAGAAGGGTGATGACCCAACATAAAAGTAAATATATAGGCCCTTCGCAGAGGGAAGCAAGGATTTGTAGAGGTGCCAGAGCTCGGTTTTAAAATAGAGATTGAAAAACATTTTGAGCAGCATACTTTCACTGTCAACGCAACAACTATGAGATGGCTGTATCTTCCATACTACATGCATTATAGGCAGTTCCCAAACAGAATGGTAAAGGTTTATACTCCCCCTCCTCCACAAGCATTAATCCATGGCTTGCTCGAAACAACGAGTGCCTCCAACATTCACAGGTCCCAGGGGAGTTTTGTTTGCAATTATTTTGATTTAGTTTGCATAAAGCATGGGACTGGGCATCCCGGTGACCGGCCCTTTCTCGTGAATGAGGAGCTGAGTCCACTCCTCTTGAGAATAACCCACATAGCATGGAAGATATAGGCAGCCCTAGTTGTACATGAGCTGCTCGAGCATACAAAACATAATTTCATTTGAAGGTTTGGAGTTTGGCGCATACAAATTTACTTGGAACGGCAGGTAGATACCGCATATAGGAAGGTATAGTGGACTCATATGGAACAACTTTGGGGTTTAAGGAGTTTGGATGCACAAGTAGTACTCCTGCTTAGTACAGGTGAAGGCTAGCAAAAGACTGGGAAGCGACCAACTGAGAGAGCGACAACAGTCATAAACATGCATTAAAATTAATTCACACCGAGAACAAGCATGAGTAGGATATAATCTACCATGAACATAAATATCATGAAGGCTATGTTGATTTGATTCAACTACATGCGTGAACATGTGCCAAGTCGAGTCACTCAATTCATTCAAAGGAGGATACCATCCCATCATATCATATCATAATCATTCTAATAGCATGTTGGCACGCAAGGTAAACCATTATAACTCAAAGCTGATCAAGCATGGGACAAGTAACTATAATCTCTAAATGTCATTGCAAATATGTTTACTTCATAATAGCTGACTCAGGAATGATGAACTCATCATATTTACAAAAACAAGAGAGGTCGAGTTCATACCAGCTTTTCTCATCCCAATAAGTTCATCATATATCATCATTATTGCCTTTCACTCGCATGACCGAACGATGTGTATAATAATAAGAGTGCACGTGCATTGGACTAAGCTGGAATCTGCAAGCATTCAACTCAAGAGAGAAGACAAGGTAATATCGGCTCTAAGTTAAATAAACATTCATGCATATAAGAGCCACTAAGAATTTTCAATATGGTCTTCTCGACCCCCAAAAGAAAGAAAATAAAACTATTTACACGGGAAAGCTCCCAACAAGTAAGAAGAAGAACTAGAAATCTTTTTGGGTTTTCATTTTAATTCTACTACAAGCATGGAATTTAAAATTACTAACTAATTTTTTTTGTTTTTCTTAAGGTTTATCAAACACACAAGAAGAAAACTAGAAAAAGAAATTTAAACTAACATGGATAATACAATGAAAGAGTATGAGCACCGACGACTAGTGTGTGAACATGAATGAATAGTCAGTGAGAAATACGTACTCCCCCAAGCTTAGGCTTTTGGCCTAAGTTGGTCTAGTATGCTACTCTCCCCGGTGTAGTGGGAGGTGTAATCAGGATACCACTAGCTGGTCATCTCCGGATCCCACTGGACAGATGATGCATGATAAGGATCCAACTCAGGTTCCGGTTCAGGTTCAGGTTCTGGAGTAAAAGCTTGAGCTCGATGATTGTTCACCGCTTCAGGTGTGACAAGAAAATTATCTGCAATCAAATCAAACAACAGAGGCGCAGGCAAAATAATAATCTCATTGTATTTCTTAATAAATCTAAGGTTATACAAGAGCATCTACTCTTCGTTGTCAACAATAAACATGTGCACTACCATGCTCTTGTAATCTAAAATGCGAGGAGGTAATTTTGTCTCCTCATCCTCATAGTGCCTAATGGGTATCTGAAAATGTTCAGCAAGACGTGCATCACAGATACCCCCAAATATGGGGCCTTTTGTATGATTCAGGGCTAACCGTTTAGCAACGACGTGTAACATCCCAAATTTTTAATTTGGAATGTTATACATAGATCATCATTGCATATCATATTTTTGTTGCATTGTTGGCTAGATCCTAGAAATACTACGCAACTCAAGGACCCAAGGAGAGAGTTGGGGATTTCATTATTTTCATATTTGAGTTTTCTCAAATTTTGAAAATAGGATCTTTTGATTTTAGTTATTTTATCTTCAATTATTTCTACTATCAAAATATGAGAGAGGGAATAAAAAGACTTCCCAAAATAAACAAATAATGAAGATTTAATAAAAAAATCATATAAGATTTTATTTTGGAGTTTTTCATTTTTTTATTTTGATTTAGGAAAAATGCGCGTTTTTCAAAATTGCATTTAGGCCCCAAATAAATGTTCATCTTGTTCGGCTTGATTTTAGAAGCCGGGGAAAATTTATTTTGGGATTTTTGGAGACCGTTTAGTATTTCTTTCGTTTGATTTTCTGCGCGTAATTATTTAAAAAAAACGCGAACCGACCTTCGGGCCGTACCAGCGGAACTCCGCCTGAGGCAGCTTATATAAAGCGCCGCCGAGCCGCCTTGACCCAACAACCCCGCCGCCCACCCCGCCTAAACCCTAACCCTAACTGCCCTCACACAGACGCTGCCTTGCGCGCTGCCATGCCGCATGCGCCGCCGCCGCCGCCGCCGCCGCCGCCGCCGCCCGCCGGTGCCATTGTCGCCGAGCCGCCGCCGCCGACCGCCTCCCGAGGTTCGCCGCGCCTCGTAAACCGCGCCGTCGGTTTTTTTTTCAAAACCGATCGATTTTCTATGGTTTATTTTTTTAGTTTCGGTTTTTATTAGATCATTTTTTAGGTTTGGTTAAATAGCGGCGTCTCGCTCGTTCGTTCTTTTAACGAACGTGTTCGTCGATTAGATCTAGTTAACGAACGCTCGCTCGTTAACACATTCGTCGTTTTTCTTATTATAACTTTTCGCCGTTTATCGAATCAGCGATTCAAGCGCCGGAGTTTCGTCTCAAACCCTCTTTCCGAATAACCAACTTAAACAAGTTTTTGCTTCTGTAAAATTTGACTTAGATCTAGATTAGTAAAACGAAGCTGTTTTCTTTCGCCGTTTGACTTCCGTTGCTTCGTTTGTTTTGATTCTTTTGCAAACCGGAGTTCTTAAGTTGAACTTTCGGTTAGATCTTTTATTTGAGTTTTACCTGCATTAGATGAGTACTTATTGTATGCTTGTTTGTTTGTCTCATGATGAGAATACCCGAGTCGCGCTTTGTTATTTCGAGTCTCTAGGTTTCGCGGATCATCAGCAAGGCAAGTAACACTTTGATCATATCTTTTCTCATACCCAGTTTTTATGCATTAGATCAATCCTCAAACATTGCATTGATTTAGGATCTAATTAAATTGTGGGATGGGAAGTAGTTGAGGTAGTACCTATTACCTGTTTTATTATCAACCCTTGGGAGTTACTTCTACGTTTGCTTATTATGCCATGCTATGCTAGTAGACGTGGATTGGGTGAGTGTATCCATGACAGATGTGAGATTGTTAAATTATTGGTTTATTTAAGGTGGCAACTTAAACACACATCTGGGTGGATTGAGGCACCTGGTTTCGAAGATTTGCCTGTTTTTCTTCTGACCGCCACCCGTGCTCAAAGGGATCATGAGATTATTCATGCTAGAAACTTCCGTGTGCAGCCACAAGCCATTATGGGCTCTGGCATAGTTGATTAAGTTGTGCGAACTCTTACGGGTAGACTAGCAGATGTAGGGGAAAGTAGGTGTACCGGTCTACCCATACGTAAGGTGCTAGCGCTTCCGAAAGACTATGTCTCGGTCATCCGTTTCTCAAACATCATGTAGTGCGAGAAATCCAATGGAGGCGATCGAGTCTTGTGGGGAAAAGTGCGCAAACCTCTGCAGCCGTGTCTCTGGTTATGGACATCTTGAGTATCTAGTACTTGGATATCATGTGAATCTCATCATGTTACTTCTAATTAGTATTGTTGGGATGATAGTGTGTACTTTTAATTGGGATTGAGAACGCTGTCAACCATTCTCAATGTTTAACAACCACCATGATAGTTAAATAAACTTATTCCTTTGCAGTAGGGAAAAATTGGCTTTACGCAAAACTGTAACCATAGAGCTTTCCACCAGCCATATATGCATGTAGTATAGGCTTACTCTTTCATTGTTCTCTATGTGTTACATTGCCAGCATATTCCATGTGCTGACCCGTTTTCGGGCTGCAACGTTTCATGTTGCAGACTTTTCAGATGACGAGTAAGGTGCTTAGGTCGTGGTTCTATACTCAGTGATGCCGTTGGAGTTGATGGACTCGCTTATTCTTCCAAGCCTTCCGCTGTTATCGTATTTAGATGGCCTTATGCCATATTTATTTTATTAAGTTCTC